>CM053582.1:155101514-155146298 GCA_028627135.1 Pseudochirops cupreus | reverse complement strand
TGGCTGTTTTGGGGTGGTGGGTGGGGGAAAGACGGGGAGAAAAGATGTAACTCAAAAAAATTTAATAAAGAATTTAATAAAAAAAAATAAAAAAAAAATAAAACACATTCATTTGGTTAAATGTTAAAAAAAAAAAAAAAAAGAAAATCCATCTTCATCCAGAAAAGAGTTAGGGAGTCTGAATGCAGATCAACACTTACTATTTTCACTTTTTTTTGTTTTTTTCTTTTTCATCATTTTTCCCTTTTGGTCTGATTCTTCTTTCACAACATGAGCAATGCGGAAATATGTTTAATATATTTAAAATACAGGTATAACCTGTCAGATGCTCACTCTCTTGGTGAGGAAGGAAGGGAGGGCAGAAAGGAGAAAAATTTGGAACTCAAAATTTTACAAAAATAAATGTTGAAAACTGTCTTTACATGTAATCAGAAAAAAATAAAATGCTATTAAGGAAAATAAAACATATTAATATTATCTATGTCCTATTGTATTTTTATGTATTTTGTTAAATATTTTCCAATTTCATTTTAATCTGGCTCAGGCTCCACTTGGGAGGGGCTGTGTATTTGATACCTTCGGCTTAGAAGACGAAAAGCTGGCTTCTGAGTTACAGATAGATGGGTTCGAGGCCTGTCTCTGACATATTGTATCACAGATGTTGAACCAGAAGGGACCTCAGAGATCATTTAGTACAGCCCTCTCATTTTAAATATGAGGAAACTGAGGATCCATGAAGTTAAGTGACTTGCCCCAAGTGACACAGATATTAAATGACAGGTAGGTTTGAACCCAGGCCATTTGACTCCAGAGATGTCATTTTCTAATATTTCAATCACATCATATTTTCTGTCACAATCTTCTGTCCATTTCAACACTCAGTTCTTATTACCATTACCCACACTGAAGCCTTTACCATCTCTTTCCTGCCTGGACTGGGCAGCTAAATGGCCCAGTGGATAGTGTCAGACCTGGAGTCAGGAGGACTCCTCTCCCTGAGTTACTCTTACTAGCTGTGTGACCCTGGGCAAGTCACTTAATCCTGTTTGCCTCAGTTTCCTCATCTATAAAATGAGCTGGATAAGGAAATGGCAAACCACTCCAGTATCTTTGCCAAGAAAATCTCAAATGGGGTCAGGAGGATTTATTTATAAATATTATAAATTTATAATTTATTTATATTTATAAATATAAATTTATATTTATAAACAAAATTTATAAACATTACTTCATTTGATTCCCACCACAACCTTGGGAGGCAGATGCTATTATTACAGCCATTTTTACAGATGAAGAAACCAAAGCTGTGGGATTTGCCCAGGGTCACAGAGCTAGTGTCTGAGGCAGGATTTGAATTCAGTCTTCCCAACTCCAGGTCTGTATTACTTGTGTCCCTTCCTCTTCTGCTCTCAGCTCACTCCCATCCTCACAAACCCCAAGCCTGCCTCTGAACTCAGGGGGAACTTTCCATTTCTAACCGAGGCAACCCAACATTGAGCAGTTTTCCAAACAAAATGACTCCTCCTGGGAATGCTATGGTTGGCGCTTTGTCAGGAGCCACTAGGGGGTACTATTGTGCTGCTGTTGGTGAAGGCCACAGACAAGGAATGGAGATTTGTCCAGGTTGCCTTCCTTGGGATTTCAGTCAGACCCAAGGAAGACTTTCCTGAGCCTTGACCTTATTAGAGCCTGGCACGGAGATGACCACAGCAGAGTTTTGGGGTGGTCCTCTCCGAGGTCTTTGGGAAGACCATAGGGGCTTTCATCAATGTGTGATGGCCCTGGGTGGTCCTTTGAGAAAGTAGGTGGATGACCTCAAGTGAATCCTTCCAATCCAGTCATTCTGTGCTCCTAGCTCTCACTGTGTGCCCTTGGACAAGGTACTTTCCATCTCTGTCAAACGATGGGGTTCAATTAGGTTACCTTTTAGACCCCAGTTCTAGAATTCTAGCTATGTTCTAAGGCCCGTCCCCATTCCTACTTTCTATGTTCTATGTTCTAAGGTCCTTTCTAACCCTGATGTTCTATGCTCTAAGGTGCTTTCTAACTCTGGCACTCACAGGGCAGTCAAGCCAGGCTAAGTGTAGCCCCAGGGCACCCTGAAGGAGAGACTGGAAGCAGCACTTGCCAGGCAAGCCAAGCAACCACCATGATCTTGACAACGATCTCCCCTCAGATCCCTGTGGATATAGCCCCAAGACCCTGAATCCAAGAACCTTGGGAATAGCAGTGGTCCCCAAGCCACCAGACCTCTTTCTAGCCCAGACCATGAAGCTATCATTGAGGGGAGAAATAATTATGGATAAAGGGCCTCCTTCCTTCATCACCAACAGATGACACCAGGAGGCAGATCGGCCCAAGAGCCAAGAGTGGCAGCATACACCTAGATCACTGGTCCTGCTTCTTGCCCAGCTCTCACAGCCATCACCCAGAAAAGTAACTACTGTGGAGAAGGTGCCTACCATGCCCACCAACTGCCAGCCAACTGCTACCCATAGGGCAGGCAAGTCATCTCAGTTGAAACAGGAAAATGCCCTGAAGGAGGGACAAGAGGAAGCATGGGCCAGGTAAGTCAAACTATCACCACCACCTTGACCACCATCTTGCCTCAAACTCTGATGGAGACAGTCCAAGACCCTCAACCCAAGAGCCATCATTCTGAGAAGCAATGTCTATGAGTTCCAACCTGGCAACAGCCCCTGTGGGTGCTACAGCCGTATCTTTTGATGACCAGGTGAAGAAAGCTCTGGCTACCAAATTCCTTGGCACTGTCATATAGCTCCACATCTGAACCGAAATGATTTATTGATGGAAATGACATTAAAGAAGAGGCCTTACCATCTACTTTGCTGCTGTACCCTAAGGATCATGGGACCTTTCCATCAGACTTACAGCTGAAACCTTCCCTGTGTGTTGTCTCCACCATCAGAACGTGAGCTCCTCAGGAGAAGAGACCCTCTTACTTTACTATTTGTATCTCCAGCACTTAGCACAGTGTGTTGCACAGACTAAGGGCTTGATAAAAGATTTTTTTTCCATGCAGTCATTCATATTCAGCATCCTTGGGGGCTATGATTCTAGGTTCTAGAATGGCTCTCCATAGGTGGAATATGAAGGGGCTCCCTGAGCAGAATGTGTCGGTATTATTTTATTCTTCCCACAGCCCCTGCCTTCCTCTGGCTTTAAAGATCTAAGGCTGTGTTGGAAGTGAGAATGGGCCTCAGGGGCAAACAGCACCAGCTGTTAATGGTAGGGTAAGTAAAACTAGCCATGGGAAGGGAGGAGAAGAATAAAGTGAAGGCACCTTACATTTATTTGTACAGACTTTCAACTTCTCAGAGCTCTTTCCCATTCATTTCCTTATTAGATTCTCCTAAGAACCTAGGATGTTTCTGGGTCTACCTTTAAAAAAGGCAGGCAAAGATGATTTTACAGATAGGGAAACTGAGCCAGAGAGCTTTGTGGGTTGTCTAAGGCAACATGGAAAGTCATTGGTAGGGCCGGGGTCAGAACCTAGGTCTCCACTCCAAACCCAGGAAGTCATAGATCCACAAAATTGGAGGGCTGGAAGGACCCTTAGAATACAATGCCAGAGCTGGGAGGGGCCTTAGAACACAGAATGTCAAAGCTGGGAGAGCACTTAGAACTCTGAATGTCAGAGCTGGAAGGGCCCTTAGAATATAGAATGTCAGAGTTAGGAGGGACCTTAGAACCTAGAACATACAAAATCAGAGATGGAAAGGGCCTTAGCCTATCTTCTCCCATCTCCTTTGGGAGCTTGCCCCATTGATCATTTATTTCCTCTGGGTTTCTTCAATCTCTCCCTTTCTGCAGCCTCTTTCCTCCTTCCTACAAACATGCTCATGTCTCTCTACCTTAAAAACAGTAAGATTTCCCTTGACTCCCCCACCTCTACCCCAATGATATATTCTTTTTTTTCCCTTTTTTCCCCTTCACTCCCAAAGTCCCATGAAGAGTTATCTTTATAGGCTATCCTCCTTTACCATCTAACCACTCTCTTAACTGTGGGCTCTGATAGTCTCTCCCCCTTGACCTCTCTAGATACCATCAACCACTTCCCTTGTAGACACGGTGCTCCCTTGGTTTCCATGATCCTGTTCTGTCTTAGTTCTCCCATCCAGTCTCTTCTTTTTAGAATTCTTTACTGCATCATAGTCCATCTGCACCATCCTAAGCACAATGTTGTCCAAAGCTCTATCCTATGTCCTTTTCTCCCTCTACATTTTCTCACTTGGTGACCTCATTCACTCCCATGGGTTCAATGCCGCCCATATCTATATACCCAGGCCAGGCTTTCTCCAAAGTTCCAGCCCCCAATCACCAGCTGTTTTGCTGAATATTTCCACTTTCTTGTACCTACAACTCAATATGTCCAAATTAGGACTTAGCATATTCCCTGTCTGAAATTGAACTGAAATTGAGGGTTCCACCATCTTGTGGTCACCCAAGTTTTTAACCTCAGAGCCATCTTTGGTCTTCCCCTTCTCTCATTCACACCTGACCCACATCTAACCAGTTGCCAAGTCTTCTCAATGCTATGACCCCGATATCTCTCACATGCACTCCCGTCTTTCTAGTCATGTGACCATGACTAGTACCCTTCTTGAGGTCTTCATCACCTCCTCCCTGACTAGCTTAATTATGGTAGGGAGCCTCTACCACTGGTCTCCCTATCTCTGATCTCTCCTCCTTCTATCCTGCCTTCACACAACTATCCCTAAAATGGGTACAGATTTAACCATCATCACTCTTCTGCCCAGAAACCTTTGGTGATTCTCCCCTTCCTCTGGGAGAAGAGCCTGGCATTTGAGACCCTCCACATTTGGGCTCCTAGCTACACTTACTTCTTGGCATTTTAAGTGATTCCCTTTCACAAACGCTACACTACAACCAAACGGGGCTATCAGCTTTTCTCAAAACTTGACCTGTCATCTCCTGCCTCTGTGCATTTACCCAAACACACATTGATTTTACTGCCACCTTTCAGATTCTTTCTCTTCCTTTAAAGAGCCACATAGCTGCCCATATCATATCAAAGGATATGAACAGCCTGTTTCTTAAAGGAAGAAAGTCAAGCTATCAACATATGAAAAAATGCTACAGAACACTAATAATTAGAGAAATGCAAATTAAAGTCTCTCCTATGCTTTCCATTGCATCCATCCCCACTGACCCTCCCAAAGAGCCATCCCTCATAAGAAAGAAAAAGTTGAAAGAGTGGGGGAAATAGCTCAACAAAATTAACCAAGATATTAAAAAAAATCTGACATTACAAGCACTAAGATAATGGCCTAGCCTCCTACCTCTGCAAAAAAAAAGGTGGGGGGTGGGGCAGAGATGCCCTCGCATCTCTCCAACAAGCATTTATCGATGTACAGGGTAGAGTCAGCTGCTGAGCCTACCAAGACAAAAACAAGCACCAGTCTCTGCCCTCAGGGAGTTTACATTTTGCTGGAGGGAGTCAACACATAAACAGAGAAGTGTGCATGGTTGTCCCAAAAGTCTTAGTGCAGTTTTAAGCCTACTCACTTAGACTTTGGGGACACCTTGTGTTGGACAGTTTGAGGAGGAGGAGAGCACCGTCAACTGAGATCAGGAAAGACTTCCTGTAGGAGGCAGCATCTTTGTCTTTCTCAAAGGTTACAGTATAACAGATGCCTAATAAATGGTTGCTGATTTGAACAGAATTGGAAAATGTTAGAATTTAAAGAGATCTTAAAACATAGAATGACCAGAACTGGAAGGAACCTTGGAAATTATCTGGTTCAGATTCTTCATTTTGTAGTTGGAGAAACTGGCAAACATGGGAGTAGACTAACTTGTCCAAAGTCAAACAGCAAGTCGGTGGCAGGCAAGAAGAGATGGGAAAATGGACCTCTTTTTCTTTGCAGAGGTGGGGTACTACGGGTATGGAAAATTATATACACCATTGGATTTGGTCCATGTTTTGGTCAAATTTTGCTGGCTTTTTCCTCCCCCTTTCTTCAGGTTACAAGAGATGGCTGAATGGGGCAGTAGGGCAGAGAGGAATACATTTGAAATGAAGACGATATAAAATAGAAGATATCTACCAATAAACAAGCAAATAAATTAATTTATGTATAATATATTATAATATATTAAGTAATTAAGATTAATTCTATATAAATTAATAAGATAAATTAAATAATTAAATTATATATATATATATATATAAAAACAGTGGTGGAGAGCAAGGACTAGAAGCTCAGCCTCCTGACTCCCAGTGAGTGGCTCAGTTCACACCACCACATGAAAGTCCTTTATCCAGTGTCCTTGTGGTCAGTGACGGTCCAGAGTCACACAGCTCCCAGCTCTCTATGCAGAGCTCCAGAGGGCAGAGATTTCGTGTTTTTCACTTTGAGGAACCCAAGAATCTTCTGGTTCCCAGCAGGTGCTAAATGAATAGCTAGAGTAACATATTGCTTGGCACATAGTAAATAATATTTTTATTCATATAAAATAATGTAATAAATAATAAATTAATAAATGCTTGTTACCTGACTATATAGTAGAGTGTAAAGGGCCCTGGATTTTGGAATCAGAAGAAAATTCTTGGCCTTGGTTTTGTGTTCTTGGCCTTTTTTAAAAATTTAATTTATTTTATTCTGAATCTAAGATATAAAAAAAAATTTCCAGAAGATAGTAGAATAGACTATCAACCTGCAAATCTATTATGTACAACTTGCTATTCCTTTTAAATATGTAATAAAGTTATCATATAACTTCCTTTTTTTTCCCTTTCCTCCCCTCCCCCGCCGTGGCTACCATTAGATGCAAGTGTGTGTGTGTATTCTACACATCTATGTATCAGCTCTTTCTCTAGATGCAGATAGCTTCTTCCTTCCTAGGTCCTTTGTAGTTAATTTGGGTCTTTATAATAGTCAAAATGACTTAGTCGCTCGAAGTTGTTCCTAAAGCAATATTGCTGTTTACTGTATACAATGTTCTCTTGGTTCGGCTCATTTCGCTCTTCATTATTTCATGCAAGTCTTTCCATGTTTTTCTAAGATCATGGAGCTCATAATTTCTTATAGCACAGCAGTATTCCATGACAATTATATATCCTAACTTGTTGGCCATTCCCCAACTGACAGGCATCTCCACAATCTCCTGTTGGCCAAGTACCCCTTCCCTTTAGGGGCCTCAGTTTCCACATCCATAAGATGAGAGGAGCAGAAGTAGGTAGTCACTAAGTTCCCTTAAAGCTTCAGATGTTCTGGCTGAACTTTTTCTGTCCGGCTGAGTGGCGTCCCTGCTCTGGGGGCTGTGACAATTGAGATGCATGGGCAGGACGCTGTCAGAACCAAGCTGTCCTGAGCACCCGCCCAGCAATCTGCCCAGGGCACATGCTGCCTCCAGCCCGGCTCACGTGTCTCTGCCGGCCACAGTACAGGTCCCCCTCACCCCTCCCCTCCCTCATTGCCGCTGATGTCAGAGTGGCCACAGACCTGGAGTGAGTCCCCCCTCCCCCCACTGTGGGCTCCTCCTCCTCCTTTAAGAAGCTCAGGGAGTGGGACCAGAAGGCACAGCCCCACAGAAGGGGTAGCCTAGCTGGGAGCCCTGGATAGAGCCTGACAGACAGACAGACAGACAGGCATATAGATAGGGAGAAGGAGGCAGGGAGACGGGAGAGAAAGAGAGATAGACAGGGGAGAGAGACTGACAAACAAAGTGACAGGGGAATGAGGGAGTGACGAGGACCAGGCAGAAACCTGAGGAGAGAGGTGGACAAGACGGAAACGCAAACATATTCAGACGTACAGAGGGTCAGACGAGCAGAGAATTCCAATCTGGGAGAGACTTTAGGGATCATCTCGTCAAACCCCACTCACTTGAAAGATAAAGAAACAGAGGTCAAGAGAGGAGCCGTGACTTACCCAAGGTCACACAGCTAGTGAGGAATCGAGCTGGAAGAGAGACCGAGCAAGCCCAGGGGCAGAAACAGAAGGGGCTGGAGGAGTGAAGGCGGAAAAGGCAAAGAGAAAATAAGGAGAACTACAGAGAACCAAGAGACAGAGCCCTCAGGAGAGACCCGAGAGGCTCAGAGAGTGGGGAAAGCGACAGAGATAAAGTGGGAGGGTCATCGGCTTCAGGAACCATCAGCTCCTACCTCCTACGGCTCCAGAAACTAGAGCTTCCTCCCCTCTGAGTTGGGACAGCTGGGGGAACTAGGAGGCAGCTGAACCCAAGCCCCCACTAAGGTAAGGCCTCTAATGCAGGGCAGATCCTTCTGAACCAGGTTGTTATGAAAGCTTCTTAGACTTGCTGACCTGGAGGTGGGGAAATTGCTGGGATCATGATTATAATCATAAAGTCATACTGAAGTGAGCCGTGGTTCTCCTCCCCTCCCCTCCCCTCCCCTCCCCTCCCCTGCCCTTCCCTCCTCTCTCCTCTCCTGTCCTCTTTCATTCTCCGGTCCCTTTTCAGTTTTGCTTCTCATCCCCCACCTAGGGAGGTGTCATCACTTGAGATCTAGTTCTCCCTTCCACCACACCCAGCTCCATTAGTGGAGGGCACAGAGCAGCTTCAGGGCTAAGGAATTGGGCCCCCGATTCCATCCCAGCTCCAGTTCTCTAGATTCTTACCTTCTTGGGAGTGTTTTCTTGCTCCCTGGACTGTGAGCTCCTGAAGGCCTGACCACCCTCTCCTCTCCCCTCCTCAGGGCAGTACATGCCCAGGATGTGCTTGCAGAAAGGAAACATGGTACAAGTAGAACCAGGATTGGATTTACTTGGGTTTTTACATCCTGGCTCCTAGCCATGTGTCCTTGGGTAAATCATTTTACTTCTCCTGGCCTCAGTATTTTCCATCTGAAAATGGGGGTAGTAATGCTTGGTCTACCCACATCTCCAGACTGCTGTGAGAACTACAGTGTGTAAACCTTTCAGAAATGCATTATTTTCCTTGTTCTTTTTCATAAGCTTCTCTGAAGAAAGATGGTGTTCAGTTCAATAAGTCTTTGTTCATTACTGTTTGTAGAGCCAGCCCTGCTCTCAGCCATAATGGGGCATTAGAGATGAACACGACCTGGACGCCCCATCTCACTGGTTTAGGGTGGGGACGTGCGCCATTATTGGGGCTGCCTGTGATACAAAGCAAAGGGTAGGGGCCATGAAAGAAGAGGCATTACTAGAGAATTCAGCAGCAGATGAGATCTAATTGCCTGGGGAGGATCAAAGGAGGCTTCCTGGTCCTCCATAATGCTAATGTCCTCCCTCTGACATTATCTTCCATTTAGCCTCTATCCATCATCTATGTACTTAGTTGTTTGTGGGTGGATGTGCTCCCCCATTAGATTATGAGCTCCTTGAGAGTAGGGACTTTTTTTTGCACGGTATCTGGCACTAATCAATGGTTCTTGACTTGACCTAGTGGGCAGAGCACTTGGACTGGGCTTTGGAAGATGGACAGGGTTTTGTCAAGGGATGTGTTTGGTAGGGACAACATCTGGGCTCAGCACCTGTTATAAGGAAGGGCAAGAAGGCACTTGAGGGTAGAGGGTGGAAGGGAAGGGAGGGGAAAAGAGTATATAGCTAGGTATGGGGTCTGGCTGGTGTACAGAGCAAGGGAGGGTGAAGAGGACTAGGGAAGGCTGGAGAGGTAAGACTGTAAGAGATCTGAAATGCCAGGCCTGTTGGTGACTCACCCAGATGGGTGGGTTGGAGGGTCTAACCCAGGCAGATCAGGTGTCCAGTTTACACGTGCTCCCTGCAGACCTGGGCTCATATTGAAGGTTATCAGATGGCCTTTCCCTTAGCTTGAGGATCTTCCCCTAAGCTGTAGGGAAGAGAGACAGAGGAGAAGAAGAAGGACTTGTCAGCTCTGCTTGTACATATTTTGGGAGTTTCTTACCTGGGCAGCTCAGATAGACAAGAGCAGTACTGGAAAGATCAGGAGACATGGAGTCAGAGGCCTAGAATTCGAATCCTACCACTGCTACTGGCTGGTTCTGTTATGTTACCTCCCCAACTCTCAGTTTCTTTCTCTGAAGTAAAGGGATTGGAGTAGATTCTTTCTCAGGCCCCTTCCACTTCTCAGTTGTGTGATCTAGGAATACCACCACCATAAGGATGAGTGTGATTTTGTTCTGGGAGAGGAGAAGGAGAGGGAAAGGAAAAAAGTCCTGTCCTCTTGACAACTGGTCCTGGGCCCAAGCTGGGAAGGGGCTAGGACTCAGGATACCCAGGTTCTACCTGGTCTGACAGGATAAGCTGGGGCAAGTCAATTTTCCAGTTTAGGTCTCTTTTCTCTTCTGTAAAATGGGTTTACCAAGACTGCCCTGCCATTTTCTGGGGTTCAAAGGAAGTTGTAGGGCTGTGCCAGGGGACTGCTCATTTCTCAGGAAGCCCCACCCCTAATCAACAATAGCCTTTTTCCTCTGATTGCAGAGTAAGCCCTTTCTTTACCCTCTCAAACGGCACTGCTTTATGGATATCTCTCATTCCTACCACTAGACTAAGCTTCCCAAAGGCAGGGATCAGACCTTATCTAAACTCCCCTGGGACTAGCACAGAGGTCAGCAAACACCAAGTATTTAATAAATGGGTTTATTTTTGTTCCTGTTTCTTAGTCACGTCCGAGTCTTTGTGACCCCATCGGGGATTTTCTTGGCAAAGATGCTGGAGAGGTTTGCCATTCCTTCTCCAGATCATTTTACAGATGAGGAAACTGAGGCAAACAGGATTAAGTGCCTTACCCAGGGTTACATAGCTAGTAAGTGTCTGAGGCTGGATTTGAACTCAGGAAGAGGAATCTGCCTGACTCCGGGCCCAACACTATCCACTGCACCATCCAGCTGCCCCAATAAATGTTTAGTGAATTGGATTTAACCCCAAAGGATGTCAATGAGGATGCTGAGAGGTCTGGAGACCAGGCCAGGCAAGGATCACTGAAAGAGCTGGAAAAGTTGAGAAAAAGAGAAGACTTGGGGAGGGGGCAGAGGATGAAGCGTGATGGCTTCCTTCAGGTGTTGCAAGGCCTTTCATATGGATGAAGGAGCGACCTCAAGAAGACTGGGCTCAGCAACTAGTAACACAATCAATCAAGCCAATCCCCAAGGGCTAAATACTCCCACTGAAAATTTAACAACTGGCACACGCCTTTCTGTAACATGACATTTCATGAATGCATTAACTGACCATCATTCCAATAGGAGGAGTTCCCATTTCATGATCTCTATCAGCCATTTAGATCCATAGGATATTGAAGCTGGAAAGGATCTACCTCTGACTGTTATCTGGGAGATAGATATTGGCTAAATCCGTTTCCTTCTCTGGCCTCCAGTTTCTTCATCTATCACTTAAAGGACTGGAGGCAATTCCAGCTCTGACATTCTGTTTTCTAAGATTTTCCCCCCTCATCTAAGAGGCTGTGGTCTAAGGTTTCATCTAGCTCAGATATTCTAGAATCTAGTATTACATATTCTAATTTCCTCATTTTATTGTTGAAGAAACTAAAGTCACTGGTTTTGCCTAAGGTTGAGCATGTAGCTAGTTAGTGGCAGAGTCCTTGTAGTTTTAAGCTAACTAAAATATATTAAATGCACTAAGACTTTTAGGACATATAGTACTTTCTCTTTGCCCCTTTACTGACTGGCTCCAGGCTGCTATACTTTGTGCCTTTGTGTCTGCTTTTAATCATTCACCTGTCTCCTCTCTACTGTTATTGTCCAAGCTTCTAGTAGCCCCTGCAAGTAGTTAGCTCCTTATGAGGGTTAGAAACCAGAAAGTCAAGTCAGTTAGAATTACAGGTCGAGATAAGAGTAAATAGTTACTGAGTGAATCTTTGAGAGATGATCTCATAGTGAGGGTGATGGGCTTTAGGGTATATATGACCAGATTACATAGATGTGCCGGGGGGAAGGAGACAGTTAACCCGAGTATAAGCTGGCATGTGCTGGTACACCCTTATAGGCCTGCTTATGCCGTATTATATGGGCACTTTGGTGGCTCGATGGATAGAGCACCAGCTCGGGGGTCAGGAGAACCTGAGTTCAAATCCGGCCCCATACAATGAGCTGTGTGACCCTGGGCAAGTCTCTTCACCCTGTTTGCCTCGGTTTCCTCATCTGTAAGATATCTGGAGAAGGACATGACAAACCACCCCAGTATCTATGCCAAGAAAACCCCAGATGGAGTCACAGAAAGTTGGATGTGACTGAAATGCCTCAACAGTAACAACAAATGTCATATTATTCATATCAGGGATGGCGTAGGGGAGGGCACTGATGTTCAGGTACAGGTGGGCTGGATCCTCTCTGGGGTCCCTCCCCATTCTGAGATGCTATTGGTTTGATGGTAGGAAAAGAACTGTGAGTTGGGACATTCTGCAAATGTGCCCCCGGGTCTGAACCAGTTTGAGGAGGTCCTACTAGACAAATCTCATCACATTCCAGTGACTATGCCAGCTCTATCTGAACAAGGAGAAGGAGGGTGCTGAGGACGTTCACCTCATCATTCCCAACCTCAGCTGCAGGACTTCATCATGCCCCTGCTCTGGGAACCTGCCCCACCATCCTCTTTTCCATTTCTTTTGCTGTTTTCTTCCCCCATTAGACTGTGAGCTCCCTGAGGGCAGGGACTATCTTATCCCTTTTCTTTATATCCTCAGCACTTAGCACAGTGCTTGGCATACAGTAGGTGCTTAATCAATGTTTATTTACTCTCATTCTTTTTTTTGCTTTTTGGAGGGCAATTGGGGTTAAGTGACTTGCCCAAGGTCACATGGCTAGTAAGTATTAAGTGTCTAAGTCTGGATTTGAACTCAGGTCTTCCTGACTCCAGGGCCTGTGCTCTGTTCACTGCACCACCTAGCTGGCCCTATGTACTCTCATTCTGATTCTCTGAAAGAGCCTTTACCTGAGAGTCAGGGAACCTGGGTTCAAATCCCAGCCGTGCCGTGGTTAGATCTTGGGTCGGTCCCTTCTCCTCTGGTGCTTCCTTCCTCACCTGTAAAATGAGAGGGTTGAACTCTAGTCTCTGATATCCCTTCCATCTCGGATATTTTACATTCTAAGGCCTCTTCCAGGGCCGACACTCTACCTTCTAAATGCCTTCCAGCTCAGACAGTCTGTATGGTCTATATTCCAAGGTCCGTGTTCAAATTTCCCTTCTAGCTCTAAACAGTCTGATCATTTAAAGTCAGAAAATAGCCTGACAGAAAGATGTGTGTGTGTGTGTGTGTGTGTGTGTGTGTGCGTGTGCGTGTGCGTGTGTGCGTGTGCATGTTTTCACATGTGCATATGTTTGTATGTGTGTTTGTGTGTCTATCTTTGTGTAACTGGGGGGACGGTCCTAACCCTTTGCTTAGGTATTGATGGTATTGGTGGGAGTCTTGCATGTTTCCAGAATGAAGATAGGCATATTAATCAATCAATCAATTGATTAATCAAGGGTCACAGGGCCTTTAACTCATCATTTGGGGAACCATTTCCTCCCCTATGCACGTCTTCCCCGAGTCTGCCCAACTGTCCACAGTCTGGGGCCTCTCAGTTCTCTGTATCCTGGCTCAGTTTGGAGTCTCGGTCTCTGGAGACCTTTGAGAAATCAGTCCTGGAAGGCTCAGGCCAGGGGCGCCCACCCTGAGATGAAGGGGATATTTGGCAAATAACAATGGTATCCTCTTGAAAGTAATCCACTGGAATAGCTCTCTCCAAGCTGACCAAGGATCCCTTAAATGCCACATCTCAGGATTCATCCCACTCCTCATCCTTTCCACCTTTCTTCAGCATTTGACACTGTCAATCACCCTCTTCTCCTGGATACCTTTCCTTTCTAGGTTTCCATTACACTGTGCTCTCATATCTAACTGTTATCTCTCAATCTCCCCAGCTGGATTTTCATTCAAGTCATGTCCACTAACGAAAGGTATCCCTCAATATTACTGGCCCACTTCTCTTCATCCTTTATGCCATCTTGATTGGCGATCTTATCTACTCCCATGGATTCCATTATTATGCTCATTGTACAGCTAAGGAAACTGAGGCAGACAGAGATTAAGCAACTTGTCCAGGGTCACCCAGCTAGGAAGTGTCTGAAGCTGGATTTGAATTCGGGATCCGACTCTAGACGAAAAAAAGAGGAGAAAGTAAAAGAAATAGAGGAACTTTCTCAGGAACAGTGAAATCATTCTTTAAAGAACATCGAAGAAGGGATTAAAAAAGGAAAATTTTGAAGATGTGGAGTGACATTTGGACGTGTGTCTGGAGGATGGAGGACTATGATATGGTGAAGATGGGAGAAGAAGGACGATTGGAACATTTCCTTCTGTGCAGGGGCATGAGGCTCTTTTTCACAAGGGGAGAGCTTTCCTAGGAGGAAGACTTCCTGTATTGTAAGGAGCCACAGAGACCACCAGGAGAAAGGCCATCCAGTGATGGTCAGAGAATTAGCTAAAAGACTAATAACAGGGGCTGGTACCTATTGAGGGACACTGAGGCAACCAAATGTTAGCCCGAAAGAACAATGGAAAGGCCTGTAGTCTTCCTGGAGCGTGCAACTAGGCCATGAAGGATCATGGATCCTGAACAAGAAACAAAAGGTTCTAGGGACCCAGGTGGTTTTTCATCAAGGTGGGGATTTTGGAAGATAAAGATAAAGTGTGGAAATGAACAACTGGGAAAGATGATGTCTAAAAGCAGAACTTGGATTTCTGAACCACAACTTAAAATCAAGGAATGATGGTTTTCTTGCCTACTTTTAAAAGAATGCATTCTTGCAAATCAGATCTCAATGGCTTTAAGGTGCAAATGGAGTGGGTGAGGGGAATTGCCCACATACATCTGCCAAGCCAGTTATTACAGAAAACAAAGGGGCACCACATACAGAAAATTTCAGCAGAGGGGACCAGTAATTCATCAGAGACAGCACCCAAGAGAAACCCAAGGCATCTCCACAGAAGTATGGGTAGCAAGCAAGGGGAAAATACAGAGCTAACCCTAAGGAGGCATAGTCAACCTGATATCACTGATGAGATGATGAACGGAATGTGGTCCTGAAAGAATGTAGCTTATTCAAAATAAACAAAATAACCTGCATGACAAAATAGGAGAGAGGGACAGACAGAGACAGAGAGAGAGACAGAGACAGAGAGAGAGAGACAGAGACAGAGAGAGACAGAGACAGAGACAGAGAGAGAGGGAGAGGCAGAGACAGAGAGAGACAGAGAGAGGTAGAGGGAGAGAAGAGAAGAGAGAAGAGAAGAGAGGAGAGGAGAGGAGAGGAAAGAAGAGGAGAGGAGAGGAGAGGAAAGAAGAGGAGAGGGGAGGGGAGGGGAAGGGAGGGGAAGAGAGAGAAAAAGTGAGGAAGTCTGGGAGCTGGAGCAGGGAAACCGGGTGAAGAGCATTTGAGTGGAGATCAGTGGAAGAACAAGTGATACTGTGATTGGAGTTTACTGCAGGCAACCTGGACAGAAGGCGCGAACAAGAGAAAGAATTCAGCAAAAAGATTATGAACCTGGCATGGAGGGGTGATAGAGTAGAAATGTGGAACTTCAACTGTTTGCACACCTTCTCTGTCTCTGTCTCTGTCTCTGTCTCTCTCTCTCTCTCTGCGCCTCCCTCCTCTCTTTGCCTCTTTTTGTCTGTCTCATTCTCTTTTCTCTCTACCATTTTCAATCTCTCTCCTCTCTCTGTCTCTATCTTCCTCTTTCTCTCCCTGTCTCCTCTTTTTCTCTCTCTCTCCCTTTCTCTCACTCTCTCTTCTCTCTGTCTCTGTCTTTTTCTTTCTCCTCTGTCTTTGTCTTTGTGTGTGTCTGTCTTTCTTGGTCTCTCTCCCTGTTTGTCTCTGTCTCTGTCTGTCTCACTCTCTTTTCTTTCTCTCTACCACTTTCTATCTCTCTCCTCTCTCTGTCACTATCTTCCTTTTTCTGTGTCCTCTCTTTTTCTCTCCTCTCCTCTCTGTCTCTTTTTCTTTCTCTCTCTGTCTGTCTGTCTCTCTCTGGCTGTCTCTCTTGGTCTCTCTCTGTTTGTCTCTCTCTCTCTATCTCTGTCTTTCTGTCTGTCTCTCTCTGTCTTTGTTTTTTTCTGTCTCTCTTCTTTGTCTGTCTCTGCCAAAAAAGCAGGAAAGCTGATGAATTTTCAGCTTGCCCACATGATAATTTCATTCTTAGGACAATCAAGAGAGGAACTATTCTAGACCTGATTCTGATCAACACAGAGGAACTGGTTGCTAAAACTGCAAACTTTATCAATGATGTGAAGGAAAACATAGGTCCCCAGGCTGAGAGCTAAAAGGAGACTTAGATATTATCTCGTCCAATTGCCTCATTTTACATGTGAGGAAACCAAGGCCCAGAAAAGTTAAGCAACTTGTCTAAAGTCACCTGGGTAGTAAATATCAGAATCACGGTTTTAATCCAGATTCTATTTTCCCAGAGCTAGTGTTTTTCCCTCTCTATCATGTTTCTATGATTTTGTGGTCACCATTCATCCTCAGCAAAGTCAATATCCTTGACTTGGGAGAGGGGGAGGTCATGGAGCTGTCTCAGGGTCTCAAAGTCCCTTGGATGCAATGGGATATAGCCTAGTCAGGGAGAGGGCCCAAAGTCCCTTCAACAGGGGCCCTGGGGCCCTTCCAGGGCTTTCAGGGACAGCCCTAAGCCTGTTCTCCATCTCCATGGGAACCCAGGGTTTTCAGGGTCACATGTCACAGAGCATAGGAGACCAAGGGAGGAAGGGAGAAAGATCAAGACAGGAGGACAGAGAAAAAGAGAGACAATGAGTAGTACAGGAAGAGACAGACAGTGAGACAGTGAGGGACTGAGAAAGGAAGGCAGAGGGTAACAGGAAAAAGGAACAAAGACACTGAAAACAAGTAGGGGGAGAAGAGAGAAAGAGACAGAGACAGAGAGAGAAAGAGAGCTAGACAGATAGACAGAGGGAGAGAAAGGGAAGAAGGGAGGGAGTGAGGGGGAGAGAGAGAGAGGGAAAGGGAGAGAGAGGGGGAGAGGGAGAGAGAGAGAGAAGCTAAAAGTGATATGTAGCATGTTAAGAGTTTGTGATCTCAAGCTGAAGGATGGGAATAGGAACCATTGAGGGTACAGTGAACCTTTAAATAGGCATCTTCCTCTTTCTCTTCCTCCTCTTTCTTTCTCTGTGTCTCCGTCTCTGTCTCTCTGTTTCTCCCTCTCTTTCTCTCTCTGTCTCTGTCTGTCTGTCTCTCTGTCTCTCTCTCTCCCCGCCCCCCCCCCCCCCCCCATAGCCTGGACATTGGAGATCTAAATTCAAATCCTGGCTGCAATACTTGTTTCATAACTCTGATGATTCATTTCTAATACCATGCCTCAATCTCCTCATCTTTAAAGTGGGCTCCTCCCTCCCAGGGCTATTGTGAAGAAAGCACTGTGTTCACCTTAACCCACTACAGAGCTGGTAGTTACGGCCTGTTCTTCTCCTCCTCACAGTGCAGGGTTCTTTCCTTCATCCCCAGGCCAGCTCCAGCCCTCAGCTGCCATTCTCATTGCTTCTGCACAAAGGCAGCCAGGCCTCCTCAGGTTGCACATATTCCATCCCCACCATCCACCTGGATCTGATGCCTCCAATGACCCAGGGTTGGATTCCTGGGTGGTTGAGGTAACTTAGAGGAAAGGAAGGTCAGGGCTCCAGTTACAGCCCAGTGGGTGGGGGATTAAATAGCGGGGCGCCTTTCTGAATGAGAGAGTATAAGAAATTGATGCTGCTTCCCTGACGGGCCTCAAGGAGAGGCATGTGAGGGAGGCTGGAGAGAAGGAGTATACATTTCAAGGGCAGGCTCTTTGGGTTCCGGGAGACAAGCATTTTGGAAATTTCCTTCCAAAGGCCAAAGATTAATGCCTTCCTCTGACGCCCACAGCTAAGGCAAGATGGAGTGGTCTTGGACTTGTCTTTTAAAGGAACCAGAGAATGTATGCCTCCCCAGCAAGCTTCACCTGATTCCCCGTGTAGTTGTATTTATAGGATTGTTGAGACAGAAGGAACTTGAGAGGTCAGTAAGCCCAACTCTCCCATTTTACAGATGAGAAGATCAAGGCCCAAGGGAGTAGAGTGATTTGCCCAGAGCCACACAGTTAGTGACAAAAGAGCCAGGATTCAAACACATTTCTCCTTCCAGTCCATCATTCTTTGTACTATGTCGCATGATCTAACGGCTTTTCCTTTCATTTTTTGGGAGGGAGGGGTGCCCTCTCTAATGCATTTCTCATGCACAGTGTGTATTTTTATCTACAAATGTGTCACAATCACCTAGTTGACTGCAAACTTCATCAAGTCAGAGACTTTGTCTTTTCTAATGCGTCTCTTCCTCAGTGCTTACAAGCAGATGGGGCTTAGTGAATGTTGAATTAAATGAATAGGTCATGGAGCAAGGGGGTAGCACAGTGGATAGAGCACCAGGCCTGGAGTTAGGAAGACTTGAGCTCAAATCTGGCCTCAGACACTTACTAGTTGTGTGACCCTGGGTAAGTCATTTAACCCCATTTGCCTCAGTTTCCTCATCTGTAAAATGAGCTGGAGAAGGAAGTGGCAAACCAGTCCAGCTTCTCTGCCAAGAGTTGGACACAACCAGAAATGACTAAACAACAACATATCATCAAGCTAGGGCTGAAAGGGATGTTTGGGGGCCATCTAGTCTAACCTTCCCATTTTACTGATGAGGAAACGGAGGCACAGAGGGGTCAAGTGACTTATTCAAGGTAATGAATTTGAACCCAGACCCTCTGACTCCAACATCCAGACTGTTTTTCCCTGTATATTGCTTTCATGAAAGCACTGTGTACAGAAACATAAAAATTAGTCTGTTGCTAATACCGGCTGTGTGGCACTAATGTAAGTGTGGAGGGGTTGTGTCAGGCTTGAATGATTGAGCTCAACAGTCTTCAAAGCAGGAATGAGGAACTATACAGGAATCCTGGAGGGGCTGTATCTTTGAAGGAGGGATTTTTGATTCATTGAGGGACTTGGGAGGGAGAAGCAGATTCAAACAGAGACAGTATCATTTAGTGGCATTGGAGTTGAAACTCAAGTAGAGTCCTGGGTTCTAATCCTGCTTTGAAGACTTATTGGCTGTGTGACCCTGGACAAGTCATTGTGCCTTTCTCGCTGTACCTTGATTTCTTCATTTGTAAGATGATCCCTGAAGATCCCTTCTAGCTCTAAATCTGTGCTAAGAGCCAGAATGATAGTATTAATAATAACTGACATTTATTATCATGCCTATCCTGCACTGTGCTAAGTGCTTTACAATTACTATTTCATCTGATATTCACAACAACCTTAGGAGGCAGGTATGGTTCCCATTTTACAGATGAGGAAACTGAGGTAAACAGAGGTTAAGTGACTTGCCCAGGGTCACATAGCTAGTAAATGTCTGAGGACACATTTGAACTCAGGTCTTCATGACTCTCGATGCTCTATCCACCATGTCACCTACAGACACTGAGTACCTTCTCCTTAGCAAGAGTAAAGGGTCCAGCCTAGAGACTGAGCCAAAAGCTAAAACTCCATTTCCCTCTCCCCTCTTGTAGATCTGTTTCTGGTCCCTGTGGATGTGTTTGAACAAGAACAATGGTGATTCTACAACAGGTAAAATCTTTGGACTGGGGAGCAGGGGACACTTTGGGGAAAGGGGTATATGATTCCTTGGAGTTCATAAAAGCCATAAAGCGATGCTATGTACTGGGCGAAGCTGTGGTCTAATTGCAGAAAGCCCCACATCCTGGATCTGACACTTAGTCACCCGGCATCCTTGGGCAAGCTGCTTCCTTCTCTGGGTCTCAGTTTTCTCCTCTGCAAAATGGGGTTAATAATACTTACATTTCTGACTTCATAAAGTTCTTGTAAGGAACCTCGTTAGTAAATATTAAAGTGTTCCAGGAACATGGACTATTCTTTAATCCTTTGAAGATCAGTGACATATCTCAGTCTCTTTTTAACTTCTATGTAGTGCCTTAATATTTGCAGAATGCTTTATGTATGTGTCTGTATCTCTGTCTATTTATGTCTATATCTCTATAATTTTGATCTGACAACAGTCCTGCGAAGTGGGCACTTTTATTATCCCCGCTTTCCAGATGAGAGGGGATGAGTGCATGGATGGGAAAGGCAGCAGCAAGCTAACAATTAGCCCGCATCTCCTCTTTTGGGTTGTCCTTGTGATGGAGGTACCAGGGTGATGTCAGGCCCAGCCCATGCTGGTTCAGAGACCCTATGTTCCAGAACTGGGAAGAAGGTAGTTGTGGTTCAATCAGGCCTATCTCAGTTGAGGCAGCTGATGTTACTTCTGCTTTGTCTTGAGGGAGGAAAGCTTGGTGGTGGGCACCAGGCAGATGACCTTCTCCCTTTTCATGGGTCTCTCATGGAATTTTCACATCATTCCTATGAACTACAGAGTATAGAGATGGGGAGATAAGGGAGGGGAGTGTCTTCTCTTCCTCTTGGGGAGAACAAGCAAGTGGACACTATTGGGAAGATCAAAGTCTTCCGTCTGTCTAAGCTGATGCCTGTCTGGAGTGGCCCATTCCTCAATTGCTACTGGCCCACTTCAGTCTTTTAAAAACCATGGTGGTTATATAGTACAATGGAAAGTGCACTCTTTCTTCTCCAGTCTAAAGGATCTGGGTTCAAATTCCACCTCTGACATTAACTGCCTGTATGACCCCAGGCTAGTGATTTATATTCCCTGGGCCTCAGTTGTGGCACCTATAAAAATGCGGAAGTTGGATGACCTGGTGATTTTGGGAGGGAAGGTGTGTTCTAGGGATTAACATGCTGTAGGGAACTGGAATCAGCAGACCTACTTAGGTTCTCATTCCAGCTCACACACTGATGTGCAACTTTGAGTCAATAAGTTCTCTCCCCTGTCTGGCCTCAATTTCCCAGTTTGTAAAATGAAGCTGTTAGATTAAATCATTCCTAATGTGTTTTCTAGCTCCAACGTTCTGTGTTCTAAGGTTCCTTCCAACACTAACATTCTGTGCTCTAACGTCCTTTCCAGCACCAACGTTCAATGTTCTTAGGTCCCTCCAGCTTTGAGGGACGTTATTTTGTGAACCTCATTCTTCCTGCGATGGTTCTGGGAGTTGTGGAATGATGGATACAGGGCTTGGGTTATACGGGTTTTGGGGGTGTGACACTGACTCTTAGGAACCTCTTACTTAGGAAAAGACAGAACAAACCAGTGCTGTTTCATGGTGTGAGACCTCCCACCTTCCCAAGAGCAGTCTATCAGCTGCCAGTTGGCCAGTTGACTATGGCAGCCCCCTGGGGGGCTGCAGGGAAAGAAGCCATCAGGCCAAGGCTGTTTGGGAACTAATGAGCTCATTTGTCACCAGGATTCAAGCCAAAGAATGTGTCAGCTTGTGCCAGGTCTGAGCTGGCCCCCTCCCCTTGACCCGAGCTCCTAGGAGTAGGCAGGCCCTCCCCCCACCCCACTCCATCCCTAGGACCAAGGAAGGGGAAGGGGACAAATTCTATCTGGAAACCACCCTCTCACTCTTCTGTTCTGTGTTTCAATCCATAAGCCTTTGTTCTCTCCTAGCACTAATCAAGTCTAAGAAAGTTAGCGATAGAAGGAATGTTAGAGACCAATTTAATGAAAAAAACAAAACATCACCTGATAAATGCCTATCATATTTAAGGTTCTGTGTGTGGCACTGGGGATACAAAAAGGGGGATTTCATCTATTCAATACCTGCCCCTCCCCTGTGCAAACACATTTTACTTTCTTTTACTTGAGATCCAAGAAAATTCAGTAACAAACCCAGGGACACACATTTAGTTAGTGGCGAGCTAGGGTCAGCTGCCCTGAATCCCACTTTCTGGCATGGCCATCACTTCCCTGACCATTTCTAAACCACGCTTTGAAAGGGTGTCTCCTTTACTGGTACTGACCCTCGTTTCTGGAACCATGAACTCCTAGGGCTAGAAGACCTTCAGGAGGTACATCTTCCATCCCCCACCCCTCATGCCCCAATCTTGGGTCCAGATTCAGCCAAAAAAGCACCCTCAGGCAGGTGAAGGAGAATCGGGTTTTAAAAGATTTGTACAGCCTTGCTGCCGAAGGCATGTCGGGACCCATACGGCCATTCTCTGGAGCAGCTGGGGCCCATTCCCATAATGAATTGTCCCCATTTACCACTGCTGAATAATTCGCATCACTTCTCATGTGGGCCTGAGCTGGGCAGGCTGTGAGTTACATGCAACTGCTCTCAGGGGACCCATGGCGCTCTAATGAAGAGTCCAGCCTGAGCTGAACAGAGGGCACATTTGCAAATAGATTGAAACACATCACCACGGGGGCAGGCCAATGGACCATTCCTTATCTCTGGGCCTAGGCTTTTTTTGACAGGGCCTCTCCCCACTCCCCAGATAGAATCATCTTTTCCCATAGAAAGAATTCTGTATTGGGAGTCAGCAGGTCTGGTCTCTGGCCCTAGGTCTTCCATTAGAGACAGATATGTGTATATACATATGCATATGTATGTATGTATGTATGTATATGTATGTGTGTGTATGTATATGTCTGGTTCTAATCTCTCTTTCCAGAAAGACTGCATGGTACAGTAAAGAAAACCCTACGGGGCGGCTAGGTGGCATAGAGTGAATACAGTGAATACAGTGAATACAGTGAATAGAGCACTGGCCCTGGAGTCAGGAGGACCTGAGTTCAAATCCAGCCTCAGACACTTAACACAAAAACCAGCCATGTGACCTTGGGCAAGTCACTTAACCCCAATTGCCCTCCAAAAAGCAAAACAAACAAACAAACAAAAGAAACACCCTAGCCCTATGGGTTCAAATCCTGCCCAAGCTCTTACTACCTGGGTAACCCCGGGCAAGTCACTTACCTTTTCTGGGCTTCTTCATCTATAAAATGAAGAGATGAGGTCATTCCTAATGACCTTTCCATATATAAATCTATAAATCAGAGATGCTATTTCTTTTTTTTTTTACTGCTGTTCCCCTTTATCCTACTGTTTCTGCCCTCTATTTGTTTGTTCACACAGTACCTGATTTCTTGAAATCCATTCTTCCATTCTTCAAGGCTGTTACTACCTCCTACGTGGAGCCCTCCCTGATTTTTCCCCCAGCTGAAAGTTATTTGTCCAATCTTGAATCACTTTCTTTTCAATTTCTATGACACATGTAGAAGGGCCCTCAGGGGCCATAGAATCCAACTGACTCATTTTAACAGATTAAGAGACTGAAGCACAGCAGAGGTAAGTGACTTGCCCGAGGTCACACGGGTGGTGAGCATCAGGGACAGGATCTGAACCCAGGCCTTCTGACTCTACAGAACAGTTCCTTGACTCTGTGTCCTGGAGCACTTTGGCCATCTGGAGAAGCTCATGATCCCCTTCTCAGAATGGTTTTTAAATGCACAACATAAAGATAGATAGGATTACACAGGAAACCAATTATACTGAAATGTAGGTATCAGAATATTTTTAAAAAAAAGTTCACGGACCCTAAAGTGCTCTAGAAAGCCTCATCTGGAGCCAGCTTTCTTTCCATGAGCCACATCACCTCTTGCAAATTAAGCATGGCAATATGTTTACTTGTCAAGGAGAAAAAAAAAAAACAAGCAAACTTGGCTGACAGCCTTCTCACAGCTCCTTATGGTATTGAGGTTAACTCCTAACTCAGAGGTAGTTGAGTCCCTCCCTTCCAACCAAGAGAAGAGGGAATTTCAGAGAGAGTGGAATCCACCTTCCTACAGAGATGCTGCATTATAGGAATGTCACTGGTTTGGACCAAAAACTGGGTTCTAGACTTGACTTGGGCACTCACTCATGTGCCCTTTGGACTCAGTGCCAATGCCAAGAGGAGAAGGGCAAGGCACTGACAAGCACTGCCTAGCTGGAAAGACAAGGATAGTCCTGGTAATGTACAGTGGTTCAGTTATCTGCATTGTAGCAGGTTTAGTGCAGAAAAGCTCATCCCCAGAGGATTAATCACCAGGGGATGGATTGTCTGGCCACAGCAACTCAAGAGCGCCATCTAGGCACTAGAACGCTGGACTTGGAGTCGGGAGGCTGGGAGTGGGAACATTGCCTCAGAAATTTTCTAGCTGTGTGTCCATGGGCAAGTCTGTGGGCAACTCTCTTGGCCTCAGTTTCCTATTCTGTACAATGGGGGTGATAATAATAGTACCCACTTTACTGAGCTGTTGTGAGACTCAAATGAAATAACTTGTATAAAATGTTTTGTTAATATTGAGCCAATAAGTAAATGTTAGTTATTATTATTCTTATGATATCAAACAGTACTTTTATGTGGTACCTACCTTATGGTCCACTTGCTGCCTTTCAAACACATAACACTCTATGTCCCGTCTCTAGATACAGCTAAGTGGTGCATTGGATAGAGGAAACCTGAGTTCAGATCCAGCCTCAGACATTTCTAGCTGTGTGACCCTGGATGAGTCACTTGCTCCTCACTTGCCTCAGCTGTAAAATGGAGGTGACAGCACCTTTGTGGCAGAGCTGTTGTGAGGATCAAATGAGATAAGGTTTGTAAAACACTCGGCACTGGGTCTGGCCCACAGCAAGCACTTAAATGCTTCTCCCCTTCCCTTTCCCCCATTTTGTAGATGAGGAAACCTTAAGGCCCAAGGATGTTCAGGGACCAGGCCAAGATCTGACCTACAGCAATTTAGGGTCAGAGATTTAATGAGGAATCAGGACCTAATTTAGCTTTCAGATACAAGAAAGGGGAGACAGTGTAGATTAGAGGCAAGAGCTCTTGGTCAGGACTTGGACCCAGGTTTGAATTGAAGTTCTGTTCCTACCTCGGGCAGGTCACTTCCTTCCTCGTGTATAAGAACTAGGGGCTAGAAAGATGGCCTCTAAAGTCCCTTCAAGCTCTGATAGCCTGTATGTCTCTGACATTCTGTGACTCAGGAAGGGGCTTGAGGCTACGTGGGTGAGTCCAGAGAGTGCCACAGTCAGGGATGACCTTTGTAGAAGCTGTGCAAGTCTCTCTGGGAATGGAGATTGTCAGGTTGGGAAGATGCATGATTAAGCTCCAGATCTTGGGGCTGGCACGTGCCTCATCAAACACCCATTGGACTGTCATGTGTTTGATTTATAATGTGTCCTTAGCATTTACAACACATTCACCAGCAATTACAGTCTAATCCTCTGAAGCTGCCCCAGTGAATGCCCTTTGAACAGATTCCTCTGGGAGGATACAAAAAAAAAATCCTTAAACAGAGCTGGAAGGGACCTCAGAATACCTGAGGTTAAAGTGGGAAAGACCTTAGAACAGAGAATGTCAGAGCTAGAAGGGGCCTTAGAACATAGAATGTCAGATCTAGAAGGGGGCTTAGAACGTAGAATATCAGAGATGGGAGGGACCTTAGAGCATAGAATGTCAGAGATGAGCCTTAGAACAGGAATATGAGAGCTAGAAGGGCTTTTAGAACACAGATTATCAGACCTGAGAAGGACCTTAGAACATGGAATGCCAGAGTGGGAGGGAGCTTTGAACACAGAATATTACAACTGGGTCCCCTGGTCCAATTTCCAGATTACACAGGGGAAGAAATTGAAGTCTGATGAAGGGAAGTAATTTACTCAAGAATTCACAAGTGAGTCAGTGGCAGTTAGGACTTAAAAACCTAGACCACAGGTCTGGGTTAGGAAGAGAGGGCTCTGTTCTTATGTAAATGTACTCACTATTACAGTGTTTCCTTCTCAAGTCCTTCTTCCCTCCCAATCTCCCCCCTCCACCTTCCCTCCACTCCCGGTGATGATCCTTAAGCCAGTCCTCAGACACCAGGTACCATCTCCATCTATGGGCCCAGAAGTTCCACAAACAGGCTCATTTTTCCATTCTAACAAGACCTCACAGAGTTTGGGCTCTGTTGACCTAGCCTGCTAGATGGTGTAGCAGGCAGAGCACTGGGCTTGGAATCAGAAAAACTCATCCTCATAAGTTCAAATCTGGCCTCAGACACACCAGCTGTGTGACCCTGGGCAAGTCACTTCACCCTGTTTGCCTCAGTTTCCTCATCTGTAAAAGGAACTGGAGAAGGAAAGGGCAAACCACTCCAGTATCTGCCAAGAAAACCTCAACTAAAATGATTCAACAACAGCGATCAACTTAGCCTGCAAACCCCCAGGGTAACTTTCACATCAGGAGAAAGTATCCATTAGCAGATGGTAGAAAAGGGGTCAAACTGAAAATACATCGCAATACTTGTCAGGAATATCACCGATGGTATTCATGCAAGGAGTGGGACCTTGAGATTCCTTCCAGTTCTGAAACTCTACACAGGGGTGGAGAACCTGCGGCCTCGAGGCCACACGTGGCCCTTCAGTCAAAGAACCACACTTGAGGACCTAGAGGGCTGCAGGCTCCCCACCCCTGTGCTTTTCTCTAAAGCCAAACTCCTCACTGCTATGAACACTAGAGGGCGCTCCGAGAGAAGGTTCCATTCTACATACCTCTAACTGCCAGCTTGGAGAGCCAGCCTGGGCTGAGCTTCAGACGCCCAAATGTTAGTAAAAACCCTCATTTGCATAGCAGTTTATGGACAACTTCTGAAGTCCTGGTTCCAAACTAGCTTTCCAGCTTTGCTTCATACTACATACTCCCTTTCACCTGTATGTATTCAGCCCATTTTAGCTAAACATTTCAATTTCCTGCCGTCTACGTTTTTGCACAAGCCATTCCTCTTGCCTGCAATGTTTTCTCTCCTAATAGCCATCTCTCAGAATCCTCGCTTTTTCCCTTCAGTCAGTTAGCCCATAAGCATTTATTAAGCTCCTACTACATGCCTGTCATTATACTCGGCCCTAAAGGTACCAGGAGAAACATCAAACAGCCCTACATTCTATGTGGGAGGAAGAATGGGGCATGTGCACATATTCTATAGAAGTAAATACACGGTCATGGCGGGGGCGGGGGGGGGGGGAGCACAATAGTGTAAAGGGAGAAAAAGGCTTCGCATAGATGTCAGTGCCTGAGCTGCTCCTTGAAGGAGGGGAGGGATTCTAAAAGGTGGAGGCAGGGAGCAGTTCAGGCATGGAGAACAGTTACCACAAAGGCACGGAGATAGGAGACGGGTACCGTGTGCGAGGAAAAGCAAGAAGGTCCTTACTAGACAGCAGAATCAGGTGTGTACGATCATAAGACTGGAAAGATAGGTTAGGACTGGGTTGTAAAGGGCTTTAAAAATTAAATAGAGAAATTTTCTATTTGAACCTAGAGGCCATAGGGAGTTGCTGGAGTTCAATGAGTAAGGAAAACCCCACTGAAATTATCCGAGGAGAAGGATGAGGGTTCGAACCTGAGCTCAGCTCAGGGCAGCCTTCCTTAATCCAACTGCTAGTGCTTTGGTTGTATCTCACACTCCTTCCAGTAGAATGTAAACTGTTCCTTTTTAAAATCTTTTATCTCCTTTACTTATCATAGCACCAGATTCATAGTAGGCTTTTAATATATATTTGATGAATTGAATTATGCCCATTTTAGATGTGGGAAAACCAAGGTTTCTACGGATTAAATCATTTGCCCATGGTGGAGACGTCAGAGGAAGAGATATTTATTAAGTGCTTATGATATGAAGGGGTAGCTAGGCAGCAGGCACAGGGGATAGAGTGCTGGGACTGGAGTCTTAATGAATACAAATCTGGTCTCAGATACTTCTTAGCTGTGGGACCCTGGAAAAGTCACTTGTTTGCCTAAGTTTTCTCATTTGTAAAATGAGATGGAGAAATAAATGGAAAGCTACTCTAGTATCTCTGCCAAGAAAACCCCAAATGGGATCATGAAGAGTCAGACGCCACTGAAAATGAAACAACAGCTACAATGTTAAGAGGTTAAATGATCTGGCCAGGATGACGCAGTTAATAAATGTCTGAGACTGAATTTGAACTCAGATTGTCCTGGCCCCGGGTCTAAGGCTCAATTCTTCATCCCACCTAGCTCTTCCATAGTGAAAGAACTAGCAATTAGAAAGTTTAGTTAAATCCTAACCTGTCGCTTAACTGTGGGAGGGTTTTCATAAAGTACTTTACTGGTAGTGGGGAGTTAAGTAAACCATGAAGAGGCACAGAATTAGGAGAATGTCCTTCTCTGCCTCCTCCCCCCACCCCATCGCCATACTAATAATCTGGTGCTAACCTAGTCTTCTGGCCTAATCTCACTTCTTTTCTTCCGTGTGTTCTCCCCTCTGACAAATGTCCTTGTAAACCGTCAGTCAATAAACATCTACCATGTACCAAGCTCTATGTCAAACTCTGGAAATACAAAGAAAGACAAAAACCAGTCCCTGGCCTCAAAGGGGCTCAGAGGAGACAACATGAAAACAGTTATGTACAAAAAAATACTATAGACAGGATACACTGGAAATAATCAATAGAGTGAATGCACTAGAATTAAGGGGGATAGAGAAAGGCTTATTATAGAAGGTGGGACTTTATTTGGGACTGGAAGGAAGCCAGAAGGTGGAGGTGAGGAGGAAGAGCCTTCCAGACATGGGGAACCTCTAGTGAGGATCCCTGTAGTCGGGAGATAGAACATCAAAAAGAGTGTAAGGTATAAGAAGTGTAAGACTTCTGTATCTCCATGCCTTTACCCCTGCTGTTCAGAGGGCCTGCCCCTCAGGAGAACAGCTGGGAAAGTTATCTGTTTTTCTTTTATTTTAGACCATCATCTTGTAGTAAAAACAACAATAATCTCCAAATGGCTACCTGGTTTGACTGTAAAAGGTCATTTCATTTTTCCAAACTTAGTTTTGGAAATATTTTTCTGATTAACTCCCCATTCACTCCCCCATTGAATAATTAAAAAGAAAACCCACTTAAGAAATATGCAGAGGCAAAGGGAATTTCCATATTGATCACATGCAGAAACGTTGCTTCATTCTGCATTTTAGGTTTATTACTGCTGTGGTAGGATGTGGGTAGTCTTCTTCATCTTCAGCCTTCTAGAAATGCCATTTGTAATTGCACTGATCTGAGCACAGTTCTTAAATCTTGCAAAGTCATTTTTATATGCATTGTTGTCATCGTATAAATCTTTCTCTTAATTCTGCTTACTTCACTCTCCATCAGTTCATCTAGGTCTTCTCATTTTCCTCTGAAGCTATCATTTCATAATTTCTTATGGTTCAACAATATTCCATTACATTCAAATGGTGCCGTCACATGTGCAGCAGCTACACTCTAGTAAAACCAGCTCAGCAGACCAGCTAAACCAGGTTGAAGGTAACCAATGGACCTCAAACCAGTCGGTGAGTGAAGACTTCCCATGGCGGAACAGGTGGATGAGAATGATTTGTTCCAATGGCTATGAAAGTGACTGAAACAGGCTTGGTCAGGCATCATCAACCATCTTGATTTTTGTCCTTCCATTGATCTTTTGACTCTGGAAGAGAGAATGAGGCTGACAACTTTGTGCAACTCTGCCTCACTTAAATCCAATTCACAAACAAGCCAAGACCTCACCCAAACATTTACCAGCCCACCCCTGGTTCTAGTATTCTTATTAAATGAACCATATTTTATGAACAAAAGCAAAAGCAAAAACAAGACTACTGATATATTTTCCTTTTGACATAACAGACATTTCCCAACAAACACCCAAATAGATTCTTCCATAAACTGCATTTCCTCCCAATATTTTATTAGTTGTTAATTAAGAAGAGGCAGAGGTATGTCCTAACATTGATGCTATAGGGGATCAGTTTTGTCGCTCTTCCAAACTGACTTCCCTTACGTCATTGCAGTCATTATTGGGGGGAAGGGGACAGTGTGGTACAGTGGAAAGAAGAATGAATTTGGAGTCAAAGGATCCCAAGATCAAGTTCAAATACTGACTCTGCCACTTGCGGCCTGCGTGACAGGCTACCTTCACTCCCAGCATGGGATCAACACTCCCAAGCGCAACCTAGTTGGGAGATATTCAACAAAACAAATGAAAGTGAAATAAAACATGGAAAACATTGTATTTTAAGACTAAGTTAATATGTGGTCCATGAAGGTCTTTATGCAGGGACTACTGGCCCCAGTATCTATTTGAGTTGGACATCATTGGATTAAGGAATTCTACTTTAAGTTAGAAAGTCCTGAGTTCAAATCCTGATTTAGATACTTATTAGCTATGCGACCCTGGGCCACTCTAACCTCTGTGCCTCTGTTTCTTCATCTGTAAAATGAGGGGATTTGACTTAAGTGACCTCTAGGGTAGGGGTTCTTAACTTGGGTTTTATGAATTTATTTTGATCAGTATATTTCAATGTGATTGGATTCCTTTGTACTCCTGTGCTTTTGTTTTACGCATCTAAAAAGATTCTTCTGAAAAGGAGGATATAGCTTCACCTGACTTCCAAAGGGGTCCATGACACACATGAAGTAAAGCACTTTCTGCTTTCAGATCCATCCCAGATCTAGCTCTGCTGCTCTAAGCCTTTTCCACTCCACAAAGATCAGCTTCCTTTGGGAGACCACTAGCAGTGAAGAAGCTTTTCTGTCCTGGGAGCCTGACCCCAACATGGCACAAAGGCTTCCTTCCACATGTGCCCCTCATTCTGCCCTCTTGGGTCAGGTACAACAGTCTTCTGTTTAAATGGACCTTCTAAAGCAGCAGTTCTCAACCTGTGGGTCACAACCCCTTCCCTTTCACAGGGGTCACAAGGGTCACCTAAGACCATCAGAAAATACATATTTCTGATGGTCTTAGGAACCAAGACACCACTCCTCTATCCATCTCCAGGTGGGTCTGCCCACATGCAGATACGCCCACATATGTGTCTTAAAGGATCGCGGCATTAGGAAGGCTGAGAACCACTGTTCTAAAGCCTGAAGATGCTAGTTACCATGACTCCTCTAAGCCTCGCCTCCTCCTTGCTGAGTGTCCTTCAGGTCACTCCTTCCTGCCATTGATGCTGTAGGAGAAGGACCCTCTCCCTCCCAGGCTGTGGATAACTGGGGTTCCACCATCCTGGCTGAAGGTTCCTTCCTCATCTGAAAGACAGGTGCCCCTAGGTGGGGGATGGGGCACTTTGAACTGTTTCTCAATCCTGGTCTAAGGAGGCTGGCAGCCCTTTTTCCTGGGAGTAGATTTAGATAGGGGAGGAAGAGAGTGTGGGAGCACAGCAGAGGGATCATTGGACTTGGAGTCAGGTTGAATCCTTGTTTTGCCCATGATGTTATTTCTGAAACCTTAGGGAAAGCCACCTTAGGGGGTAGAACCACATGGTCTCTGAAGTCATTTCCAGCTCTAGATTCTATAATCCTAGAAACATCACAAGGCACCATGCTAGGAATTAGAGTGCTGGGCTTGAAGCTAGAAAAACTTGGGTTCTCAATCCTGCCTCTGTCACTTACTAGCTGTGTGACCTTGAGCAAGTCTCTTAACCACTCTGAACTCTGGTTCCCTCATTGGTAAAGTAGGAGCTATATAATGGGGTTGTGAGGCTCAAATAAGATGTCTAGAAAGTGCTTTGAACTATAAAGCAGTATATAAATGCTACTTATTAATCCGGGGAGCATGCAGCAAGGAAGGGCAAGGTAGATTTAATAGGGACATGTAGGCTGAAAGGAACCTCAGGGGCCATCTAGTACAACCCTTTCATTTTACAGATGAAGAAACGAAGGTATGAGGTCAAGTGAAATAAACATCAAAGGCAGAATTTGAACCCAGGTCCCTCTGATTCCAGTCAGTGATTTTTCTGCTGTACCAGGTTGACAGGAGGGCAGAAAGGGGGATCAGGCGAGTCATACTTTGCTTGCCAGTTCTCTCTCTAGGACCAGTTGAGGAACAACAACAAAAATATGGGAAGGCTAATGCCAGGGTGAAAACCAGGACTGTATGTTAGTGCTGCAGGTACCAGGGCACCAAGTCTCATAAGTGGTGTTAGTCAGGGCAGGCCTCCAGGAGGAGGTGGGCTGAAGCAGGCTTTGGAAGGAGATGGGAGGGCATTCTGAGCATGGAGGAAGGGGGCCCTGGCAATCCTTTAGACAAGCAGACACAGGGTTTCTTCTCTCTGCCCAGGCCTGGGGGAATCCACATTATCCAATGAGCGTGGGTTTTACTGCTCACTGAATTATTCAGATCTCCCCTTGGCTGCTCCTTACTGCGTGAGGCAGGACTGGGGGGGGATGGGAGTTCAGAGCTCTCAGCTAGGGCCGAGTTTAAGTGTAGAGACTTAGTGACCCACTGCTTTTAGAATGGAGGGAAACCGGGAAAGAAATAAGGGAGGAAGGGAGGGGAAAGGATGTCAGCAGCAGGAAAGAGCCTTGAATCTGAAATTCAGTAGGGTCTGGAGCTGAATGCTGGCTCTGCCAGCCTGCTACTGGTATGAATTTGAGCAGATCCCTTCACCTCTGAGTCTGTTTTCTAATCTATAAAATGAGGGGGTTGGATGGATGATTCTTACATTTCCTTCCAGCCCTGAATCTATGATCTAGCCCAGTCTCTACCTCTTCAAAGACGCCCTCTTCAATATCCCTGATGGCCATTCCCTGACCAGGAAGCCTCCCAGTCTGCTCTTGAAGACCTCCAGAAATGGGGAGCCCACTACCTGCCTAAGCAGAACATTCTACTTTTGGACAGCTCTAACTGTTGAAATTCTTTCTTTTTCTTCAAAATTTGCCTTCCTACTAACTCCCATCATCTGAGACCCCACTAATTGTTCCCAGTCCTGCCCTCTAGAGCCAAGCCACAAATTTAAAGCCTCTGCCCTATGACAGGCCTCTAAATGCTTGAAGTATCCTAACTCTCCACCATCCTGTAGGAAGGAGAGAGGGAAGATGTGAAGCAGAAAGAAGGGAAAGAAGATTGATTTGCTGACTTAATATCCTAGATGGAGAACAAAAGAGACCCCAGAGACCACGTAGTTCAACCCCCATCATTTTACAGATAAGGAAATGAGGGCCCAGGGAAGTTTAGTAATTTTTCCAATGTCACCAGGGGAAATTAAAGCATCAGAAGCAGGATTTGAATTTAGACCGTCTGAGCTAAAGCAAGAACTTTTCCCCTTGTATTTTACCTTGATGATTAGCCCATGATTATCAATCAGTCAGCTGACCTCTCTTTATGACACACAGGTGATACATAAGGCACTTTGTGGGGCATTATAATAGTCTCAAGCCTCAGAGAGCTCACAGAATGAGGCTGAGTAAAGACAGTCCAGCTCTGTGTTAATGTGGCACAGATTAGGACCCTGAGCCTCTTAGCTCACTTACCCTCTGAGCTACACAATATTGAGCACCTGCTCTCCTACTCCTATCCCTGGGGGATAGCCAAGGTGTAGAACACCCAGCTGGGGTGGGGGTGGGTTATGATCTGGGTCATAAATTTTGCAAACTCAGCTCCTCTTTCCTTTTGAGAGCCCAGTCATGGGCTGGCGGGACATACCTCATTACTGCAACCTAATGCTCCATGCTCCCCATCTCTTCCCTTCCCCCAGTTCCTCTCCCACCCCCATCCACAGCTCCTCTGAAGCCAGATAGGAAACACTTGGAATGGTACAGATAATGAGATTAGAACAGATAATGTTAGAACCCAGAGGGATTTTAGAATCTAGAATGTTAGAACATGGAAAACAGAATGTTAACATTCAAGGGGCTTTAGAATGTGGGAAGTTGGACACTAATCACTCAATATTTTTGAATCATCAGTTAATCAAACACTAAGTGTTTGCATACACTGAGTTCTATTTCTGGTCTGTTCTATTTTCTAGTTCTAATGTTTTTATTTTGATTATTCTTTTGTAGATAATAAATTAATTTAGTCTGGTAGTAGGATAAAAGATGATCCCCATAAAGTAGGAAGGTGGCATAGTACAATGGACAGCGTACTGTTTCCAGAGTTGGATAAGCTGGGTTCAGAGTCCACCTCTGGTGATTACTACCAGTGTAATCTTGGGAAAGTCACTTAATTTTCCCAAAACCTCAGTTTCTCCACGTATAAAATGAAAGGGTTGGACTAACTGGCCTCTGGGGTCCTTTCCAGCTCTAGATCTGTACACACCAGGCTAGAAGTCAGAAGACTGGGGGTTTGAATCTGTCCTCTTGGCCTGGTTATTTAAGCTCTTTTGGTCTCTGTTTTCTTAGTTTGTCAAATTCTTGTGTTTGCTTGAAGATAGTGGACCAGGCCTGAGTTCAAATCCAGATTTAGACACTTACTAGTTGGGCAAGTCACTTAACCCTCTTTGCCTCAGTTTCCTCATCTGTAAAATGAGCTGGAGAAGGAAATGCCAAACCACTGCAGGATCTCTGCTAAGAAAACCAAAAATGAGGTCATGAAGAGTTGAACATGACTGAAAAACAAAATAAAAAAATAAAACAAAAACCAAAAAAAGACCAGGCCCAGATAAGGGTGAGCTTGCCCAGACCCACACAGTAAATGAATTAGTGACAGTTCCGACTCTAGAACTCAAGTCTCCTTCCACTCACTATCTCCTAGCTGCTGAGAGTCCCCTCTCTCCACCACAGAGATAATACCTTTTAAAGTTTAACAAAGCAAAGTTGGACTATAAGCCCTGCAGACTGCAAACTCGGGACACTGTGGTCCTGTAGCCTCAGACTTCCGTGTGTGAGAGTGTTTGGGGGTGGGGAGGAGAAGGATTGTTGCTGTTTTCAGCCTGCATCCCTTAACTTTTCGCCTCTGATCACCACAACCGAACCAGGACCACTGGTGGGGAGGTGGGGGGGGGGTGCCTTGCTCCGGGTTATTTAAAATTCAGTTGCCATGGCAGTGGTGATCACAGTGAAGAGGCAGATGGCTCCGGGTTTAGGGTTCCCACTGCCCTTTGGCTAATTCCGTAGGTGAAGGTATTAGGTTAATTAAAAGCCATGTGCTTTGCGGGGAATACTTGGCTCCTGGAGGTTTAATAAGTATCCAGGCTTGTTCCGCGTCTTCCTAGCCGAGCCTCCAGGCTGGGGATCTGTCCCTTTGATGGTGTCCAGGGGGAAGGGGAAGCCTTCTCTCCTACTTTCTAAAGAAGCTTAGAGTGGGGCTGGACTGTGTCTTCTCCAAGGCTCTCTCTGGAGAGTTTGTAAGGGAGAGTTCTTCCATCACCCATTGCCAAGCTTAGAAGGGAAATTTGGAGGCTAGACGGCTCTGTGAGCAGAGGCTCTGGGCCTACGGCTGGTGCAGAGAGTCTCTCTGAGCCCCCTCTGGATCCAAGGGGATGCCCTGCCCTTTTGGGGGCTCCGTGAGCAGTAATAGAAGAGCCCTCTTGCTTGTCCCTGGAACTTTGGAGTCTCTGTGTCTGGTCCAGCAGCATATCCAGATGCTGTGAACATCCTTGGGCCACAGCACCTAGAAGGAGAACATCTTTGGGGTATCCCCTGGGAAACCTCTGGCTCAGGGCCTTCCTCACTGACAGAGCATGAGGGAGAGAGGTCTCCAAGATGTCCTGGAGAGCTGAAAGCATGGCTGCCGCTGCTGCTGTGGACTCAGAGGAGATGGAGAGCCCAGAAAAGGAGCAGGGCAAGTGGGCTCTCCTTCGAAACATCAACCAGGTGCTGAAGGCCCATGCCTTCCTGCCGGTGAGCAGCCTCATGCTGAGGGCTATTGGGAGCCCCTGGGTGGGGGTTGGGAGGACTGGCAGAAGCTGGGGAGCTGGAGGCTGTGTGGTCCTCCTTCCATCTCTCTGAGGCGAGGGATTATGGCTTTGCCTTTCTTTTCTTCCCCATTCCTTAGCAAGGGACCTGGCAAATAGTAAATGCTTCATAGATACTTGTTGCCAGACTAACTCCCTGGGTGACTTTGGGCAGGGGACCCCTTCCTCTCTGTCAGCCTTATTCTCCTTCTCTGCAAAGTGAAGATACCCATCCCACCAGTCTCCTGGGGCTGCTTTGGGGATTGAGTGAGTGAATGGGTGTAAAATAATATTTCTCTGGCACTTTATATTTGACTGACACAACAACCCTGTAAGGTAGTCAGAATAGGTATCATCAGTCCCATTTTACAGAGGAGAAAACTGAGTCTCAGCAGGGAGGAATCTTGCCCATGCTTACACTAATTATAAGGGTGCTTCCATTAAGTGTTCCAAGAAAGGAAAAAATAGATTTCAAATGTCAGGTTTTTTGTGGTTTATCAGAACTCTGAATTAAATTACAGCAAGAGGGAATAAAGGAAGATATGAAGAAGGACTTTCTGGCAGCATGGACACTAGAGGGGGAAGGGGATAGAAGAAGGATTTAGGGGGTGTGGGGGGGGAAGGGTGAGGTGTTTGCCAGCTGCTTACACCAGACCTAATGACTACCCCTGGAAACTGGGGACAGAGACCTGTGACCCTGGGCAAGTGGTTGTAAAATGGAAATAATGATAACCCCTACCTCTCAGGCTTCTTGTGAGGATCAAAAGGGATAACAAGGGGCCGCTAGGTGGCACAGTGGATAGAGCACTGGCCCTGGAGTCAGGAGGACTGGGTTCAAATCTGGCCTCAGACATTTAACACTTACTAGCTGTGTGACCTTGGGCAAGTCACTTAACCCCAATTGCCCAGCTTTCCCCCATCTAAAAACAAAAAAAAAGGGATAACATATGTAGAATATTTTGCCCTATTAAAAAAAGGCTGCCAGCAAGAGCAGCAGCAGCAGGTTGGGGGCCGGGGGGGGGGGGGGACGGGGACACAGTGAGTGAGGTGTCAAAGGAACACGAGTAATAGAAAGATCCAGGAGATCGTCCCAGTCCCGAATCGACTGTGTAACCATGGATCAGTGACTTCACCTTCTCTGGGCCTCAGTTTCAAACTCCATAGAAGGGGTTAATGATATTGCTGCTCCCTGCCTCCCAGGGCTGTTAGGAAAACAGTGCTTTGTAAGCCTTAAAGGGCCGTGCAGAAACAGGAGCTGTTATTCTGTAATTGTGGTCTGGATTGAGGCATTTCCTAGGTTGATCATGTTTTTAGGTAAGGCTGTGGACACCTGAGGACCCCAGAGCTTCCAAGGGAGCTTTGTCTCTTCTTCTCCCCCCGACATGAGAGATTTCTCTCCCTGCTCACATCTTCTGCATTTCTCCTCTGATCCCACCATCATCTACTTTGTATCAGACTTCCTTTGTATGAATATCGTATTCCTCTTATGATAAATGGCAAATACACCGAGGACAGGGATTGTTTCTCTCTGTATCTCTAACTAGGAGCTCAGCACTCTGCGTGTAGTAGATTCCCAACAAATATTTGCTGAATTTAATTCTAGATCCTTTCTCTGCAAGGGGGGCGGGGAGCGGGATGTGTTGAGAGGGGGTACAGGCTCCACTGTGATCACAGCCCTTTTTATTGATCTGGGCCAGATCCTGACTCACTACCACTGTGTTTTCATTTTATCATATTTATGTATCATTTAAAGAGGAGCATCAGTGCCTGCAAACAAGATGGGAGATACATTAATCATTTGATCAGCAAATACTTCTCTCTTTTAAAGAGTAAAGTGATTCATCTATCCCATTTTTAGATTGCAAGCTCCTTGAGGGCAGGGACTGACTTTTGACTCTCTTTGTATCTTCAGAATTTAGCATACATTTATTAAATGACTTCTACATGCCAGGTACTCTACTGAGCACTGGGGATGCAAAGAAAGGCGTAAACATGGTTCCTGCCCTCAAGAAGCTCACATTCTAATGGAAGAGATATATGTACATATATATATATATACACATACATACACACACACAACAGATCCAGTATAAGTGGGGGCCAGAGGGCAGGCATTAATGGTGGGCATCAGGACTTCTGTAGAAGACAGATCTATTTAGTCGATAACTATTACATAAGTATCTGCCTGCAGTGCATTTCGGGAGATGGAAACTTTTAAAAATTATTGCTATATATATATTTTTTTACCTCATCTTCATTTACAGTAGAACCCACCTCTCCTTCCCTACCTAAATTACCTTTTAGCAAATAATGTTTTTTTAAAGAGATGGGTAAGAGGCGGCACAACATACCAGTCACATCTGGCATTAAATGCGATGTGCCACGCCGCTTCTGAAAAGACAGGAGGCAGAATCAGCAAGCCTTTCTTAAAGGCCCAGATGCTGAGTTGAACCTTAGGGTACAAAGACAAATGCTCCCAAGAAGTCTGCATTCTTTTGGAGAGCACCACACATGTTCATGGATAAGTAAATGTTTCAAGCTGACAAAAACAAATGCAAAGGAATTTTGGGGAGGGTGAGTTCACTAACTACTGGAGACACTAGCAAATGCCTTTTGAAAGGGGTGGTCCTCGATTTTACTCTTTTTTTTGGGTTTGTTTTTAGTTTTTGCTTTTTTTTGGAGGGCAATTGGGGTTAAGTGACTTGCCCAAGGTCACCTGGCTAGCTTTTGTGTTAAGTGTCTGAAGCTGGATTTGAACTCAGGTCCTCATGACTCCAGGGCCAGTGCTCTATTCACCGTGCCACCTAGCCGCCCCCTTGATTTTACTCTTAAAAGGAACCAGGAGTTCTAAGAGGTAGAGAGGACATTCTAGGCATGAGGGACAGCCTGTGCAAAGACAGGGAGATGGGAGATGGAATGTTATGTTTGGGTATTAGGTCATTTTTGCTGGACAATTGAGTGAGTGAGAAATACTGGGTAATAAAACCTAGAAAGTTAGGCTGGAGTTAGTTTTGTAGAGGACTTTAAATACCAAACAGAAAAGTTTGTATTTCTGTCCTAAAGGCAGTAGGGAACCATGTAAGCTTCCTAATGAAAAGGGAATGACATGGTCAGATCAAGACAGGAATCATGTCTTCTCGTTGTTAACAGTAATAGCTCCTATTTCTATTGCTCCTTAAAGTTTTCAAAGCACTTTTCTTACAAATACTTCTGTGACTTAGGTGGTGTAGGTCTCACAGCTAACAACGGGGCAGGGCTTATTATCCCACTTTGTGCAGGTAGAAAATGAAACTCTGGGAGGAGAGGGAGCTTCTCAAGAATCGCACAGTGAGTGTATGCCGAAGGCAAGACTTAAAAATTATAAGGGTCCAACTCCTTCATTTTATTGGTGAAACTGAGGTCTAGAGAAGGGAAGTCACTTGCCCAAGGTCACACAAAGAAAGGAGTATCAGAACCCTGGCTTTCTGACTCCAGCCATCTTTCCACCTAACCACTCGGACCTTTTTCTAGGATTTAGACAAGAATCCCCCATGTAACATACACATTAAGCTTCAGTCAGTCACTAAACATTTATTAAACACTTAGTAAGTGCTGGATAAAGTGCCCAGTGCTAGGAAAACAAAGAAGAGACAAAAGATCATCCCTGCCCTCATGGAATGTGATCTAATGAAAACAGCTTAGGGTTGGGAAGGAGGATACTAACCACCTTGTCTGGCAGGCTGAAAAGACTTTCCTACAGTGGGTGAGAGGCTGATCTAGCTGTGCTCTCTCCGAGTCACTTTCTCTCTGAGATTTTAGGATTCAAAGATTCCTTTTGGGCCTGGGTTTTCTTATCTGCAAAATACAGGAAATAATTCTAGTCTCACCCGCTGTGAGAATGAAATGAGCTCCTGGATGTGAGAAGGCTTCATTGACTGTATGTCAATAATAAAGCACTTTGTCCATCATCAAGGACTATGTCGATGTGAGAAATTGTTGTTAATAATTGGACATGTTTGCTGTCACAGGAAAGTTGATATTACCCTGTTCTTTCTATCTGTTCTTGCTTTCTGGGCCCATTATTGTTTGTTCTTTGTTCTCCAAGAGGACGGTGATGTCAGGAAAGTGATACCATGTTTTTCAAGCGAATTGGATTTAAGTGAGGCAGGGCTGTGCAAAGTCACCAGCCTCACTTTCTTCTTTCGAGCCATCTGGGTCCAGTGGCAAGGTATAGATCAGGATGACTGGACGTGGCCCTGGATGCAGTGGGAGACCATGGATCCATACCTTTGCTTTGGAGGACTGTTTGCCATGTTATGGGGCAGGTCTGGAGTGGGCTGGAAGCTGCCTCTGGTCACTGAGTCTCTTGGCAACTATGAATATTTAAAGAATTTCTAATTCCTCCACCATTCCTGAAAGGGCCAGAGTCACTTGCAGGGGCTGTTCTGCCCCTCATGGAGAGGATTTCTTTCTTTGTTTTGGGGATATGAGCAGGGAGATGTGATAGTATGTGTAAAGGCTAAGGTTACAGGTGAACCTTCTCCACCCTACTAACAGAAAGTCTGCTATTCACACCTCAATTATAGCAGGGGTTCCTAAGCCATTTTGTGCCTTAGACCCCTTTGATGGTCTGCTGAAGTCTTAGGGACCTTCTTAGAATAATGTTGTTGCCTACATTCATAAGTGAAGTCAATGCTAAATTTCAGTGAGATCCTGGCCAAAGTAAAGTTTTGTTTCATTGCTTTTTTTTCCATCTGAGTTCATAGATTCCCCTGAAATCTATCCATGGAGCCCAGGCTCAGAAGAGCCCCTGGTTAATCAGATCATAGATTTAGAACTGGAAGGGGCATTGGAGATCAAGGCTAACTTTCTCATTAAATAGATGAGAAAACAGAAGTCAAGTAACATGTTCAAGGTCACACAGGTAGTCTGTGGCCTAGCTGGGCTTTGAACCCAGTCCTTTTCTCTCTGATTCCACTGATTTCCATTGTACCACACACTCAGAGGCTAAGTAGTCTTTTCACAAATGGATCTTTGGGTAATGACTAGATTCATTACTAGAATCCATTCATTTGTTTGGTTTTTGCTTTATTTTGGTCTGGACCTATGATTGCCTTAGTGTGGGAAATTCTCAGTGTGGAAACTCCCTCCACCAACGCAGACTGGCCATTCAATTGTGACTGACAATCTTAGAACTTTGCCAAAGGGATGAGAGGTTAAGTGACTTAGATACCTACTGCGTGGGTAGTAACTGACAGGATCAGTGTTTGAATCTGGTTCCAAATCCAGATGTCTTTTCACTGTACTCCACACATAGAGAGAGGGTTAGGCTCTTCCCAAATGGATCCTGTGGTTCATGACTAACTTTGGTACCCGTATTTCTTTAATAGTGATTCATTTCTCTAGCTTGAGTTTTCCTTACAGCTGAGGTAGATAGTTAAGTCAACAAGCATACGTTATGTGTCAGGCATTGCACTAAGCACCAAAGATACAAAGCAAGGCAAAAGACAAGACAAAAGTCCCTCCCTTTAAGGAATTTGCTGTCTAACAGGGAGAGGAGGAGATGCAAATATCTATGAACAAAACTATGCACAAGATAAATTGGGGTAATTTCAGAGCATGGGGGTGGGGTCAGAAAGGACCTCTTGCAGAAGGTGGGACTTTAGCTGAGGCTTAAAGGAAGCCAGGAGGCAGAGATGAGGGAGGAGAGCATTCCAGGCATGAGGAATAGCCTGGGAAAAGACTCAGAGACAGGAGATGAGGTCTTGGAGTGTCGTATGCAAGGAACAGAAAGAGGGCCAGTGACACTTGCTAGAAATAGGTGGGATGAGGAGGGAGGCGTAGGGTGTAGGAAGACTGGAAAGGTAGAAAGTGGCTAGGTTATGAAGGATTTTTAAAAGCCAAACAGATGATTTTATATTTAATCTTGGAGGCAATAAAGGGCCACTGGAATTGATAAAATAGGGGTAGGGAGACATGATCAAACTTGCTCTTTAGGATGGAATGGAGGTAGGGCGAGACTTGAAGCAGGAAGACTCACCAGCAGGCTATTGCAAGAGTCCAGGGTCTGCACCAGGATGGTGGCAGTGTCAGAGGAAAGAAGGGGGCACATGGAGGAGATGTGGAGTGATAAGACTTGGCAAAAAATTAGGTGGGGGGACTAGAGAGAGTGAGGGGTCAAGAATAACACCTAGGCTGTAAGCCTGGGAGGCTGGATTGATGACAGGAAGAGAGGAGTTTAGAAGGGTTGGGGGAGGAGGGGAAGATAGTGAGTTCATTTTTGGAAATGTTAAATTTAAGATGTCTATGGGTCATCCAATGTGAGATGTCTAATAAGCAGTTGGAATTGAGAGACTGGAGGTCAGGAGAGATGTTAGGGCTGGACAAATACATCTGAAAATCAAAGGGAGCTATAGGGTACAGCTTTGAGGGAAGGTAGTACAAATATTATTTCCACTTGCAGACGAGGAAACAGGGATTTGCGAAGCTAGGTGACTTGTCCAAGGTCACACAGGCAGAATTTGAACCTGAGTGTCAGGAATCTCTGTCTAGCTCTGTAAGTAGAACCAAGGTGATGAGTGAACAGACCCGGACTTGGGAACCAGGAGATTCACATTCTAATTCTGCCTTTGTCACTTAGTCAATGTGTGACTTTGGATGGCCCACTTTTCCCTCTTTGTGCTTTGGTTTCCTAGTCTATTAAATTATAAGGCTGTGTACCAGATGGTCTCCAAGGCCCCTTTTAGCTCTGACATTCTTTTTGGATGCCACAGACTAGCTGTACAACAGCAACAGCAGAGAAACTAGGGTTATTATGCCATAGGAGACTCAGTTTCTTCTCCTGGAGATGTTAGCCTAAAGAAGAAAAGAATAAGGAAGGGCAAGATCACTGTTTTCAAATATTTAAGTATGTAGAAGAAGAGTTGATTTGATCTGTTTGGTAATTGGGAGCAATGAGTGACATGGATTTAGGCTAGACTTAAGGAAAAGCCTCAACACTTTGCTGTCCCAAAGTGGAATGGGCCACCCTAGGAACTTTGCTCTAGGTGCTTTCTGCCCCCAGCGCTAGCTACTAGATTCTCTGCCCAGATGCCTTAGACCCTCCTCCTGAAGCTCTGATGCTCTGGCTCCCTTTGGCTGGGCTCTACCTTCGCCTTTCATCTCTGAAGGTGGAAGGGTTTATGTTCACCATCAATTCCATTGCAGGCCCTCTCCTCCAAAACTGGTTTGTCCCAGATAAAAGTACCATTGATCTTCATTGTTCAATATATAATTTATTATTACTATTCAATATATAATCAATCTCATGGTACTTTTGTCATGTGAGGATGTTTGGAGAGCAGCAAAGAATTTGAGTCCCCCAAAGCACACATTCCACCTGAGGTCCAGCAAGGAGAAGCTCTGACTTCTTGTTCTGGCTTTCATGCTATAAAATTTCCTTCCTGCAATTTATTTAATGCCACATTTTTTAAAATGTGGGGGCTTTTTGTTGCTATTTTGATGTTTAAATGATCCCCAAGAATAGTGCTGAAGTACTATCCAATGTTTCTAAGTAGCCCAATGGAGAAAATATGTGTGTTAGATAAGCTTTCTTCAAGCATTAGTTTTTATAGTGTTGGCTATGAGTTTAACATTAATGATCAACAGTACAGCACATCTGGGAAAAAAGGAAGAGGAAATGTCTTGCTCTGTATGTGAGGTCACTTTGGAAAGTGCTAAAGGAAAAGTCATGGCTAGAGGCTGTTAGGAACCTAATCCTGTATTTCCTTTAGGAGCAATGGTTCAGTATTCACTAATTCAGTGTTTGCAGCAACTTTATAGAACATAACGACCACAAATAATATGAATATGCCTTATTCTTAATTATAGTTCTGCTCAGGGAAATAATGAGCTCCACATAGCTAGAAATATTCAAGTGAAGGGCTATACACACTTGCTAAGGATGTCTTAGAGGGGATTCCTATCCAACTACAAAGTGGACTGATCAGGTGTTCCTAACCTGGGTATCTGAGAGGTAAAGAAACCTACCCACTGTCACTGAATTTCAGGAGGTCCATCACACAGGCAACAAAAATTATATCTTTGTTTTCATCAGCCTTTGGTTTCCATTGTAATTTTATTTTATGTCTTCAAACTCTTATTCTGAGAAGGAGCCCCTAGGCCTCACCAGATTGCCAAAGGAATCCAGGACAGAAAAAAAGAGGCTAAGGACCTTTGGACTAGATGGACAGGGTTTGGGGCAGAGGGTCCATCAAACATAGACACAGAAGAGTCATGCCCAGTCATACTTTTTTTGATTCCCCTGATTGTTAATGTTTCTTCCCTCTTCAAATGTCCTTTTTTGGGTAGATGGTGTGTGTGCCCTCCCCAGTCCTCCTATAATATACAGTTCTTGAGTCAGGGAAGGGCCAGGAGAACTGGACTATGGGAGCACCAGGCCCCATGGTGTCTCATCAAGTTCATGAGGGATTCCTGGATTCGCCAGAGTCTAGAATCTGGAATCCTGAGCATACCTGTGGAATTTGTCTGGTGATGATGAAAGATTGTCTCACCCTATAGTCAAGTAGCCCCATGTGGAACCTGTGGGTTCTTTTGGACCCTGAGGAGGTAGTTAGAGGCAGTATGAGATGGAGGGAGGAATGTTAGAGAGGGAAAGTCAGGATTCAAATCTCAGCACTGCCACTAAACTGGTCCTGCCCTCAAGGAGCTTACATTCTCTTACAGGAGACAACATATATACCTATGAGTAGATAGGAAATGTATGCATAATAAACATAGGGTAATGGGGTCAAGGTACTAGCTGCTGGAAGAAGGGGATAAGAAGGAAATTATTTACTAGTTCTGTTACCTTCAGCAAAACCCACCCTCTCTCAATCCTTCCCCTATCCACATATATCAAGGGAATGAGGAGCCCATGGTGTACTGAGGAAAAGGCTGGCTTTAGAGACAAGAAGACCTGGGTTTACATCCTTCCCCTGACATAGAGTGAATGTGCTTGAGACCCTGGGCAAGTAACTTAACCTCTCAGTCCTCCCCAAGCAATTCTTGAAATTGGGAGTCACAGACCAGTTGCTGATTTGCATTGGTGGAGGGAATTTCCACATTGGAAGTTTCTAGGACCAATGAAATCACAGACCTGGACAAGGGGGAAAATGGGGCTTTTCACACTGATTTTGAGGGAAGTGCTTTATAAGACCTAAAATACCATAGAAATATGAGTTGCTGTTTGTAT
>CM053582.1:154982329-155101414 GCA_028627135.1 Pseudochirops cupreus | reverse complement strand
CCCCCCCCCCCCCCCCCCCAGGCAACAGTGTTTTCTTGATCCTCTAATTCAGGGGTTCTCAACCTGTGGGTCACGACCACTTTGGGGTTTGAATGGGGTCACCTAAGACCTTCGGAAAACACACATTTCCAGCAGTTTTAGACACTGCTCCTCTATGTCGGCCCACATGCAGATATGCCCACATACAAGTATTAAAGGGTCACAGTGTTAGGAAGGTTGAGAACCATTGCTTTAATTTCCCCAGATCATCTTTCCCCGGATCTCTCCTTTATCCCATATCATACCCTACCTTGTATTATACTTATCTGTGTATGCTTTGTATTTCCACACATGCACATTAGGTTGCAAGTTCTCAGCAGACAGTGGACAGTGTCACCTTTTACCTTTTGGTCACCAGACCCGAGCATTGGACCATGTACATAATAGGTGCTTAGAATATTTGTTGGTGACTAATATAGAAATATGTTTTACCTGTTGGCGCATATATAACCCATATCAAATAGCTTACCATTTTAGGGAAGGGGGAGGAATATTTGGAACTCAAAAATTTCTAAAAATGAATGTTAAAAATCATCTTTACATGTAATTGGAAAAAATAAAACACTATTTATTAAAAAATGCTTGTTGGATTGAGTACTGACAGGTGCTTTTTCTCCTGCAGGGTGACTATGTCTGGATGGACCTCAAAACAGGGCAGGAGTTTGATGTCCCCATTGGGGCAGTGGTGAAGCTCTGTGACTCCGGGCAAATACAGGTGGTGGATGATGAAGGCAACGTACGTCTCTCTCCTGCTCACACTTGGGGGAGGTGGGGAGTGCCTCAGTTGTCTGGGATGCCTACTGAGTACAGGAGCTAATCAGAATGACCCATAGCATAGGCAGAGTATGTGGTTGCCTGCCCAATGTAATATGGAAAGTCTTTCTCTTACCCCAAGCCTCAAACCCAAATGACCTACCATGGTGCCTGGAATTCCATCACTATTTCCTATTTTGAGTCAAAATATTTAAGGCCACCTTAGTCTGTCATCAGCCATTGAAATCTTAGTGTGAACTTTGAAATCACAAAATAATTCAACAAACATTTAGGTGTCTCTTAGATGGGCTGGTCAAATGTGAAGGGCAGGGATGACAAGTGTATGGCCAACGTACTCCATTGGTGCCCTTTGATATAGCCAGAGAAATAGAAGGCCTTTTACCCATTGGGTTGACTCAGTTGATTCCCTGTGGTGTATTTATCAGAAACCATGGACAAGAGTCATCTTGAGGCATGGGTGATTGTAATTTGCATCAAAGAAAGGAATCTATGAATTGATGAGATCACCAAGCCATCTGGATTTTCTGCAAGTGTCCCCCATGTGCCAGGCCCTGATCCACACCTGAGGATAAATTCTTTGACTTCTAGAAGTTAATGATTTAATGGGGGAAAATATAATGCACACCAATATATGTATGTAACCAGGTATTCCGAGATGTTCAAAATGATCTCTCATAGGCTGAAAAAAAGGTTCAAAACTTCATTGTGAATTTTGGGATTTGAAGTCTGGAAATAGACTGAGACTGTCTCAAGTTCAGAGCTAGTCCAAAACTCTCAGAGCAACCAAAGTCCTCCCCCTGGTTCATGATGGCCTCAAGTTTCTGTCTAGGTGGAGAAAGAATGCTACCTCTCTAGATTTGAAATCCCATAATTCATAGTTCATTTTCCCACCTTTTCCTTATCCATGGAGAGATCAGTATGAATACTCCCAAATACCAGGTTACATGGGCAAGTTCCAAGAGGTAGGAACAGGACATGGTGATGCTTGGGCTCTTTGGGTTGGACCAATCCCATGAGAGCAGTCTACCTCATGTCTTGAAGTCTCCCTTGCTGCTCAGCACGCTCACTGTACATGGTGATAGAGCAAGGGAAACTCCATCTGTCCCCTTAGAGTTTCTAAGTCATCACTAGTCACCCAGAAGTCAAATTTGGAGATACCTTACAGTGAAAAGTACGTCAGCTTTTGGAGTCTTATCTTATATCTACCACTGGCTTTCTACGTGAGCTTGACAAGTTACAACCATCATCAAAGCATTTTTTTAATGCAGAGAAGAGAACAGAAACCAGACATCCAACAAACATTATATGTCCTAGGCACTGTGCTTTGTGCTGAGGGATGCAAAAAAAGGGTTTAAAAAAGTCCCTGCCCTCAAGAAACTTGCATTCTATATTCTAATAGGGATGACAGCATGTAAATAAATAGCGAGGCACACAGAATGCACAAATAGAGTAAATGGAAGGTGATCTCAGAAAAGAGCACCTGAAAGCCCTGGGAAAGACCTCTTGCAGAAGTGAGGCCAGAAGGGACCACAGGCAAGCAGGATAGCTTTGAAAGTGACATATGAAATTCACTATGTGCTGAAAGGGAAAAGCAAGCTACACATAGTAGATATCCACAGTTTCATATGCAACCCTTTTTTTCTGTTCTACTATATATCTGGGAATGTCCATTTTATTTTGTAATAATTTCCAAATTTTTTAAAGTTACAACTCCATCTTCAGCTTCCTGTACCCTCTTTTATAAGGAAGCTGGGGGGGGGGGGGCGGTCAGTGTGTAGAGCACTGGGTCTGCAATCAGGAAGACTAGAGTTCAAATCTGACCTCAGACACTTCCTAGCTGTGTGACCCTGGGTAAGTCACTTAACTCTGTCTCAGTTTTCTCATCTGTAAAATGGGGACAGTACCTACCTCACACGGTGGTAGTGAGGGTCAAATGAGATAATATTTGTAAAGTGCCTGGCTCATGTAGGTGTCTAATAAATGCTTATTCCTTTCCTTCATTCTTATTTTTTCCCACTTAATAGTATTTTATGTTTTTCAATTCCGTATAAAGATAGTTTTTGACATTCAGTTTCATAAAATTTTGAGTTCCAAATTATTTTTGCCCTCTCTCCCCTCCACCTTCCCCAAGATGGAATACAATCTGATTTAGACTATACATGTACAATCTTACTAAATATATTTCTACATTAGTCATGTTGTGAAAGAACAATCAGAACAAAAGGGAAAAAAACAGACTTCCTTCATTCTTATAAAATGAAAAAGATGAGATAGAGTTCTGAACTCAGGAAAACCTGGGTTCAAGTCCTGTCTTAGACACTTACTAGCTGTGTGACCCTGGACAAGTCACTTTACCCTGTTTGCCTCAGTTTCCTCATCTGTAAAATGAGCAGGAGAAGGAAATGGCAAACTCCTCCAGGATCTTGGCCAAGAAAACCCAAATGCGGCCACAGAGAGTCAGACACGACTGAAAAATGACTGAACAACCACAATAAATGTTTATTTCCTTCTGTCGTTCATTCCCATAAAATGAAAGAGATGTGAGGAGGCAGCATGGAATAATGGATAGAATTTTGGGCTTGGAGTCAGGGAAACCTGGGTTCGAGTTCTACTTTAGACAGTTATTAGCTGGGAGACTCTGGGTAAGTCACTTAACCTCTTTGTGCCTCAATTTCCTTATCTGCTAAATGAGGACGATTGGACCCAATGTCCTCTAAGGCCCCTTCCAGCTCTAAATCTTTGTTCTCAGTGATTGCCACCAGCCTTCTAGTCTAAGGTCCCTTGTGTCAGTAGGTCTATCCACTAATTCAAGAAACATTTATTACTATATGCAGAGCATTGGGCTGAGCTGGGAAGAGTGGAAGGAAGATATAAAGAAAAGCCATTATTTTTTTTTTAAAAGAAAATCATTATTATGAGAGTGAGAATGAGGGAAGGCTTCTTGGAAGAGGTGGTCTTTAAAGGACAGGTAGGAATTCCACCAATGAAGAGGGAGGAAAGAGGGAGAGGGACCAGTGTGAGCAAAAGCCTGGATGTTGGAAAGTCTTTGTGTGTTCAGTGGGCAGAGAGTTGTCCTGTTTGGCTGGAATCTTGAGTACACAGAAATAAATGATTGGAGACATGACTGGAGCAGTGAGAGGCACCATCTTTTAGAGGACCTTGGATGCTTGAGAAGCCTTTGAGTCAGGAGGAATTCTGAAAGGAGAGCTGTGGAGACCCACTCAACTCAAAATTAGAATGTATGCTTCTTGGGAGTCTTCATAGGCTCATTGCTTAGTACAATGGGTGGCACACATGCTTCTGTTTGTGTTTAATAAATGCTTATTGGATCAGATTGGCTTGGATTCCTTTGCACTGACTCCTCTGGCCTTAGATCTGGGAAGCACCCCTTTCCAACGCTCCCTGGGAATTCTAAGTCAGATTTCCTAGGCCTCCCCCCCACAAGGGGTGCCAGAACCCTGGGGATATGGCCCCAGGGCCTGGTCCTCTGAGTTTCCCTGGGACAAGAGAGACTGTGGTTGGCAGGGGCTCTGGATGTGGGCACTACCTGGTGATGACCTAGGATCATATTTCTCCTGATCTGCTTTGCATGTCAGGTAGTATCTGGTAACTCCATGTCACCCCATCTGCCATTAAGTACACCCTGACACTCACTCCTCTGTCAGCCACCTTCCCCCCTCCCATGAGGATGGGACAGAGAGGAGATGGTATTATGTGATCTTGGGAAAACTGCTTCTCCTTTGGCCTCAGTTTCCTCTCCTGTTCAATAAAAGTTGCAGTAGATAATTATGGAATGTCAGAGACCTGAGATCATCTGGTTCAGCTGTCCACTTTACAGATGATGAAACTGAAACCCAAAAATGAAAAAGTGACTTGAATTGCATAATTTCAGAGTCATATGGGATTTCAGAGGCTACCTATCCCATATTCTACCCAAACAAGAACTCCCTCTTAGAAGATACCCAAGCTTAGAAGATCTCCAGCCTGTAGAAGCCCACTAAGGTTCAAAGCAACCTTGTGGAAAGAGCATTACAGAGGGAGTCAGGAGAAACCTAGGTATGAATATGTCCTCTGGCACATTGATAATGTGACCTTGGATAGGTCACTTAACCCTTTTGAGCCCCACCCAGTCTCCTCATCTGGAAAATGGCGATAATACCTGCAGTATCCACCTTGAAGGCTTGTTGTGAGGCTCTAGCAAAATAGCTTTAGCAAAAAAAGTACATAAAATGCTTTGCAAATCTTATAGCACTAAATATACATTTATTACAATTATTGTTGTTACTAACAACTTTCTTGCAGGCTGGGAACATTTTGTATGTATCAAATACCTAGAGAGACATAACCTGGTAGCTAGGATTATGTATCAGAAGCTTATGATCTTTTATGAATTGACAGATAGCAAATCTCCTAACTACAAATACTGCCCTCAAACCAATAAACTATGCTGGACCTAGACCATCGTCACAGACCAAACTGTTGCTCACAATCACCCAGGCAATATATTAATTCATAAAACTTAAAGAACAATGGTTTTTTAAACAGGTTTTTATTGATACCTCCTTTGTTTTTGTATCATGTGAATTTCCTCTTTTATCCCTCCCTGTTCCCTTCCAAGAAAGCTATATCTTATGAACAAAAAATTTCAAAAGTAGATAAAAATTCAGCAACACTTATCAGCACATTAAAAAAAATGACATTGTATACAACATTCTAAACCCATGAGGCCTTTCCCCACCAACACCTCTGCAAAAGAGTGAAGAAAGGTGTCTTCTTATGTTTCTTCTTTGGGGCCAAATTTGTTCTTTGTAATTTTGCAACATTTGTTTGCAGTTGTCTTGTGGATGTAAAAACAATGTTTTTAGTAGCTGTTGACATACCAGAAACTCATCATCCCAAGCTACATGGAACAAAAAACTATCAAAATATAGAGACTTAGCAGAGATGGTCAGAATCACATGGAAATAGGATGAGATGCTGTCATCCCTGTAGTCCTGGATACTACTGGGGTTGTACTGAGGATGTCTTCAGGGAGCCTCTTGGGCAGGAGTGGGGAACTGTGGCCTCAAGGCCGCATGTGGCCCTTTAGGTCCTTGGGTGTAGTCTTTTGACTAAGTCCAAATTTTACAGAACAAATTCAAGATTTGTTTTGTGAAGTTTGGATTCAGTCAGAGGGCGGCACTTGAGGACCTACAGGGCCACATGTGACCTAGAGGCCACAGGCTCCCTACCCCCTGCTATTGGTGATGAACTGAAAATTCTATATTCCTGAACTGGATGGGGTGGGGAGTAGGATGGGGTGCTCCCTGAAGTCTCCTCCATAGGACCATAGACATAGAAGGGATCTTAGAAATTACCTAGTTCCAACCCTCATTTATAGATTAGAAACTGAAACTTAATGTGGCCTAGACTCTTTCTATATTTTCACTCAACAACAAAAAGTACTTTTTAAAACTCTGCCTCTATAGGAGTCCACAGGGTAGCACTTTGTCGCGGGATCATTTCTCTCTGAATTCCATCAAACAAGATGAGAAGAATGAGATAATGACAATAATGATGGCAATCAGTAGTCATCACTACTGAAATCCAGACATCCTGGCTCTCAGGCTTGATTCACCTTAGCCTCAAGAGCCTCTCAGAGAATAATAATAATAAAATAACCTCTGTTTGAATGACTCAATACCAAGACTCATCATCTCAAGGAAGTCTTTCCTGACTAATAATTAGTATATTGAAGGGTCTCAAGTTCCTGACACAAGATCAATTGGAGGTGTTTAACCTAGAGAAAAGAATACTTGGGGAAAAGCAGATATGGTCACCATATTGGAGGATTTGAAAAGTTGTTGAGAAAGATTAACCTTGTTCTTCTTGGCTTTATTGCCTGGAACAATGTTAGGAAGTTGTAGAAAGGCAGAATTTAACTCAATGAGGAGATTTCTAAATATTTATTTAATGAGATATTTAATGATGGAACAGTCTGCTTTGGAAGGTAGTGCCATTACTGGAAATATTCAACCAAAGACTGGCTGGACAGGAATCTTACAGTAACTAATTCAAATTAGAAAAAGTGGGGGTTGGAGAAAGAATGGAAAGAAGGGGATAGAGCCAGAGAAGGTCTCATGTGTCTACTTCTCTCTACCCACAGGAGCACTGGATTTCTCTGCAGAATGCCACCAACATCAAACCCATGCACCCTACCTCTGTCCATGGAGTGGAGGATATGATCCGCCTGGGGGACCTGAATGAGGCTGGCATCCTGAGAAACCTTCTCATCCGCTACCGAGACCATGTCATTTATGTGAGTTGCCTACCTTTTGAAGCCTCCCTTCCCTCACATCCCTCCCCTCCTTTTCCCCCATCTACTACCACCAATAGACTCTTCCTTTAGAGGTCTTCATAGGCCTCTTCTATGAGTTTTGGGCACAAGGGAGATTGGAGGGAGCAGCATCCTTCACTGCAATGCTCAGATGATACATTGAATTTACTTTCTTATCAAGTCATAACATTTTAGAAATGTAAAGGACTTTAAGACTGACAGCATATCAGAGATGGTAGAGAGCATAGCGTATAGAATGTTGGAGCTGAAGGGCTCCTAGAACATAAAAGGATAGAATACAGACAGACCTGAAAGGGACCTTAGAACAGAATGTTAGAGCAGGAAGAGATCCTGGGAAGCAAAGAAACAAGGATTCATTAAGCACCTACCCCATACCAGGCAGAGCAGCTGTGTGGTGCAGTGGATAGAACACCGGACCTGGAGTCAGGAAGATTCATCTTTGGGAGATTTCATCAATCTGGTCTCAGATACTTCCTAGCTGTGTGACCCTGGGCAAGTCACTCCACCCTATTTTCCTCAGTTTCCTCATCTGTAAAAGGAGATGGAGAAGGAAATGGCAAATCATTCTAGTATCTTTGCCAAGAAAACCCCAAATGGGTCATGAAAAGTTGGATAGGACTGAAACAACTGAACAACAACAACAGCAAAATGTGCCAGGCCCTGCTTACAAATAGTGTCTCATTATTCACAACAACCCTGGGAGGGAGGTGCTATTATTATCCCCACTTTACAGTTGAGAAACTGAGGCAGTTGAAAGGTGAAGGGATTCACCCAGTCACACAGCTAGTAAATGTGTGAGGCTAGATTTGAACTCCAAGCTCAGTGCTTCGTCCAGCCTGCTCCCAAGCTGCTTCTTAGGTGACCTTAGTACACAAAATGTTAGAACACAGATAGACCTGGAAGGGACCTTAGAACATAGAACATTAGAACATGGGATATAGAGTAGGTCTTGGAGATCCTACAGTTCAGCATGCAGATGAGGTTACTGGGGTGGAGTCTTCAAGGCTTTTTCCCTCCAAGTGGGTTGGATTTGGGTTCTTAAAACCTGATGTCCATGAACTTATTTTCTTAAAAAATAATTCTGAGAAGTGTTTCAGTAGAATTAGTTTCCTTTACAATCCTATGTATTTTATTTTATCCATTTAAAAGCATAATTCTGAACAAGGGCCCATAGATTTTACCAAGTTGAGGTTTAGAACCCCAAGAATTTTAAAATGTCAGAACTGGAAGGGACATTAGAACAGAAAACCTCAGAGCTGGAAAGAAGTTTGGAGCATAGAATGCTAGAGTTAGAAGATACATGAGGATCGTATAAACAATCGGAATTTTAGAACTAAAAGGGGCCCTTAAGTGGTTATATCTAGAAGGGTCTTTAGGGACCATCCAGTGGTCCAATGCCCTCCACTTATAGAAGAGGAAACTGGTAACTTGTCCAGTGTTACACAGCAGAGGAGAATTAGTGAATCCTAGAATATTAGCACTTTAAGGAACCTTAAAACATATAAAGTCAGCCTTGGAAAAACTTTTAGGATACAGAACATGGAAGGTTAACACTGGAAACTCGGAACATAGAATATCAGAACTGGAGATAAAAATAACAACAAGAAGAAGAATGATAGCAGTCAGAATTTCTGTATCATTAATTTAAGGTTTACAAATGCTTTATAAGGGTTGTCTCATTTTATCTTTACAACAACCTTTGAGGAAGGTGCTATTATTAGCCCTGCTTTACAGATGAGGAAAGTGAGGCAGAGGCTAAGTGCCTTGCTCAGGGTCACACAGCTAAGAAGTGATTTAGGTAGGACTTGAACTCACGAGGATGAGTCTTCCTGACTTCAGACCTGGCACTCTTTCCACTGTGCCCCCTAGCTGTCCGTGATTCTAAGCTCCCAAAGATACTAAGTGCCAGAGCCAGGCTTTAATCCAGGTGATAGGGGCAGAAAGTACAGTTTTTGAAAGGGTTTAGAGGAATTGTTGGACAAAGACCCCCTAAATAGGTCCTGAAGGGAGGTTTAGAAAAAGTTGTACCTACTAGTTGCAGTACCCTCTACTAAGTGCCATTACAGAGACAGAGAGGAGTAAAGCATAGTCCCTGACTACGGGAAGCCATCCTTTCCTCCTCTCCTACAGGCTATGCTCCATGAGGGCAGGGACAATCTTAAGCAAACTCTATATGTCCTCCATCACTGAGCACAGCTTTACACATAGTAGGTGCTTAATAAATATTTCTTGAATTGAATTGGAGTCAGGAACTGACCTAAAAGTGTAGCAAGAACCAAGTCCTGGCTCCCTCACTCACCAGCTGTGCCTCTTGCAGGTTACTTCCCACTCTGGAAGCCTCATATTCTTTCTCTGTGAAATAAGGAGAACCATAGCTGCACTGCATTGTCTCTCAGAGATGAGGGGGAAAGTTCCTTTAAAATGTTTAGCCCTATAGAGAAGAAAGCTTAATTATAGGGTTTAGAGAGGACCTAATCCAGCACTTTCATTTTACACATGGGGAAACTGAGGCCCAGAGAGGGTAAGGGATTTGCCTTGTGTCATGCAGTTCATGGGATCTGAACTAGGTACTCATTTTAAATCCAAGGTTTTTCCTACTATACTTTAATAATTATGTCTTATAAGAATAGTTTGAAGGAGCTAAGGATGTTTAGCCAGAAGAAAAGACTTTGGAAGACTTGATATTTGTGTTTAAATATCTAAAAGTTTCATAAGATCACAGAATTATAGCCAAAAGGGGCCTTAAAGGCTATTGAGTCCAACTCTGTCATTTTACAGATGAGGAAACTGTGGCACAGATTCTGAGTGACTCACCCAGGGTCACACAGCTTTAAATTCTCTGAAGTGGGATTTGAACTCACGCCTTCCTGATTCCAAGTCCAAGGCCCTATGGATCATATTTATTTAATGTGGCCCCAATAGGAAGAGTAAGGACCAATGGGAGGAAGTCACAGAGAAACTGATTTCAGTGCAATATCATCAAGAACTTTCTAATGATCTGAGCTGACCCATAGTAGGATGGGTTGCTTCAGTGGGGACTGAGCTCCCCATACTGGAGTTATACAGCCACAGGCTGGATGATGCCGGTTAGGAATGCCAGAGAGAAGCTTCCTGAGCTGGATTGTGTGGGGAGAGGGATGGGGTGCTCCCTGAAGTCTCCACCATAGGACCATAGACATAGAAGGGTCCTTAGAAATTACCTAGTTCCAGCTCTCATTTGTAGATTAGAAACTGAAACTTAAGTGAGTTGGAAACACAGGAAATAAACTTCAAAGGTAAGGTTTAAACCCAGGTCCCTGGACCCCAGAACCCATGTTCTTTGCACTGTGCCATGGACACCTAGGATTCTATGATGTCATACATGAAGTGGTCCTCGAAATGAGTCTTGAAGGATGATGGGTCTAGTTTGGCTGGAAAGAACACCAAGTCCTGAGAACCAATCAGAAATGAGAGAATGTGGCCTTTGACTTCCTTGTTTTCCCCAGTGACGGCACTGAGGCATTGATCCCTAGTCATGGCAGCCTTCACTGCTTGGATAGGGTTACCCCTCGGGGCCTCCTACCCAACATCTTCTCAAGTTACCAGCCTGCACATTTCTCCTGGCAGCTGGGCCATCGGCCCACTGGAGCACCAGATGTCACATCCTTTAAAATAAAGATGCCCTCCCAGAGGGTTGTGAGGATGGGTTGGCCCAGAGTAAGAATTCTCCAAGGAGAGAGACTCTTTACGATGATGTGCCCTAAGATTCTCCCGTCAGTTCTCTCTTCTTCCTGTCTATATTCTCTGATCTGGAGCCAGGGCATATAGGCTTGAATCTCAGACCTGCTCCTAAATGAGAACTTGGACAAGTCCCTTAATTGAGATGGAGACCCAGAGATGTTAGAGGACTTTCTCTTCCTTTCTGGAGTGGAAGGAGAGGGAGTTGGGTTAGATTTCTAAAGCTTCTTCTAGCTCTAAAACCTATGATCTCATTCTTTCTCTAGTGGAGAAAAAAAATGGATTTGTATTCTTTCTGTTCAGAACACATTAAAAGTGTTACGTTCATTTTGGGGTGCCTCCCTGACCTCTCTGTGCTTTCCCCAACCTCTCAACTAGACATGATCTACCTCCCATTATAGCTCCTAGTACTTTATACATAGCATAGTTCATCATACTCTATCTTGCATTATAATTTATTATATATACATTTGTGTTATTTTATTACATATTATTTTATAATTATTTTTGTAATTGTTTTATAATTTTGTCCTCTCTCCCTGAATATAAACTTCAGAGTGCAGATAACAGCTCTTATATATTTCCATACAATGTGTCTTCTTTCCTTCTTCCCTGCCCCCACATGAAAGCCCAGTATAAAATTTAATAATAATAATAGCATTAATTTAGCACCTACTATTTACCAGGCAGTGTACCAAATGCTTTGCAAATATTATCTCATTTGATCTTCACAATAGCCCTGTGAGATAGGTACTATTATCTTCATTTTACAGTTGGGGAAACTGAGGCAGACAGAAGGTAAGTGACTTGCCCAGAGTCACACAGCTAACAAGTATTTGAAACTGGGTTTGAACTCTTCTTGATTCCAGGTCCAAATGCTCTGTTCAGTGAGCCACCTAGCCATCTACCTGGCTTTGCATACAGTAGGTCAGTTGGTCAGTCAATCACCATTTCTATGTAGACTTACTTTGTGCCTGAAATTACATTAAGCCCTGGGGATACATAGGAAGCCAAAACAGTCCTTGACCTCAAGGTGCTTACATTCTAATGGGGAGATGACTTATAAATGATTAGGAACATACAAGGTAGGGAGATGATCTCAGAACAGAAAAGCACTCAGCTGAGGAGACCAGGAAAGCTCCCTTGCAGAAGGTGGGATTGGAGCTTTCTTGAAGGGAGCCAAGGAAGAATAGTGTCAGAAAAGCATTCTAGGCATGGGATACAGCCAATGCAAAGGCCTAGAGATGGGAGATGAAGTATTATGTGTGAAGAACAGTAGGAAGATCAGAGTTCATGCTTAGTAAATGTTTACTAAGTGAAACTCTGGAAACTGCAGACAGACAATGAGATTCCCCCATGATCCAAGGATGGATTTGCTTGATGGATTGCTCCATGGTCCTTCCCACCCCCATCTCCAAACTGCACATCTCAGAGAGGTGGCCATTTAAAATCACACACACATGTAGCATTTATTCAACCCTTACTCATTCAATTCTATGCTGGGGAATTTGGAGGAGTCAGAAGAGGGAGGAGACATAGACCCTGTTCTCAGGAAGCCTGCATTGTAGTCTAGGAGACTCCTCTAATAACATTGAAACAATGAATGTTTAATGAGGAGACAGCCTGAACGAGGCCTCTAGGAGGAGGGTGGTGTAGCAGAGGGAACCTGAACAGAGTCCAGGGACTTGCTTCCTGAGCCCACTCACTTGTTATGTGACCTTGGGCATATAACCTCACTTATCTGGACCTCAGTTTTCCCTTCTGTAAAATGGACAGAATCATACTCGTACCACCCATTTCATATGGTTATTGGAAGGAGAACACTTTGTAAACCTTACATTTTATTATTATTATCTCTTTCTGACAAACAGAAGGCCCTTGATCCCTCTGTTTCTTCAGATCCATCTAGAGACTAAATGTCCTCCAGCCTTAGCTGTCCTGAGTTAGGCTTCCTTGGAGTAACTGGCCAGGACTCTTTTTCTCCCTTATCTCTTTACATGTGCCTCTGGCCTCTTCCCAGGGAAGGATTTTTTTTTTTGCCTTTTTTTTTTGCCTTTTTTTTTTTGGAGGGGGGAAGGCAGGGCAATTGGGGGTAAGTGACTTGCCCAAGGTCACACAGCTAGTAAGTGTTAAATGTTTGAGGCCAGTTTTGAATTCAGGTCCTCCTGACTCCAGGGCCCGTGCTCTATTTACTATGCCACCTAGCCACCCCCAGCGAAGGATTTTCTTACCCTAGCCTAGTTGGTGGAAGAGGCCTCATGAGGTTGTCTCCTCATGTGTAGAGTCTTGGTATGGGCTCATCCCCTGGGCCATGGGATCTTGGAAGCCCAAAGGAGGAAGCACTGTCCAGGGTTCTGGAGCCCTATGCTCAGTGTAGACATGTAGGCAGAGACTCCTAAGAAGGGCTTGGGAGTCTGGGAGCCAGGGAGGTAGTATGGATAGATAGCTCCTTGCAGTCACTGGGCATGTTATGGTTTCTAAAGTCCTTTCACATATGTTGTTGTTGAGTCATTTCAGTTGTATCTGACCTTTTGTGACCCCATTTGGGGTGTCTCTGAAAAAGACACTGGAGTAGTTTGCCATTTCCTTCCTTGGCTCATTTTACAGAGGAGGCAAACAGGGCTAAGTGACTTGCCCAGGGTCACTTAACACGTTACCTCATTTGGTCAAAGACGTAGAAGACCTAGAAAGGGCCTTGAAAGAAAAAACTAAGGGTTAAAAGGGAGATAGAATGTTTGAACACAGGACATGGCATGTCTCAGGCAGGACAACCCTTCAGAATCACGTCCAAACCTATTGTTTTTACTTTTTAAAATAAGCTTTATTGGTGCCTTTTGTCCTTCAATCAGTTGTTTCTGGATAGTCTCCATATCCTGCTCCCAGAAGTGAACCCTTGACTGTAACAAAGAAAATAAGAATGATGATAATAATAATAGTTAGCACTTATACAGAGCTTTAAGGTTTGCAAAGTGCTTTAAAACTCTCTCTTTTGATCCTCACAATAAGACTGTGAGGTCACTGCTTTGATTATACCTGTTTTATGGATATGGAAACTGAGGCTGAAAGGTTAGGTAACTTGCCAAGGATGGGTAAGTATCTGAGGCAAGTTTCAAACTCAGGTCTTCCTGACCCCAAATCCATCATTCTATTAGCCGCCTTGCTGCTACAAAAACAGCCTCCTTAGAGATCCTGTCCCAGCTCTTAGCACAGGTCAGAAATGACTCTTCCAAAGTGGGACAGGGAAAGGCAGGAGAGAAACAATTAGCCCTAATTAGCACAGTCCTTGGCCCGTAGGAGGAACTTAATACATGCTTGTTGATTGATTTATGGAAGCCTGCAGATAGCCAGGGAGCCTCAGGCATCGTGGTCTTCAGACCCCAGCAGAAACATACCAAGAAGAGAGAAATAAAAGTTGGTCTTGAGGGAGGCTGCTCCCAGGATGGCAAGCTCTTCTTAGAGTCCCTGGATCCATCTTCCCTCCACGCATCATGGTCACTCCAGAGGTTTTATACAGAGGGGCCCACAGTCTTGCTCAGGCTCACCTGATTGGTTTCTGACCTCTAGGGTCACTGGCAGGGAGGTGCCAAGCAGATGAGAAATGAAGAATTTCTCTTTTTTAATTGAATTCTATGTTTATTTTTAGTTTACATCATTCATTTCCACAAGATTTTGAGTTAGAAATTTTTCCCCGTTTTTCCCCTACCCACCACCCCCAAACAACGATCCCACTGTAGATTCCTTCCCCCAATTTTCTCTCTCCTATATCTTCCCCTATCCTTCCTCCCACTTTCCGGTAGGGCAAGATGGATCTCCATACCCCAGTGCCTGTATATCTTATTCCCAGTTGCTTGTAAAAAATAATAATAATAATTTTTTTAAACATTTGATTTTACAACTTTGAATTCCAGATTCTTGAAATGGAGAATTTCTAACTTGGAAGATGCTAGCTTTGAAAGTTTCCAGCATAACCAGGTCATAGATAGTTGGTTGGATGAGGAAACCAAAACGAAAACTGTTTTGGTCCAAACCTCAGCCCCCAATCAACAGAAGACACTGTACCCCTCAACAATCTGGCAACACCTAGAAAAAGCTAGGAGGCAATTAGAGATAACCTAACCAATCAGGCACATAGGCCCAAGTTCAGAAAGGACCCAGAACTATGCAGACAGGCCCTGCACGGTGAAACTTAACAGGACAGGAAGCAAATCCCGCATTTGAGCAAGAGTTCAAATGCAAGCAATGCTCCTGGCCTGGTGGGTCCAAGGCTGTAGTCCACTTCTCTTCATTGGTGGCATGGGAAGGATGGCACGAAATATTTTAAAAGGAAAATTGGAGATTATCCTTTGGGGGAGTAGTTCTATACTCCTCTCCCATCCCCCTACTCATCGCATGATAGGCATCCACATTAGTGAAAAAGTCAGGGGCACAGTATAAAGGGTGCCTATGGCAGCTAGATGCAACAACGGGAAGAGCACCAGGACTAGAGTAAGGAAGATCTAAGTTCAAATCCTACCTCAGATACTTGCTATGTGAGTTTTCTCAGCTGTAAAATGAGATTGATAATAATGGCACCTGCTTCTCAGGGTTGTTGCAAGGTTCAAGTAAAATATATGTAAAGAGCTTTGTAAGCCAAAGTGTTGCATCAATTCTAGCTAGTATTACTCTTACTGTCTCCCAGTGGTGGATACCCCATCTCTGACATACCTCAGCCTTTGGCTGCTCCTCAGCTGAGAGTTCCTTCTTAAATTTACTTGGGGCCAGCTGGCAGATCCCCCCTAAAACAAGGCCTAAGACATGAAGTCCACAGAATGCCCCTTAATAAATGCTTGTTGATTGAATGGGACTAAAAGGATTTCCCAGAAGAATTACACAGGCTAGTCATTGTTCAAAGCAACTGGCTGTTCATTTAGCTTGCTGTGGATTAACTGGAGATACTCAGGTGGGCACTGAGGGGAAGGAGGAAAGAGAACCAGGACAGGATCCATCTACCGAAATGACCACTGTATAGCCATAGAGGAGGGGTTCTTAACCTGGGGCCCATTTGTAAAAAGTTATTTCCATAATTTTTCTGTATAATTGGTTTCCTTTGTTATTCTATGTGTTTTATTTTATACATTTAAAAACATGACTCTGAGAAGGGATCCAAAGGTTGTATCACATTACCACAGTCCCCCATATTACACAAAAAAGGTAAGAACTTCTAGGGTAGCAGAGAAATCCAACCCAGGAGCCTTGGGCAAGACGGGCTGTAGGCCAAGGTAAGAGGATTAGTAGAGAGAACCCTGGCTAGTCTTGCAAGAGATTGATGCCAGGTCTTGGTGCAACACTGTGCCAAGCTGTTGTTGGGACTCCTGGCTCCATCTTCACACTCTGCTGGAAAGCTGCTGTTGGGGCAGGGAAACTCAGCTATTTAAAGGCAGGGAAGCTCATCTATTTAAAGGGTTCTTAATGTTATAGGCAGGGAAGCTGCCAGTCAGTTAAGAAATTGGAACTTTCTAGAGTGAAAGGGAGTAAATATAAGATATTAGCCCTACTAAGGAGTTTACAGTCAAGTAGAAGTGCAAAATATCAATGCAGACCAACTAGAATATACAATATTGCATGAAAAGTATAGACAGAATGATTGAAATAAAAATCTTTGTGGGGTCCCTTGGGAAAAATAAGTCAACTTATCCTCTAATCATTTCTCCTTGTTTCTTTGATTTCCTTTCACACTTAAGACTAATTGTGGAGGGCGGGTAAGTACGTACCCAAAGGTCTGCTGCTTGAATAATTTTCAATGGCCTCCTAACTCTTCTACTTCTCATCAGAGCAGTCACCCATTGCTTGGCTCTGTGCATCTCACCATTCTATTCATTCTGGTGCTTTAGGTGACATCATCACCTTCCTTCTCTCATTGTCTGTTCTCTTGGAGAACTTTACCAACCTTGGCTGAATGCATCTCCTTTACATCTGCATGTGGGCAGCATGTGGGAGGAGAGAATGTAGAAATGATAATAACATCACCCAAACCTATATCATTTAAGGATGGACACAGCATTTTCTGTAGTCATTTCGTGAGGTAGATTGGTTCAATTAAGTCCTTTCTCCCCATTCAACAGATGAGAAATCAAAGAGCTGGATAACAAATGACATAAAAGTGCCAAGGATGGGCTTCAAAAACCCAAGTTTTATTAGTAAATGTACTGCGAATAGACTGAACCACTTGTCCAGAAGGAGGAAACAGATAATGAGTTTAGGAATTAGGTCACAACCCTGACGAGCAATCATTCTCTGTTAAGGACAGAGAACTTCAATTATCTAGACAGCTATAGCTTGAAGTCCAGTACTCCCACCAATACTCTGTTCTAAAGTTAGGGTTTGAAGGAGTACTTAAAACATAGAATGTGAAAAGTAGAAAGGAATATGGAGATTGAGTTCAACCCTCATATTTTACAGAGATAAAAACTGAGGTTCAGAAAAGGGAGATTACTCACCCAAGGTCACACAGTGAGTCAGGGGAAGAGCCAAGAATAGAACTTGCTGCATTGGGGTTCCCTATTCTAGAGTTCTTCCTGTTGATCTAGGACTGCCTTTCCTGAGCAATGTCCATCCAGTTCAGCTCAGGACTCTGCCTCCCAGTTCTAATTATCCAGGGCTTATTTGGGGGGAAAAGGGCAGAGACCTTTTATCCTAAAGAATGAAAGCCTGTGCCTGGAATAGAGTAGGTGCTTAATAAATGCTTATTGACCAACGTTGGCTATGCCAGGGGCATGAGGTCATGCATGTCGGGTAGCTGAGGGCACCACCACCTGGCTGGGGAGGGAGGATGCTGAGGATGTTTGTGAGAAGCCTGGAAATATCCTGGAGTGCCTGAAACCATTACAAGCTGAGATTAACCACAGAGTTCTAGAGCCCAATCGTGCAGACCAGGAACCATCTGCTGGCCTTTTACTACTCCCCAGGGCCCTTTGCAGTCCATTTACAAATGACCCTTTGGATGCAGCCTTTTCTGAGCTCCAGGCAAAGATGCTGGGGAGAGGACTAACAGGCAAATTGAATAAGCAGATCATAGCAAGACTGTGCAAAGAAAGGTCCCCTATGAGAACCCTGGGATACATGGTAGGAAAGTAGAGGTGAAGGGGTGGGGCAGCCAGTTCCATTGTTGGACCCCTTTGATTATGAGCACATTCTTCTCTCCTGCCCAACCCAAATCTGCCCTTCCATTAGTACTGATTCTACCTTTGAGAACCATAGAGGCCTATTTCTCATTATTTGAAGAGAGATAACATGGTCCCCTTGAGTCTTTTCTTCTTCAGGTTAAACACCTCTTGTACTGCCATAAGCCTCTTTGTACATTCACACATTCCCCACATGGCCTTGTCTCCAAGTCTCTCACCAGTCCCGTTTCCCTCTTATGGATGTGCCCTTAGCTTGTCTATACCCTTTCTAAAATGTAATGCAGAGAAATGGACATAGTCCTTCCAGTATAAGCTGTCCAGTCAAGAGCACTGAGCCAGGGGGTCAAGATGAACTCTCCCAGGCAGGGGGTGAGGCAATGAGGCAGAGTATTCAGGACCTGCCACTCCTTCTCTCCTTGCCATAAAAAAGGCAGTCCATACCCACCCTACGTTTCTCTTCCTTTCCCCCTAGCCTAATAGTCCAATGTACTGCCCACGGGCACCATGTTTGTCTCTCCTCAGACATATACCGGGTCCATCTTGGTGGCTGTGAACCCCTACCAGCTCCTCCCCATCTATTCACCAGAGCAGATACGCCAATATACCAACAAAAAGATCGGAGAGATGCCACCACATATCTTCGCTATTGCTGATAACTGCTACTTCAACATGAAACGGAACAGCCGAGACCAATGCTGCATCATCAGGTGGGCCCGAGGCACAGGAAAGGAAGCAAGCAGAGTTATAGAGCTATTGAATGTTAGAGCTGGATGGAGCCTTGGGGAGCTGAATGTAGAATTTCAGAATGGAGGAGTTCCTTCAAACACAGAACTTCAGAACTGGACGGAGCCTTAGAACGTAAATTGTAGAGTTAAAGAGACCTTAGAGATCAAGTAACCTAACCCCTTCATTTTACAAAGGAAACCAGGGAAGGAAGGGAAAGGGAAAGAAAGAGAAGGAAATTTGGCTGATACCCAGGATTGTGTTTGTAAATGTTTAACAATCAGCTCTCCAAAAGAAAAATACACTCAACATAGTTTTATGTTTAATTTGCATTATTAACATTTTCTCCATTACTTTCTTAAGCCTAGAAATCAATGAAACAATAAATCAAGCCCTGATCTATAGCATTTTCTAATTTCTGAGGCATAAATGCTCACACCAAAAATTTAATGATCAGTTCTCTTGAGCCCTTGTGAGCTAGCTCCAGCATACCACAAACAACATCACACAATAAGGTAATGCTAGAACTGAACTAGAACCCAGGTCAATCAGGTGGGATTCATTCATTCATTCATTCATTCATTCATACTAGTTCTAGCATCTGAAAGAGGATTCATTTATTTATTCAACATTTATCGTTGCTGTTCAGTCATTTTTCAGTCGTGTCTGACTCTTCATGACCCCATTTGGGGTTTTCTTGTCAGAGATGCTGGAGTGGCACGCCGTTTCCTTCTCCGGCTCCTTTTACAGAGGAGGAAACTGAGGCAAATGGAGTTAAGTGACTCGCCCAGGGTCACTCAGCTAGGAAGTATCTGAGCCTGGATTTACATTTACAAAGATGAGTGTTTCTGACTCTGGGGCCAATGCTCCATTGCGCCACCTAGCTGCCCATTGTTATCATCTACTCTTGGTCAAGCCTTTTACATCAATCAGAGAGAAGGTTCCTGTCCTCATGCAGCTTATAATCTAGCAATGATCATAAGGCAGAGAAACAAACAATAACTATAGTATTGGAGGATAATGGAAAAATTAGAGGCATGCAACAGTACTAGGAGATCAGAGAGAGGAGAAACATCTCCCAGCTTGGAGGACAAGCAAATTCCTGCCCCTGATGCTCAGAAATGAGACTTTGAGAGACAGAAAGAAGGTCAACAGGTGGGAAAGATGGTGGAAAGAGGTAGAGAGGTTCAGGATATAGGAAAGAGTATGAGTGAAGAGTAGTGCGGATAGACTGCTGTCTTGAACTTTTCCATCAGAAGAGAAACCAGAAGGAGATAGGACCAATTAATAATAATAATAATAATATCAGAAGAATGAGATTAAAATGATGCTGGCAACACCAGCAGCAAGAACTGCCAATTATATGTACTTAGTACTTTCTGATTTATAGAGGTGTTGACATTCATCGTGACATTTGGACCTTTCAGAATCCTGGTATGGGGGCAGCTAGGTGGTGGAGTGAATATAGCACCAGTTCTGGAATCAGGAGGACCTGAGTTCAAATGTGGCCTCAGACACTTAACACTTACTAGTTGTGTGACCTTGGGCAAGTCATTTAACCCCAATTGCCCTACCTCACCCCCTCCAAAAAAAAAAAAAGACAAAACAGAATCCCTGTATAGCAGGTAGTACAAGTACTATATCCTCCATTTTACAGATGAGGACACTGAGGTCCAAAATCCTAAAATAATAGAAGACCTGGGCTTATAAAATTATGACAGTAATGAACCACAGTAATTCTCCTCCAACCCTCAAATGAGGCAACTTCTCCCCTAACAGTTTAGAAGAATTAATTTTAAGACAAATAAGAATTTCATAATCATATACTGGAAATCTGCTGGGGGTCAAATCTGGCACAAGATGCTGCTAGGGAGACAGAGAAATAGCACAATATCATGCAATGGAAAGAGTCTAGGATCTAGAGTCAAAAGACGCAGGTCTGACCTTCTCAGGGTCACAGAGGAAGTAAGTGTCAGGAGTGAGATCTGAACAAGGACCTTGCACTAAAAACCTAGTGCTATACTTTCTGCTAAATCATACTGCCTCTAGGTTATACTATGATTTTGTGAGTCAAAGATTCTATGACTACAATGCTAGAATATCATGACTATGACATTCTGATGTTAAAACTCTATGATTATGATTCTAAGATTCTATGTCAGTGATTCATTAATCAATGATTCAATTCTAAGATTCCATGATGCTATAATTCTGTGACCATGATTCATTGTCTCTGAATTCTAAAGATCCCATCATTCTACGATTCTGTAACTGAGATTCATTGATTCTGACATCTAAAGATCCCACGATTCTAGGATTCTGTGACTGTGATTCATTGATAATAATGTAAGGATTTTATAATTTTGAATTACATGATTCTAATTCTATGATCTCAAGATTCCTCTATTATTCTAAGATTTGATAATTAAGAGACTATGATTATTATTGACAGGGATATGTTGGTAAATATTCATCAGCCAACTACCAGAAAAATATGCATTACATACTTTTAAGAAGGAAGGAAACAGGGGTAGCTAGGTGGCCCAGTGAATAGAGCACTGGCCCTGGAGTCAGGAGGACCTGAGTTCAAATATGACCTCAGACACTTGATACACTTACTAGCCGTGTGACTTTGGGCAAGTTACTTAACCCCAATTGCTTAACCCCAAGTTACTTAACCCCAAAAAGCAAAAAAAAAAAAAAGAAGGAAGGAAACAAGTAATTGTTAAGTGCCTACTTGTCAGTCACTGTGCTAAGCACAAATATTATCTCATTTTATCCTTTCAACCACCCTGGAAGGTAGGTGTTTATTATTGCCCCAATTTTACAAATGAGGCAACTGAGGCAGAAACAGGTTAAGTGACTTGGCCAGGATCACACAGTTAAGTGTCCAAGTCTGGATTTGAGCTCAGATTTTCCCAATTGCAAGCCTACTGCTCTATCCACTGGGCCACCTAGCTGCCACTTTTAAATTTAATCTGCATTCTTAACATTTTTTTCAATCACTTTCTTAAGTCTAGACTTTATCAACTGATAAAGCTCTGATTTGAAGTGTTTACTGATTTCTGAGTTGCCATTGCTCACCCAGAAAATTTAATAATCTGCTCTTGCAAGGCATTAAGAGTTGGCTTTAGCACACCCCTGATTATTGAATTCTATGGCCATGATTCTGTTACTATGTTTCTAGAATCCTATAACTATTCTGAGTCTATGTCTATCATTCTATGACTAATAATCTTCTTCACAGAGCTTCTATGGCTATGTGGTTCTAAGCCTAAGGTTCTAGGATTCTAAGATAATTCTAAAGAGCTATGATTTTAGGTTTCTATGACTTTGATTTTAGGAATCTATAATTGTTATTTTATTAAGAGGCTTTTTTATTCTATGACTTATTCTGGGATCCTATAATTGTGATTCAATGATGATGACTCTAGAAACCATTACCACTCTAGAATTCTGTGATTCTAAGAATCAGTGACTATAATAATTCCATGATGCTAACATTCTACAACTATTCATCTAGGATCCCATGACTATAGGATTATAAAATTATAGGAATATGCTTTTAGGATTCTACAACATAATAACAACTCTAGCATTCTTAAAATTTCCATCATTCTAAAATTTTGTGACTTTGTTTTAGGATTGTTAGGTTCTAGGACTCCCAAGTCTATTGTTCCAAGATTTTATGGCTATCATTCTTGGATACTTAGATTCTATGACTATGAGTTTAAGATTCTATGCTTCTAAAAGACTAGTTTTTTATAAGTATGAATGAATGAATCCATAAATTATATTTTTACACACTTACATGTGTCAGACATTGTGAAAAGCTTTGGTAATCTACATATAAAAAGAAACATAGTCTCTGCTCTCAAGATGTCTGCATTCAAATGGAGAAGACAGTACACATGCAAGCATGGTGGGAGGTGTTTTAGACTGGGAAATTACATAATGAGTGGAGGTACAGAGGAGTTAATTGGCATTTTCTTTCCAGCAACAGTATCACTGATTTAATTACAATTCCCAGAGTTAGAAGTAGAGAGATGGTGGAGTAAAGGGGGCATATTGCCAGCATGCAGCATGTCAAGAAGACAGCCAGAGAGTGTGCAGATAAGGAGGCTTGGTCAGGCTAATTGTAGTGAACTATCACCAGTTAAGAAAGAGCACAGGGCCCTGGAGAGGGGCTGGTGGCAAGTCGGTTAAGGGCTAAGGAGTTAGGGTGTGAAGATCTTTAAAGAGCAGCAGTGTAGAGGGTCGAGTCAATGTTGGGCTAGCTAGCAAGAGCTCTCCCCAATCAGTAGTGTGGGGTCCCAAGGCAAGAGTTAAAGAACTTTGGTTCTAGGACACAAAATAACTAGAATTCTAAGATCCTATGACTAACTCTAGAATTCTCTCCTTCTGGGCTTCTCAAATTCTATGACTCTCAAATCCCTTGATTCTATAGCTATACTTCTGTGTTTCTAATAGGGTTTCTATGATGATAATATTTTATAAATATTGCTCTGTTATTGTAAGATTTAAGTACTCTTTGAACCTATGATTCTAGGAGTTAGGACTAGAAGTCTATTTTTAAAAAAATTTAATAGCTTTGATTCTATGATTTTTTTTTACTATGATTCTATAGTTCTAGAATTACATAACTATTTTTCTATGATTCTAAGATTCTTGGATCTATAATTCTGTGATTTGAATATTCTATGACTATGATCCTAAGATTCTATTACTATAATTCTAGGATTTTATAATTCTGGTTTCATGATTCAATGACTATGTGTGAAATATTTTATATATAATTTATATATTTATATATTACATTTTATATGTAAATATTTTATTTTTGTATCTTATAATTAAGATTCTAAAACTTTATTATTCTCTGACTGTAAGATTCCATTACTATGACTTTATCATTCAGGATTTCATGTCCGTGATGCTAGGATTCTAGTACTTCATGACTCTACCATTTCTAATAGTATGATTATTTTGTATTTCTAAATTCTCTGACTGGGATTCCAGGATCCTACAAGTCTATGCCCACTCTTACTCTATCATTCTAAGAATCTGTAACTATAGTTCTAAGATTGTATAATTGGTTTTAGAATTTTAAGACTATGGCATTTTTATGGTACGCTTGTATGAATCTAGGATTTTAAGAGTCTGTGAGTATGAATGTTGGCTTCTAAGATATGGTAAATCTGATTCTAATATTTGTTGATTATGAACCTAGGATAATTATCATTACATGGTTCTAAGAAGGATGATCCTATCATTCAAAGATGTCATGGCCCTGATCCTTTGACTCTGTGATGCTGAGAGTCTGGGGTTGCATGACCCCTAGCTCACATCCATTGCCTTCCTTATTAATCAGTGGTGAGTCTGGTGCTGGGAAGACAGAGAGCACTAAGCTGATCCTTCAGTTCCTGGCAGCCATCAGTGGGCAGCACTCCTGGATTGAGCAACAGGTGCTGGAAGCCAATCCCATCCTGGAAGGTAGGCTGGGCTTCTGGGATCTCCCTGAGAGAGGACAGATTGGGGGAAGGGTCTAAGGGTGGCTTTAGAGTTTGTGAGCCAAGGGAAATGAGAAGGAAGATGTGATCTAACGGCAAGCTCAAGAAGAACTGGAAAGTTGAGGCTGTACAGAGGGAGTATCTGGGAAGTCCAAGTGATTTTCAGTTGACATTGATTTTCAGTCCCCCCCACCTCCTCCGTCACCAGCATGTCATCCTCTGGCACTTAACAAGGGGCAGGCAAAAAGAATTCACTGCCAGGGGCTGAAGTCCTGAGAAGCATCGTTATAGAGTAGAGAGAAAATTAATGGTCAGATGACTGGCCTAATAACCTCATTCTTATGCTCACTAGCTGCGTGATATTGGGACAGTCACATCACATTTCTGGGTAATAATGTCCACCTCTATAAAAAGAGACTCAGTGTTTGCTAAGGTCCCTTCTGGTTTTTACATTTTATATGAAAACCAGTGAATGGAAGAGGAGCAGAGGCCACCTGGAAACTAGATTTTGATTGAATCTTTAAGATATCTAATCAGTGAGCATTTGCGGAGCAGACACTATTGGTCTTCCCTGTTTCAGACACTGTGCATGACAAGAGAAGGAGATGACATAGTCCCTTCCCTCAAGGGACCAATTTTTAAGTCAAGAAGGCAAGACTAACCCACAGGAAACAGCCAGTGAAGATTAGAAAACGGCATAAATCAGTGCCATGTTGTATGAGCTCCTAAGGATTGTAGGATTCAGAGAAAAGGGAGAAGATGGGCTCAGTGTTGGGAACAAAGGCTTAATCTTGGAGGGGATGGTCTAAGAAGGCTTGCTAGAGGAGTGGGTTAGACCTCTAAGGACAGGTTTGCTTTGGAGAGGCTAGTGCAGGCCCAAAGAAAAGGCTAAGCTGTAGAATGATAATAACTTACATTCAAGAGCACAAAGAACTTTGGGTAATCAGAAAAGGATTCAGGAAGGAAAGGACACTTGAGCTGGGCCTGGAAAGATCTCAGCAGGCAGAGACAGAGGAGAAGACGCTTAGGCAGAAGGGCCACCTTAAAGAAAGGTGAGGAGGCACTAGAGAGGAAGGCCAGTTTGATGAGTGGAGAATGACCTTATGCGTTTGTGTTCCTCTGTTGTTCCCAGAGTCACCACTGTGAGCCTCTGCCTTCTAACTGCATCTGTTCACACACACAACTTTCCCCAAAGGCCATTCTCATGTTATCCCTCTCCTACTGCCATAACTCCCCATCTCCACAGCTAAATTTTTTAACTTGGCATTCAAGGCCCTCCCTAGTCTGTCCTATTCCACCCTTATTGGGTTAGTCACCTTTTCTGAACATTCATCATACTTCTTTGCCTTAGTGCCTTTGTTTATTTTGTTTTTTCAGTCTGAAATGTCCTCCCCAAACCTTTCCATTTCTACATGTCCTGTTCCTCCTTATCCTTGAAGACTCATTGCAACACTACCTCCTTTGGGAAACCTTTTCTGATCCCCACTATCCAGAAGTGATCTCTTCCTCCTCAGAATTCTCAGTGCTCCTCTTATGATCCTAATCCCATCATGGGGAAGTGTACCAACACTCCCTTTAATAAGAAAGGAGCCATTAAGGGGGCAAGACCTTCCTCCTAACACCCCTGGGAGTATGAGTAAGAAGGCCAGGGCTGACACCGCTGGACTGTAGAGAAAGTGGACGAGGGACATGGCCACTGCCTGGGTGTGAATCTGAAGGGTTTAGAAACATGTGTTAAGGATGGGCTTCTTCTGAGCTCATAAATTCAGATCTGGGAATGTTGTAAAGGGCTTCTAGCTAAATCAGAGAGATAGAGGATACAATTTAGGGATGAAGACGCCAGAGTTAGGGATGAGGGCTCTTAAAGATGAGGGCTCACCGCCAAGGATGGGGACTCAGGCCTATGGTTGGGCATGGGTGTGTCTATGTATGTGTAAGGGAAAGTGCTACATCCTGGGACTGGATATCAAAGTGATATTGTGGTGAGTGGTGAGTGATATTGTGATCGGGACCCCAGTCCTGGCACAGGACCCCGTGGTTTAGGCTAGCCTGGAAAAAGTCCTCTCCAAAGGCAGCCCTGGCCCCAATTGTGTGCTGGGTGGGTGGGTCCTTGGGGATCTCTCTGCAGCTTTTGGGAACGCAAAGACTATCCGCAATGACAACTCCAGCCGATTTGGGAAATACATCGACATCCACTTTAACAAGAAGGGAGCCATTGAGGGGGCCAAGATCGAGCAGTACCTTTTGGAGAAGTCTCGAGTCTGCAGACAGGTGGGGCCCAGGTCAGGGTTAGGATGCATTGTGGCCCTTTGCTGGACATTTTGGGGTCCCTGTTAATGGGGTTAGGGACCCCCAGGGTGACTTGTCTGTGAGTTAGTCCTTCCTTCAAGCCTCAGCCAAAGTCCTAACTTTCCCAATCCTTTTTAATGTTAGTATCTTCCTTCTGTTTGTTATTTTTTATTTATCCCATACATAGCTCATAGGTACAGAGTGGTTTGCATGTTGTCTCCCCTGTGATCTCTTTGAGAACAGTGACTTGTTTAACTTTATATTTCCAATATTTAGCACAGCACCTCCTGGCACGTAGTAGGCACTTAATAAATTCTAGTGGACTGAGACTGTGCCTGCTGGGCTTTTAAAAGGCAGGAGATTTGAAGACTCATGCAAAGATATCTTCCCCTGGTAACCCTCTTCAATCACTCTGGTCTTCTCTGGCAGTGGGCACAGAAGGGAAGGAGAGAATGAGGACTTTAGAGCACAAGGACAGGCCTCTCCTATTACAATCAGAGTTTAATTGGCCTCCAAAACCTGCCAACCTTTGTTTCAGTCCCTAATTGTCTCCTCTCTCCTTGCTTCTCACTCTATCACCCTTTCTGTCTCTCTGTTCCAATCTTTTCCTCTACTATTCCTACTTTTCCCTCCCATCCTCTCCTCCTCCAGGCTCCAGATGAGCGGAATTACCATGTTTTCTACTGTATGCTTGAAGGTATGACTGCAGACCAGAAGAAGAAATTGGGCCTGGGTCAAGCCACCGACTACAACTATCTGGCCATGGTAAGAGCATTGGTAAGATGGGCACTCAGAGCCCCACTGTAAGGCACCAGGAATAACTCTCACCTCCTGGGGAAATAGTTCCTTTGGGAATGGAAATGGGTCAGTTTTAGTTGGGATATAAATGATGATGATAAGAGATGTTGATATAGCCCTCTGAGGTTTGCAAACTCCTTTATCTTATCTCATTTGATGGGCACAATAACCCTGTGTTTATACCACATAAACCCAAGTGCTATTATTGTTACTGCAGATGGAGAATCTGATGGGCAGAGATGTTAAGTGAGTTCCTTATGTGAGGCAGGACTTTAACTCAGGTCTTTCTGTTACCAAGGCTTCTTTATTTACTGTGCCACCTAAGAGCCTAGGCCCATCCCTTTGTTTTACTGATGAATAAACTGAGATTCTGAACAGCGAGGTGGTGCACTGGATAGAGAGCTAGGCGTAGAGTCAGGCAGACCTGAGTTTAAATCCAGCCCTGGGAAAAAGTCATTTAATCTCTTTCTGCCCCAGCTTCCTCATCTACAAAATATATGTTTGATGTGAGCAAAAAATTAAAAATAAAATTTGTAAAGTACTTTGAAAACTTTAAAGCATAATATAAATAAATGTTAGCTCTATAAAGCTAACTTAAAAAGCACTTTATTAACCATAAAGCCTGTTGAGTGCTTCGCTCATAAGGACTTATTATAGTACTGGAAGATCAGTGGTGATTACTCTCTTTGTCTAAACTGGGAGAGGGTAAAAACATTTTTGAATCAAGACTGTCAGATATGACTTTAAAATTAAGATGCTGGCAAATAGGCCAGAACAAAACAAGATGCTCTCGTTGCCCTCTGAGTGACTTAGAGGTTAGAAATAGGAGTCGGCAAGGCTGAGCCTATAGCAAATGGACTGATGACTTCTCCACGAGGCACAAATGCACCCAACATTCGGGCAGTGGCAGCCTTTTGCCAGTGACTCAGTCTTCCCAGCCCCAGCCTCACCCTGGTCTCTGTCCTCAGGGCAACTGCACCACCTGTGATGGCCGAGATGACAGCAAGGAATATGCCAATATCCGCTCTGCCATGAAAGTGCTAATGTTCACTGACACAGAGAACTGGGAAATCTCCAAACTCCTGGCTTCTATTTTGCACATGGGCAATCTCAAATATGAAGGTAAAGACAGGGGAATCTGGATGTGAGGCTGGATGCTATGCTACTGACTTTCTGAATGACCTTGGACAAATCATTTGCTTTTGCTGTAAATGAGGGGATAGAAAGAAATAATCTGTAATATCTCTCTTGGCTATAAAATTCTATTTTTTTTTTACTATACTCTTTTAGCTCTGGTAGTCTATGTTCTAACAGTCTCTCCTTGTATTTATACTCTAAGTTTCTTTTTTCCCCAACTCCGACATTCTGTGTTCTTTTGTCCCTTCCATTTCTAACATTTTATGATTCTGTGATCATTATTCACCACCAAATGTGCCCTAAAAAGGATTGTAGCCTTAGAGTGACATTTGAAAATCACCCAACAAGTCCCCTGCTCAATCTCTTCATCTTATGGCCATAGAAACTAAAAGGGAACTCTTAGAGCTTCATTTCTTTGAAGGAAGCCTCTAAATACAAACACTTATGGGAGGTAGCATTCATTTAGTCAATTCACAACAGGATGTTGTGGCTCAGCCGTCATTCTTCTTGGGACAAGAGGACCACAGGGCTTGTCAGAGGCCAGAAGCCTTTGTTGTGAGGTCCTGCATAAGGCATACATAGCACACACTTGATCCTGGGGAAACCTGCTTCGTCACTGTCTTTCTCCCAGTTTGATTCAGCAAACATTATGAAGAGGCTACTATTTGCAAGGTGTGGTGTGAGGGGCTACAAACACAAAATCAGTTAATCAAGCACTTATTAAGCCCCTACGACGTGCCGGGCATTGGGTTAGGCATGGGGGATACGGTCCCAGCCCTCAATGACCTTACATTCTAACAAGGGAAATGCAACATGTACATAGATAGCTATACAAAAACACACAAAATAGATACAAGGTAACCTTGGAGTTGAAGGCATGAGCTATTGGTGGGGTGATGGTGGAGGTTAGAATAAGGCCTCCTTCAAAAGAGGAAATTTGAACTAAGCCTTGAAGGAAAGCAGGTATTCTTTTTTTTGGAGGGGGAAGGCAAGGCAATTGGGATTAAGTGACTTGCCCAAGGTCACACAGCTAGTAATGTGTCAAGTGCCTGATGTCACATTTGAACTCAGGTCCTCCTGACTTCAGGGCCCATGCTCTTTTCACTGTGTCACCTAACTGCCCCTGGAAACCAGGTATTCTAAGGGGCAGAGGTGATGAGGGATGGCATTTCAGGGATGAGGAACAGCCAGTACAAAGGCATGGAGATGGAAGATGGGAGCATCATGTGTGAAGAATAGCAAGTAGGTTAGTGTGGTTGGACCATGGGGTGTGCAAGGAAAAGAGGGGTGTGAGAGTCATGTGACAGAAGGCTGGAAAGAAGGAAGGGGCAGATACCTCACTTCTCAGGGCATGGGGACACCCTCTCCCACTGAGAAACCTCAGCTATAGCCTCACAAGGACCAGGTTTAGCCCTTGGGAAGCTAAGCCCTCCAAGTTGTAAGGTCTTAAGGAACTTACATTTTCCTTGTGAGATACAAAATATACACAGGTGAGTAAATGCTAACTAATTTGAAAAGAGAGAGAACACTGAAGATTGGTTAAGGCAGGAAAGGCTTTGAGTAGGAGACAGCAACTTCTCTGAACCTAGAAGGAGGTTAAGGATTCTGAGTCTGCATGGAGTAGTGCGTGGAGCTCTGGAGCTGAAGAAGCAAAGACCTGGGTTCCAATCCTGTCTCAGACTAGCTGTATAGGGCAAGTCACTTAGTAGTCTCTATGGTCCTAAGTTTCCACATTTATAAAATGGTGGGGAGTCAGACTGGATGTCCTTGCAACCATAGGACAAAGACACAAGGGATCCAAGGGTGGAGGGATAATGTAGAGATGAAAATGACCAACTCTTGGGTTAAACTGGGAAGGGAGGAAAGTGAGGCCAGAGCAGGAACCAGCATAGGTAGGGGCAGTGAGACAGGAGGTCACAGTGACAATAAAGAATAGTGTGGTAGAAGAAAAGCTGGGAGAAGAGGATTTTATGATCAGAGAATGCCACTTCTGAGTCCAGGATCCTGGATCACAGCTATGGAGGATGCTAAGAGTGTGCTACGCCAGTCTCTTCTTTCACTGTTCTCACAGCCCCAGCCAAACATAAGTGTGAAGAGACCACTTTTCCCAGAGGGTGCAAACACCAGACACACTCTGGGCATCCAATCAAATCACCTCTATCCTTACAAACATTCATGATGTGAGACTGGGAACCTAATGGCATTTAGGGAAAAGAATGCTAGATTAAAAGTCAAAGGATTCGGGTTTGAATACCAAGTCTGTCACGTCTGTTACTTTGGGCAGGTCACTTGACCTGTCTAGGCCTTGATTGGCTCATCTTAAAGTGAGGTGGGCTTGGTGATCTCTAAGGTCCTTAGTGAATATTTCAGGGAGGATTCAAATTCAGATCTGCCTGAGTCCAAATCTAGTGTTCTATTCACAGTGCTACCTCAATGCCTAAAGGTGCTTAAAATCTCTTTGGAGAAGGGGTGGGGAAAAACAGATGAGATATATATATATATAAGTAGGAAATGAGGTAGAAAATGGTTAGGGTAAAGGAAAGCCCAGGGAAATCACCCAAAGAGAATTTGGAGGAGAAATCTGTGTGGTACAATGGTCGTGGAGTCAGAGGATCTGAGTTCAAATCTCATATTTGATACTTACTTGGACCTTGGACAAGTCACCTTACAAATGAGAGAGTTGGCTGCAAAGACCTTTGAGGTCCCTTCCAAAATGCACAATCTATGATCCTATGATCAGATCAGGTGCCCCCTGACCTGAACCTTAAAAAAAGAGGAGGATTTCAATAGGTAGAGAGACATGGAGGGAATCTATCCTAGGCATGGGGGTTCCACATCCTCAGGGACTGACTACCTGTCTTTGGTCCCCTGCAGCCAGAACGTTTGAAAACTTGGATGCTTGCGAGGTTCTCTTTTCTCCTTCCTTAGCCACAACAGCATCTCTGCTTGAGGTAAGTCCAGAAATAGATGTTCCTGATGGTATCGGGGGGAGTATTTCTGTTGCTTTTGGGGGGAACTCTGGGCAGGAGAGGGAGCTGGCAGCAAGGAGGGAAGAAAAGAAGAAAGGAGGATTGGGGCTACTTTGGGTTTAGTGAAACCAGCCACCAGCCCCAAAGTCAGGAATTAGTTTCAAAAACTAGCACAGTCCCAATTTTACACTTATCTGGCATGCACATTGTTGTTGCTGTGTTTGTCCTTCATTCTCAAGGAAGACCATGGCGTCAGGGAAATGGCAACATGACTTTGACTTGAGGGAGGGAGGGCTGTGCAAGGTCCCCAGCCTCACTTTCTCCTCCAGAGCCATCGGAATCCAGGGGCCAGATATTCATCAGGATGACCCAGGATGCAATAGGAGACCCAGGCCCTTTTAGGCTAAGTCCCTTTCAAGTACTCACTTAGAGCGAGGTAACGCCCATTCAGTGAACAGGCCTCTTTAAGAATGAGTCAAGGGATGATCCTTTTAATTAGCCCTGTCCAGGCTTCACTTGGAGGCTGTGTTTTGGGCCTTCCTGGCTTAGAGTGAATGACAATGGTAACTGTTTCTCTCTGGAACAGCAACCCTGAGGGTCTTCCCCTCCCGATATGGATATGAATATAGTTGGAGCATATGGGGTGTCAGGGAGGACTAGCACCTCTGGTGTGAGCGCTGCTTAGTCACCTCCAGGGTCCACCTGGTGCTCAGCTTTCACCTGTGGCTCCAAGAAGCCGCATGTAGCCTGTATAGCAGCCACACTCCAGCAAAACCATCTTGCCAGACAGGCTAAACCAGGTTGAGGGTAACTGATAGGCCTTAAACCTGATGGGATGTCTACCTCGGGGGATGTCTACCCCAAAGATGTGAAGACTTACCCAGGCAGAATGGATGGGAACAATTTGTTCCAATGGCCATAAAAGTGGCTGAGGCAAGGGCCACAGAGCTCTCAGAGCTTGGTCAGACATCAAAGACACTACAGTCATCCACTGCAGCTCAGGCTGTAGGCAGGTATCCTGATTTTTGTCCTGCTGCTGGCCTCCAATGACTGGAAGAGAGAGTGAGGCTGATGACTTTGTGTGGCTCTGCCTTACTTATATCCAATTCATGTGCAAGTCAATATATAGCCTCATGATGTCATTGGTCCTCTTCAAAAACAGAGAGTGAACAAAAAAATGTAGTTAAGGTATATTATGAAAGAAAAACCAAGAAGCTGCTGGCATTAGTGGAGAATAGTGTGGTGGAGAAGTCATTTGATGGGGAGTCAAGTTTTGATGAAACAATGAGTTCTCCATTGTTGGAGGTCTTAAAAGAGAGGTTGGGTGGATACTTGTTGATGTTTTAGGAGGTATTCGTGTTCATGTGTAGGCTGGAATAAATGATGCCTGTGGGCTCTTCTGCCTGTGAGCTTCTATGGTTCTATAATTTTAGTCCTAGCTTTTTTGTAAACATTCTGCACATTCTTGGACAAGATATTTCTCTCAGGGTTTCAGTTTCTTCCACTATAAAATGAAGAAACTGAACTAAATCATCTCTATTGGTCCTTCTGATGCCAAAAATAATCAATTAATTTTTCAATTTTCTTTCTCCTTGGCTATGAAAGGACTCAATCCAAACTGCTCCATCTTCAAGGTTACTAACATTCTAATCATTATCAAGTCTGGTGGCCATTTCTCAGTGTTTTTTTTTGATCTCTGAAGCATTTGATACTGTTGATCACTGCCTCCTCCCAGACACCTTCTTCTTCCTGGGTTTTCATGACATTGCTGCCTTCTGGTTTTCCTCTTTCCTGTCTGACCACTACTCCTCATCTTCTTTGCAGGATCATCAGCTTTGTCCTATCCCTCATGTGTGGGTATGCTCCAAGGCTCTGTCTCAGGCTCCTTTCTCGTACTTTGTACATTTTCTCTTCATGGCATGGTGGATAGAGCTCTGGACCTATAGTCAGGAAGACCTGAGTTAAAATCCAACCTCAAACATTTATTAGCCTTGTGTCCTTGGGCAAGTCACTTATTTGCCTTAGTTTTCTCAACTGTAAAATGGGGGATAATAACAGCACTTACCTCCCAGGTTTGTTTTGAGAATCAAATGGAATAATGTTCGTAGAGTGACCAGTACAATGCCTGGCACATAGTAGGTGATATATACATGCTCACAATGATGATAATGGTGACCTTATCAACTTCCATGGACTAGCTCTCTTGTCTGTGCATATAAGTCCCAGCCGAATGTGTCCAGCTCCTCTCTTCTCTCATTTCCTTTCTCTGAGCATTTATCCTTCATTTATAAAAGAAACCTTAAAAGGAAAAGAAAGAAAAGAGAACCATTGAAACATTTCTTTTAAGTGTAGAGAGGAGAACAGAAGGGAGGCTCAAAGGTAACCCTGACAAGCTTGGTGTGGGTTAGATCAGAGGTTCTCAAACTTATTTGGTCTACTGCTCCCTTTTAAAAAAATTGCTCAGTGCCTCCCTGGAAATCTACTTACTTTAACCCTTTAGCAATTTAAAAAAAATTTGTGTTGTTTCAAAAAAATATAAAATATATATTTTAAAAAATGATTCATCTTAAATTTTAAAATTTGTTGTAAATTTGTGGTTTTTTGCATTGTAATTTTGATGATGCAATATTGTGTCATGTAACTGTATAGTATTATATTGTAAACAAGGCATTACATGTACATATTCCTGCTGATGCATGCTGGACTTCCCAACAACATGAGACACGCTCACCTGCCAACACTTGCTTGTTAAGACCTGTCAGTGGACTTGACCATGGATTGGTTATAACTTGCATTTTGTGTGTTTATTTGGAAAATAATGTAATCACAACAACTTTAACTCTGTTAAACAATAGATGAAATATGCACAGATAGTTTTTAAAAATTTTCCCATATCCTCTTCTTTCCTTATGCTTCCACAGCCCTAGTATTTTATTAAATGCCTCCCAATTGTACCCAAGGTTACTACTGCCCTTCCCCCATCATTCTAGTAACCCCCCTAGAGGATGGTATTGCCCACTCTGGGAACCTATGGGTTAGGTGATTTCTGAGGGTCCTTCTAGGTCCAGATTGCTGGTTCTCTGAGTAAGAGGTGATAGCATGGTATGTGGTAAGAGCCCTAAGTTTAGAATCAGAAGGTCTGGGTTTGAATCTTTGCTCTCTTTCTTGTGGTCCACCATACCTTGAGTATGTCACTTTCCCTCTATGGGCTTCAGGTACTCCATCTGCTAAATGAAGGTTTGGACAAGGTTCTATCAAAGGTCCCTTCTAGCTGTAACGTTCTAGAATTTTATTGAAAATTCTGGGAAAATCTGTTTGGAAAAGAAATTGAATGCTCTCTCTGTATGCATACTTACTGGGCCTCCAGGCTCTGGGCATTTCCTTGGGCCACCAATCAGTGTTTTTCAATTTAGCTTATGTTTGATCAAGTCTTTAGGCTGTGTAGAAACCTGTGGGACCTCAGGGAGCTGGGAAACTTGAACCTGGAGAATTATATGTGTTTATGGGTGGGTATAATCCCTCTAGTAATTTGGGGCATGGGGTATGGAGAAAGAATACAGGAGTGCATTTCAAAAATCAAAATAATTCCCTGATTGTTTGATTGTTACAAGTTAAGAGGTTAAAAGTTCCAGATTTGGGAACACACATAGCTGAAGGTGCCCAGGAAGCTTGTTGAGGGTGGATTAGAGCATTGTACTGAAGCCAGAGCTGTAAGAGAAAAATTTCCTAATAATTAGAGTTGTCCAACAGTGGAATGGGTTACCTCAGGGGGCACTGAGGTCCCATCTATAGGGGCTTTCAAACAAAAGGGGGATTACTACTTCCTGGGTGTGTAGGCAGCAAGGTGGTTCAGTGGGTAGAGTGCTGAACTTGGAATCATGAAGACCTGAGTTCAAATCATCATCATCATCATCATCATCATCATCATCATTTAATAAGTGTCTACTATGTGCCAGGCAATGTGCTAAGTACTTTACAAATATTGTCTCATTTCATCCTCAATGATTTGACTTCAGGAGAGGGTGTTGTTGTTCAGTCATTTCAGTCTTGTCTGACTCTTCATGACCCCATTTGGGGTTTTCTTGACAAAGATACTGGAGTCATTTGCCATTTCCTTCTCCAGCTTATTTTACAGTTGGGGAAACTGAGGCAAACAGGGTAAAGTGACTTGTCCAGGATCACACAGCTACTAAGTGTCTAGGGCCAGATTTGAACTCAGGAAGATGAGTCTTCTTGACTCCAGGCTTGGTACTCTATGTGCTACACCACCTAACTGACCTAGAAGGAGAGTTCTTATCCTTACTTTCTAGATGAGGAAACTGAGGCAGGCAGAGATTAAGTGACTTGCCCAAGGTCACATAGTTAATTAGGTGAGGCTGAATTTGAACTCAGGTCTTTCTGACTCCAGATCCAGTGCTCCATCCACTGTGCCACCTTGTCTCAAATGACCCTAGGCTAGTCATTTCTCTCTCTTAAGTCTGTTTCCTCATTCCTCCTCAATGGGAATAATGAGCAAATGAAATAACATGTGAAAATCACTTTGTAACCTGTAAATACATGTTGTTGTGTTGCTGTTGTTGTTGTTCCTTTTCAAGTATTCGTTAGGGTAGGTGACCGATGAAGTCTCTTCCAGATCTAAGATTCTGGGATTGTGAGTTTTTCCATCGTGCTTCCAGGTTCATCCTCCAGATCTGATGAATTGCCTTACCAGTCGAACCATCATCACAAGAGGGGAAACTGTCTCCACCCCACTCAGCAAGGAGCAAGCTCTGGATGTCAGAGACGCTTTTGTCAAGGTAAGGTTTCAGAAGGAGGGAGCAGTGAGCCTCATCCTTGGCAACACTGGCCAGGACTGGTCTTGAATTTTTATTCATCAGGATGTTGCTAGGAAAGGGATCTCTGTTGGGTTGTGAGTTGAACTAACTGACTGCTGAGTTGCTTAAAATAATATCCTAAGCTTAACAAACACCAAATAAAACAAATATCTCTATATATAACATAGACCAGGAAAAGATTGCACATGAAGCCGTGAATCTCTATTACATATACCTTGTGTTTTCTTTCAAGTATATGAATTTAACATGTAACTTTCAAAGCTTGTCAGGGTTACCTTTGAGCCTCCCTTCTGTTCTCCTCTCTATACTTAAAAGAAATGTTTCAATGGTTCTCTTTTCTTTCTTTTCCTTTTAAGGTTTCTTTTAACTTTGTAATTCTACAGAGGAGTCAGGGAGCAAACCCTTATCTGAATCATTGCTGACATAAGTAGAGAGAATATTGGGCTTGGAGTCAGGAAGATCTGGGTTCAAATCCCATCCCTGACACTTAAAAGCTGCATGATCCTGGGCAAATCACTTAGTGATTTTCCTAAAGTATAAGCCTTGCCGTATCAGTCTTCCTCCTTTGTCACTCATCACTCAGTAACTTTCAGTGGGTATCAATTAACTCCCTGTATCCCATGATCTATGGAGAAAGACATTCCTTTTGTTCCTTCTTCAAGTAGGCTACTCATTACTCCTGAGACTCTCAGTCAGTGGTACGCTAGTAAATGTTTAACAAATTACTCTCCAGGAAAATGAAAATACACTCAGGATATACTTTTAGGTTTAATCGGCATTATTAGTACTTTCTTCATCACTTTCCTGCTAGACAATTAGTAAAATAAAAAAACAAGCCCCGATTTGTAACACTTGCTGATTTCCAAGGCAAAAATGTTCACACTGGAAATTTTAACAATTGGCTCTTTAACAGCTGGCTCTAGCAGGAACTGCTTTTAGTCCTCTTCTATTTTACACTGCCCATGGGGAATACTTCAATGGCCTTGGGGAATCAAGGTTGGCAAAGGGAATAAATAAATCAGAGTCTCAGTGTAGGAAGGAATGGCAGAGGTCACCTAGTCTGTCCCCTGTCTGAAGAGGTATTTCCTTTATAGCATCCTTCCAAAGTGGTCATGCAGCATCTCCTTGAAAGCTACTTATGTTGTGGAATTCATGATGTAAGAGACTGTCATTTCATTGTAGGATAGCTCAGATGCTTAGGAAGTTCCTACTGAAATTAAAATCTGCCTTTCTGTAACTTCCCTTTATTGCTCCTAGTTTTAGGACACTTTGTGCTTTATTGTAATAGCCTTCGAGAACCCAGGGTCATGTTCATGCCACAATGAGTCACTGGGTGGAGATGGGGAACTTAGACCCATTCATGTCAGTGTCCTTTCTAAAATGTGGTTTCTACCTCTTAGGTAGCAAAAAGTTGGAAGTAAAGTAGGTACTCATCGTATAGGAGAATGGCAGAGCCAATTGTGGGGCATGAAAGGAGTGGAATATTGTAGTACCATAATCAATTACATAGGGGGAAGCTAGGTGGCGCAGTGAATAGAGCACCAGCCCTGGAGTCAGGAGGACCTGAGTTCAAATGTGACCTCAGACACTTAACACTTTACTAGCTGTATGACCTTGGGTAAGTCATTTAACCCAATTGCCCTGACTTCCTCCCCTCCAAAAAGCAACATAAATAAATAAATAAATTACATGGGAAGATTCATTTGAACTGATACAGATTAAATAAGCAGAAATAGTAGAAGAGTCTATTCAATGAAAGTAAATTAAAACAACACTACAGGTAGCCCAACTTAGATGAATCTCAGTCACTAATCTTGGTCCCAAAGAATAGATGATGAAATACACATCTCTCTTCTCTGTAGTTAGGTAAGGAACAAAAAGAGTGGAAAGCAGTATGTGCTCTCAGAGGTAGTTTCAAATTCTCTCAGGCTGTTTTGCTTCTGAAGTTTAAAGATTTTGGCCACATAACGAGAAAATAGGATTCACTGGACAAGACCCTGATGTAGGGAAAGATTGAAAGCAAAAGGAAAAGGGGCCAAGAGAGGACGAGATGGTTAGACAGTGGAATGGAAGCAATGAACAGATGATTCGGGGAGATGCTGGAGGACAGAAGGGCCCGATGGGCTGTGGTCCAGGGTGTCAGGAAGAGCTGGACGCGGCTGAAAGACTGAACAACAGCCACCATTTTGCTTAATTGCTTTTCTTAGAGCAGTGAGTTTTATATGGATCTATCAGTGAATGATTGTGTTCTACAAAACAAAAGACATCAGCAAAATGAATTTTATTAAAAATGTGATGCCTGGGGCAGCTAGGTGGCACAGTGAAGAGAGCACCGGCCCTGGAGTCAGGAGGAGATGAGTTCAAATCTGGCCTCAGACACTTAACACTTACTAGCTGTGTGACCTTGGGCAAGTCACTTGACTCTAATTGCCCTGCCCTCCCCCCTCAAAAAAAAAGTAAGAAAAAATGTGATGCCTGGAATTGAATACACAGTGGGACTAAACAAGCAGCATGGAAAATAGAGCACTTAACTTGGAATCAGAGAAACTGAGGTTCAAATCCCACCTCAGACCCTTAGAAGCTGTGTGACGCCGGATGTCACTTATCTGCTCTGTGCCTTAGTTTCTTCATTTGTAAAATTAAGATAATAACAGAATTTACTTCCCAGGGTTCGTGGAAGGTTCAAATGACATAGTGTATATAAAGCTCTTTAGAAACCTCAAAACTTAATATACATGTGAATTATTGTTATCACGATCTAATTGCTTTTTTGTTTCTTCTTTGTGTCTTTTTCCAGAATACAACAAGAGGGATAAGGGGTGGGGAATGTCTTTACCATCCACCACCAGGAACAGCAGTAGTAAGTTACAGCAGAAGCACATGACAGGAGGAGACATGTGTTTACAAATGACCTGAAAGGAGAGCTCAAGGACATCATTAAAAACCCCAAATCCTTGTGTGGAGGGGGTGAGATTTAGAAGTTCCCAGGCAGGCAAGAGCTGAATCTAGCATTCTATTAGAGATGAAAGATTTTCATACTGTTCCCCCTGAAGTACCTGAGCTCATAAGGAGCAGGTCTCATAACTTATGAACTTGACCCTTGGGGGTCAAGTTCTCTTTCTGTGGCTCCTTAGCTCACCTGAATTAATCTGACAAAATTTCCAAGATAAAATGTCTTTATAGCATATTCTAGGGTGTCCCAAATATGTATGGTCAGATCCTACACAGACAGCATACAATATGGCTATTTAATATGAATAACCTTTATTTGACCCCTAAAGAAAAGGCATGAGATGCTAAGGATTCACATAAACCCATAACAAATACAAGGGGGGAAAGTCTTCAAATAGCCCAACATCTTGCCCTCCAAGCCCAACCTTCTCATTCTCACTGGAAGAGAACTAACTTGAGATTGCTGTTGGGCCCCTCCATCATTCTGGTGAGTATCTCTTTCCTGCCGAGTCCTACACAGCCTCCCCAGCACTCATAATACCACCCTGTGGTTTAGATACCCCCAAAAGGTAAACATGTTTTAGAACTTGTTACACAAAAGACCTCCATCTCATTAGACCTGAAGTGTCTAAGTAACTTCATGGCTTCTCTTTCTAGGAAGATCACTGTGTAGGAACCATGTGGACTCTCCCCTTCTTTTCTAAGGAACAGGGATGCATCATAATGGAAGGTTCAGTGCCTAAACTCTCAAATTCAGGAGCTCTTGAACTTGGAGTTACTCACAAGGCAGTCCTCAAAGCCATCGTTGCCAAGAAAATCTCTCTTCTCCACTAGAATGGTGGCTAAATTCAGTGCTTACTCTCTCTGGGGACTTCAAAATCCCTCCTTCACTACACAGGAGCCTGAGGTCCAGTAAGAATGCCCTTAAATTCTACTTTCAGGCACGTACAAACATGTCTCCTCCTGCCATGTGCTTCTGCTACAAGTTGGCATTGCTGCTTGTACTGATGAGTAGAAGAGACATTCCCCACCCCCTATCCCCTTTGTTGTACTGTGGAAGAAGGCACAAGAAAAAGGTCAACAAGTAAGTCCTTTGGAGCTAAGACCCATGAACAGCATCATCAGCTGACTTTTATAGGCCACTAGAAAAAGTGACTGATTCAGTCAATTATTATGAGTTCCCTTTTATCCCATGAGTTTGATTGGAGGACTCTTCCATTTGATCAGGGACTAACAATGGATCTTATCCCGTACTTTCATCAAATCAACTGGAGAAATCCTTACTTTACTCAAGGATTTCTCTGATCAACCACCTTTACATTATCATTACTCTTATGGTCTGACCAAGAAGATAGTGAGATTCCCTCTTCTCCAGACATGAGGCTTCTATAGAGTATGTATAAATATAAAATGCTAGAGAGGAGAGACTCAGACCCAAGCATCTCAAGAGTTAAAAATCCTGGTTATTTTTCAGGGAATTTATGGAAGACTCTTTGTGTGGATTGTGGACAAGATCAATGCTGCAATTTATAGACCTCCAACCCAAGGGGTCAAAAACACACGAAGATCAATTGGTCTGTTGGATATCTTTGGCTTTGAAAACTTTACCGTAAACAGGTACAATATAAGGCTCAGTTCCTGCCTTCAAAAGGGCTTATTATCTAGTTGGGTAGTTGGGCAATCAAGGTTCACATGCTATAAGAGATTTAGGGATCAAGACATCAAGATCACCAATGTCTAAATTCTGTATTGAACTGATCATTAGGGATCTGCAAAGTCACTCCTTTCACACCCACATTTCTCAATGCTCCCCTCCTGCTCTGTGACTGCATCTTTATTGGTTTCAGTTCATAAGGCTAGCCCTCAAGACAAATACATTAAGAGTACAAAACAAATGTGATCCTGACAATTATTCTGGGAAATAGGCAGTGAGGAATGGCATACTCAATTCAACGATTCAGGAAATATTTGAGTACCTACTCTGTGTAAAGTTTCTGTAAAGGTAGGATTAGGGAATAGGGGGAAAGACTATAGAATTTAGGTAAGATATGGAGTACTGTGCCAGGAGTCAGGAGACCTGGAGTCTAGTTCTGCCACTAATTCCCAGTGTATCCTTGGGTAAATCCCCTCATCTATCTGGGGCTCATTTTCTTTCTCTGTCAAATGAGAGGACTGAGCCAGTTAATCTACACAGCCCCTTCCAGTTCTAAAAAGAAGAACCTAAGACTTAGAGCAAGGGATTTACTGATTTACTGACAGAGTCAAGATGAAATAACAGGTTTTCTGAGTTCTAGTCTGTGCTTTCTAAAACACTATGATGCTTTTTGTGGGAAATCAAACTATAATAATGGAATGACAGAACCTAGGTTTCTTCTTAGGTGCCTCCCATCCTTACCCAGTAGGAGTCTTCATTCTTTTTTTTTTTTTGCTTTTTGGAGGGGGGAAGGCAGGGAAATTTGGGTTAAGTGACTTGCCCAAGGTCATATAGCTAGTAAGAGTTAAGTGTCTGAGGCCGGATTTGAACTCAGGTCCTCCTGACTCCAGGGCTGGTGCTCTATTCACTGCACCACCTAGCCGCCCCTGGGAGTCTTCTCTTGAAAGAAGAAACCCTACAATCTTATTCTGTCCTCCTTGTCCCACTGTCTCCCACTCTATGACTACCTTCTTCCTTCCTTCCCTGGCCTCCAGCTTTGAGCAGCTCTGTATCAACTTTGCCAATGAGAACCTGCAACAGTTCTTTGTGAGGCATGTCTTCAAGTTGGAGCAGGAAGAATACAACCTGGAGAACATTGACTGGCTACATATTGAGTTCACTGACAACCAGGATGCTCTGGACATGATCGCTAATAAACCCATGAATATCATCTCCCTCATCGACGAAGAGAGCAAATTCCCTAAGGTGTGTGTGTGTGTATCAGTGTGAATGTATGTGTTTGTGTGTGAACAGAGGAAGGAACGGGGACAGAGTATAGAACATCCTTCCTTTACCCAAGTCCTATCATATCCCAGGACGACCCAGAAATCATTAAGTGTTAAAATTGGAAGAGCCCTTCGATTGCAGAATTAGAACAAAGAACATCTAGGAAGACCTTAGGAGACAGTGGCTGTGCCAGGGCAGATGGTAGGCCTCGTTGTCCTTTATCTCGTTGTCCACTGGAAAGAAGTAGAGCTGAGGACTCATCTTCGCCAAGTTATATGAGCAGTTGAACAGCCTGGATGGGTTCCAGATGACCATGGCCAGGGGCAGGGCCAATAGGGGAAAAACAAGAGGGAAAGAGTACTCCAAACCACACTCCATGATGGCTGGTATTCACACCACCATGGGAGAAGGGTCAAGGGGCAAAAGCAAAGTGCCAAGAATTGTGTAAACTTTCTAGAATAGCAGTTCTCAAACTTTTTGGTCTTAGGACTCCTTTTATGATCAAATTATTGACTACTACCCAAAGGGCACTTGTTTTTATGGGTTATAAGTTATCAATATTTACAGCATTAGAGATAAAAACATCCAAGTATTATTATGAATAGTTGAAGACTCTCCCAGTGGGTCTTGGGGATCCCCAAGGATACCCAGACCACACCTTGAGAATCACTGTTTTAAATTATAGAATATTAGTGCTGGAAGGGACTTTAGAACAGAAAATGTTTCACCCACAGATGAAGGTCATAGTCATAGTCAAAAAACATTAATTAAATACCTATTATGTGCCAGACACTGGGCTAAGTACTGGGAATATGAATTAGAAAGAAAGAAAGGGAGAGAGAGAGAGAGAGAGACAGAGACAGAGACAGAGAGACAGAGAGACAGAGAGAAAGAAAGAAAGAAAGAAAGAAAGAAAGAAAGAGAAAGAAAGAAAGACAGACAGACAATCTCTGACCTCAAGGAGCTTATAATCTAATAGAAGAAGATAATACACAAAAAGAAGCTGAAAAGGGGCAGGGTAGACAACAGAGGCTACCCTCCGAGGCAATATATTTGTTTTTTTTTCTCTTCTTATTTCTTTTATTTATGTATTTTATTTTACATCATTCATTTCCATGAGATATTTGAGTTTGCATTATTCATTTCCACGAGATTTTGAGTTACATATTTTCTCCCCATCTTTCCCCTACCCACTGCCCCAAAGCAGCCATCCCAGTGTAGTCCCCCTCCCCCAGTCTATTCTCTCCTATGTCTTCCCCCCTCACCCCTCTGACTTTTCGGTAGGGCAGGATGGATCTCCCAACCACAGTGCCAGGCAATATATTTGTAAAGTTGGAACCAAGTAGAGCAGCTGGTGGGGAATGGTTGGAACATTCTGATCCCTCTATAAAAGGAAGCCTTAGAGAGGGTTTGTTGACTCATGCTCTACTCTTCTAATCAGAGGAGAGAGGCAGCTGAGGGTGTTGAGGTGTTGGATTTCAAAGCCAAATCTACCATGATGATATTTCAGCTGGAGGCAGACAATGTTGGTAGAGTCAGAACCAAGCAGAGCAGCTGATGGGAAGGGGGCACAACTCTTGGTCAATCATTTGTTTTCAAAGGCCTCCTCTTTAGAAGACTTTGCTAATTTGAGCCATTGTCTCAGTCAGCCTGAGACCTGTTAAAGACCTTAGCTTGAAAAGGCCAAGGTTCCCCAGTGCATCCTGGGCCATCTCCAGTCATCATGATTCATATCTGGCCACTGGACCCCGATGGCTCTGGAGGAGAAAGTGAGGCTGGTGACTTTGCATAGCCCTCCATTACTTAAATCCAAGTCACTTGCACGTCACGGTATCACTTCCCTGATGTCCTGGTCCTCTTTGAGAACAAAGGACAAACAACAAGAAGAAGCCAGTTTGAGCAAGCCCTCCCTGAGCTTTAGTTTCCTTCGCCATAAAGCTATGGCATTAGACAAGGTGACTTCTAAAGTTCTCTTCCAATTATAAAACTTTTCATATTAAATCTCAAGCTACTTGTGGACATAGGGACCAAAATAGGAATGTGTTTAGGGAGCAAAGCATAGACTGAAATGGAAGGGACTTTTGAGATAATAGCAACAATAGTTAACATTTATATAGCACTAAAGATGTTTCACTGGAGGATAAGCCAGTGAAGGAGACTGAGAAGGAGCAGTCGGGTAGGTAGGAGGAGAACCAGGAGAGCAGAATCCCAAAAACCTAGAGAGAAGGTGTTTTACAGTGTCAAGGCTGCTGAGAGGTCAAGGAGAATGAAGATTGAGTAAAGGCCATTAGTCTTGGCAATTAAGAGATCATTGGTACCTTTGGAGAGGGCAGTTTTGGGGAGGTTGGAAGCCAGGTGGTAGAGAATAAGATGTTGTAGACCAGTGGTTCTCAACCTTCCTAATGCCACAACCCTTTAATACTCAGAAATATGTGTTTTCCGATGGTCTTAAGTGACTCCTGTGACCCCTGTGAAAGGGTCATTCGACCCCCAAAGGGGTCGCGACCCACAGGTTGAGAACTGCTGTTGTAGATCTTGTTCTCAAGGAAAAGGCAGGAAAGACACAGGATGCTGGCAGGGATGGAAGGATTCTATTCACTATGTCACCTATGTCACCAGCTGATTAGTCTAGCCCCATCATTTTAAAGATAGGTATACTGAGACTTTTAGAGGTGGGTAAACTGAGTCAGGAGACGTGACTTGTCTTGGATTCTACTGGGCATAAATGGGGGAGTCAGAATTGAAATTGGGATACTGGGGGTGGTATAGGAGAGATGGTCTCAAGGAGGGAAGGAGTGGGGCTGGTTCAGCAGTGGAGGCCTGGTCTCTGCAGGGGACGGACACAACCATGCTGCATAAACTCAACTCTCAGCACAAGCTCAACACCAACTACATCCCCCCAAAGAACAACCATGAGACTCAGTTTGGGATCAATCATTTCGCTGGAATTGTCTACTATGAGACGCAAGGTACCTGTTCCTAAGCCCCTGGGACTCAAAGAAGCTTCCAACTTCTTTGGGGAACATCTAGTTCTGTTTGGTAGTGGGTCAGAGGAGGGTGGAAAACCTGGTCACAGACAGCAGGCAGAGGGAGAGATTGCTTTTCCCCCACCCTGGAAACTCATTAAATAAGGGAAAGAAGGAGCCTGGGAGGTCCCTGGGAACAAGAAATGCCCTGGAATCTTCTGTTTACACATAGCTCCTTCCTCTTGTCTCATGAGGGGTCACTGACCACCCAAAGAATCACAGAACCTCAGAGGTGAAAGGAACCTCAGAGGCATGGAGTCCAGCATTTGAAGACTTCCTATGGTGGGGAGCTCATTTTGTCTGGGGACAGCCCTAATTGTTAGGAAGTTTTTCCTTTCATTAAGGCAATTTGCCTTTATAATTTAGAATCATAACATCTAGAGATAGAAGGGATGTGTCTTAAAAATATATATGTATACATAAAATCCAACCCCATCATTTCAGTATTTGCTGATTTCTAAGATGTAAATGCTTATAGAGAGCATTTAACAATCAGCTTTCCTAAGCTGGTTCAAACTAGCTCCAGCACACCTTTGGATGGGCTCTGTCCTTCTGCAGCAGAATTGGGACAAATTAAACACACACATACACATGTGCGCGCGCATACATACATACACATGCACATGGATAGCTATATAGATACACAAATACATATATACATTCAAATATACATATAGATATTCTATATATGTATTGGAGTGTGTATGTGTAGGTATATGTGTGCATATATATATGTGTGTATGTGTATACCTACATAACACATACTTATATATGCATATATTATATACAGACATATTACAGATATCTATACACATATATACCACATACTCATACACACCTATTATATAGATATCTACACAACACATTATATATATATATATATATATATATATACACACACACACACATATATATATATACACACATGCATGTATACACTCATGAACACATATAGGTACTCCATAGGTTTGATTTTCATGTAAACACATATACACATATATGGAGCACCTATATGTGTATGAGAATATATGTATTATTATATGTGTGTTTATCTATATTATATTTCTATATCTATATAGAGTATCTATATGTGCATTAGTATATGTGTGTATATATATAATTAGAGAAACAGAAAGAAAGACAAAGAGACAGAGACAGATAGAAAGAGGACAAAGACATATGGTACAGTGGATTCAGTGCTAGGTTCAGAGTCAGAAGTCCTGAGTTCAAATCCTACTGCCACCTACTACCCAGATGATCTCAGGCCAGTCGTTTCTAATCTATGGGTCTCAATTTTTGCATTCGTAAAATGCCCTCACCTCCTTCCCCCACCCCAAGCACTGCTGCCATGCTGAAATTGCCAACAATTCCCCTTGAGACCTTGTTCAAAACATCTTTTCTCAGTCTCAGGGTCCTGTAAAAGATGAGTTGGTTGGACTAGACAACCTCCAAAGTCCCTTTTAGCTCTAAAGAGTCAAACCTCCCCCACCCTGGCCACACTAACCGTATGGCATTTTATTTTGATGGAGAGGAATAGTTTTTTGGGGTGGGAGGTTTTCCTGTGACTTTTTCCCACTTCTACAGGCTTCCTGGAGAAAAATCGGGATACTCTCCATGGTGATATAATACAGCTGGTCCATTCCTCAAGGAACAAGTTTGTCAAGCAGATCTTCCAGGCTGACGTTGCCATGGTAACAGGTGTCTGGGGAGAGGGGCCCTTGGCTGGCTATCTGCCAACCCACCCTCCTCCTTGCCCTGGTCTTAGGGGAGGGTGCTATTACAAGAGGTGGGGTGGAGAGAAGGTCTGGAATGAAAGGGGTGGAGAGGGGCAGGTATGCCAAATGTAAACCCCACTCTCCCACTCAGTCCAGTCAACCTCTGGTTAGGTTCACAGAAGACAGAGGATTGAGGTTGGGAGTAGGATTGAGTCATAGAATACCAGAGTTGGAAGTGCCCTCAGAACATAGAACATAGATTGTTACAACTGGAAGGGACCTTGAAACATAAAGTGTAAGAGCTAGAAGGAATCTTAGAACACAGAATTCATAGTTGGAAAGGACCATGAAATATACAGTGTCCGAGCTGGACAGAAGATGTTGGGAAGTTTTCCCTAAAGAAGATCTCTTCCTCAGTGGTGTTCACCCTTTCCTTTACATATAGGTTGGTAAGCCTAGGGTGTGTAAAAAATATTCTTGGAATCTGTCTGTGGCTTTGGTTCTTATACCTTGTCTTTCACATAGTGGACTCTTCTTCTCCTGGTTTGGTTTTGTTTTTAGAAGAAACATTTCCTAGTTCCAGTGAGGTTCAGGATGATTGAGGGGGCAGAGTGGGTTAGGGAATAGGGAGGGTAAAGTTTATAAAACTGGTGCCAGGCTGCAACAGGCACAAATAGGCTTGTAAGAATTTCCATTGGACTAGCCCTTCCTCTATCCATTATGTAATCAATACAGCAGGGTAGGTTTGGTTTTTTTTTTTTTAACTTTTTTTTTGCCTTTATTCCCCTAAACTGTGAGCCTTTTCTTCTGGGCTTTTCTTAAAGGATGCATGAAAGGATAGAAAGATGAATGCAGGGATATGCTGTTGAATGTTTAACAAACAGTTCTGTGAAAATACACAGCACTATTTTAATTTAATCTGCATTATTAATATTTTCTTCAATACTACTTTAAGTCTAGAAATTAACAAAACAATCAATCGAGCTCTGATTTGTAGTGTTTGCTGGTTTCTGAAAGTGTAAATGCTCACATTGAAAATGTAACAAATGGCTCTTAGGACCTTGTAGGAGCAGGCATCAATCAGCACACCCCTGGGTGGATGGATGGATGGATGGATGGATGGATGGATGGATGGATTAGAGATGGGCAGAGGGATGGGTAGATGGATGAGTGCACAAGTGAATGGATCAAAGTATGGAGAATGATGCCTATATAGATGGCTACAGATATAAGGTAGGATGACTGTCCTACCTAAGGCGGACACATACTTTTTCCAAAGGACAGCTGAGAAGGGGGTAAAAGCCAGGTATAGTTGGGTGGGTGGAGAGAATTGAAGAAAGACTTGAATTGAAGGGGGAGCAAGGGACTGAGGGCAATGAGGGATGGGGGAGAGGGAGTAACGGTTCTTTGTTTTCTCTTGACAACTTTAATTCTGCTTTCCTACATATGAGTTGGAACATCTGTATCAATACGAATTCTATGACTTCTTCCTCCTTCCTCTATGCTCACAATCTCCCTCTTCTTCCCATCTATCCTCTTCATTCCTCTTTTCCCTTTTCTTTCCTTTTCCATCCTATAAAATTTAATTTGACTTGATAAACATTTATTATGTCCTGGCTGTGTACAAGGCTCTATGCTAGGGTCTAGGGATACAAAGCTAAAATCATTTTGGACTTTATACTAGAGACAAGATAGAGTCATTGAAAATTTTTGAATAGAGAAAGGATCTGAGCAAACCTTTGTTTTAGCACTATCAGCTTGGAAGTTGTGAGCAGGACGGATTGGAAAAGGGAGACTGGGAGACAGATGAAGGTAACAGCTATGTGGAGTAGAGAGGTGACTGAGGGCATGGACCAGGATAGGGGATGACAGAGTTTGGGGAGGGAGAATTGACAAGACTTGGTCACTGATTGGATATGGTGGTGGTGGGGGGCGGGAATTTTAAAAAAGGGAAGAATCAAAGGTAACTCCAAAGTTGCAGATCTTGGTGACTGGAAAGATGATGGCACCCTTAATAGAAAGAGGGGAGTTTGGAGAAGATGTGGAGGACATGTTGAATTTGAGAAACCTGCAAGTAAATATGTCCAGGTGAAAATGTCTGGGGGGGGGGGAGGTGCGCAATTGATAATACCAGGCTGGAATTCAGGAGAGTGGTTAAGGCTGTAAGTAAAGCTATCAGAGTTAGTTAATACCTAGTTAGGAAGACCTCCGTTCAAATCCCACCTCAGACACTTGTTAGTTGTGTGACTCTAGACAAGTCACTTAGTGCTGGTTGCCTCAGTTTCCTCATCTGTAAAATGAGCTGGAGAAGGAAATGGAAAACCATTCCAGTATCTCTGCCAAGAAAATGCAAAAAAAGGGGGTCATGAGGAGTTGGACACGACTGAAAACAACTAAACAACAAGGAGTTAGTTACCTGCATAGAGATAAAAGTACCCAAAGGAGGTGATATGCTCACAAGAGAAAGAGTGTAGGAAGGTTATTTTAGTGGTAGCGTGAAGGATAGATTAAAGATCGGAGAGAATGGAAGCAAGGAGACTTATTTGGAGTCTAGTACAATAGTTCAGGGAAGAGGTGATAAGGGCCCTAACTAAAGTTGTGGTTATAGAAGTGAAAAGGGGGACAGGTACAAGAATTACTTGGATTGGATTAGATTTAAGGGGAAGAATGCACACGTCTTGTGAATTGATTGGGTTCTGGGAGTTACAGAGATGAAAGAGTCAGAGCTGGCTCTGATTTTCTGAGCCTTCCTTACCCACAAAATGGTGGAGAAATTAGCAGAAATAGGGAAGTTGGTAGAATGGCAGGTCTGTGTTCAGATTTAGGCATGTGGAATTTGAGATGAGAACAGGACATCTTTCCTCTTTTGTCTTCTCCCTCCCTTATTCCCTCTTTCACTTTCCCTCTCTCCTTTATTTCCTCTTTTCTCTCCCCTTCCTTATTTCTTTTTTTCTCTCCTCTGCTTTCCTTCCTTCTCTCCCCCTCCTTTTGTTCATTTTCTCTCTTCCTCCCTCACTATCTCTTTTTCTCTCTTTGCTTTCCTTCTCCCTTCTCCTTTCCTCTTCCTTCATTCATTCATGCTTGGAGCCCCAGCACCAGGTAGTTAATGGAGTTTGTAACTTGAATACAGGAGGAGGATGCTCATTCTTGTGCCCCTTTCTCCCTTTTCAAGTCCTGCAGGGGAGTGCTGGCCACCTTGCCCTCACCCTCTCATTCTCCCCCCATCCCCGTCACAATCAGTCTTCTCAGCACTGGGACAGGGCCAGAAACACCATCTCAGAACTCCCTCTCGGCTAGCGGACTTCCTCTTTTCACTTTTGGTTGTTGTCTTTTTTTTTCTTTTCTATTCCCCACCCTTTTGTTTCTCTGCTGCCCCTGACCCTCCCTCTTGTTCCCATAGTTTCTCTGTGGTTATGCATCCGGTTCTTTCGGCCAGTCAGCAGCCTCCTCAACAAAGGTAAAAGAGCCTTGGTTAACACTGCTAAGAACCTCCCCCAAAGCCCATGCTCTGGGTTGGACTCCTGGGTTTGCTGTTGGGAATAGGGGCGAGTTGAAACTGGGGGGAGGGGCGTGCCTTTGAGTGCCGTGAGCTTGCTGGTTGCTGTGTGGGTAACGATCAAGAAGAGATGTAAGAGGGAAAGTTTTGTGGAAGTGATGGAGAATGGAGGGCTTTATAAAGAGTTCAGGGGGGCAACCCATGCCAGCTCAATTCTCTTAGTAATAATAGTGGGGCATTGGTGTGGTGGGTTGATGGCAGCTGGCCTTAGAGTCAGAAAGACTTAGGCTTAAATCCTAATTCCTGCCAACTGTGATCATGGGCCAGCGGTTTGACTTTTCAGTTCCCCAGGGCACACTCTAAACCTATCTCTCGCAGGTGAGTTGGTGATCTGCATTCATAGAGGGAGTTTCCACGCTAAGAATTCCCCTACAATAATGAAATGCCAGATCTGGAGCAAAGTATTGATAATAGTAACGACACATTTCTATAGTACTTTTAAGGTTTGCAAATTGCTTTCCTCATACTCATACTACTCTATGAAGTAGGTAGTACAGTTACTATTATTCCCACTTCACAGATGAGAAAACTGAGAATCACCAAGGAGAAATGACTTGCCCAAGGTCATGCAGTTATCACACAGTAGAGTCAGCATTCAAATCCAGATCTCCTGACTCTAAAGTCAGCGTTCCTTTCTAAGCTGGAAGAGCCTTAGAGATCTGGAATCCAACCTCTTTATTTTAATACTCTCGAACATTTCTGTATGGTTCCTCAAAATAACCCTGTGATGTAGAAAGCACAGATGTTACCATTCCCATCTTATAGGGGAGGAAACCCAAAAAAGGAAGAAATTTTGTTTAGATGACAGAGTCAGGCCTTGAACCCAGGTCTGGTCTTCTGACTCTTAGTCAATGCAATTTAATTCAATGGGCGTCAAGCATCTAACAGGTCAGGTGCTATGTTAGGTGCTGGAGACAGAAAGACAGAAATCAAACAGACCTTGCCTCAAGACGCTTATATTTCACTGGAACAAAGCTCTTTCACCACACCACAATGTCACATGCCTATGTTGGCTTTCCCTGCATGGGTACATGCTTTCTCAACTTTGTCAGGGCTCAGCCTTGTCTAGGGGTAAGAGTTAGGGTGGAGATGACTGAGGAAGGGCTCCACCCCCAGAGAGTTGTAATGGCACTCTGGGCCTGCTCACAATCTAAGAACTAAAGTTTCCACTCTGGAGAAGAATAAAGGAACCCCTTCTTGGGAAGCAAGGCAAATCACAGGGAGTACCAAGCTACTAGCTAAGGGAACAGTAGTTCTCCAACAGTACTTGATAGGTTTACCCTGTTAGCAAGCCCTCTATCCAAAACAGGAACACAGTCAAAAGAAAAGTCATCCATGCTGGAATTATTAGAATGGGGACCTTAGAACATACAACATAGAACATCAGAGCTGGAAGAGGCCTTAGAATACAGAGCATCATAATGGGCACTAGAGTATAGGCGATGTGTATCCTGTGGACAAGCCCTCCATGCTAAGAGGCCAAAGGCTGGAGAAGACATGTGCTTGAATCACAGAATGTCAGAGCTAGAAAAGGCCTTTGAACACTGAATGTCAGAGCTCAGGCCTTAGAACATAAGACAGAAGATGTCAGAGCTAAAAAAGTCTTGCAACATGAAAGGTCTGAAGAGGAAAGAACCTTAGAACACAGAACACTGGAGCTGGAAGGGACCTTAGAACATGGAATATTGGAGCTGGAAGGGAACATAGCACATAGGTGTTAAATGTCAGACCTGGAAAGGACCTCAGGATATATGGTTCCAGAGGTTCCAGAGGTGATTCAGGACACAGTCTATTGAAACATACCCTTTTGTGCTCCTTTATTTCCTTGTCTGTCATTAAAGGCTTGTTTGTCCACCCTTTACAGTCGAAACTGGAGTTCAGGGAGGGGAGCTTGACGTGGTCAAGGTCACATGATAAGTTAATAGTTGGAACCAGAACCAGAATTCAACATTCTTCTCTGTCCTTAGAAGGAGCCTTAAAACTTAGAACATCAAATATGACAACTGAAGAGATCTAAGAATAAGAGAATGTTAGACACTGGATTGTAGTTTAGATGTCCTTTGGACAATCTCCATATTTCACATAAAAAAACTATTTAGGGCCCAGAGAAGACAATGATTTCCTTAAAAGCCAGGTTTCCTGACTGCCAAGTACAGGGCTTATTTTATTACACTGTGCTCTCTATCTAGCCCAGGGATGGGGAACCTGTGGCCTCGAGGTCATATGTGGCCCTCCGGGACCTCAAGTACAGCATGTGTAGCCTTGAGCCCACAGGTTTCCCACCTCTGGGCTAGATGGATAGTCCTGTGTAATAAATTTGATCTAGCCTATGGTATGGTGGGTGGGCATCCAGCATTTCTTCTAAGGCTTTGTGTGAGGGAGATGTCTGTTTCTCAGCCATAGAATTGATTTTGCTCTGTGCATTTGTTTCTAAATTTGGGGGCATCCTCTTGGCAAAAGCTGAAAGTTTGGGATCTGGGCCATTAGCTCTCTTTGGGGAATAGGAGAAATGCTAGCAAACCTGGTTATGCAACTGATTGACTCTCTGCCAAGGAATTTCCAACAGGTGCAAAGGGAATCCTCTGGGTCCTCAGGATCATCTGGATTGGGTCAGATGTACTGACTGATACTCTGAATCTTAGGTTAGAGAAAACTTACTGAGAGAGAGTTCCAAAGTGGGAATGCCTCTCCCTGACTCCAGCTCCATTCCCCATTCTCTTACCCCCATTGGGCTGAGGGCCAGGGAAGTGACTCAAGTCAAAGTGAGAGAGCCATCTCTGCAGAAGGGGTCTTGGAGATCAGCCCTCAAACAGCTCATTTTACAGATTTACAGATGAGGGAGCTGAAGTTCAGAAAGGATCCCTTCTACAAGCATCTCCAAGTAGCATGTTTCTTGTGCCTGTTTAGTGTCTTTTCACTACTTCTACACTTACATAGGGAAACTAGGTGGTACAGTGGATAGATTACCAGGCCTGGAGTCAGGAGGACTTGTTCCTAAGTTCAAATCTGGCCTTAGACACTTATTAGCTGTATGACCCTGGGCAAGTCACTTAACCCTGTTTGCCCCAGTTTTTGCATGAACTGGAGAAAGAAATGGCTAACCTGCCCAGTATCTTTTCCAGGAAAATCCCAAATAAGGTAACAAAAGACTCAGACACAACTGGAAATGACTCAACAACAGCCATTACAGACTCACCTTGTTTCATATCCTTGATCTCACTTGAGCCTTACAACAAGGTTATGCAAGAGGCAGGCAGACAGGGAAACTGGAACTTAGGTGAAGTGATTTGGCTAAGGTCATAGGGCAAACTGAGAGTTAGCACCAACACTAGAATTTCCTATACTTCCCTATACTTGGCGTCAGCCCCACCGTCCTCTAGAACAGTGCCATATCTTTACATGTTGTATGATCTTCCTTCTCCCCTGCCCCCAAAAGAACTTACACATCCATTTTTGTCTTTGCTGCATCACAGCAGCTCCCAAAAGGAGGCATGTCAGGGATGAATAGCCTCATTTTACAGATTGCTAAAGCCCAGAAAAGTTGTGACTTAACCAAGGTCACACACACAGTAGCAAGTCATTGGTAGATTTGATACTCAAACCCAAGGACCATTCTGAAAGGAATGACAAGAGTTCTCATTTCTCTACCACTTTTCTAGTTCACATAGAATTTCCTTCACAGCAACACCTCCAGGAAGGCGGTTGCAAGTCAATTAAGTTTGCAAGCATTCATTAAGCAATTAATATGCATCTGGCACTATGCTAATTAATACAAAGAAGGCAAAAATAGGCCTCCACCCACCAGAAAGCAGCTTGAATTCCAACAGGGGACACAATAGGTATGGACAGAGCATCTCCAAAGTCTCAGCACAGTGCGAAGCTTTTAAAGACTTGGGGTATTTTCTGTACAAAATATATACAGAGAATCTGAGAGGTAGACACTGGCCTCTGGGAGGACCCTGCAATCTCCTGCAGAAGATAAGATTCGAACCTTGAAGGGAGGCAGGCGAGGGGAACGGGGAGAGCATCCCAGGCAAGGATGATGACTGCTGCAAATGGGAATTTTGTGTTTGAGGAATGACCACTAGGCATGTGGTAGTGACTGGCCCTCTGCTAGGTATCGGAGCCTCGTGAGAGAAACCCCAAATGGCATCTGGAAGGCAGGTTCCCCCACCCTCTAGCAGGAGCAGCTCAGTAAAGATTAGCCTACTTCTCTGATACCCCTGCCCCCACACCTCAGCACCTTCTATTCCCTTGCAGGAGGATTTGACCAAGCAAATCTCATTAAGGATCATGGGATCAGTTAAAATAAGGCCGCAGGCCTGAGGGCCTCTGGCCACTAGGGGATCCCCAGGAAGGGGAGGAGGTTCTGGCTTTACTGGGGATGGCCGGGGTGGGTTGTTGCAGAATATTCTTACCCTCTGCTTTCCCAGGTGCTTCTCTCTTTCCCCATCCTGAGCCACCTGTTGGGACAGACTGGAGGATCTCAGGATCCTAGATTCTCAGACCTGAAAGGGCCCTCAGCTGGTCTAGCAAAGGACAGCCTCACTTAAGTCACAACTTGGATACCTCCAGTGATGGGGAGCTCATTTCTTACAGAAGCAGCCTGTTGCATTTTGGATCCATTTTTATTTTGTTGACCTAAAAACTGTCTGCCCATGCCTAGTCTCCATTGCTCCCACTTCTGCCCTAGGGAGGGTAAAGCAGAGCAAGCCTGCTGCTGGGACAGCCCCTTTCAGAGGGGGCTGACTTTGTTTGATATTTTCTCTGTTCCAGGAGGAAATGTCTCCTGGCCCCTCCCTTGAACGGTCTTCCTCTACCTGCCCCCCAGCACAGCCCCGCTTAACCCTCACTCCCTGAATAGCTAGTTGTAAGACCACTGAGTGCTAGAATTGGATTGTGGGGAAACTGAGGCTCAGAGAAACAGGAATTCAAAGAGTAGTTGGTAAGGGTTGCATGGATGAGGGAAGCCTGGAATCATAGGATCATTAATAATAGCAATAATAAAATGAATATTAATTAAAAATTCACATTTCCATCGTACTGTAACGTTAAATTGCTATAGAAATGTGACTTTGTTATTATTATTATTATGGTTTACAAAACACTTTCTCTTTCCCTTGGGAGGGAGGGAGAGGGAATTAGGCAGGAATGGTGGGTGGAGCCCCGTATTTGGAGTCAGGCAGACCCGAGGTTAGAACTTGCCTCAGACGCAGTTGCTATTCGACCTCAGGCCAGTCACTTAACTTGTTTCAGCCTCACTTTCCTCATCTGTAAAATGGGAATATCTACCTCACAGTTTTGCTGTGAGAATCAAATAAGGTGGTGTTTGCAAAGGCTTCTGTAGACATTAGAACTCCATATAAATGCTAGCTTATTGTTAAGACCACTTAATTTTTTTCATTAAATTTTTACTTTTTTAATAAACAAAAATCTATTTTCTCTCCCATCTCCTTGGGGAAGAAAAAAGAAAAGGGAATTCCTTGCAAGAAATATGCATTGTCGAGCAGCGCCCCTGGAGTCAGGAGGACCTGTGTTCAAATATGACCTCAGACACTTAACACAAAAACTAGCCCTGTGACCTTGGGCAAGTCACTTAACCCCAATTGCCCTAACCTTTCCCCCTCTTAAAAAAAATACAAAAAAAAATTTAAGGAGTGGCTAGGTGGCACAGTGAATAGAGCACTGGCCCTGGAGTCAGGAGGACCTGAGTTCAAATGTGACCTCAGACACTTAGCCATTTGACCTTGGGCAAGTCACTTAACCCCAATTGCCCTGCCTTCCCCCTCCAAAAAAGCAAAAAGAAAAGAAAAGAAAAAGAAATATGCATTGTCAAGCAAAACAAATTACTCATTGGTCATGTTAAAATATGTGTATATATTAAAATATATATATAAACACACATCTGATGCTACACCTTAAATCCATCGCCTCTGAGAGAGGGGTGGGTAGCAGGCATCTCATGGTCCTTTGTGAACATGGCTGGCCATTGTTCTTAAGGCTTTCGAAGGCATCAGCTTTTACAGTGTTGTTATTATATAAAATGCTCTTCTCGTTCTGCTCACTCTATTCCACATCGGTTTATACAAGTCCTCAAAAATGTTCATTTTTATACTATTGTTTACTGTTCTGGTTCAGTCCAGAGTACAGGTGAATTGCTTAAGGTCATACAATTGTTGGTTGAGCCAAAAGAGATCTCTTAGAGATTTTCTGGGGGGAGAAAAGTGAGGGCTTTTCACGTGTCACAAAAACTAACTTTAAGCTATTAAAACTGCACCAAAACTTTTGGGACACCCTGTATAAGCAATGTGTTAAAGCCAGAATTCAAACTTGGGTTGTCTCACTCTACATTTGGTGCCATTCTGTATATTTACAATTTTTTTTTTGAAGAAACAGACTCAAAAACAGTGAAATTGCCTCAGAGAGAGGGGAAATAAAATCCCTAGCCCCAGCCCCTTCCGTTTCCCATTCCCTCAGCTGGGCCCTCTCTGGCTGTGTCTCTGGCCTCTTCTGACCTCCTTCCTTTGCTTTCCCTTCCCTCCCTCCCTTAACCCTCCTGGGTCCAGGGCCTGTGGGTAGTGGGGGGAGGAAAAGCCTCCCCTTCCCCACCCCTCAACTGTCACTCCTCCCCTTCCTGAGCCTGACAGGTCCCCTCTCCTCCTCTCCTGTGCCAGGGAGCAGAGACCAGGAAGCGCTCCCCCACTCTCAGCAGTCAGTTCAAACGCTCCCTGGAGCTGCTGATGCGAACCCTCAGCGTCTGCCAGCCCTTCTTTGTACGCTGCATCAAGCCCAATGAATTCAAGAGGCCCATGGTGAGTAGTGGGAAGGGCCCTGGCTCCCCTGCGGGGCTGGGGATCATAGGGGAGGTGGGGGGAGGGTGGGGAGAGAATGACAAGGCTAAGTCAAGGCAGTGCCTTAGGTTCTTAGAGTTGGGATGTTAGAGCTGGAAAATAACTTGGAACTTGAAACACAGAATGTCCCAGCTGGGAGAGCCCTTAGAACACAGACTGTCAGAGCTGGGAAGGGACCTTAGACCACGTAACTTCAGAGTCCACAGAACACAGGAATAATGATATTGTTGGTGATGATAACAGCTCACATTTCTGTAGTTCTTTAATGTTTACAAAATTCTTTCCCTCAACGACTCTGAGGAAAATAGTGTTAATTATAAAAATTACCATTTTACAGATGAGGAAATTAAAACCTTAAAGAGGTAACATCCCTGATTCATAGTCACTCAATATACCAACCATTACCTGATATATGTCTCTTGGCGAGGTCCAAAGAACCATGAGCATTGGATGGACATTAAAAGGAAGCAAATTTGAGTTCACTATAAGAAAAAGCTTGCTAACAATCAGAACTGTCCACAAATAGTAGGCTTTCTTTAAGCGTCCCCACTGGATGCCCTTTAGTCGAGGAGACTAAAGGAGATTCCTGTTCACGCATGAGTTAGACTAGAGAGAGAATCTGTAGGCTCCCCTCCAGTTAGAGATTCCGTGACTTTGGTTCAGATAGGAGAACACCCACAGCAGTTTCTTAGTCCTTAAGTCCTTGCTAGATAAGCATACACGTCTTCTTTTATTTGAGATAAGCCTTGGTACATTGGCTGGGGAGATGGGGAACTCATCCTTGTCTCCTCTTCAGGGTATAGCAGATCCCTGTGGTCGTCCTGGGCAGCATGCATGGGGGATACAGGCAGGGAATCATGATGATGCTGAAGACAAGAGAGGAGGCTGGTGATAAATGCCTCCATCTCAATAGTACTCATGAGTTATTAAGTGTTTCCCTCATATTTTATATTTTTCTTGAATGTTGTAATTTATATGTGTTGCCTCCCCTATTTGAATGTAAGCTGCTTGAGGGCAGAAGCTGCTTTTGCTTTTCCTTTGTATCTCATTGCCCCATGCCTGGCACATGGGGATAGAGACTAAAGCTGCTATTTCACTGGTATGGGGAACTGAGTCCATCAACTAAAAAACATTTATTAAGTGCCTACTGTATACCAGGCACTGTGCTAAGGGGATGCAAAGAGAGACAAAAGAAGGAACTGACAATTAATAAACATTTATTAAGCGCCTATTATGTGCTAGGCATTGCACCAAGTGCTGTATACAAAAAAAAAAGGCAAAAGACAGTCCCAGCCCTCAAAAGAGCTTACAGTCTGATGAGGTGACATCATGCAAGCCAATATATACAAAACAAGCTTATGCAGGACAAATAGGAAATAATTACCAGAGGGAAGGCACAATTGGAGGGGTCGGGAAAGACTTCTTGTAAAAGAAGGGGTCTTATTTGGGTCTTAAATAAGGGAAGCCGGGGAGGACAGGAGGTGGAGGTGATGAGGGAGAACATTGCAGCCATGTGGGACAGCCATTGGAAATGCCTGAGTCTGGAGATGGAGGGTGTTGTTCATGGAACTGAGAATTTGTTTACTTCAGGGCAGGAAGAACAGATTCTAACACACCCACATACACACCCAGACCCACACCCACACACACACACCCACACACACACACACACACACACACACACACATACACACACACATACACACACACATACGTACACACACACACATACACACACACACCCACACACACACACACACACATACACACACATATACACACACACACATATACACACACACATACGTACACACACACACACATATACACACACACACACGAAGAATAGGAAGATAACTGGAGAGGGAGCTCTGGGAGGGAAAGAAGCTGTGACTTCAGTGATCTCAGCAAGACCTGAGTTCAAATCCAGCCTCAGACACTTGCTCGGTGTGTGACCCTGGGCAAGTCATTTACCTTCCAGTCTACCTCAATTTCCTCATCAGTGAAATGGGGTAATAACAGAACCTACCTCCCAGGGTTGTTATGAGGGTAAAACGAAATATTTGTAAAGTGCTTCATAAACTTTAACCTACCTTCAGGACTTGTTGTGATGAGAGATAACAAAGCTCAGTGGAAAGGAGAGATAGGATTGTTACTACTATCACTAGTCCCAGCTTGCTTCCCCCGTATCCTTTACAGGAAGGCCTTTCCAGCCCCCTTATTTCTAGTGCCCTCCCCTGGCTCATTATCTCCCATTCATCCTGTATGTACAGTACTTTGTATCTATTTATATATTATAATTATATTTATTTATCATTATATAGTGTTTATATATTATATCTATCTATTTGTGTAGTCTCCCCCATTAGACTGTGAGCTCTCTGAGGGGAGGGACTATCTTTTGGCTCTTTTTGTACCCAGCACTCATCACAATATCTCCGGCACATAGTAGGCACTTAATAAATATATATTGATGGGTCGATTGTAAGCTCCTTAAGGGCAGGGACTGTTTTTTGCTTCTTTTTGTATCTCCTTAGGCACATAGTTGGCACCCAGTTTCCTATACCAGTGAAGTTGTTTGTTGGGGGAGGGAGGAATGATGGTTTGGGAGTGGGGCTTGATGAGAACAATAGGAAGATGGGGGTGGGGCATTGGAATGCTCCGGCTGCCCGTTGCTCCCAAAGAACGATGCCCTCTCTGGGTCCTGAGAAGGGAATACTTCCTTTCTGCGCAGGACTGGCAGGCACCAGCCTTTTGACTGAGGATTGCTCTCTGCTAGCATGGGGTGCGATGGGGTAAAGGAGAAACTCCTTCCTTTTTTCTCAGCAATGAGGTCAAGAGAGCTGCTGGTGTTCACTTCAGGCTCCCAGTGCTTAGGAACCATATGAACTCCTTGTTGTAAAGTGCTGTAAAGATTACAAAGCTTCTTATGTGTAACGTTTCATTCTTTTATTTTTTGGAGGGCAATTGGAGTTAAGTGACTTGCCCAAAGTCACACTGCTAGTAAGTGTGTGTGAAGTGTCTGAGGCCGGATTTGAACTCAGGTCCTCCTGATGCCAGGGCTGATGCTCTATTCACTGCACCACCTAGCCCCGCTATGTGTAGCATTTCGTTGGCAGCATGGGACCAATTGGAATCCAAGGAGCTGGGGGGAAATCCTGGTTCCTCCTGTTGGAAATGCCAACTTGGAAAAGCAAAAACACAATTGATACCAAAAATTTGATACCAAAAGAAATTTATTGGAGAGAAATCCAGAGTAATTGAGCACTTTCGGACAGAAGTAGGTTCCATCCTTCTTGTGGAAGGAGGAGTGCTAGATACAAAAGCCAAGCAAGTTTTATACATTGGTGCAGACACTCCTTTCAGAGGACTGATCAGTTTGTTCTCTTCTGGGTACAGCTCCCCATTATCATACATTATTACCAATGAGGCTCTAATTCTTTTAAATAATATACGTAATACATAAAGTTCATTAAGCAAGCACAGTAACAACCTCAGAATACTGACACCCTCCCCACTCCTCCCCCCCACCCCCCCACCCCCGCCCAAACTGGTCTAACCTAGATGTGTCCTTATCTGGGCCTGAGTGTCTCAAGGCCTCTGTCTGCTTTCTAATTGGTCAAATCCACCTGCTGTTGCCAGCTCCTTTTATTTTATTTCACTTTTATTATTACCAAGGAGTCCTAAGGGAACTGGGAATCCAACTTCTTCCCAGGGCTGCTGTCTGGTCATTTCAGCAACTTTGCAGTCCTGTGAAAACTTAACCTTTCGCTATTTCTCACACTCCTCCTACTTAGTAGCTGTGTGACTGCACAAGGTTGCTTAAGCACTCTGGGCCTCAGTTTCCTTATTTTTAAAAGTGAGAGGATTGGAGTAGATGGGCAATAAAAGCCCTTTTAGTTCTGAATCTATAATCCTATGAACACTAAACTTTGGATCAGAGGACTTGAGTTTGAATCTCAGCCTGAACTTTTTATGAGACCTTGGGCAAATCACTCAATTTATTTTGGCCTTGGTCTCCCTATCAGCAAAACGATCTTAGTTGACCTCTAAAGGTTCATCTCAAAGCCTGTGATTCTATGAATAACCCCATTGGGCAGGTAGTCCAAATATTGTTATTCCCATTTTGCCAAGAAGAAAAATGAGGCCAAACGGAGTTTTACTGTCTCTTATCACAATAAGCCCTGAAGGTAGGTTAAAGTTTGTGAAGTACTTTACTGCTTGAGGTTACAATTAGTAAGTGGCTGAGCTGAGACTACCCCCCAGATCCTCTCGCTCCAAATCCTGGGCTTATCATCATCCTCATCCTCATCCTCATCAGTCATCATCTCAGTGCTCTGACTGATGCCAGAAGGAAGGCAGTTCCTCACTTCTCCTGTTTCCCCACCCAGCTCTTTGATCGGCACCTTTGTGTGCGCCAGCTGAGATATTCTGGGATGATGGAGACCATAAGGATCCGCCGAGCTGGCTACCCTATCCGCTATACCTTTGTGGAGTTTGTGGAGCGCTACCGCGTGCTTATGCCTGGAGTGAAGCCAGCTTATAAGCAGGTATAGCTGGCCATGCCGTGCGGCAGCCCCTAGACATTTAAGGGATCTTTGCCCAGGGTGTGAAGATTGAGCCTGGCCAGGATCTGGAGTTTCTGGGCAGCTTCTGCCAAAATGTTCCAGGGAGGGGAAAGGATAGTGGACACAGGGGCCCAAGGGCCAGTAAGAGGCCATTCAATTGAATTCACCAAGTGTTATTTTGTGCCAGGGACCTATACTCAGTCTGGGGAATACAGAGGTAGAAAACAGCGTAGCCCCTCACCCCAAGGAGTTTACAGTCCAATGCAGGCATGGGGTACAGCACATACACGGATGGGCAGGATAAAAGGGGGACTGTGACAAAGGCAAAGGAGAAGTCCAGATAAAGTCCTGAGGAGCTTTGTTGAAAGAGTGAACCCTTTCAGCTTAGGGATTCAGGGAAGAGTTCATGGAATCCTTAGCATTCAGGCTGGACCTGGGGAGACGCAGAACATTTCAGCAGGTAGAGATGACGAGCAGGCATGTTCCAGGCCTGAGAGAAGAAGGGCAGCACAAATATCTAGATATATAGTCAGAGAAGGCAGAGTGAGATCAGGGGCCAGCCAGGCATCCAGTTCAGCTGGAATATAGACCCTATGAGGGGGAGGATGTGAGAGAAACCTGGGGAGGGAGGCTGGAGTAAAGCTATAGAAGGCTTTGTGACGTGCTGAGAATCAGCCAGCAACCTTCTGTTTGTATATCAGGCATCTACAACGTGCCAGGCGCCGTGCCAAGTGCTAGGGAATGCCACCCCAGTCAGGGAGCTCATTGCCTTTTTCCCTACCAAGGCAGCCCATTCCATTGTGGACAGATCTTGTCTAGTTGTAGATCCCATGAATTGTATGGGCTCTATGATTTCTGACTCAGGGAATTCTACCTTACCTAAAGCACAAAACTTTCCTACTCGGTGAACTCCAGGGCTCCCCGATTATCTCCAGGAGCAAATACAAAGTGCTCTGCATGGCACTCAAAGCCCTTCAGAACCTAGCTCCCTCCCACCTTTCTAGTCTTCTCACACCTTGGCCCCCAACACCTACTCTTCTATCCAGGGCCGCTGGCCTCCTGACTGTTCTGCACACAGGACCCTCCACTCTCAGCTCCACGCATTTCTTTTCTCTGGCTGTCCTCCATACCTGGAAGCTCTCCCTCCTCTGCTCCAACCACTGACCTCTCTGGCTTCCTTTAAATCCCAACTAAAACCTCATCTTTTACCAGAAGCCTTTCTCAATCCCTCTCAATTCTGGCACCTTCTCTCTGTGAATCATGTCCTATTCACCCCGTATTTAACTTCTCTGTAAATACTTGTTTGCACGTTGTTTCCCTCACTAAACTGTCATTTCCACAAAGGCAGAGTGTATCTTCTGTCTCTATGTATCCTAGCTCTTAGCACAGTGCCTGGCACAGTGTAGGCACTTCATAATTGATTGGTTACTAATTGAGCGATTAATTGATATCATGTCATATATCATATCAATTGATATATCAGCATAGGCACTTAATAATTGATCAATTATTAATTGATTGATTGATATCATGTCACCTTCAGGAAGAAAAATGAAGTGATAGGATTTTCTAGCTTTGGAATTGGGATCACAGGATCATAGATTTAGAGTTGAGAGACACCCAAGAGATCATCAAGGCCAAGCCTCTTATTTACCGAGGAGTGGATGAGCTCGTATTTGAACCCAGGTCAGGGGAGGGAGCTTAGGGCAAGGAAAAGAGCCCTCCATTGGTCCACAGAGTTAGCTGACCTGGCTTCTAGTCCTAGCTCATTCTCCCTTTCTGGGCCTCAGTTTTATCATCTTTCCAATGGAGATTATGGCAAAGACCTCTCTGGCCCGTTTCATGGTGCTGTTGGATAGAGGTGATGCAATCTAGTAGCACTTTGCAGAGCTCTGAGAGCACTCAAGAGGTCATGCATTATCTTTACTTTGGAGCAACTGAGCTAAGGTAGAAGAAAAGGCTGAGCCCCTAGGGATAGCCCATTCCTCTGGTGGTTTGGAAGACAACTTGTACTTTCAGAGGCTGGGTAGTGGGTAGGAGGCTGGGAGGGACTGGAAATGAACAGTGGCTGAATAGTAGAGTACAGGTCAGGAGCCACCTATGCTGAGCCTTGGAGGATGAGGATATCAATAGGTAGAATGTACTCCTTCCCCATTTATATCTGTTGAAATCCCCCTGTTCATTCAGGATTCAATTTAGGGGCCATGTAGAATATCAGAGCTGGGAGAGCCCTTAGAACCCAGAATGTCAGAGCTGGGAGGGCCCTTAGAACCCAGAATGTCAGAGCTGGGAGGGACCTTAGAGCCCAGAATGTCGGAGCTGGGAGGGACCTTAGAACCAGAGTGGGTTAGAAAGGGACTTATTACATAGAATTTAAGAGATGGAAGGAAAGAAAACTTAAAACATAGAAAGCTAGAGATGAAAGGAACTTTAGACATAGACTATCACAGCTGGGAGGACCCTGATAACATAGAATGCCACAACTGGAAAGGGGCTTAGAACATAGAATGTCAGAGCTGAGAGGGCCCTGAGAACATAGAATAACTTCATCAGGGGCAAGTCAAACCAGATTAACTTTATTTCCTCTTTCAACACTCTCACCTCTCCAGGAAGATCTCCGGGGTACCTGCCAACGCATTGCTGAGGTTGTACTAGGGAAACATGATGACTGGCAGATTGGCAAAACTAAGATCTTTCTGAAGGTAAAGTACAACCATCCATCTTGGGCTGATGGTCGCTGGGGGAGAGCGAAGGGTCAAGAGGTCACTGTTATTCTGGAGCAGGGGAAAGGAATTCCACAAACAGCACCAGATTACTATTTGTTTCCAAGGTCATCCTGTACTTTCTTTTTTCTTTTTTCACATTTAATTCTTTTATTATTTTTTTTAGCATTCTTTTAAAATTTTGAGTTCCAGATTCTCACCCTACCTCTTACCCCTACCATTGAGAAGGCAAACAATAAGCTATCAATTACATATGTGAAATCATGCAGAACATATTTCCATATTAGCCAAACTGCAAAACAAAGCGAAAAAAAAGTGAGAAAATTATACTTCAATTTGCAGTCACAGTTCATCAGTTCTCTCTCTGGAGGTGGGGAGCATTTTTTCATCCTGAGTCCTCTGGAATTGTCTTAGACCATGTATTGATCAGAGCAGTTGCAAATGATAGCCCTCCTCTTGGCCCTGAAACTGTTACCAGGGCTCCTGCTCCTTTGTGGTCAACCACAAGGGCTCCTCTCCATCTTAGAACCATGACCCAGGACTGCTTATGAGCAATAGAGCTGTTAAACAGCACCAGCTATACCCAGTGCCAGCAAAGTGTCTTTGTAATCTCTTTCTGACCACTTGTCTGACTCTCTTACTGTATCTGGGTTGAGATCTCTGGGTGCTGCTGTTGTGTCTGCTTCCGAGGACCACCAGCGACTGGTGCTTCTTCGCCTACCCCAGTGTTGCAGACCTCTCCTGAGGACCTGATAAGTTGTCTTAGGCTAGAACAATATCTCCCTTAGATTTTTTGTTGACCCTGCCACTCCAGACATTGATTTGAGGCATCATTTTAAAGTTGTTTAACGGGCAATGTTGGAAGAGGTCAACTGGGTCTTGGTTTGGACTCCTCCATCTTGGCTCTGCCTGGAGCCATGGGCTCTAAGATGTAATCTACCCTTCACTTTCCACTTTCCTTGTCTATGTTCATGCTGTTCCCTATGCCTAATATGCCTTCCATCTCCCTCTGTACCTGTTCAATTCTTTTCTGCCTTCTCTATGAGGTTTCCTCTTATTCCTCTGTCCATAATAATTTTCCCTCTTGAAATTCAAATAGCAAATTTTATTTATTCCTCTCTGATGTACTTATTATGAAAGGTTGTGTATTATCTGTGTTGATGCTTATCCTCCTATTAGATTGTAAGTTCTTTGATGGCAGAAACCCTATCTTACATAAACTTTGAACTGGATGGGGGGGAGGAGCGAAAAGAAATGGTCTAGATAATTATAGAATAGCGGTTCTCAACCTGTGGGTTATGTTCAATTTGTAACAATGAAAATACATCCTGCATATCAGATAGATTCCTAACAGTAGCAAAATTACAGTTATGAAGTAGCAACGAAAATAATTTTATGGTTGGGGGTCACCACAACATGAGGAACTGTATTAAAGGGTCGCGGCATTAGGAAGGTTGAGAACCACTGCTAGAGTCTGGTGCTTGGGTGACTGAGGGGTTGATGGGATGGAGCCTTCAACAGCAGTAGGGATGTTGGAAGGAGGGGCAGTACAGGGAATGCCAAGACCAGAGTTTTTTCACTCTTACAGTCTCTAAGGCCCTGAGGCTCCCTGTAGATCCTTTGCTGGCAGCAGAACACTCAGAGAATTGTCCAGACAGTTGAGTCCCTCTTCCTCTGTCAGCCTAGCCCTCCACACACCTCAAAATGGATCCAGTGGAGGCAGGCTAGAAATATTGCAATAATTGCCCTTTTTATCATCTGGTCAGCTATACTTTTTATGTATCTAGTATTCCCCCCCTGCCCATGATGGGTCCCTGCCCCAGCATTCAAGGCCGTTCTTACGTGGCAATAACAAACCTGCCTTTTCTTGTTCCATTTTCAAAGAGAAAGAAAACAAAGGAAGGAAGAGCTGGAGAGAGAGAGAGAGAGAGAGGGAGAGAGAGAGAGAAAACGGATAGATTATTAAGCATTTACTGATTTCCAAGCACTGCACTAAGGCTTGCTAACACAGATACAAGCAAGCAAAACTACCCCTTGTCTTCAAGAAGCTTATGTTCTAATTGGGGAAGACAAGAGAAGCTGCAAATCAGGGAGGAGGGAAGAGAATAGACTTTCAGGATCAGGCTGTTGGTGAGGAAGAGGACAAGAAGTTAGGAAAAGGGAACCCTTCCTGAAGTGGGGCATGCCTCCAGGTCGCACCTGTAATAGTGTTCTGCACCCAGGCGCTCCCCACCCAGGAGCTCACTGTCTTTTGTAAAATCTTATCCATCCTTCAAGGCTGACCGATGCCACGTGGTCCAGGAAAGTTGCCCCAACTGGACATGTTCTTTCCCTTCTCAGACCCCTCAGAGCCCTCATCACCTCCCTTGTGGTGCTGATTATATTTTGCTTTGGCTGATGGTATGTCTCTTATCTTTCCTTCGAGGTGATAAACCTCCTGAGGGCAGGGACTGAGTTCTTTTTTTTTTAAGGAACTTTTAGCCTTGGCTCTTTTTATTTTGAAAGGAGTAAAAAGTTAGGAAAAGGTAGCAAAGGTACAGTCTTTCTGAGAAATGAAGTAAATAATTTCACCCAGTGCTACAAAACACTACATCAGTTACCCAAGCACCTAGAGAAGAGCAGGACAAAGGGAGGAGCCGTCAGATGGGGAAGAGGAGGTACAGGGAGATGCCTGATTCAATTATTAGACATTCATAGTATTCTAGAATGATTGTAGTCATTCCAGAAAAGATAAAGTATAAAAATAAAGGTGACCAAACACTGGGCATTTAAATGAAGAAATGGTGAAAAATAAAATACATTTTTTATCCTGTGTTATTTACAAAACCGAACATACTGGGTACCCCTGAGAACACTGAGTGAGTCCAGCCTAACAGATACAGAGAGTGAGCATAAATTTGTTCATAATGTCCATGAAATAGTCCAAATCTTATGGCAGGGAACTCCTACATAAGTGTGTAGTATTCCACAACATAATATGATCCTTGGATTGAAAATGGATCAAAAATTTGCCTATTTTCTGAAATAATCAGTCATATACACATACCCACATTTTACCATTTTTAAAAAACTCAGACGTGGGGGCAGTTAGGTGGCACAATGAATAGAGCAATGGCCCTGGAGTCAGGAGGACCTGAGTTCAAATCCGGCCTCAGACACTTAACACTTACTACCTGTGTGACCTTGGGCAAGTCACTTAACCCCAATTGCCCTGCCTTCCCCCCTCCAAAAAGCAAAAATAAAATAAAATAAAATAAAAAAATAAAAAGCTCAGAGGTTATTTAGAGTTGTTTGGACCTCAACAAATCTACAGCAAAGCTGTCTTCCCCAGTGTCCATGCCCAGCCCTGACATTCACTGTTCCAAGCCCCACCTCTGGCGTTCTGTGTTCTAAGGCCCCTCCCACCTCTGACAGTGTATGTTCATTTTCTAGGGTTCCTTTCTGATGTGAGAGGCTATGTTCTAACAGTCTTTGGCCATTGATTCAGTCAATGAATCTGTAGCTAGATTGCACTAACTTGACTTTGCAGCAGAATCTCTCTCCTTTCTGTTCTCCTGAGAGTAGAGGAGATTTTAGTTCTTTGGTGGCTCTTGGCTCTTGGCCAGTCCAGGCTATGCTTGGACATGCTCAGCTCAGTCTTTTTCTCCATAGCCACACGTCCCTGCGTATTTCTCAGCAAGTGTTTCTGATGTCCCTCTTAGCCCCACTGACCAGGCAGGTGTTATCTGACTTGACCAGCTGCCCAAGCAGGAAATGAGAAACAGGAGAGGTCACTGGGGGGAAGAGCAGGGCCAGTGGGACAGGAAGCAGGGAAGGTCACTCACGTGCATGCGGAAAAGCCTTCTTTCACAACAAGGTATCCTCACATAGTAAAAAGAGGCGGCATGTGTGGGAGAAGGGCCAAGGGAAACCCAGGTTCTGGTCCTGCTCTGACATTCAGCGATCACGTCATCTGAGGCAAGTCAATTTCCTTATCTGTAAAATTAGGCTAATGGTACTTGTACTAGCCACCTTACAAAACTATTTTGGGAAATGCACTATGTAAATCTAAGAAATAATAGTGATTGTTATTATTGTAAATGATCTTAACAAACCTCAAAGCGCTGTGTCAATCTGTCATTACTATTGCTTGTGAAGAGGACATTTACAGTGTTTCAAGGTTTGTTATGATCTTTTATGACAGAAAGAATGATAATAATAATAGTCACTGTGAAATAAAACTTATCTAGGACATAAAGGAGTGGGGGGAATGGAAAAGAAAACTGGTTCTGTTCCTATAGGACCATGCCTGTGACTAGTATGACAATTTGGTCCTGCCCCAACTCCTGAAGTGATTTCTGGCTGCCATAGGGGACCTATGGCTCTGGGAGAAATTTGATTTTATAAGGGGTTCACAGCTACCAAGTTTAAAGGGACATTGGGAAGCACCTCTTCTTAGACCAGGACTTGAGTTGAGGATCATCATGTGTCTTTGAGTAGCCTTCTTTTTGAGCCTCTGTCTCCCTCTTTTATAGAATGGGGCTAATAATCCCTGTGCTGCCTCCCTCTCTGGATTTTTGGGATGATCCAAGCTGTTGCATATAAAAGGACTCTGAAAACCACAGTATCCCATGACAAGGTTATGTTATTTCTCAGGGCTCAGGTTGGAGACGTGAAATGGCTCCAGGAGATAGGGCTTTCCATCTACGGCGAGAGATTGGTATTAGAGAGAGGGTCAGACTCTGGAGGTTCATAAAGACAACAAGCCAGAAAGGCCCTTGCAACATAGAATGTCAGAGCTGGGAAGGACCTTAGAACACAGAATGTCTAAGAGCTGAGAGGGGCCTTAGAACCCAGAATGTCAGAGCTGGGAGGGGTCTTAGAACCCAGAATGTCTTAGCTGAGAGGAGCCTTAGAACACAGAATATCAGGGCTAGGAGGGGTCTTAGAACACAGAATGTCAGACTGGGAGGGACTTTAGAACATAGGATATTAGAGTTGAAAGAGACCTTAGAAAATAGAATGTTATAGTTGAAAGAATGGAATGTCAGACCTGGAAGGGGCCTTAGAGCTTAGAATGTCAGAGCTGTAAGGAATCTTATAACACAGAATGTTGGAGCAGGAAGGGACTTTAGATCTTAGACAACAGAATATTAATACTGGGAGGATCTTTAGAACATAGAATGTTGGAGCTGGGGGAGACGTTGGGAAACAGAATGTTTAAAAAAATTGAGATAGGAGCTGATGAATCTGAGGGGAACAATAAGGGATCAAGTTTGCCTGGAATACGATGTATATGAAAAGGAATAATGAAAATCAAGTCTGGGAAGGTAAGTTTTAGCCAAACTATGAAAGAAGAGATTTTTTTTTTAAACTTTCATCCTATCTAGGAATTTAGGAAACTCACTCAACAACCCTAGTCAATGTTAGTAATTCTCCTTGCAAGTTCATAGTTCGTAAAAGTCAATGAAAAAAACTATATTGACAGTTGGAAAAAAAATTGAATTCATGACAAATCAAGACATTCTCCAACGAACAGCCTTCTCTGCTGGGAGGTTTTTTAGTCTCAGTCACCTAGAACTGTGTGATAAGAGATGTTAGCTCAGTGGATAGAGCTCTGGGCCTAGAGTCAGGAAGTGCTGAGTTCAAATCTGGTCTCAGACACTTACTTATGTGATCCTGGGTAAGTCACTTAACCTTTGTTTGCCTCAGTTCCTTCAACTGTAAAATGGGAATAATATTAGCACCTACTTCCCCGGATTGCTGTGAGACTCAAATGAAATAATATTTGTAAAGCACTTAGCATAAGCCACAGCCACCCCTGTGGTTCTCCACAGCTTCCAGCAGGGAAAGTTATTGTCTCTACGTCTCTCAGCAACTCTGGCTGTCCTGAACCCCAGGCACCGGGAGCTCTTTGCCATGAAAAATCCTCCTCTGTTCCAGGCCCTGCTTTTCTTCGCCCTAGAGCATACTCCTAGTTTTGGATACACAGTTTTCTTGTCATCAAAACTCTGGTGAGGTGTCATACAAGGAAACCAACCTTTTGAATGTACCACCTTAAGTCTTCTTTCCTGCTGACCTCTGATACCCCAGAAGTTTGCCCAGGGATTGGGGCATCCCACGACATCCCCCCCCCCACTCCTCTTATACCCAATCACCAGTCTCAGTCCCCATTGCCAACTTCAGACACAATGACTTCAAAGTCTGATATCTTCAGGCAACTGTGTCCCATCTGAATCCAGTCCCCAACTAGTTTGGGAACTCAACAGCACCCAATTTCCCTCCAATTAGATATATTTGATAATTGCATTTTATTTTTATATTAACAATCATTTGTTTCCTGTTGCTACCACTTGCTCTCATTTAAAAGAAAGGAAAACTCCTGTAACAAATATACATAGTCAAGCAAGCAAATTATGGTATATCAATGTACTGAAATATCACTGAGTTATAAGACGTGATGAAGGGGATGATTGCAGAGAAACCTGGGAAGACTTGTATGAACTGACACAGAGTGAAACGAACAGAACCAGAAGGATGGTTAATACTATAATGGCAACATTATCTCCAAGGAGAGATACGGACTTGCCCTTTCGAGCTTGGAATCTGTGATATAGCTGAAAAGCTGGTTAGGAAAAGGCTCATGGATCCCCCAGGGCATAGAATTCCCTTTCTACCCTATGATTGATGGTGGGTTTTCTCCCTAGGATCACCATGACATGCTCCTTGAGATTGAGAGGGACAAGGCTATCACCGACCGAGTCATCCTCCTTCAGAAAGTTATCCGAGGATTTAAAGACAGGTATTTGGGAGCTAGTCACATACACATGCAAACACATACACATACAGATGGACAGATAGACGCATATATAATATATACACACTAATTCACCAGCACGCATATAAACCAGTTCCTACCATGTGCTGAACACTGCATTAGGCATTGAATCTACACATACACACCATGTTGGCATGCAAATGCATGAATTATTCACCCATAGGCATGAATTTGCACATATATGAACCTGCATATTGACAAATCAAGCTCCCATATATGCTTACAAGCTTTTTGTACTTGCACATACATGAATTCACACCAAGTTATACATTCACATACATATACATTCGCAGAATTACACAGTATTAGATACATATATGTGTGCCTTGGTAGACATATGTGCTCACATCAGAAACATATGACACAAATATTTTTATTATACCACCCACACATGTAATATACATATATATATATATATACATATATATCCCACCCTACTGTCATTTTTGAGTAAAAAAAGACAGTTTTTTTCATTCACAAGAATAACAGGAGGAAGAAATTGGCCATTCATTCTGCCCAGGGCATGGGAAGGGGGATCCCAGTGTTTCTGCCCAGGCCAGCCAATGGAGCCAGGATATTTGGGCTCTAGCCCCAAGCTGTGCTAATATTTAACTGTCCATATGACCTCAGCTAAAGTTCTTCTACTCCTTGGGCCTCAAGGTCTATCTTTGTAAAAGGGATAAAATAACATCTAGCCTGCCTCCTTCCCATGGTTATTTGAAGATCTAATGAGAGACTAAGCTAGAGGAGCTTTATAGCTATCAAGTATTGTAGTGGAAAGAGACTGGGCCTACTCTGTGTCAGGAGAAGAGAATCCAGATCCCAAGGATGCTCCCGAGCTGTTATGTGACCCTGGATAAGTCACTTCCTCTATAAAATGGGGAGGAAATCCCTAAATTACCTAATGCTCACAGTCTTGTAAGGAGAACTCTTTTGAAACTGTGAAGTGCCTTGTTGGCATCTTTTGAGGATGCTCACACTGGTGCTGATGGTTTTAAGGTCCAACTACCTGAGGCTGAGGAATGCCGCAACGCTCATTCAGAGGCATTGGCGGGGCCACAACTGCAGGAAGAACTATGGGGCGGTAAGTGCACCTCACACAGGGGAGGCCTTGGAAACCCTCAGTCAATCGCCACCAGGCTGTTTTCCATGATGAATGGGCAAAGCAGGCCATTTCTAGAAGAAAGCAAGCTTGTCTAAGTGGAATGATCACAAGAGCACTAATTCTAGAGCCAGGGGACGTGGGCTCAAATCCTGCCTCTGATGCTTATTCTCCGTGTGACTTTGGGCATGTCACAACTCCCCTGGACCTCAGTTTCCTCAGCAGGATCTATGGCACTATGATTTGTGTACAAGTAATCCAAAATGCTCAACTTTTTAAAAATTGTTTAATTTTTACGTTATCTGTTTTTCTTAAAAGGATGGTAAAATGGACTGATTCTCCAGCCTGGGAGTCAGGGGAAGCACCAAAGCTGTCTTCTCTTTGGTTCTCAGTTTCCTTATCCGTAAAATGAAGGCGGTAGACTAACTAAAAGATACCTAAAGATGCGTTCTAGCTTACATGTATTTTTCCCCTAACCATTTAGCAAGTATTTATCAAACATTTACTGTGGATGGGGGTGGGGGGCAGAAAATATTTTTTGAGAATTTTATGACATTCCTTTGGAGGTAATTAGATCTGCTTTGGAGAAACTGTTGTGGAGACTTTGTCTTGTTTAATTAGGCAGAAAGACTTATTAGTTAAGCACTATGAACTGGGCACTGTGGGGAGTTAAAGGGGGTGGAGATGTAGCTCTTTGTACCCCCAGGTCTGAAGGGGCAGACACAGCCCCTGCCCCCAGGGAGTAGCCCTGTTAGGAACATGGTCCTCACCTTCAGGGCTAACCCAATCTGAAAAGGCAGTCTCAGTCTTTACTCTTCTGGTTTGAGCAGAAACTGTCCGTGCTCTCAGGGACTCCCTGACAGGAAATGAGGCATTGACCCTGCCCTGGGGAGCATGCAGTCTGAAGGGAGAAGCAAAACAGACTTCTTATAAAAGAATGCTACAGACAATTGGGATAAAGTATGTAGAGTCTCCAGAGAATTGTGTTGGAAGCTCTCAGGGTGCTGGGGGCAAGCTGGCCTGAAGGGGCTGTGGGTATGACAAAACTGCCTGGAGGAGGAGGCCCTGAAGGGTCACATCCCACTTTGGTTACAGATGAGGATTGGTTTCCTGAGGCTCCAGGCCTTGTACCGATCCAGGAAGCTCCACAAGCAGTACCGACTGGCCCGAAGGCGGATCATTGACTTCCAGGCCAGGTGTCGGGGCTATCTGGTACGAAGAGCCTTCCGACACCGGCTCTGGGCTGTCCTGACAGTGCAGGCCTATGCAAGGGGCATGATAGCCCGGAGACTCCATAGGCGTCTGAAGGCAGAGGTGAGTTGGGAATGGGAGAGCCTGAGCTCTTGGTCAAGCCCCTGCCTCCTATGAGAAGGAGTTACCTGTAATTATGGGCAATTAGTGGCACCTGAAACAGAACCTGGCTGAGGGGAAATGGGCGTTCAGAGTAAATAGGAAGGCATGCCTTGTCAAGCCAGCCAGAGTGCAAAGCAGGGGTCACAAAGAAATTTGTCATAGCCCCTCAAAGATTGGAGGAAGAAGGAAGGACAGTGCAGAGGAGGTCAAGCAGGAAAAACCCTTGAAAGGGGGTAGTGGGACTCCAGGAGATGACAATTTGCCTCATGCATCTTCTCTTCCCAAGACATCATTCTCTTGTGGCTTTGGTAGGCCAGTGCTGTGACCTCCTGTATTGGCTTTGCAGCACGGTTTGACTGCCATTAGTGTCTGTTGGTTATAGATTGAGGGAAAGAGGAGCAAAAGAAAGGGAAAGGAGATCCCCCAAACCCAGACATGGTCTCCCAGGATGAACATTTATATGGGATGGCATTATCTGGGCTCACATGCTTAGTATGTGACCTCATGAAGTCACTTAAACAGAAATCTCAGTTTTTCAATCTGCCAAATGGAGATCCTCATCATGTTGGTGGGAGCATGGAATGGGAAGACAGCGTTTTTGAAATATCTAAAGCAGGAACTCTTAATCTGTTTTGTGTCATGTACCCTTCTAGCAGTCTGGTAAAGCCTACAGACCCCTTCTCATAATAATGTGTTTAAATGCATAAAATGAAATTCATAGGCTTATAAAGGAAAACAATGATATTGAAATATATAAAATGTTATTGAGATAAATATCTTGATGACATGTTTATATATTATGTATAAATATTCTATATGTATACATTATATATAAATATGTTATATTTATTGGTAGTAATATATTTATATTTTATATTCACACACACATATACATTATATACATATATACATATATATATATATTTTTTTTTAAGTTCACAGACCCCAGGTTAAGAATTTCTGATCTAGAGTGTTTCAGACAGGTATAAAATCTTGAAGTCATAATAATAATAATAGCCAACATTTCTAGGGTGCTTTAGGGTCTACCAAATGCTTTTTTCCTAGTAACTCTATAAGGACAGTAGTGTTAGTATTATTACTTCCATTTGACAGATGGAGAAACTAAGGTTCAGAAGGTAAAATGACTTATACACTTACATAGCTTGTAAATAGACAAACTGGAGTTCGAATTCAATGCTTCTGGCTCTCATGACAATTGCATATGCATGTAATTGAAGGTAATGTGGTATACTGGAAAGAGCATTGTATTTGGAGTCAGAGAACCTGGGTTCAAATTCTGAATCAGTTACTTGCTACTTGGCAGATCACTTTAATCTCTCTGGGTGGGTCTCAGTTTCCCCAGCTTTAAAGTGAGAATGTTGGGCCAAATGAGCTCTAAGATCCCTTCAACCCCGAAGTCCTGTGTTCCGAGGCCTTCTGAGGACCACAGCTTCCCTCCCTCTGCTCTGTTTTAAAGTCTCTTCCTCTCTTTCCAACCCCTTCCCTCCACCCCATCCACCTTCCCAGTATCTTCGCCGTTTAGAAGCTGAGAAATTGAGGCTGGCAGAGGAGGAGAAACTGAAAAAGGAGATGAGTGCAAAGAAGGCAAAGGAGGAGGCAGAGAAGAAACATCAGGTAAGCAAAGGGGAAAAGCCCGGGATCTGAGGACCAGAGGGTCCCCAGGCCTCCTCTCTCCTCTCTGCTCTGGGTCTTTACTAGGGTTTTCCAGGAATGGTGTTCTCAGACACCAAGGGGGTCCAGCAGAAGGGAAGCGGTGTGGTAGGTTGTGGGGGAGGGTGGTATGGGGGGTTGCAGCATGGTGTGGACTAATTTATCAGTAGAAAATAGACCAAAGTAAAGTCAGATGGCAGCTGGGTGGTGCAGTGCATAGAGTGCTGGGCCTGGGGTCAGGAAGACGCATCATGAGTTCAAATGTGGCCTCAGACACTTACTAGCTGTGTGATCCTGGGCAAGTCACTTAACCCTGTTTGCATCAGTTTCCTCAACTGTAAAATGAGCTGGAGAAGGAATGGCGAAGCACTCCAATATCTTTTCCAAAACCCCAAATGGGGTCCTGGAGATTGGGCGCAACTGAAATGACTCAACAACAACAAAATCAGGGGGATGGATTCTGAATCAGGGAGGTCTGGCAGCAAATGGCAGGGACCCAGCCCTGGGGGTAGGTTTCCAATCTAGGGAAGGGCTCCACACCCTGTGAGGACTGACCAAAGCAAGGAAGGGCCATAGAAGGGAAGGCCTCCCGGTCCTTTGGAGTTTGGGGTAGGCTACAAAGACAGGGACTTTTGGTTGAAAATAAGAAGCCAGCTCCTAAAACTGGGACATAAAAGTGGGGGGTTGGTCGTTGAGGAATGAGCTTCTCCAGAGCAACCACCCACTCAGAGCAAAAGCTGCATGCTAAGCCACCAAGCTCAGGGGCCAGGTATCCATATATCTCTTCTGCTTGGGGATGGGTTGGTCCAAGGAGATGGGTTGGGAAAGAGTGGTTAAGTGACCCCAGCTATAGACCCTGGGGGAATTGGGGGTGGGAGGTTAGGCTAGTTGTTACTGTTCTTCCTCTCCCTCTTTGGGGCAACCATACCAGCTCCAGACCATCTATCCTGCATTCTAGGAACACATTACATAAAACAATAGCATGCCTGTAGGTCACACTTTGATGCCCCTGACCCCAACCAAATAGGGATGGCCTGAGGCAGGGGGCACAGGAGAAAGCTGTCAGAAGACCTGGGTTTAAGTCCCAATGGGAAGACTTCCTGGTTCTGTGGTGGGCATATGGTGGTGAAACTATTTCACTTCTTTCTGATTTTACTTTCTTCATTTGCAAAATGGGGGATAATGGTGCCTGCTGCTGGAGAAGCAAGGTGTTGTGACGGATAGAGAGGCAGCCAGGAGCTTGGGGCACCAAGGGGGATTCACGCTACAAGGGGGTTACATACTAGTTGTGTGACCCTGAGCAAGTCATTTATTGCCCCAGACGGCTCTCAGAGGCTCTAAGCTACTCTAAGCTGGTCTGTATTGTTAAAAGAAGCTTGAAAGTACCATTGCCCTAGAACTGGAAGGGACCTCAGGGGCCATCTAATCCAACCCCCTCATTTTGCAGATGGGGAAACTGAGGTCTAGGGAAATTAAAGTTAAGTGACTTACCAAGAGGCAGTGAGCATTGAGAGGTAGGACTTTAATTCAGGTACTCTGATTTCAGAGCTAAGGATCATTCCGCCAAACCAAGCCTCAGCAAGAGTTTCCTCCCGTAAGGCGATCACAGATTTGGCTTAAAAATAATCATTTTCATCATTCCTGTCCTGTCGCCCTACTGGGAGGAAAGCGCTTTTTGTAAACCTTAGCGAGTCATGGAAATAGGAGCTTCTATCTCCCAATCCAGTCATGACAAGGCTTTTGTGTGCTCTTAGCAAAGTCTAAGAATGGCTCTTCCCCTCTATTATTTTTAATAGTTTTTTATTTTTCTTCCAATTATATGTAAAAACAATTTTTAACTTTCATTTTTTTAAAAAAAGTTTCAAGTTCCACATTCTATCCCTTCCTCCCTCCCTCCCCTCTTCCCTCCCTAAGGGAAGTAAGTACTGTCCCTAAGACAGTAAGAAATCTGATATAGGTTATACATGTGCAGTCATGTAAAACATTTCCAAATTTGTCATTTTGTGCAAGAAGACTCAAAAAGAAAGAAAGAAAAGAAGAAAGGAAGCAAGGATAGAAGGAAGAAAGGAAGAAAGAAAAAGGAAGAAAGAGGAAAAATAGTATGTTTCAGTCTGTATTCAGACAACATCAATTCTTTCTCTGCAGTTGGAGAGCATTTTTCATCAGGAGTCCTTTGGGATTGTCTTTTGACCATTACATTGCTGAGAACAGCCATGTCCTTCACAGTTCTTCGTTGTACAATATTGTTATTGTGTACAATGTTCTCTTGGTTCTGCTCACTCCGTGTTATATCAGTTCATGTATATCTTTCCAGGTTTTTTTCTGAAATCATCCTGCTTGTCATTTCTTATAGCACAATAATATTCCATCACAATCATGTACCGTAACTTGTTCAGCCATTCCCCAATTGGTTGGCATCCCCTCAATGTCTAATTCTTAACCACCACAAAAGAACTGCTATAAATATTTGTATACAAATAGATCCTTTTCCCTTTTTTTGATCTCTTTGTCTTACCCTGTTTTATTGACCACGATAACGTATGAGACTTAGCATCTAATAATAATCATGAAAATAATAGGAAAGGAAAGGGAAAAAATGTGTATTAAATCCCTACTATGTATAGCCAGACTTAATAGCTCACATTTCTGTACCACTTTGTAGATTACAACAACTCTCTGAGGTAGGTGATGAAAGTGTTATTCTCCTTTCGCAAATGAGGAAACTGAGCATCAGACACTTTTAAATGACTTCTTGAGGATCACTTAGCTAGTTCGAACCAGGACTTGAATATAGATGTTCTAAAGAACCACATGGAATGGAATTTTCTGTCATTCAAAACATGAGCACTTAACAAAAGTTACAGTCCAAGGGATCTCTTGTATCTCAAATGTTTTATATCCTAAGCACCTGTCTCTCTTGCCTGACACTTCAGTTAAATTCAGTAAACATTTATAAGCCCTTGCCATGTGACAGCACTATGTTGGGTGCTAGGAAAGATACAGATCTTAGATGCAAGCCTTTATTAAGCATCAACTATGTGCCAGGTTAAATTTTAGGAATTAAAAAAGAGGCCAAAAAACAAACAAACAAACCAGTCCTTGCTGTCAAGAAGCTTCTGTATAAAGGGAAAAAACATGCAAACAACTATGTACAAACCAGAGATATGCAAAGTATTTTGGAACTAATCAATAGAGAGAAGGAGCTAGAATTAAGGGGAAATGGGAAAGGTTTGTAGAAGGTGGGATTTTAGCTGGGACTTGAAAGAAACCAGGGAAGGTGGGAGTCAGGGATAGGGAGAGAGAGCATTCCAGGCGTGGGGGACAGCTGTTACAGAACTTATAGTCCGGCAGGGGGTAATAGGATGTGAGCGCAAATAACTATCATGAAAAATCCATGTGATTAGTGCATTAAAAGAGTCAGTATGGTCTAACGGGCAGAGTGCTTGGCCCAGTAGTCAGGAAGACCTAGGTTCTAATCCCCCCTCTGACACTCACTAACCGGGTAAACCCTATGGACAAGTCATTTAACCTTTCAATGTTTCAGACTGTTCTCTAATACTAAATTATAGACACATTAGAATCTGAGTCAGTTTCCAAGCATGTGAAATCACAGGTTTTTCAGTAACTGATAATGCATTGTTGTTTGGTCATTTCAAGTTGCATCTGATTGTTTTCTTGGAAAAGATACCAGTTGTGTCTGATTGTTTTCTCAGCAAAGATACCGGAGTGGTTTGCCATTTCCCTCTCCAGTGACAAACAGGTTAAATAACTTGACCAAGGTCACACAGCTAGAAGTGTCTGAGGCTGGATTTGCAGCCAGGTCTTCTTGACTCCAAGCCCAGCACTCTGTACATTATGGCACCACCTCACTGCTCCTGACAACAGATTAAAACAGTGTTAATGAGGGGCAGCAGGAAAGATGATTGAGTTTGGAATAATTCCCCTGGCCCCAGCCAAACAAAGATGGCTCTGAGGCAAGAGCACAGTGGAAAACTGTCAGAAAACCAAGACTCAAGTCCCAATGTGAAGACTTCAGGTCTGAAATCTGGCTGTGATTTCTCCTAGTTGTGTGGCCTGAGGTCACTTAACATAATCTCATCCACAAAATGAATGAGTTTGAAGGTAAGATCCCTTCTCCAAGTCGTGGATCCTATGATCCTAAGTGATTGCACCAAACAGTCTGTGCACAAACTGTGCCATGTGAGATCACAGGATCCCCAACATCCAGAGCTGGAAGAAGACTTCATAAACCACCCGGTCCAAGCTGTTCCTGAACAAGAATCCACTCTGTGACATCACATACAGCCCCTGCTTGAGGACTGCCAAGCAGCCAGCTCCACCTGGGGATGGTGCTAATGGGAAATCATTTGTTCCATAAAATCAGAATTGGGCTTTTTGGTCACTTTCATCCTTTTTATATCTGCTGAGACCAAGAACACATGACAGTCCTTCAGATACTTGAAGCTAGCTGTCTCAGCACCTCCCCCCAAATCTCCAGATTAAACACCTCTAGTTCCTTTAAGCACTCCTTATGTGGTGTGGTGTCAGCCCTTCATCTTCTAGTACCCAGAACAGTGCCTGGCACAGAGTAGGTGCCAAATAAGTGCTTCTTGATCAACTGATTGATTTGGATTGTCCTCCTCTAATGAGAAACTGCTCTAGGGGCACCCAGATGGCATTTCAGATAGGATCTGGGCAGGACTAGTTGGGGGCAGATATGGTAGCCCTGGTTTTGCCCTCTGATCCTTGTATGACTTGTGACTGGTCATGGACTGACTTTGTTCCATGCCTGGAATGTTGTCCATCCTCATGTCCACCGTCCAGCTTTCCTAGATTCCTTCAAGGTTCTGCTCAAACCCCCCATTCTGCAGGAGACCTTTCCAGGACACTCTCTGCTCTCCCTCCACCCTCCAGTCGCTAGCAGCTTCCTCTCTGACTTTGCTCTCATTTACATTGCATTTTATCTTATAGATGCATGTCACTTCTTATTAGAATATGAGCTCCTTGAAGGCAGAGACTATGTTTTTACCTTTCTATCTATCTGTTGAGCTTACACAGTGCCTGGCACATGATAAGCACCTGACACATGCTTTTGGCCTGTCTGGGTGGGCAGAGTTGATCAACCCTGATTGCAGCCTTCCATCTGCCTCCTGTTCATAGGTGCGCCTGGCTCAGCTGGCCCGGGAAGATGCTGAGAGGGAAGTGAAGGAGAAAGAAGAGGCACGGAGGAAAAAAGAGCTACTAGATAAGATGGAAAGGGCCCGCAACGAGCCGGTCAACGATTCTGATATGGTGGACAAGATGTTTGGCTTCCTGGGAACGACATCATTGCTGCCAGGCCAGGAGGGCCAGGCACCCACTGGTTTCGAGGTACTTCCTTGGGGAGGGGATGGCCCCTGAGGGAATCACCATGAGATCTCCCCAACCCCTCTGTCTGGTGGGTGAGAAACGTACAGTAGTGGGCTGGGGAGCAACAGACTAACCAAGTTCCAGGAAGTCAAGTGATCAGAGCCAGAGTGCTCTGGCAGCAGGGGAAGGTCTGTTATAAATGAGTGGGAAGAGCTTTGAATTTGGAGAAGGAAGACCAAGGTTCAGATCCTTCCTTGGCTACTCACTTAGCTGTGTAACTTTGGGCAAGTCAATTCCCCTTTCTAGAAATCAATTTCCTAAATGGTATGATGGGATCACAATAGATGATTGCTCAGGACCCCCCTTTCAGCTCTAATATTTTATGCCCTTCTGGCTTTGACCTGTTTTTAGGTTCCTTCTAGCTCTGACATTCTATGTTCTTATGTTCTAATATTCTGTATTCTAAGGTACCTTCCAGCTCCTACACTCTAAGGTCCCTTATAGTTCTGACATTCTGTGTTCTAAGGTCCCTCCCAACTCTGACAGTCTATGTTCTATGTTCTAACATTCTTTGTTCTTAGGCCCCTTCCAGCTCTAACATTTCACATTCTAAAACTCATCTCAGCTCCAACAATCTATGGTTCTTTGTCCAGGCTTGACTTCAGCATGAATCCCAGGCATGGAGGTTCTTGGATCCCCTCTTCTTCACTGTCTCCCTACCCAACCAGACTCAGAGACTCTGAAAATCAATCTGCTATTCCTTCCCCAGGACCTAGAGAGATCCAAGAAGTTCATGGTAGAGGATGACCTGGATTCAGCCCTGCCCCTCCCGGATGAGGAAGAGGAGGACCTCTCTGAGTATAAGTTTGCCAAGTTTGCAGCCACCTACTTTCAGGGCACCACCACACATACCTATACCCGGAGGCCCCTCAAGCAGCCTTTGCTCTATCATGATGATGAAGGAGACCAGCTGGTGAGGGCATGGGGGCATCAGAGGGATCCTAGGGCCCAGAGTGAGAGGAAGAGAGAGTCATTTAAATGCAGATATAGCTAGTAAGATGATGTGATGGAAGGAGCATTGGCTGTAGGGGCAAGGGACCTGGATTTGAATTCTAGCTCTGCTAGGTATGTGCTGTGTGACAATTGACTGACCTCAATTTCCCCTTCCCTAGAATGAGGGGGTTGGACTCAGTGGCTTCTAAAGTCCCTCTGATTTCCCATTCTTAAGTCCTGTGGCTACTGGAGTCCCTACTTTCCTTAAGCTAGACCAGTTATACTTGGTAACTCTGAGGGCCATCTTGTGCCCATAGGTGTAGACAAACAGAGCTGCCTGAAGACCAAGGTAAACACGTCCCCTAGATCAGTGTAGATGTCTTGGAGCAAAGTAATGAGAATACAAGGGCAAAGGGCAAAGAAGCCAATGTCAATCAAAAAGTCATTAAGTCAAAAAGTACATTAAGTGCTTACCATGTGCCAACCACTGTGCTAAACTCTGGAATACAAACCCCAAACCCGGCATCCGTCCTCAAGAGGAGAGAACATGTAAATGTCCAGTACGTATAAGATATATACAGAGTAAGTGAAGGTCTTATGGCGCAGAGGGAGGGGAATAGGAGTAGCTAGAAGGAGAAAGAAAGGCTACCTGCAGAAGAGATTTGAGCTAAGTCTAGAAGGAAATCAGAGAAGGCAGCTAAAAGGTAGAGGAGAGGAGGGTGAGCATTCCAGGCTGAGGAATATGAAGTGAGTAATGTTTATAAAATACTTAGAAAAGCTTAAAGCACAAAATAAGGGTGATTTCATTGGTATAAGGAGGCCCAGAGCTTGGAGAAGTTAAGGACCTGCCCATTTAACCAGGGTGACCCAGCCTGCAGTCCTCTATTCATTGTACCACATTGACTCAGACTTTAGTAATGATAGTGGAGCAGTGGTAGCAGAAGTGGCAGCAGCAGCAGCAGCAGCAGCAGTAGTAGTAATAGCAGTAGTAGTAATAGTAGCACTAGCGGCAGCAGCAGTAATAGTAGCACTAGCGGCAGCAGCAGTAATAGTAGCACTAGCGGCAGCAGCAGTAATAGTAGCACTAGCGGCAGCAGTAGTAATAGTAGCACTAGCGGCAGCAGCAGTAATAGTAGCACTAGCGGCAGCAGCAGTAATAGTAGCACTAGCGGCAGCAGCAGTAATAGTAGCACTAGCGGCAGCAGTAGTAATAGTAGCACTAGCGGCAGCAGCAGTAGCTATAGCAGTAGAGTCCTAGTAGTAGCAGCTACAGTAATTGTAGCAGTAGCAGTAATAATAGCAGTAGCGGCCACAGTAGTAATAGTAGCAGTAGCAGCAGCAGTAGTAATAGTAGCAGTAGCGGCCGCAGTAATAATAGTAGTAGTAGCAGCAGGAGCATCCTTACCACTAAGGCAGCTAGGTGGCTCAGTGGAGAGAGCTCTGGGTCTGGAGTCAGGAAGATCTGAGTTCAAATCCAGTCTTATACTATTAGTGAGGTGATCCTTGGCAAGTCACCTATACCTCTGTCTGCCTCGATTTCCTCCACTGTAAAATGGGAAATTGTTGAGGATCGAATAAAATATTTGTAAAGTGCTTAGCACAGTATGTGGCACATTTTTGTTATTGTTGAGTCGTTTCAGTCATGTCAGACTCTTTGTGACCCCATTGTGGTTTTCTTGGCAAAGATGCTGGAGTGTTTTGCCATTTTCTTCTCCAGCTAACTTTACAGATGAGGAAACTAAGGCAAACACGGTTAAGTGATTTGTCCAAGACCACACAGCCAGTGTAGAATCTGAGATCTGAGGTCACGTTTGAACTCAGGTCATCCTGACTCCAGACCTGGTGCTCCATCCACTGTGCCACCTACCTGCCCCATGTGGCACATAATAGGCATTTAACAAATGTCTGTTTCTGTCCTTCCTTCCTTGTCATGACTGGGCACATTGTTCTGTAGAGCTAGACAGAGTATGCTAGAGTTCTGATTGTGCCAGTACTATCTGTATGATGTTGCTGAAGTCATGTACCTACTCTCAGCCTCAGTGGCCCCATTCCTGAAGATGGGAGTGACAATCCCTTTCCTGCTTCGCTCAACAAAGTCCCCAGGAGGGACAAATCATAGGCTAAGAACCAGAATGGATTTTAGAGACCATAAAGCCTAGTCCTTTCATTTTATAAATTAGTAACCTGAGTCATAAGGAAATTTAGTGACTTATCTAGAGACAAACATAGCTAACAAGTGTCTGACGTAAGATTTGAACACGGGTTTTCCTGACTTTGGGCAGCTAGGGCGGCTAGGTGGCACAGCGGATAGAGAGCCATACCTAGAGTCAGGAAGACTTACCTTCCTGAGTTCAAATCTGGCTTCAGACACTTACTAGCTGTATGACCCTGGGCAAGTCACATAACCCTGTTTGCCTCAGTTTCCTCATATGTAAAACAAGCTAGAGAAGGAAATGCAAACCGCTTCAATGTCTTTGCCAAGAAAACCCCAAATGGGATCATTAAACAGTCAGACATGACTTAAAACAACTGACCAACATAGCTAGTGTCTGAGGTATGATTTGAATACAGGTCTTCCTGTCTCTAAGTCAAGTACCCTGTCCATTAGAGCATGTCGTTTCAATCCCCGCATTAAAAGCAATTTATAAATATAAAGCATTGTACAAATCTGAGGCTAAATCATCGTTAGAGGAGTTGTCTTAGTGTCTGGTTCACTTATCTAAACAGGCAGCCCTGGCAGTATGGATTACCATCCTTCGGTTTATGGGAGACCTTCCTGAGCCCAAGTACCATACAGCAATGAGCGATGGCAGTGAGAAGATCCCTGTGATGACCAAGATCTATGAGACGCTAGGGAAGAAGACGTACAAGAGGGAACTGCAGGCCCTTCAGGGCGAGGGTGAGGTGAGGCCGATGCCATCTGCCCACAGAGTACAGGGGGTGACCCAGACTGCTGCCTACTTAACAAAGCCCTTCCTTTCTTTACTGATCAATTATCTCACCTATAAAATGGCATTAATAATGAGACTAACGATAACACAATAATAGTAACTCCTTTCTGACTCTTGGGGTTGTTGTGAGGACCCAATGAAATGTCTGAGAAAGACTTTGTAAGCTGTATAGAAATCACTATGAGCTATTATTTCTTATTATTTTTTCAATACTTAAATGACTTCTAATTTGTAGGAGGCTATACCTGTATAACGGAAGCCTATGTGTAACATTGATATATATAGATAGATGTGGAAATGCCTCAACCCAATCAAAGAGCCCAGATTTCTACCTTTGTTGGGAGGAGGAGAGGGATGATAGTCATGGCTTGGAACTTGTTTCCTTGCTTTCCTAGCTTCTCCTTTTTTAACTAGTATTTTATTTTTCCCCCCCATTTCATGTCAAGAAAGTTTTTAGTATTATTTTTACAAGGTTTTGAGTTCTAAATTGTTCTCCCTCCCCTCTTCTGAAAATAGTGTGCAATTTGATATACATTATACATGTGCTATCATGTAAAAAAATTCCGTATTAGTTATATTGTGAAAGAAAAAACAGATGAAAGCCACGGGAAAGAATAAAGTAAGTGAAAAACATGTACTTTGATCTGCATTCAGAGTCCATTAGTTCTTTATCTGGATGTGGATAGCATTTTCCTTCAGGAGTCCTTTGTACTTATCTTGGATCATTGTGTTGCTAAGAAGAGCTAGCTGATCATCACACAGTGTTGCTGATGCATACTATGTACAATGTTTTCCTGGTTCTGCTCATTTCACTTTGCATCAGTTTGTACAAGTCTTTCCAGAATTTTCTGAAATGTGCCTTCTCCTATCTTCTTGAGAGGCACTGGACCAGAATTATTTCTACTTATTATAAATAAAAAAGTTAAAGTAGGGGTATGGTTCTTTTGGAGTTCAGGATAAAAGTCACTTTTTCTGGTTACTCTAAGTTTTTTTCCATCTTTCCCACTTCTGCCAGGCTGAGTATGGTAGGGTGGAGATTGGGACAGGAGAACTAGGTTTATTCTATCCCAGGAGAGTAACTGTTATGTTTAATTTTGGGCAGTTTAACTCCCTTCCCACTAGGAACAGTAGTTAAACCAATTTTAGCTGAAATGGAAAATATACAAGGGAGTCACATGCAGTAACCCGGCCAAGCTACACTAGAGTCAGATTGTTCAAGGCTCTAAAAGCCAAGCTAAGGAGTTTCCATTTTATTTTGGGACGGTAAGAAACCACTGAAATTTCTTGAGCAGTGATTTGCCCTGTCACACAGTGAGTCAGTGACAGAATCAGGACCTTCAGCATTCACTCCAGCTTTCTCCTTCCCAAGCCAGGACTCTTTCCCTTTCACTAACTGCCTTATGCCAATGGCTTGTTTCAGGCCAGTCCTTTGAACCAAATCCTTCTTCCCCCTCTTTAGGGCGGACACTCAGATGGCCTCAAGAAGAGCAGCGTGAGACATAAACTGGTCCACCTGACACTGAAGAAAAAATCAAAATTGACAGAAGAGGTGAGGGCAGCTTATGTTCTACTCTGATACAAATGAGCATAGTGTAAGGTAGAGTGGGGATAGGTCCAAGGAGAAAACTCAAGTAAAGTACTCCAGGACATTTTAAGGAAGGGAACAAGCATTTATTAAGGACCTACTATGTGCCAGGCATTGCACTAAATGCTTTACAAATTTGATCACATTTGGAGGCTTTTTCTTTTGGAGGGGGTAGGGAAGGTAATTGGGGTTAAGTGACTTGCCCAAGGTCACACAGCTATTGTGTCAAGTATCTGAGGCCAGATTTGAACTTAGATCCTCCTGACTCCAGGGCCAGTGCTTTATCCACTATACCACCTAGCTGCCCCAAATTTGATCACATTTGATCTTCGTAACAGTCTGAGGAGGTAGGTGCTATTGACATTTTACAGTTGAGGAAACTGAGGCAGACAGTGATTAAGTGACTTTTCCAGGGTCACACAGTTGTCTGAGGTCAGATTTGAACTTCAGGCCCTATTATTTATCTACTGTACCACCTGGCTGCCTCTAGGCAGAGAAGAACACTAACTTTGGAGCTGGGCAGTAATGTGATCAGGTTTTACCTTAGGCAACTGTAGTGAGAAGAAGAAAGAGCCAGGAGGCAGGGGGACCATTAGGAAGTTATTATAGTGTATCCACACATCCCTCTCTCCCTTCATTCATCCAATTCAACAAGCATTTATTAAGTGCCTCCTGTATGCCAAGTGAGAGGGAGTTATTACAGTTCATACACATTTCCCTCTCTCCCTTCCTTCATTCAATTCCACAATCATTTATTGAGTGCCTACTATACGCAAAGTGAAAGGTAGTTATAGTTTATCCATAAGTCCTTCTTTCCCTCCACGCTCCTATTTCAACAAGCATTTATTAAGTGTTTACTGTATCCAAAATGAGAGACAATTATTACAGTTTATACATAGTCCCTCTCTCTCCGCTCATCTAATTCAGCAAGCCTTAAATTAGTGCCTATTACATGCAAAGTGAGAGGAAGAATGACATAGTAGAGAACTAGCCTTTGAGTCTGAGAGTCCCAGGCTCAGGGGCCTCTCACCTCTGACACATTCTGGCTGTGGAACTCAGGGTAAGTCACTCTCCCTCTACATCAGGGGGGTCACACTCAAAAAGAAATGGGGTCACTAACTGTATGTAAGGATCCCTGCAGGCTGTACATTGACTTAGAAAATTACATATGAACATTATCTATGTTTCATTGTATTTTTATTTCTTTTGCTAAATATTTCCCAATTACATTTTAATCTAGTTTCTGTACTCGAGAGGGTTTGACACTCTTTAGACTGTAAGTTGCAGAGGAGAGCCTGTGGGGTAGGCAGAGGGAGTTCCTTCCTTTGGAAACTTCCCATATTACAGTTTTTGGTTTGTTTTTTTCTAAGTGTAAAGCACTGTGCTAGCCATGGGGGATGTGACAAGTCAACAGTCCTTGCCCCCAGGAAACTACTGGGGGTATACAAGGAGGAAAGAGATAATGGTTGTAGGCAGGAAAAATCAGGGAGGGTTTCAGTGAGGAAGTGAGACAGATCAGGAAAGGCTTCCCTTAGCTGGCTGTGCAGTCACTTAGTCTTCAGGGAAGCTGGATTCTAAGAGGCATGAGGCACAGCCTGTGCAAAGTTATGGAGGTGGCAGGATGGGAGATGCTAAGTTAGGGGGTCAGCAAAAAAAAAACAATTTGTTTGGAAGCAAGAAAAGGGGGAATGCAAAATAAGCCTTGAAAGAAGGTGACTACAGCCTGATTCTGAGGGACTTTAAATGACAAATTAAAGAGTCAGTTTCTTATTCTATAGACAATAAGGAGCCATTGAAAGTTCTTTAGCAGGAGAGTGATATGATGCTTTAGGAAAATTACTGTGGCATTTATGTGGAGGAGATATTGGAGAGAAGAGAGATTCTGTTTTTTATGTTTAATTCATGCTTTAAAAAAACACACACACCACTAACATTTTCCTAAACCTGCCTCACCTCAGTAGGATCCTCTCTAATTTTTTTTAAAGTAGTTAAGCAAGTTGACACTTTCTCTCCAGGGTTTTGCTACTGCACAATGTGCTCTTGTAAATAATCTGGTATGTGTGGAAACTTGCCCTCTGCCATTGATTACCTACTAATGATAGCACTGAGTCAAGGAGCACGTGAAGTTTAGTGACTTTTTAAAAATATAATTCCAAACTATTTTCCAGAATAGTTGGATCAGTTCACAACTCCATCAACTGTGCATTAATTTGCTTAATTCAATCATTCATTAATTCATTCATTCATTTTTCCATTTCCCCATTCATTTACTCATTCATTCACTTGTTTTTCATTTACCTATCTATTAATTCATAAATCTATTCATTCTTTATTCAACAATGAAGGCAAGGATATCTAAATTCAGATCTGGCCTCAGACACTAGCTGTGTGACCCTGGACAAGTCGTTTAACCCCTGGTTGCCTCACTTTTCTCAAATACAAAATGGGGATCATAATAGCACCTACCTTCCAGGGTTGTTGTGAGGATTAAATGTGATAATTTTGTAAAGCACTTAGCAAAGTTCCAGGCACATCTGTTGTTATTCAGTCATTTTCTTTTTTTTTCTTTTTGGAGGGCAATTGGGGTTAAGTGACTTGCCCAAGGTCACATGGCTAATAAGTGTTAAGTGTCTGAGGTCGGATTTGAACTCAGGTCCTCTTGACTCCAGGGCCGGTGCTCTATTCACTGCGTCACCCAGCCGCCCCTGCTCAGTCATTTTCAACTGTCTGACTCGTCATGACCCCATTTGGGGTTTCTTGGCAAAGATACCAGAGTGTTTTGCTATTTTTTCTCCAAGAAAGGAAACATAAACATAAAAACACAAACACCCATTAGGCATATAGCAGCCGCTTAATAAATGCTACTCATTTCCTTCCAACAAGCAATTGCTTTTATTGCTTATGTGGGCAGTTTGGTGCTAAGTACGACAGGAGCATGGGAGATGGGAGTGGCCTCTATGCTAAGCAGGTGCATGGCCCTGCTGCTCTCCAGGCTGTATCCATAAATGAGCACAAAGTAAAGCAGGGACCAAGGTTTCACAGCATTAATCAGGGAGGGCTTTCAGGATGAGGTGAGTCCTGGGCCAGAGCTAGAAATAGGGATTTATAGAGAAATACGTTCAGGGAAGGGTACTCAAGCTCAAAGGATGCAAGGAGAATTGAGAATCCCAGAGCAAGAGTCAGCAGGGGAGAGAGATGTGGAGGAAAAGACCAGGAGAGAAATCTCAAGGGACTTAATGACCTGCTTCACTTCTGCCAATTAGATTTGGAAGAAATGGGGAGACTCGTGGTCCTGGGATTCAGACCCCACTAAAGATAAAGTTACCAGTTCATTTATTTGATTCTGGTTTATTTTTTTCCCCATTCTGGCTTCTGATCCTTTAGGTAACCAAGAGACTGCATGATGGGGAGTCCACAGTCCAGGGAAACAGTATGCTGGAGGACCGACCCACCTCTAACTTGGAGAAGCTCCACTTCATCATTGGGAATGGCATCCTGCGGCCTGCCCTGAGGTACACAGGAACAGGAGGCAGTCTGGAGGAGAGAATGAAGGGAGGGCTGGTCTAAAGAAAAAGTGAGCTGACTTGTTCAGCTCAGCCCTAGGGGAGAGAATTAGGAATGATGGCTAGGTGTTGTAGAATTGCCATTCTCGTCTCAATATAAGAAATTAGAGCTGGGCAACTAAGTGGCAAAGTGAATATAGTACCAGCCCTGGAATCAGGACACTTAACACTTACTAGCTGTGTGACCTTGGGCAAGTCACTTAACCTCAATTACCCTGCCTTCCCCCCTCCAAAAAGACCAAAAAAAGACATAAAAATAAAACAATTAGAGCTTCTTGCAGAAGTGAGATGAGCAGCCTAGTGAGGGAGGAAGCTCCATGTTTCTGGAGGTATTCAGGCAGAAGCTAGGTGATCCCTGTCAGGGATGTCATAATATTTCCTCCTGAAACAGAATAGTTCAAACTAGGTATTCCTTCCCACTCAGAGCCTAAGACCTTGTGAATCAAAGATTGTGTCTTTCATGATTTTAAGAGACTGAAGTTTTTAGTAGTGACCACTCTTGCCCCTCCTGCCTGAAGACCAGGTATTATATCTCCTTTCTTCCCCCAGAGTTCTCCAGAACCCTTAAGGAGATTGGGGTGTCTGGTCTCTGACACTGGCTGAAGTTCCCACCAATTGTGTTCCCACAATTTTAGGGGTCCTCAGTACCCCAGTTCCATTTAATCATTTAATACTCAGATTAGCCTTTATAGAGGAATATTTACTTATATAGAAAGAGCAAGCATGAAGATGTTCCTCCCTCATCACGGGGAGTAGTAGGCAGGAGGACATAATTCCCCCTTATACAATCTCAGCCTCTGGGGAAGAGAGGAAGATTAGGTTCACAATTTAATTCATTTTCAATACAGCCTTAGTCATACCTTGTTCCAAGCCCCAAACCCCAGCACCCTGGGTTTCTAGGGGCTTCTCTGCTGGGTTAGCTGCAACAATCAGCCCGGAATCCTGGCTCCAGGGCCAACATGGCTCCAGCGCCAGGATCTGGGGATTCCCTCATCTGAGCCTAGAACTGACAAATGAAACAAACCCCAACCTTGATTCTCATGACCACAGGGGCAGGGGGGGTGGGGGCTGTAACACCAATGTGATATTCATAGCAGCTGCTATGAATATACATACCTATTTCTAGGGTTGGACCACAAAATATAATGAGCTCTCTTTATTCAAGACCAAACCAAAACATTTATTCAAAACATCACTATTGAGATACCAAAAGGCAAAATTTAACAAAGTAACAAAAATATTTGTACATATCACCAATCCAGGGAGCACTCAACATCTTAAGCATTCTTTCTATAAAGCCTCCCCACAAACAAGCCTCCTCACAAACAAGTTCCCCTAGGCAAGTTCCTCCCTCCAACAGTTCCTCTCTCCACAAGCAATATATATCTCCCCAAATATATACAGTTTTCAAACAAAGACTAGGCATCTGATTCACTTAGTACTGAGAAGCTTGAAAATCTTCATGCCTCAGCATTTAATTGGAAAGGCATGAAAATCCCAGTGGCCCAGAGCCTGATTGGCTCTGTGCCAGGGCTCTATGTGACTTTATTTTTTTTTTTGCCTTTTTTTAGAGGGCAATTAGGGTTAAATGACTTGCCCAAGGTCACATGGCTAGTTTTTTTGTGTTAAGTGTCTGAGGCCGGATTTGAACTCAGGTCCTCCTGACTCCAGGGCCAGTGCTCTGTTTACTGTGCCACCTAGCCGCCCTTCTATGTGACTTTAGCCTGGGATGTGTCACAGCTGTGAACTGAGACAAAGTTCAAAGCAGCAAGACATCCGTGACTGAAATACCTGTGTACCTTTAGACCTGGGAACATGGCTCCTGTTCCAAGGGAAAAGGAGACACATGTGGTTACATAGGCCTATTAATGGACAGGGAATATCTTCCTGTTCCATTAACCCTAAAGAGGCAAGGTAGCCCTGCCCCCTCCCCTAGCCTAGTGCATGATATTCATGGTTCTGAAGGAGCAGAACCATCTCCCCTGAAGATTGTCCCAGTCTGGCAGTGTTAAACACTCACATGTTCCTTGCTGTGCTCAAGATCACAGGATCACAGCTGGTGAGTCAGCAGGTCTTCCTCCCCTCTGCAATATGCCACCTATCTTCCTGGCATGGAGTCCAGCTCTCCTGACTTCCAATTCAGGGCTCTTTTCTCTTTGCTTTTTAAGTCAGTGATACCCCATGTCCCAAGGGAATGTCATACTCATGTACATTTCCAGAGTTGGCCCATTGAGTAGATAGCTAGGTAGGACTTGGAGCCAGGAAGACCTGATTTTGAATACCACCCTAGATGTTTACTGGCTGTGTGACTCCGGACAAGTCCCTTATCCCCTCCAGGCTGCAGTCTCCTCCACTACAAAAATAAGTATAATCATAACAAACCTTACCTTCCCAGGGTTGTAAAGATGAAATCATATAACAGGCTCACCACTTAGGTAGGAGTCATCCTGAATTTCCCACTATTTCTTACCCCCTATACCTCTTGCCAAAGACCTCTCAATTTCACATCTGCAACATCTCTCAAATATGCCCCCTCCCCTCCTCTGCCACAGCCACTCTTCTGGTACAGACCCTTATCACCTGGATTATTGCCAGAGCCTGCTGGTGGGGTCTGCCTGCCTCAAGCCTCCTCCCACTCCAATCCATCCTCCAGCCACCATAGTGATTTTCCTAAGAGGCAGGTCTAATCGTGACATCACCATCCCAACTCAATATACCCTAGCGGCTTCCTATTGCCTCCAGGATCAAACAAAGTGCCTTGTTTACCATTAAAAATCCTTCCCAACCTACCCCCTTCCATCCTTCCAGTCTTATACCTTACTCCCCAATATGTGCTCTTTAATCTAGGGATGCCAGCCTGCTGGCCGTTCCATGAACAAGGCACTCCATCTCTTGGCTCTGGGCGTTTTCTCTGACTGTTCCCTATGTCTGGAACACTCTCCCTCCTCGGCTTTGACTCTGACGCCCCTGGCTTGCTTTAAGTCTCAACTAAAATCCCACCTTCTACACAAAGCCTTTCTCAATCCTTCCCTATGTTCATTATTTCCTATTTATCCTGAATATAGTGTGTTTGCACACATTTGCCTGCATGTTGTCTCTCCCATTAGAGTGCAAGCTCCTTGGGGGCAGGGACTGGCTTTTGCCTCTTTTTGTGTCTCTAGCACTTAGCACAGGGCCTGGCACATGGTGGCCATTTAGTAAGTGTTTATTGGTTGATGGGTAACATAGGTTAAAAAGCACTTTGCAAACCTTAAGTACTAGATAAATAGTAGCTAATATTATCGTGATGATACTGACAATGATGTCGCCCACTGTTTAGGAAATCTACGGCCACTGAAAATTTGAATCTAAGCCTCCTCAGGCCCTCATCCATATTGTGTTCTCTCAGGTACTCACTGCATGATTAACTAACCCTGCCTGTCTTGTGCTCTCTAGGGATGAAATATATTGTCAGATCTGCAAACAGCTCACCCATAACCCTTCCAAGAGCAGTTATGCCCGGGGCTGGATCCTGGTATCCCTGTGTGTGGGGTGTTTTGCCCCTTCCGAAAAGTTTGTCAAGGTAATGTGGATGGGCAGGGAAAGCTGCTTCTTTCCCAGGTGTTGTATGCGGAACGGAGATAAGGGGTACCTCAGAACTTCTGTCACAGAACACTAACAAGGTCTAGATCAGGTTTCATTAGTTGTGGCTAATCCCCATAACCTGATCAACTGAGGCTAGCTTTCCTAGTCCCTTCCTTCCATTATTTACCAACTCACAGGCCAACAAGTCTCCCTCCCACCAGCAGGCTCTGGCAATAATCCAGGTGACAAGGGTCAGCACCAGAGGGGTGGCCGTGGCAGAGGAGGGAATGGGGCATATTTGAGAGACAGGCCTTGGCAAAAGATATGGGGGTAAGAAAGAGTGAGAAACTCATTCTCCTAGGAGCACACAGTTAAGACACAGCTGCCTTCCTCTAGATTTAAATGGGTAGATTCTGAGGGAGACACACCTGCTCCCAAAGCAGGGCAATGGAAGGCAGTTCTGTAACACTGTGAATGAGGAATCCCTGGGTTGCAAAGTTCTGAGAGCATGGAGACTGGCACCAGAATTGTTGCTTGATTCTGATTAACTGGCTTTGATGAAGCAGCACAAGGAGACAGGACAGATCACCAGCATCAAAAATGTGAAACACCCAAAGTCATCTTGTATTAATGTAGCAGCTCACACTGACTTGTTTCCTTTGGGTTACAAAGTAACCCCAGACAGGGGAGGGATTGCTGTCTCCATTTTAGAGAAGAGACAGGTCCAGAGAGGACATCAGAAGCATTAAGTGTTTACTATGTACTAGGCACCATACTAAACACTGGGATACAAAGGAAAGCAGTCAGTGGATGCCTATCTGCTAAGTGCCTACTAACAATAATGACATTAACAATGATAATAACAGCTAACCTTTACATAGTGCCCACTATGTGCCAGGCCCTGGGTTAAGTACATTATAATTATCTCCTTTGATCCTGCTGTGTGCTAGGCACTGTACTAAGCACCTGGGATATAAAGAAAGATGAAAAGATGGTCCCTGCTCTCAAGGAGCTCCCAATCTAAGAGAGGAGACAACATGCAAATGACTATGTATATATTTGGGGAAGGGAGGGAAGGCCCTAGCAGCACAGGGGTTGGGAAAAGCTTCCTGCTCACAAGTGCCAGAGCTAGGACCAGAACCCAGGCCCTCTCCCTCTGAGAACAGCAGCACCCTTTCCACCCGGGACTCCTATACCACTGATTCACTTTTCACCTATGCCTTGTCTCCCCCAAACTGGCTTAAAAGCAGCTGATCTCCATGACAGATGACCTCAGTGGAAAGTGTTGGTAGACCTCCCCATTCTCCCAAATGGGAAGCAGCTTTGCTAGGGCTGGGAGCAGACTCTGGGGAATGTTTGTGGATTGAGCAATTGGGGCAGGGAGTGGTGCCAGAGCCACCGCAAGACAGCACATGCTTAGTGTGAGGGGTAATGTGGTGTAGGGAGGGTAAACTCAGCACTACTCTGAGCCACAGAAGAGGTGGGTTTGGAACCCAGGTCATGAGGAAATCCTTTGTATATTGCAAAGTTAAATAGAAATTTCTGTTCCCATCATTAAGAGTTCTAAGTGCTGTGGGGATTCAAAGGGAAGGAGATCCTTTTTTTTGGGACAAGGTGGTTAGGAAAGTCCCAAGACTGTCTAGCCCTTTGTGGCTGAGATTCCTCTATTTGCTGCTTCTGTCTTCAAGTGTAGGAGAGCCCTGTTAGCTCAATGGCACTGGGCATCCAGGGATGGCCCCTAAAGGCCATCAGGTCCATCTTCCACTTTCCTGCCTTGAAACCCTTGCTTAGCTTAAAGAATTCTTAGAAAAAAGTTTGGTTTTATCCTACTGTGTCCTGACCGCTGATATGGAAAGCATCATATAAGCCCTCATATAAGGAGCCAAAGTACAATGGAAAGAGATCATTGGCTTTGGAGTCAGAGGCTCTGGGGTCAAATCCTGCTCTGTTACTTACAACCCAGTATCATGGGCAAGTTGATAACTTCTGGTCTCAGTTTCTCCATTTTACAAATGGGGGGATAACTGGGTAATTTCTGAAGCCATTCCAAGCTCTAAATCTATGATTCCCTTCCCTCCAATACTGAATACATATTTACCCCTCACCATTCACTGTTCATCTTGATGTCTTTGTTTTTCTGACAGTATCTGAGGAACTACATGAATGGGGGTCCACCTGGTTATGCCCCCTATTGTGAAGAGAGGCTGAGGAGGACTTTTGTGAATGGGACCAGGACCCAGCCCCCTAGCTGGCTGGAACTACAGGTATGAGCTGGACTGCCTTTATGTAGGTTGGAGCTGGTAACTGCCTACCATTGCCTCCATCAGCCTCAACCTGTCACGCAATCAATTAATTAAGCACCTGTTATGTGCTAGGCACTGTGCTAAGCACTGGGGATGCCAAGACAGAAGTAAAATAGCCTCTGCCCTCAGGGAGCTTACATTCTTTTGACAGAGCTCTGCTATATCCTCCTATTTGCCTGAAAGTCATAGAATCTCAAGGCTGGAAGGGATCTCAAAGGGAATCCAGTCTGACCTATACCTAAGCAGGAATCCCCTGTACAGAATCTTTAACATGTGACCATTCAGTCTCTATTTGAAAACCTCTGGGAAAAGGGAGCCTAGCTTGGTATACTGGGAAGAGCATTGGACTTGGAGTCAGGCAACCTGGGTTCAAATCTTAGCTCAGATATATGATCTTCCTCAAGTCCCTTCATCCTCTTAGCCTTAATTTCCTCATCTGTAAAGTGGAACTAATAATACTTATACTACTCACCTCATTGGGTTATCTTGGGGAAAGAGTTTTGTTAATCTTTAAAACACTAGAGAAATGTGTTATTAAGTGCCATTAACTCCTGAGGAAGCCCATTCCACCTTCAGAAAGTTCTGCTTATAATGTCATTTTTCCTGATATCAAGTCTAACTACTTGCTTGTAGCTTCCATCCATCACTCTTTTTTTTAATGATGGACATTTATTAAGTTTTAATTTCCACAATATCTTATTTCCGTTCTGAAATCAGCCTGCAAATATTTCACTACATTAACATCAATCTCCCTCCATCACTTTTAGCTCCACTCTCTCAGACTGAGGAAAAAAAGAGTAATCAAGTTTTTGAAAAAAGATTCCCTTTGAATTCTCTTCCAGTTCTGAGATGCTGTGATTCTGTGACAGGGTCATTGACTTCATTTAAGTTACATTGCAAGTATCCCACTTTGGAGTTCTTTCCTTACGCTAGACAATAGTCCAGAGTGGATTATCTCCACAAAGCTACCTGTGAAAATACAGCTACAGAAATGGGAGGATATGAGAACCTTGAGGGGAGGAACAGGTATCTCACCTAGCCTCCTCCTGGCAGTATAGATGGTCAGATTAGCCCATTAGCACCTCCAAAGACCCAGCTGCTTTCAAAGATGGCAGCCCAAGTTGCCAAGCAAACTCAAAGTATACCTTGGCTCCTGTGAGTAGGGCACCCAATTTGGTCTCAATCAGTCATCTGAAAGTTCATGTGGGACAGACAGCATGGTTCAAACCAAAGAGAGCCTGGCTTTATTCAGTCAAAAATAGAGGGGACAGCATAGTCTGATGGATTGAGTCCTGGACTGGAAAGCAGGACACTCAAGATCTATCTGTGGCTCTGTACCAACTGTGGTAGTGACCATGGGCAAGTCATTTACCTTTCCTGGGTCTTACTTTCCTCATCTATAACATTAGGTTAAAATAGATGATTTATAAGATCTATTCCTGCTTTGACATTCTATGTTCTAGGGTGGCTTTTAGCTCTGACTTCCTAGGTTCTGATATTCTGTTCTAAAGTCTCTTACACTTCTGATATTTTGTGTTTTAAGGACCCTCAGGGGTCTCCTGTCTTGCCCCTGTTCAGGTGTTGTCTTTGGGCAGTGTGAATGACCATGTCATGGACATCATCTCCCAGTGTGAGCAGTATGAGTAGGGTACCCAGGAGTGCAGTGCCCTATGGTGGCTCTTCTTTCACAATGAGATCTTACCAGCCTATGTTCTAAGACCCTTCCAGCTCTGACCTTCTGTGTTCTAAGGTCCCTCTCAGCTCTGACAATTAATCCCCAAGTAGTACCCTTAGGCCATTCCAAGGTCTCTAACTTTCTGAAAAACCATAGGCTACAAAATCCAAGAAGCCCATCATGTTGCCTGTGACATTTATGGATGGGACCACCAAGACCCTCTTGGCTGACTCAGCAACAACAGCCCGAGAGCTCTGCAACTCCCTCGCCGACAAGATAACGCTCAGGGACCGTTTTGGGTTTTCTCTCTACATTGCCCTGTTTGATAAGGTTTGTGCTTCTCAGATTCAGACCAGAAGGCGGGAGGGGAGGGTGGGCTTGATGCACACAGGATGCCTGTGTTCAGGCGCAGCATTCCACTCAGCAGCTCTGTGACCATGGGCAAATCACTTCTGTCTGAGTCCCAGTTCCATTCTTTGTAAAACAGGAGTGATACTAAGAAGCTCACAAGTCCATAGACCTTTGCAGGTTACAAGGTATTTTCACAGCCCCCTTGTGAAGTAGATCATACCAGTGTAAATCACCCTCTTTTAGAAAGGAGGAGAAAATGGAGGCTTGGGGTGGAGTGGGAAGAGACTTCCCCAGATGACACAGCTGCCGTTGCTGTTGTTCAGGCATCTTGGCACACAGCTAACATATGTGATTGATTAGATTAATTAGAACTCTGACTAGAATCCAGATCTTTTAACTTCATCACTTCTTGCATTGAACCCACTGAGGATGCTGGCACCACCTGCCTCACAAGGGTTTTGTGAAATTCTCATGAGATGGTGAAGGAAAAACCCATTGCAAACTCTCAAGGGGAAAAGAAATGTGTCCAGAGGTTAGTGTTTTCTGAAGCAGCCAGGGGGTACAGTGAATAGAGCACAGAAAGTGCTGAAGTCGGGAAGACCAGTTCAGATCCTATCTAAGACACTTACTAGTTCTGTGACCCTGAGCAAGTCCCTTCTGTCTCAGTTTCCTCATCTGTAAAATGGGAACAATAATAGCACCTCTTTCCCAGGGTTATTGTGAGGCTCAATCAATCAATAAACATTTGTTAAGTACCTACTATGTGCCAGGCACTGTAATAAGTGCTGAAGAAACAATAAAAGGCAAAGACAGAACCTGCCCTCAAAGGACTTAAAATCTAATGGGAAAGACAACATGAAAACAGATTTATACAAAGCAAATTATATACAAGATATATACAGCTAACAGAGGAAAGGCACTAGAATTAAGAGGGGTAGGCGAAGGCTTTCTGTAGAAGATGAGATTTTAGTTGGAACTGAAAGGCCAGAGAGGTCAATAATCAGCACAGAGGAGGGGAATGCTCCAGGCATGGGGAACAACCAGGGGGAGAATTAAATGAGATGACGTAGGTAGAACATTTTTCAGAGTTACAAATAAAAAGCTGGAGAGACAGAGTTCCTGAATAAATAATAATCAATTTATTAATTAGGCTAGCTAATAATAAATTGATGATCAGTGGTTTCTCTAAGCAACCAAGACAAAAACATGGACAGCCTGAAGGCCTTAAATATCTTTGGAAAGAGAATGCCCCTGACAAGTGAAAATCAACCCTGACTGGTGGACATTTAATGAGGAGGTAGGCTAGAAATCTTCAGCTCCTCCTGCCGACAATGTGACTTGATCATGAGACTCGGCCACCTCCAGCAATCTGGACAAGAGAGTCCATCTCCATCCCGATCACTCTGGTTGTTTTCTCCTTTGTCAGCTGGGTCACCCTAAACTCTAATGGAGGGGTACAAAGACAGGGGCTCATTTCTCTGCAGTAAGAACTCGCCTAAGCTGGATTCTGTTTAGGCTGTAAACAGAATTCAGGTCCCCCAGTTGGGTGGGGTCTAGCCCAAGATCCCAACATGGAGGAGGTGTTCCCTGAGGACTGGGGTGATTTCATGTCTTTCAGAGACTGACTGACCTTCTACAGGGGCTGGGTCCTAAATGAGGAAATAAAGGAGAATCCTAATTTAATAATTGGTGGTTAATAGGATAGAAAAATAAGTTTTCTCAGTAGACTTTAGTGTTATATGAATGCTAGCTATTATAGTTATTCCCCTTTTACACACACACACACACACACACGCGCGCGCGCGCGCACACACACACACACACACTTTCTACTCTTGTGGCCTTGAGCAAGATACTTTACCGCCCTGGGCCTCAGTTTCCCTCTCTGTAAAATGTGGGGGTTGGACATATGATCTCTGAGGTTCCCTCCAGCTCTAGAGCTATCCTTTTTGATACTCTGTCTCACAGAGAGGCAATATAGCATAGTGGAATGTGTGCGGGGCTTGGAGTCACAGGACTGGGTGGTTCTGTGACTCTCTCCCTGGTTATGTGGGTTCATTGATCAAATCATTCCATACTCTGAGCGTCAGCATCCTCATCTTTAAAATTACAGTAATAAATCTTACATTCCCTACCTCATAGGGTGGGTGCTTTGTAAACCTTGAAGTACTTTAGAAATGTGATTTATTTATCATTATTATTATTACTCACCCTTGCTATGGGAAAAAATGACCAACTTTCAACTCATCTGGCCTTTATTAAGCAACAACTATGAGTAAGACTATGAGATATGAGGCAGCTGGATGGTACAGTGGATAGAGCACCCGACGTGGAGTCAGGAAGACATGAGTTCAAATTTGGCCTCTGACACTCACTAGTTGTGTGACCCTGGGCAAGTCACTTAACCCTGTTTGCCTCAGTTTCCTCATCTGTAAAATGAACTGGAGAAGGAAATGGCAAACTTCTCTAGTATCTTTGCTAATAAAACCCTCAGATGGGGACACTCATAATCAAGACAGGACTGAGCAGCAACAACAAAATGAGTAAGACAGTATGCTCAGTCCTGGGGGGATAGTGGTGTATCTGCAATGCCTGACCTCAAAGAGCTTATATGCTGGTTGGCAGGGGTGGGGATGGCAGAGTATGACGTATCCCTAGGTAGTCAGCCAGTCAACAAATTCTAGATCCTGGGGGTACAGATACAAAGAGTGAAACAATCCCTGCTCATAGGCAGCTTCATGTTAATGGAGGAGATGAGAAGTACATATGAAAATACAGCACAAATGAAGGAATAGATGCAACTATGTAAAAAGTAATTAAATACAAGATAACATAGGAGGGAAGGCACCAGCAGTTAGGAAGAATAAGGAAAAGCTTCATGCAGAAGATGGTGTGTTTGCTGTGTCTTAAAGGAAGAGAGATACTGGATTCTGTGAGGTTAAGCTAAGGATGTATTACATTCCAGGCACGTGGGATGATGCCAAGTTATATAGGGTGTCCCAAAAGTCTTAGTGCAACTTTTAGTTTGAATAACTTCAGAAATATAAATGTTAGATGATTACAAAAACCATCATTTGGAAATTTATTTAAATTTCTCTTAAATGTATTTAGTTCTATGAATTTGAATAATAAATTTTAAATTTTGATTTGAACAAGTCAAGGCACTCTGTATTAAGCATTGAATGTGCAAGTTTCTGGATGACAGACCAGTGGACTGATAGAAGAAATCACCTCTATCCCCTGATCTCTCCATTAGACATTTTCTTGTAGGGTGATGACAAAACTGTCATGAGTACATTAAAGTCTTATTCTTTGGATGATACTAAGTCTACAATTACCATCAGTTTATTCATTCACCAAGTAGCAGTTGCTAAAACTTTTTATAAAGTTCAAAAAGTGAATAGAGTGGTGAATAATACATGACAGTGGTTATGTGTAACTGTAATAAGAAACATAGCAGTATTTTGAAATTTAAATAAGTAGTCTTTCAAATATTGCTTTTGTATATTTGTAGTATTTGTACATCTGAAGTTATTAAAGTGTAGAACTGCACGAAGACTTTTGGGACAAGCTGTGTGAGTCAAAGAGGCAAAGGATAAATCAAAGTCTAGGAAAATCTGAAGATGGAGAAGCCATTTTCAGCTGCAGGTGGGAATCAAAGAGGCTGCACACATTTTGGAGGTGGCACCTGCATCAATCCTGTTATTGTTATTATTTCATCATTGTTGTTCTTAGCAATCTATGACATATTGAATGGTCTACCTTGTCTGGCTTTCTGTTCCTTCACCATTGACCAAGTCTTGTCTTGCCCATGTTCAGGTGTCATCTTTGGGCAGTGGGAATGATCATGTCATGGATGCCATCTCCCAGTGCGAACAGTATGCTAAAGAGCAGGGGGCCCAGGAGCGCAATGCCCCATGGCGGCTCTTCTTCCGCAAGGAGATCTTTACACCCTGGCATAACCCCCGTGATGACAGCGTGGCCACCAACCTCATTTACCAGCAGGTTGTCCGGGGGGTGAAGTTTGGGGAATACCGGTGTGAGAAGGTAAGTCTACTAACCTCTTCCTCCAGATTATTACACCTTGGTGGTGAGAAGGAAGAGATGGGAAAGATTTGCTGGGTGGATCAGACCAGAAAGGGTAAACTCACTTTGTCCCTTTGAAATAGGACTGTCTCCTTTTTTAACTTTTTCCCCATGAAATTGGATCTAGAATCCAATCTAATTAGCCCAGTCTGGGGCCAGTTCTCATCAGTGATTTTTGCCCTCTAGCAACTTGACCAGCCTAGCCTAGTCCCATGACTTTCTAATAGATAGATACATAGATAATGTTACATATAGTTACTGATATCCACCTTTCTACATAGTTCCAAGGATCCCTGCCTTCCCAGAAACATAGATCTTCTATGTTTCTTCTAAAATTTCTTCTGAAATCTTCTTAGCACCCATGTCAAATGCTCAGACCCAAAGCACTTTTAAAAAACTTATGCCAAGAGCCATCTGAAGAAAAAATCCTAGAAACTATAAGAGTGGAGCCTGGTAGGATTCAAGTTCCTGCCTGGACATACTTCTAGTTACCCAGACTTAAACTTCAGGATCATTCTTTGCTTCTCACTTGCATTCACCCCATCTATCTAATCCATTGGGGAATCTTGTCGTTTCTACTTTCACATGTCTCCCCTCATCCTCTTCTCTCTACTAACAAAGCTACCAAACTAGTTGATACCCTGTTGCTCAGATATTTACAATAGCTTTCTAGCTGGTCTCCTTATCTCAAATCTCTCCCAACTCTAGTCCATTTTCCACTCAGCTACCAAGATCATTTTTCTCATGTTCAAGTCTGACCATATTACTCCCCTGCTCATTGAACTACAGTAGCTCCCTATTACTTCCATGGTTCAATATAAAGCTCTGTGCTTGTCATTTTAAACTCTTCACTCCCTGGCCCCTTTCCAATATGACTTCCTTCCGCACATTCTATGCACATTCATGCAGGATTCTACTTCTCTTATCTCTGTGTCTTTGCACTGGCTGTCTACCATGTCTAGCCTCCTCATGTCCATCTCTGGCTCCCTTAAAAATTCAACTCAAATTCTAGCCTCCATTGGAAGCCTTTCCCCCTCTCTCCTCAGCTGTTAGTGCATTCTTCTCTGAGACCACCTTCCATTTACTCTACATATAACTTGGATGTGTTTCATTATTTACATATTATGGTCTCCTTCCTCCATGCTCTTTGAAGGCAAAGATTATTTTTGCCTTTCTTTGTATCCACAGTGCTTAGCACAGTGCCTGGTGTATAGTAGGTACTTAATAAATGCTTGTTAACTGACAGACCATACATCACAGAAGGTAAGAACTGGGAGGAATCTTTGAACATAGAATGTCAGTCCTGAGAAGGGCATTAGAGCTAGAGGGAACCCTAGAAACCAGCTAGTCCAATTCTGCCATTTTACAGAAGAGAAAATAGAGGTCCAGCTAAGAGCCATGATTTTCCCAAGGTGATACAATAAATTTATGCACAAACCACAATATGATCTCAAATACTTGTCCAGTGAATTGGCCATTCTCTTCAGTTGACTTCAACAAGTCCTCATTAAGCAACTTTTGTGTGCTTAGTCCAGTGCTGAGGTGAGCCCAAGAGATGATGTCGTCCCTGTCCTCAGGGGACTTGCAGTTTAATTCAGGAGATAAGATACACACACACAAAAAATTGTGAAATCTTTTTTCACAAAAATAGAAACATTGGAGAATAATAGAAGACAATGGGGAAAAGGAAAGAGCCATAGACCAAAGACCTCAGTTCTTCCTGATTGTGGGGCCCTGGGAGGATCCCTGTGCCTGCCTGGATCTGTCTCTTCAACTGTTAAATGATAATAATGATACTGACACTTCCTGCCTCGCAGGGTTGTTGTGAGCAAAGCATTTTGTGAGCCTTAAATCATCAAATAGCTACGAATTGTTTCTGAGACCAGACAGGCATTTCAGGCTTGCAAGGCATCTATGACAGAGGCACTTTCTGTGTCTCTCAGATCCTGCTCTCTGGGAGGATGCCTCCTCCCCATCCACAGTAGGCAGATCCTGGCCACTGCTGCTATGGAGCGGGGACGATGGTTCAGAGCCAATTACTCTGTAAAAGAGCCCAAAGATGAGTCAGAAAACCTGGGTTCTAGTCTTTGTTTCAGACCAGCACAGTATGTGACTCCAGGTATCTCATTTCCTGTTTCCCTAAGAAATAGTCCTCATATTACCTACCTGAGGATCATATGACATCATGCATGGGGGAGTGCTTTCTCAACTATAAATTAGCACAATGTAAATGTAAGTTATCATGAGCCAGGTCTAAATTTGGTCAATTCAAAGCAGGTTCAAGGTTTAAAACATAGTAAGGAGAAAGAAGAAGGGAGGCAAGGCGAGAGGGATAAGGATGGAAGGGGAAAGAGGGAAGAGCTCTACCACAGATACCTCTTTTAAGCCCAGGAGCTCTGTCCCTCCTCCCCAACAATAACCCTCTAGCATTGTTTGCTGTAACCCCAAAAACCAAACAAACCTAGTAATGATCTTATTACATAAGAATTGGGGGAAAGAGAGACACTATGGGTTGGTGGAGACAGGATAGTCTTCTCAGAAGAGGTGGACCTGGCTTCACTCTCTTTCTCTCTTCCCTATCTCTGTTCCTACTAGGAAGATGACCTGGCAGAACTGGCTTCCCAGCAGTACTTTGTTGACTATGGGTCAGAGATGATCCTGGAACGACTCTTGAATCTAGTCCCCACCTACATCCCAGACAGGGAGATCACACCACTAAAGACCCTACAGAAATGGGCCCAACTCGCCATTGCTGCTCATAAAATGGTAGGCAGGTGATTCTCTGGAAGCTGGGGAGATAGAGGAGATTCTTAGAGGCAAGGGGGTTTCCTTGGAAGAACACTTGGTCAGGGTGTTGTAAGACCTAGACTCAGGTTCTGGCTCTCCTCCTGATTTGCAGAATGATCTAGGGAGATGGAATTCATTTGAGAGGGCAGAAGCAAAGGTTGAAGGATGTCTGCAAGATAGGTAAAGACCCTAAGATAGTGAGAGGTGGGACAGATCTAGAAGGCATCATTGTACTTTCCAGATGAAAGGACACCTGGTTGTGGCAGTTATGAATGGATCAATAGAAATATCAGCTTTCAGGACATGTGGATTCTGGTCTCAGTTTTGTTGTTAACTGGTATTGATGAGGGATAGGTTTGGGGGGATTTCTAATGAGAAATCCTTTCTAGGTTCGCGTCTGAAAAGAATTATAGGCTCAGCTGTCCTTTGGCAGATTTATAAAAGTTTATTGATTCACCGGGCAGAAAGGGATAGGGTGGGGAAACCTGGCTAGGAAAGCTGGCAAGGTGCAAAAAGGGAGGGTCAGAGAAAGCCTGGAAGTGTGACGCTCTGCAGCGGGCAGATGGTCTGCTAGAAAAGGCCTACCTGCCAAGTTCTAAGGGCCAGAGAGGCATTTTTAAAGATATAAGACTGTCAGTCATAAGTTCATTAAGCTAATTAGGTCTACAAAGGTAGAGTTAGGGAGGAGCCCAGGAGGGGCCAGGGAGTGGCCAATGCTTAAAGGAACATGCACCCTTCACCTCAACTGTGCATGCGTTTTGCCCATAATTCACTGAGACTTTCCAAGGGGAGGGGGAGCAAAAGGCATGGTTTTAGCCCTGAAATGTCGTAAGGTCAACCAGCGGTCAGATTTGAGGTCAAATTCCTAAGGAGAAGTACCTTATCCAGTTTGGGAAGGATGGGTCTTGTTTTGGCCAGTTACTAGTAGTGCCTTGAAAAGACCCTTGTTATCATAGCTACAGAGTTAATGCTTTGTGGCTGGGGGCGGGGCAGAGACAGTTAATGCTTCGCAGCTGTGAGGAGGGAGGGAATGGAGCCAAACTGATCTCACAACTGATGGTACATACACAAGACTGAAGTTATAACTATGCCACAAAAATCACCCCAAAATATTCAGAGGCACCCCATCAGTATGACCTTGGGCAAATTACTCAATCTCTCTGATCCTTGGGTTTACTCAACAGAAACAGAGAGATGATGATAATTGTTCTATTTTTTCATGGGATTGTTTTGAAGGTCAAATATGATCATAAGTGGGGTACTACTTGGTTTAATTTTTTTGTTTAATTTTTAAAATTTTATTTTATTTTTAGTTCCAGATTCTTTTCCTCCTCTTATGCCCTTATCCCACCTAATAAGGAGGCAGGAAATACAAAACTCATTACAAATATGAAGTCATGCAAAACAAATTTCCACATCAGTCATGTTAAAAAAAAAAGAAAGGAAGAGAAAAATAATACTTCAATCTGTATTCATAGTCTATAATTTCTCTCTTTGGATGTAGAGAGCATGTTTCATCACGAGTCCTTTGGAATTGTGGTTAGTCATTGTGTTGATCAGAGTTACTGAGATTTCAGTTCATTTTCTTAAAATAATTACTTTTACTGTGTAAATCATTCACCTGGTTCTGCTCACTTCACTTTACATCAGTTCACATAAGTCTTTCCAGGTTTTTCTGAAAACATCCCCTTCATTTTTATAGCACGATAGTATTCTATCATATTTAAATATCATAACTTGATCAGCCATTCCCTAGTCGATGTGCAAACCCCCAGTTTCCAATTCTTTGTGGGTCATCATAAAAAGAGTTGTTATAAATATTTTGTACATATGCGTCTTTTCCTTTTTCTTTGAGCTGGTCTGTATATAGGCCCAGTAGTGGTATTGCTCAGTCAAACAGTATGCACAATTTAATAGCTTTTGGGGGCATAGTTCCAAATTGTTCTCTAGAATGTCTAGATATTGTATTAGCATGCTGATTAACAGTGCATTAGCATACCTATTTTCCCACATCCCTTTAACATTTGTTGTTTTCTTTTTCTATAATGTTAGCCAATCTGATCCATGTGAGGTGGTATCTCAGATTTGTTTTAATCAGCATTTTTCTAATTATTAGTGGTTTAGTACCTTTTTTTATATGACCCTTGATAACTTTGATTTTTTCCTCTGAAAACTGCCTATTCATATCCTTTGACCATTTATCAACTAGAGAATGACTTTTATTCTAATAAATTTGATTCAGTTCCCTATATATTTGGAAATAAGACTTTTATCAGAGAAACTTGCTGCATAAATTTTTTTCACCAGTTTCATACTTCCTCCCCCCAACTGTAGCTGCATTGGTTTTGTTTGTGCAAAAACTTTTCAATATTATGTAATCAAAATTATCTATTTTACATCCTGGGAACCTCTATCTCTTGTTTGGTCATGAGCTCTTCCCCCATCCATAGATCTAAGAGGTAGTTTCTTCCATGCTCCAATAATTTGCTTATGATATCGCACTTTATGTCTAAATTATGTACCTATTTTGACCTTATCTTGATATATAGTATGAACTGTTGGGCTATGCCTAGTTTCTGCCATAATGCTTTCTAGTTTTCCCAACAGTTTTTGTCAAATCATGAGTTCTTGTCTCCAAAGCTTGGTCTTTGGCTTTATCAAACACTAGGTTATTATGTTCATTTGCTTCTGTATATTATGTTCCTATTCCATCCTACTGATCAATCATTCTATTTCTTATTCAATACCAAATTGTTTTGATGATTACAGTTTTGTAATATAGTTTGGTACTGTAAGGTTCCCCTTCCTTCTCATTTTTTAAAAATTGATATTCTTAACCTTTTGTTTCTCCAGATAAATTTTGTTGTTATTTTTCTATCTCTATAAAGTAATTCCTTGGTAGTTTGATTGGGTATGGCACTGAACAAGTAAATTAATTTAGATGGTATTATTATTTTTATAATATTGGCTTGGCATACACATGAGCAATTAATATTCCTCTGATAATTTAGATCTGTCTTTATTTGTGTGAAGGATACAGTTCCTGTATGTATTTTGGCAGGTAGACTCCAAAGTATTTTTTGCTATCTGTAGTTATTTTAAATAGAATTTCTCATTTTATCTCTTCCTGCTGAGTTTTGTTGGTAATATATAGGAATGCTGATGATTTGTATGAGCTTATTTTATATACTGAAACTTAGCTAAAGCTGTTAATTGTTTAGACAAGTATTTTTAGTTGACTCTTTAGAGTTCACTAATTAAACCATCATATCATCCACAAAGAAAGTATATTTTGTTTCTTCATTGCCTATGCTAATGCCTTAGATTTCTTTTTCTTATCTTATTATAGCTAGCATTTCTTTTTTTAAATGGATTTTTATATATTTAATTTTAAATATTTCACAATTACATGTAAAAATTTTTAATATTCATTTTAAAAAAATTTAGCTACAAATTCTCTTCCTCCTGCCCACTTCTCTCCTACCACTTGAGAAGACAAGCAAAATAGCAATTATACATATTAATTCATACAAAATATATTTCTATATTAACCATGTTGCAAAAAAATATAGCAAAAAGCAAGAAAAATAAAGAATATTTTAAAAGTATGCTTCAATCTGTACTCAGAGTTCATCAGTTCTCTCTCTAGAGGTAGATAGCATTTTTCATCATGGGTCCTTTGGAATTCTCTTGGGTCATTTTCTTGATCAGAGTAAGAGCTAGTATTTTTTTATATAATATTAAAGAATGATGGTGATAATGGACATCCTTACTACATCCCTGAACTTATTGGGAAGGCTTAGAGAGACACTGCTTAGAGAGACATTACTTATCATTTTTAAAGCCTTGTTTATTCCTGTGCTTTCTAATATTTTTAATAGGAAGGGTGGTTGAATTTATCAAAAGCTTTTTCTGCATCTTTTGAAATAATTATGTGATTTTTGTTGTTTTGTTATTAACACAGTCAATTACACTTTTCCTAATATTTCATCAGTCCTCCACTCTTGGTATAAATCCAGCTTGGTCATCATGTATGATCTTTATGCTATATTGTTATATTCTCCTTGCTAATTTTCTATAGCTTTCTTTCTCTGTTTTGGCTCTCCCTGATTTAGGTATCAAAACCATATTTGTGTCATAGAAAGTATTTGATAGTTCTCCTTCTTTACCTATTTTCTCAAACTGTTTATGTAGTTTTGGAATTAATTGTTCTTTAACTATTTGGGACAATTCACTTGTAAATCCATCTGATCCTAAGGGTTTTTTTTTAGGGAGTTCATTTATTGCTTATTCAATTTCTTTTTCTAAGATAGGGTTATTTAAGTATTTTGTTTCCTGTTCTGTTAATCTGGGTAATTTCCATTTCTGTATATATTCATTCATTTCATTTAGTCAGTTTTATTGGCATATAGTTGGGCAAAATAGCTCCTAATAATGGCTTTTCTTTCCTTTTCATTGGCTGTGAATTTACCCTTTTCATTTTAGATAGTGGTAATTTGATTTTCTCTTTGAAAATAAAATTAACAATAATTTATCCTTTTTTTTAAAAAAAGCTTCTAGTTTTATTTGTTAGTTTGATGGAGTTTTTCTTTCAATTTTATTAATCTCTTCTTTGACTTTAAGAATTTCTTGGTTTTGGCCTTTAATTGGGAGTTTAAAATTTGTTATTCTCAATTGTTTTTAGTTGCATGCTTAATTTGTTGATTTGCTCTTTTTCTCTTTTAAAGATGTAAGTGTTTAGAGATAAAATTTTCCATAAGTACTGCTTTGGCTGCATTCTGCAATTTTAGTATGTTGTTGAATTGTTGTTATTGTCTTTAATAAAATTATTGACTGTGTCTGTGATTTGTTCTTTGACCCAATAATTCTTTAAAGATTAAATTATTTAGTTTTTAATTAATTTTTAATCTGTACTTTGAAGGCCCTTTATTGAAAATAATTTTAATTGCTTTATGGTCAGAAAAAGATACATTTAAATATTTCTGCTTTTCTGAATTTGTGAGGTTTTTATGACCTAAGACATGAACAATTTTTATCTCTTTAATTTCTTTCTTTTTTATTATGTGGTTAGATTTATCTAGATGTGATAAGGGATAATTTAGCTTCCCTCCCCCCCCCCTCAACATACACACAGTATCTTTCTGTTTTGATTGTGTTTTTTGTACTCAACACATTGTTGTCTAGTTTCTAATCTAATTCTGCTATTCTCTTCCATTTTATGGGTGAGTTCATCCCATTCACATTTGTAGTTATCATTGTTAACTGTGTATTTCCCTCCATCCCATTCTCTTATCCTTCTTTCTTTTACCCTGTCTCCTCCTCAAGAGTTTTGTTTTATTTTTCTGATTACTACTTCCCTTAATCTACCTTCCCTCTTATCCCTCCTCCTCTTTCTCTTATCCTCTTTCCCTCCTACTTCCCTGTCAGGTAAGGTAAATTTCTATACTCAACTCTGTGTGAGTGTGTATTATTTCCTCCTTGAATCAGTTCACATGATAATAAAATATTTAAACATTGACATCCCCAATTCTCCCCTCCATTGTATAAATTCTTCTTTGTATGCTGCATTTATGTGAGATAATTTTCCCATTCTTCCTCTTCCTTCTCCCTTCTCCTGGTGCTTTCCTCTTTTTCACCCCTTTATTCTTCTTTTGAGATCATCCTAACATAACAGAAGCACCCACATGACTTGTGTTTATCTTTTTATGTTTCTCTCATATCTTGTATTTGAATGTCAAATTTCCTATTCAGCTCTGTTCTTTTCATTAGGAAATTTTTTATTTTATTAAATATCCATTTTCCCCTGTAGGATTATATTCAATTTTGCAGTGTAGATTATTATTGTTTGTGATCCTGGCTCCTTTACCTTCCAGAATATCCTTCACGTGGTACCTACTAAATCTCATGTGACCCTAACTGTAGCTCCATGATATTTTAATTATTTCTTTCTGACTGCTTGCAATATTTTATCTTGAATCTGAGAATTCAGCATTTGGGCTATAACATTCATGGGAGTATTCATTTGGGGATTTCTCTGAGAAGGTGACTGATAAATTCTTTCAGTTTCTACTTTACCCTCTGGTTCTAAGATACCTAGGTAGTTTTCCTTTATAATTTCTAGAAATATGATGTCTAAGTTTTTAAACTCATGACTCTTACTTAGTCCAGCGATTCTTAAGTTACCTCTCTTTGGTCTATTTTCCAAGACAGTTGTTTTTCCTGTGAAATATTTCACATTTTCTTCTATTAAAAAAATCTTTTGACTTTGTTTAGTTGTTTCTTGATATCTCATGGAGTCATTAGCTTACACTTGACCAATTCTAATATTTAAGAGCTTATTTTCTTTCTTTTTTTTTTGGAGGGCAATTGGGGTTAAGAAACTTGCCCAAGGTCACACAGCTAGTAAGTGTTAAGTGCCTGAGGCTGGATTTGAACTCAGATCCTCCTGACTCTAGAGCCAGTGCTCTATTCATTGCACCACCTAGCTGCCTCAAGAGCTTATTTTCTTCAGGGAGCTTTTGTACTTTTAAAAATTTGGTCAACTCTGGTTTTTAAGGAGTTATTTTCTTCATTATTTTTTGATCTCTTTTACCAAGCTGTTTTCTTTTCAAAATTTTCTTGCATAGCTCTTATTCCTTTCTCCAATTTATCATTTACTGTCTTATTTGATTTTTAAGGGATTTTCTACTCTTTTAAAAACCTTTTTTTTAACCATCAAAGGACTTTTGGGGTACTCTTGTCCATTTTGTATTTTTTGTTAAGGCTTTGCTTCTAGGTATTTTCAAGTCATTGTCTTCTTTGTTTGTGTCCTGATCTTCCCTGTCACCAAAGTAGCTGTTTATGGTCAGGTTCTTTTGTTTTTGTTTTGCTCATTTTTCCAGCCTGCTTCTTGACGTTAGACTCTGTGTTAAGCTGAGCTCTGCTCACCTCTGGAGGGAATGACTAGCTTGAGCCTCTATCATTTATATCCTTCTACTGCTTTCATAGCTCATGATAGAGGCCTATAAGTTTTCAGTGCTTCCAGAGAGGTAGGATCTGAAGAGAAGTCTGCTCATTACTCTCCTGGTCTGTACTCTGCAAATTTATGACCTAATTTAGATCATCTGTGGTTGAGTTTCAGTAGATCGCTGCTGTGCTCGGTCACAATTGGCCTGCTGGGAGGTTCTGCAGGTTCAGAATGACTTTAACTGCTGGCTGTCCCTTGTTTTTTGGTCTTCTGTCCTGGTTTATTCTGCTGCAGACCTACATATGGGACTAAAGATGAGAACTGAGTACCCATTCTGTTCCTGGGCTCAGTCACATACCCAAATTTTTGGAACTTGTTCCCTATTCCTTACACAAGTAGTATCCCTGCTCCCTTGTGACCATGACTTCTCCTCTCTACCCTGGAACTGGGTAATAGGTGACAGAGATGCCAGATGACACCTGATCCTATGCCCATTACTAGTATAGGGGTCTCCCCTGGGATCTCTTTCTGCCCAGGTATTCAGTATCTTTACCATTACTAGTGCTGGGCTATTCCATATCAGTAGTGTGGCTTGCATATCCCACTGTCACTTCTGCCTATTGTGACATCACTGCTATCCTCTGTGCTTCTGGCCAACCCCGATTCCTCTGCTAAGACACCTATCTGTCTTCCTAAATTGTCTTGGACTAGAAAAATTACTCACTGTGACTTTTTCTTGGCTTTCTTGATCAGAATTTGGCTTGATGCGTATTCTAAATTGTAGAAGGGACATGTTGGGAGAGCTAGGCAAAAATATTGGATCTTATTCCACCATCTTGACTCTGCCCCAGAAACCATTTGGAAATATAAAGCAAAGATAGCATACATTTAAAGTTGAGTGAAATTCAGAGAATGAAAATGGGACATATTGCTGAAAGGGCTTTGGAAAGTAAAAGCACTAAGGAAACAAAATGTTGCATAACTGGTGTTATCATTATTGATGATGATGATAGTGTTAGTGATATTTATGATGATTGTTCTGAGTAGTGCTTATAGTGATCATGGTTGGATAACGATAATAAGGATGTTGAAGATACTGCTACTGATTTTGTTTATGGTGAGAATGAATATTAGTTCAGTCATTTTTTTCAGTCATATCTGACCCTTTGTGACCCTATTTGGGGTTTCAGGAAAGATACTGGATTGGTTTGCCATTCCTTCTCCAGCTCATTTTACAGATGAGGAAACTGAGGCAAACAGGGTTAAGTAACTTGCCCAGAGTCACACAGCTAGGAAGTATCTGAAGCCAGATTTGGACTCAGGAAGAGAAGTCTTCCTGATTCCAGGCTCGGTGCTCTATCCATTGAGCCACCTAGCTGCCCTGAGAATAAATATGTTGGTAGTCAATGAGGATAATAATGTTGGTGGTGATGAAGATGAGGAACAGAAGATGGTGGTGGTAGTGGGAAAGACAATAATGCTGGTGATGGTAGGGGTGACGTTGAAGATGCTGCTGCTGGTGTTGGTTATGATGAGGAAAAGTAGGGTGATATTTATGGTGGTAATAATGATGGTGGTGGCAGGGAAGATTATGGTAAGGAAAATGGTAGTGGTGATGGTGGTGGCAAAAACAGTGATGCTGGTAATGGTGAGCATGGTGGAGATGGTGTTGTTAAAGATGATGTTGCTGGTGATGGTGACCATGGAAAGGGACAGTAATGATGTTGGTGGAGATGGTGGTGGGGATGAAAGTGATGATGACGACTATGATGATGATGGTGGTGCTGAAGATGATGAATCTGGCAAAGATGAGAAAGAGATTGAGCACCACTTCATTGTCTCTCTAGATTTTTCTGCAAATATTACTGAATTTTGAGCTTTTTCATCAAATAAGAACCAATAAATGTCAGATGACGTCCCCAGTGTAGTGAATATGTATGTGTCTTACGGTCTTTCCTTTCTACCACAGGGAATTTATGCTCATAGGAGAACAGATCCTCAGAAAGTCAAAGAAGATGTAGTGAACTTTGCACGTTTCAAGTGGCCTTTGCTCTTCTCTAGATTCTATGAAGCCTTTAAGTTTTCAGGTAACATTTCTAGGTTCCTCTCTCCCTATCCCTGGGTCTAGAGACAGAATTTTAGGGAAGAAAGGATTTCCATTTTTTCTGAGTCAATCAATCAACAAACATTTATTAAGCACTTATTGTATACCAGGCATTGTGCTCAGTGCTGGGGATACAAAGAATGGGTTGATAGCTCATTTAATTACAAAAAAGTATACACAAATACATACAAAACTGATAAAAGGTGGTTATAGGTAGATAATAGCAGCTGGAGAGATCAGGAAAGTATTCATCTACAAGTACTTGTACAAGCATCCTGGCATTTGAGGCAGATCTAGAAGAAAATCAGGGATTCCTAGAGGCAGAAGTGAGGAAGCAATGCGTTCTATGCATGAGGTACAGCCAATACAAAGGCACAGAGGTAGGAGATGAAGTTGGAATGTTATGTGTATTGAACAGTGTATAGTCCAGAATGGCTGGATTTCTGAGAGTGAGGCAGAAAGTAACATGTAAGAAAATTGGAAAGGTAGGAAGGGGCCAAGTTTTGAAGAACCTTAAATTACTCCTATAGGCAACAGGGAACCATTGGAGTTTATTGAACTACAGAGATGTCATGATCAAGCTTGTGATTCTGGAAAATCACTTTGGTGACTCTTTGAAGGATGCATTAGAGACCCTTCTGCTTGAGGTGGGAATGTAGATTAGGAGAGGTGATGAGGGTCTGAGCTATGATAACATCTATGTGAGTAGAGAGAAAGGGACTTAGACAAGAGATGTTGTGGAGACAGAAAGGACAGTGTTTGACAGCTGATGTGTGGGGTTCATGGGTTGAGTGACAGTGAAGATAACACTGAGGTTGCCAACCCAGGTAACTGGGAGGATGGCAGTGCTCCCAACAGCAATAACAAAGCTAAAAAGGGAGGTTTGGGGGATAAGATGAAACATTGAGTTTGAGATTTCATCGTGACACCAGTGGAAACGTGCATGATGCAGGATTCACAATGCCCAATAGAGCTCTGTGAGCCATCTGCACAGAGATAATAATTGAACCAATCACAAAGGATGACAATGTAGAGAGAAGACAGAAAAGGAGTCAGGGTATGTAGCCTAGATGATGGTTCATCAAAGGGAGGTTGAGGATGATTGGTCAGAAAGGTAGGAGAAGCAAGAGAGTGTCCTGACATCCCAAAGAAGAAATAGTTATCTGGGGGAAGAGAGTGGCCATAGTGTCAAATGTAGCAGAGGAATAGAGGAGAATGAGTACTGAGAAGAGATCAGAGCTGGAAGGGAACTTAGAAGAGCTTCAATTTCTCATATTTTTGAAAAGGAGCTGGGACCCAGAGAGGGTAAATGACTTGCCCAGGGTTGCACAGTAAGTATCAGAGGTAAGATCTGAACCCAGGGCTTTCTGACTCCAAGTCTAGCACTCTGTTCAATGGAGGTGACCCTGAGCTCTTAGAAGCTGATGCCTGTAGAACAGAAACTGAGTCAGGCCCTATGAAGCTATGAAGACTTTGAGTGTGGGTCTGTATGCCTGTCATTCATTCAGGGACTAGCCTTGAACCAAACTGGCCACAGAGTCTCAACACAATGAGTATTATTTATTATATGGGCTTCCTTGAAATGAAAATTTATTGTTACATATTTTGAATCCTCTCATGTTCTGCTATGCATATGACATGCTTTCAATTCTTTCTAACTTTGTATTTAAGTTCCAATGTTTAAGTTTATGATATGTTTCTGTTTCTGTTTTCTATTCTGTATTTGTGTTCTGGTGTTTGAGTCTAAAATAAAACTTTGGAAAAAAAAAAAAGAAAGGGGCGGCTAGGTGGCGCAGTGAATAGAGCACTGGCCCTAGAGTCAGGAGGACCTAGTTCAAATCCAGTCTCAGACACTTAACTAGCTGTGTGACCTTGGGCAAATCTCTTAACCCCAATTGCCCTGCCTTCCCCCCTCCAAAAAACAGAAAAAAACAAATTGGCCATAGGGTGATGAATGTTATTTAATTTTTCAGCTACAGTGACTCTTAAGGACCACCTATGAACTCCCAGAAGGACTGTGATCTGTGTTGTTAAAGGGAGGGCTCACACTGAAGAATTCATAGATCCTTAAAGTATTAAAATATTAATTATGACAAGAGGGTGTTGAACACAATTTATCTTGTCCTTGAAGACCCCAGATCATCATTATGAATCTCTATTACCACACATGGCTTGATCCAGTGAAGACCTCAGTGGCCTAGTGAGTCCCCTTTGTGCTTGCACTGAATGGCCCTAGGCCATTATTTTTTAGTCCTCCATGAGTCTGCTCTTTAGGGGCTTTCAGAACCTCCCCTAGATGCTTGGTTCCCTAGCTACTATACCCAGGGCCAAGCAAATGACCAGATTCCCCACCCCAGGTACATAAGGGAGGCAGATTTAGGTCCTGGGAGTGGGAAGAAACAACAAACCTACATTCACTGTCAGTAAGCCCAGTTCAATCACAGACACATCCAACGTCTCTGGAAAACACCCATAACTTCTCTGTGCCACGGTTTTCCTCCTCTGCCCTTCCTTACTCCTGGGGTTATTGTCAGACTCAAGTGAGGTAATGGGTGTAAAAGCACTTTGTAAACTGAAACAAACTACACACAAATGTGAGAAGAGTTATTATTGGAATTGCAGGATTTCAGAGTTAGGAACTACCTCAGATTTCACCTAGTTCAATTTGCTGACGACCTCCATTGACAGGGAGCTCGTTATCTTATGAGGCAGGCCATTCTCTATCTGGGCAACAGTGATGGCTGGGACACATTTCCATCTATCACACTGAGACTAACCTCGTAGACTCTACTTGGAAGGAACTTCAGAGGTCATCTAGTCCAAACCATACCTGAACAGGAATTCCTTTTACAATATACCTGGCAAATGGCCATCCGGCCTCTGCTTACATGTTTCTAGTGATGGGGAGCCCAGTAACTCCCAAAGCAGCCTATCTCATTGCTGAACAGCCCTGACTCTTAGGACTGCATTTTCTCTTCACCTTTGCCTCTTGGAATCCCTGGCTCTCCTTGATTCTGAAATACCACCCTCTTAAGAGAGTCTTTCCAGTCTCCCCACCCACCCCACAACTATTACTGCTTTCCCCTCTAAGGTTACCCTCCCTTTATTCTGTATGCATCTTATATGCGCCTATTATAAAATGATGTTTCCTCATTAGAATGTAAGCTCCTTGAGGGCAAGAATTGTTTTTGCTTTTTATTTCTATCCCAGTCACTTAGCACAGTGAATGCCTGGCACATAGCAGGCCCTTAATAAGTGTTTGTTGATTGATAGGGCGAGTGATCAGGAATTCCTTTCCATATTGAGCTGAAATCTACCTCCTTATAACTTCTCTCTGTTGTTCCTAGTTCTGCTGTCCAGGGCCAAGCAGAATAAGATTAATCCTTCTCCTGACTGGCAGGCCTGCAAACATTTGAAGACAGCATTCACATTGACCCAAAGTCTTCTCTTCTCCAGGCTAAACATTCCCAGTTCCTTCAGTTGATTTTTCTATTATTAGTATTGCCATCATCATCGTTATTACTTACAGTATATACTGTTTCCAACCCAGGGCCCAGCCTGCCCAAGAATGATGTCATTGTCGCTGTCAACTGGACGGGCGTCTACTTTGTGGATGAACAGGAGCAAGTCCTGCTGGAGTTGTCCTACCCTGAAATCATGGCTGTGTCCAGCAGTAGGTGAGGACATGGGGATGGAGGCAGGGACACACAAGCAGGCCAGCCAGGAGCCAGACTGGGGCGGGGGGACGGGGAGGGAGAGAGAAGAGAAGAGAAGAGCCCCTGGGGCTCCTCTGTGTGAACCCTGGCTGCCACCTCCATCCCCAAGAGTTCCCTAGGTGAGAGGAGAGGAGAGGAAAGGAGAAAAGAGGAGAGGAGAGGAGAGAAGACGGGAGGAGAGGAGAGGAGAAAAGACGGGAGGAGAGGAGAGGAGAGAAGACGGGAGGAGAGGAGAGGAGAGAAGAGGGGAGGAGAGGAGAAGAGAGGAGAGGAGAGGAGAGGAGAGGAGAGAAGACGGGAGGAGAGGAGAGGAAAGGGGAGGGGAGAGGGAGAGGGAGAGGGAGAGAGAGAGAGAGAATGAGAATATTTCTGTAACCCTACAGACAAACTCTCAGGCTGGGAGGGTCCTCAGGTGACTACTTAGTGCTCACCTCTGGTACTGGGAGCTCACCACTTTATAAGGCAACTGATTTCATTTTGGGATAGTTTGAATTGTCAGTGACTTTTTCCTTATATTGAGCCAAAAACTTCTCTCTAATTTCTCTTATTTAGATCTAGTTCTGAACTGTAGGTGTGTCTCACGTTACAAAAGTCTGATTTAGGGGAAATTAGTCTGAGTAAGATGGTTTACATTATAAAAGCCTCCTTCTGATCGTAGCAGTAGAATTGGCCCAGGCCTGGGAGTCAGGGCCCTGGGTTCTAGTCCCAGAGAATCGTAGAATCCCAGAGTCAGAGAGGACTGCAGGAGACATCTGATCTGTAGCTGAAGGGGCTCTTTCTCTGCAATTTCCCTGATTAGGGGTCGTCTCACCCTCACTTAAAGGGTTTTGGTGACAGTCAGTTTACTTCCTCCTGAACTTCTACTTCCTGTAAGTGAAGGAAACTGAACCTGGTGGCCTCTGACGTCCTTTCTGATTCTAACTTTATGATTTGTATGTGATTCTCCTCAGCCAACATCTAAAATGAGCACATGAAGGCCTTAAAGTGTGTCATTTAGCAATGACAGACTTTTGGGCCTGGAACTTCATTGTGAGGCTCAGAAACTGTCCCTGCTCTCTCTTACAGTGGGGGGAAGCTGCAGGCTCAGAGCTTCACACTGGCCACCATCAAGGGGGATGAGTATACGTTCACCTCCAGTAACGCTGAGGACATCCGAGACCTGGTGGTCACCTTCCTGGAGGGGCTTCGGAAGAGGTCCAAATTCGTGGTCGCCCTCCAAGATAACCCCAACCCTGGTTAGTGAACCCCATTCCCCTTCCCCCTGCACAAAAAGGCCAGGACCAGGAGGGGATTTCTAAGGGGGTTTAGGTGCCATGATGTAACCTTCCCTCCCGGATCAATGCCCCCCAGCTCTCAGAAAATGCTCCCTACCCCTCATAATAAGAATAATGAAAACAACAACAACTTACATTTTATAGGACCTGACTCCACGATGTGCATGGGTGTGCGTGCATGTGTGTGCACATGCATGTGTGTGCGTGCATGCATGTGCATGTGAGTGTGTGTGCATGTGTGCGTGTGTGCGTGTGTGTGTGTGTGTGTGTGTGTGTGTGTGTGTGTGTGTGTGTGT
>CM053582.1:154958810-154981829 GCA_028627135.1 Pseudochirops cupreus | reverse complement strand
GTGTGTGTGTGTGTGTGTGTGTGTGTGTGTGTGTGTGTGTGTGTGTTTAAATAACCATCCTGGGGTGGCTAGGTGGTGCAGTGAATGGAGCACCGGCCTTGAAGTCAGGAGGACCTGAGTTCCAATCTGGCCCCCAACACTTGAACATTTACTAGCTGTGTGACTTTGGACAAGTCACTTAACCCCAATTGCCCTCCAAAAAAATAAAAAAAGCAAAAGTAAATCAATAAATAGCCATCCTGTGAGGCAGCTTGTGTGAGGATTATTGTGCCATTTTGCAGATGAAGTCATGGAGGCTCAGAGAAATCACTTGCCCAGCGAGTGTCAGAGCCAGGACAGGGCTGATTTCTACTCCAGCTCTCTTTCTACTCTCCTCCCTTTGTTTTCCCTAGGTCCTCTTAACCTCCTACCACCCATCTCCCACCTCCCAGCCCAACCACGCATACATGTGCACACACGTATGTGTAGGTGTCTGCGTGCCCACATACATGTACACACATGCACACATACCAAGCTCATTCTCACTTCCTTGCCTTTGCTTAAGCCCACTGCCCTAAATTCTCTCCTCATGCCTTTCTAACTATATTCTACTCGGCTGGGGGAAGGAAAATGGAAATAGGAACACCATCTAATCCTACTCTTTGATTTTACAAAAGAAGAAACTGAGTCCCAGAGAGTTACAGTCACATGGGTAGTGAGTAATATTTGAACGCAAGTCTTCTGATTCCCACATCAGTTTGCTTGTGCTGCACCATGAACCAAAGAATCACTGGTAACTCTTAGAAGCGGCTGCCAGATGTTTTCCTCCCTTGGATACACACACATCCTGCCAGCAACATCCAGATCAGAACTCACCCAAATGGTCTCTTCTCCTGATATGAGCAGTCCAGGCTGTTTCCCCAACTCCTCCCTGCTATCCAGGAAGATGACATAAGCTTTCCCCAGACCCCATGCTTATCTTCCAGGAATTCACAGAAAGAGTCAGCCCCCCTGGCACAATTCCCATGGAAACATAAACAATCACCAAGGAAGAAGGAAGCTCCAGACCACCAGGAGGGCTGGAATTCCATGAGCTTCCCCTGCCTTGTGACGGGCTGGGAACCTATGAGCTGGATTGGGGAGGAACTGAAAAAAGTCAGCTTTCCCTGGTTCCCACCAGAATAAGTGGTCAGGTTCTGTATCACTGGCATCACAACATTCTTTGCTGCTGCTCACTCTTAGATCCTCCTTTTAATCACTGCCTCAGAGGAAGCACAGCCATTTCACCAGAGTTATTCCTGACCATTGGTATGCCTGTCTGTGTTAACAGCCTCCCTGTATTGTCTTGCTGTTGCATGAGATATGACCTGAGATGCTGGTACAAACCAACCGAATAATTTGGTGAGAAGTAGGCAAGGAAGTGGGATAAAGGCTTAGGGTCCCAGAGATTCCAAGGGCAGTATGATATAGCTTCAGCAGCCAGGTGGGTGCCGCAGTAGATGGAGCACTAGACTTGGGGTTGAGAAGACCTGAGTTCAAATCCTGTCTCAAATATTTCCAAGCCGTGTTATATTGGCTGAGCCACTTAGCCTCTTCCTGCCTCAGTTTCCCCATTTGTAAAATGGAGATAATAATAGCACCTACAAGTCAGGGTTGTTGTGAAGATTAAAATAGGTAATATTTATAAAGTGCTCCATAAACCACCTTTAAATACTGGCGATGATGGTGATGATGATGATGATGATGATGGGGCAGCTAGGTGGCCCACTGCATAGAGTGCCAGCTCTAGAGTCAGGAAGATTCATCTTCCTGAGTTCAAATCTGGCCTCAGATACTTACTAACAGTGTGACCCTGGGCAAGTCACTTAACCCTGTTTGCCTCAGTTTCCTCATCTGTAAAATGAGCTGGAGAAGGAAATGGCAAACCACTCCAGCATCTTTGCAAAGAAAACACCAAATGGAGTCACAAAGAGTCAGACACAACTGAAAAATGACTGAACAAAATATTATTATTACTATTATCTCTATTACTGTCATTCCCTGCCTCACATAGTGATCCTGTGATAATGACTTGGAAAACCTGAACATTCTGTTGAGACGTAAGCTTGTTCTTCTTAGGATCCTTGGACTTCTGGCACTGACCAGAAGGTACAGAATGTTTTTGCATGTGTGGAAAGTATCTCATAAACTCTAAAGCTGCGAGTGTGAGTTATTGCTGCTGATAACAATATGGAATTATTGCTCACTTTGCAAAAGAGGTGTGGGGGGAAAGCCCACCATATGTATTGGTTCTTTAGTTATGTAAATGTCCAAGATGATGACTTAATAATGACAATAACTAGCATTTATAGAGCACTTTAAGGTTTCCAGAGTACTTATAAATATTAGCTCATTTGATCCTCACAGTAATACCAGGAGGTAAGTGGTATTATCACTCCCATTTTACAGATGAGGAAAATGAGGCAGGCAGAGGTCAGATGAGTTGCCCAGGGTCACATAGTAAGTGCCTGAAGTAGGGTTTGGACTCCTATCAGTCTCACTCCAAGTCCAGCACTCTATTGCATCACCTACCTGCCTTTTTAATAATAAAAACAAAAGATTCACATTTATGAATACTTTTAAGAATTCCAATAAGATGGTCCGTCATCATTACCACTAACTACCACCCTTGAAAAATCACATTAGATGGAAAGGCTATTCACATCCAGAGAAAAGAACTACAGAGTTTGAATGCAGCCTGAAGCAAACTACTTGCTCTCTCTTTTGTGCTTAGTTTTGTTTTATTCCTACTTTCTTGTTGTTCACTTCATGGATTATAATTCTTCTTTACAACCTGACTAATGCTTAATGCGAAGGTATCTATAAAGCCTATATTGGATTGCATGCCACCATGGGTGGGGGAGGGAGAGAAAATGTGGAACTCATGGGATTGTGGAAATGAATGTTGTAAACTAAAAGTAGATAAACAAATTTAATTTTAAAAGTTTAAAAAAAGAAAAATTACATTATCTATGCCTAAGAATTTGGGCAACTCACAGTCCAATGCCCAAGACTTCTTTAGGAACAAATAAAACACAAAGGAACATAATAAGAATGCCAGATGGGGGGTGAGGGGACAGCCACTTCCTCACCTAGGTCACTCCCTCCCTCCTTCATTCTCAGTTTTATTTATATACACATGCTCACATTCACACAATCTCATCTCTAGTGGCAAATAGTTCCAGCAGTACAATATAATGGGCCACCTTTTAAAATTAAATACATTTTGATAATACTTATTTTTTACTTTACCTACATTTCCCAAAGAGCTACCAAGGAATAAAAAGGGGGGAGGGAGAAACAATTTAGCAAAAGTAATCAACAGATCAAAAAAGTCTGGCATCATAAGTAATGTTCTACACCCATAGTCCCCCACCTCCGTATAGAAGGGAGGGAGCTACCTTCTCCCATCTCTTTTCTGGGGCCAAGCTTGGTCCCATAATTTCCAAATGTTCAGCTTCATTTGTTTTGTGGTTGTCATTCTTCTCATTTACATTGTTACAGTCATTATGTATATCATTTTCTTGGTTCTACTTACTTCACTTCCCAAAAGTTCTTATATGTCTTTTCATGCTTCTCTATATTCACATTATAGTCATTGTTTCTTATACCACATTAATAGAGTTTGGTTCTATCCTTAGGGATATACCTGGAACACAGCCGATGGCTTTCCATTTCCACAAGCTCAGGTGACCTGCTCTCACTGCCCTGCCTTCTTTACCTTGGAAACAACATTTGATCCTTTCAAAGGATAGCAAGATAACTAGACTTTGTAGAATATCCCTGAGATAGTTCTTCTTTTCCCTTTAGTTGTCTGAGAATCACAGAATCTCAAAATTAGAGACCCTTTAGTCTAACACATAACTAACAAGAATCTTCTCTACAACATACTTTACAAGGAGTGTTCAGTCTTCACTTGGAGATCTCAGGTGAGGGGGATTCCACTATGTCCTAATACAGCCCACTACACTCTGGATTTTTCTAATAGTATAAAGACAATTTTTAGCATTCATTTTTTTAAAATTTGAGTTCTAAATTTTTTCTCTCCCTCAACTCCCCCCTTCCTAAGATGGTAAACAATTTGATATAGGTTAAATATGTGCAATCATGTAAAATATATTTCCACATTAGTCATATTGTCAAAGAAGAAACAGACAAAAAGAAAAAAAACCCTACAAAAACAAAGTGAAAATAGCACGCTTTGATCTGCATTCAGACTCCATCAGTTCTTTCTCTGGATATGAACGGTATTTTTCCTCATGAGTTCTTTGAAATTGTTATGAATCATCGTATTGCAGAGAAGAGTGAAGTCATAGTCGATCATTCTAACGCTGTTACCATGTACAATATTCTCCTCACTTCACTTTTCATCAGGTCACGTAAATATTTCTGTGTTTTTCTGAAAGCTTCCTGCTTGTCCTTTCTTATAGCACAATAGTATACTATTACATTAAGATACTACAACTTCAACCATTTCCCAATTGATGGTCATCCCTCAAATTTCCAATTCTTTGTCATCACAAAAAAAGAACTATTACAAATATTTTGGTACAAACAGGTCCCTTTTCCTTTTCTTAGATATCTTTGGGACTTCAGATAGTTTTCAAATGAACTACTGTCTAATCTTCCCTCTTACCATCTTGTACTTGTGAAGCTGACTTTTTGAACCCAAATATGGAAAATTTACATTTGTCTCTGTTCAACTTCTCCTTAATTATTTGGCCCAATGTTCTAGCCTGTTGAGATCTTAGAAATAGTTGTTGATTGTCCCTTTTGGCTTTCTGTCATCTGCAAACTTGATAATTCTTTATCCAAATAATTTATTAAGATGTTAAACAATAAAGTGATCTCTGGGGTGATCTGTTGAAGACTTTGTGCCAAGTTGACATCAAGCCATTAATGACTACTTTTTGGGTCTTACCATTCAATTAGTTCCATGTATGCCTGATTGTATGATTATCCAGCCCACATATCACCAATGTTTTTTTTTCTACAAGAATACCATGGGGGGGCACTTATTCAAATGTTTTGCTGAAATCTAGGTAAACCATACCTGTAACATTCCCCTGATCGATCACCAAACATTTCATAACGTTTGCCACTATGTGCCAGGCATTGTGCCAGGCTCCAGGAATACAAGTACAAAGAATGAAACAATCTGTACTCACAATGAGTTAACAGTCTAGTGAGGGAGATAAGAAGTACATATTAAAATATATGCAGTGAAATAAATACAGAGAGACACCAAGTAGCTGAATACAAGGTAGTTTGTAAAATAAAAAAAAGGAAATAAGTTTAATTTGGGATGACCTGTTATTTATTTAATTGGTGGTGATGAAATCTAAGAAAACTATTTTTAATACCTCTCCTGGTTTAAAAAAATGCTTGAAAGTCAACATATGTCATGAGCTGTTCTTAATGAGGCCATATTGAATCTGTGGTCATAGCTTTCTTTTCTTGACGCTCCCTTATTAATACATTATAGAATTTTTTCAGGAGTTGAAGGCAAGCTCATTGGCCAATAGCTTGCCAATCTCTTTCCTTTTTTTAAAATTTGGTAATTTGGTGGTAGTTCCCCACAGTCTTTCAGTGATCATTGACAGTGAGCAATCCCTCTGCCAGATCTTTCAGTCCCCAAGTACGTATACTTCATATGGATTCGGTGGCTTGAAATCACTTGTCAAGAAAATCTAGGTGCTCTCTTACTCTCTACTTACTTGTCTTGAGTCTTAAAGTAAAAGTGACGGTCCAGAGAACCCTCAGGCCTTCAGCTACTGTTTTCTGTTCCTGTTTCTGCCTCCAGTGGGTGAAGAATCTGGCTTCCTCAGCTTCTTGAAAGGAGACCTCATCATCCTGGACCATGACACCGGTGAGCATGTCATGAATTCTGGCTGGGCCAATGGAGTGAATGAGAGAACTAAGATCCGAGGAGACTTCCCTACAGACTGTGTGTATGTCATGCCCACAGCCACAGCACCTTCTCGGGAAATTGTGGTAGGTATTAAGGCAGGTTGGCAAAGTATGGGGCCCTGGGGGAAGTGGCCTTTCTTGCAGGGCTTGGGAAGTCTGGGCCCCTTGCTTTTATTCACACAGTTTTCTAGGGTTGTAATGCCTCCCCCCACTCCCACTCCCGATCTCATAGAGTCATGAGATTTTATACTAGAAGGGACTTTACAAATCACCTTGTCTTACACCTTCACTTAACAGAGGAAGAAATTGAAACCCTAAAGAGATTTGGAGACTCTCTCAAAGCCACAAAGTCAGGATTCCAGTCCTGGTCTTGGGGCTCCAAATACAATGCTCTTTATTGATGAAAGGGTATAATATAGTATAGTTTAACTACATGGCTCCTTGAAGCCTCCCCAGATCCCTCCAGTTGGTAGATCTCTTTCCCTCAGCTGATCTCAGAGCTCTTTTTTTGTACGCCTTTCAGACAATTATTGTGTTCTGTTATTTTGTTTCAAATATGGGCTATCCTTTCCCCCCAAAATCTGGCTTGTACAAAATTCAAGGGCATTAATTTAGTGAGAAAATGACAGTAAAATGATGCTAAAATGAAGTTTACTTAAATTGAGAGAATTATTTTTTTAAAGATGCCCACTTTCTCTAAAAATTCTCAATTCATTATTTCCAGGAGCCATGATTTCATCCACGTGTGTACTCCTAACCCCAAAGAATATCTGCTGACCCCTCAATCACTCATCCAGCCCATCAACAAACATTTATTTAGCTCATTCTCTGTACCAGGCACTGTGCTACGTGTACAACAAATAAAAAGGTCCCTACTCATAGTGAGCTTACATTCCAATTTGGGAGACAGCTCGTATGTATATAAGTTTGTACAGAATAAATAAATACATGTATAATGTATGTATATAGCATAAATAGAAACATATAAAACATAACCCTTATAAATGATGAGAATCAGCTAGGATAGATAGAGATACAGAGATATAGATTATCTATTGTTGATTCATTAACACTGAACTCATGGCCAACAGCACAAGAACTCATGCCTGAATGAAGCTTATTTAACACACACGTTTTCTCTGTAAGGTACATCACAGCCTTCTTGGGCTTAGGAACACTAAACAGTACTTCAGCACCGTGCCTGAGGGCCATTTTAAACAGAGAAATCACTAACAAAAAGCAGAAAATTGTGGAAAATGTGGTTCTAAATAGACCACAAAAAGGACATGTTAACAATATGAAAGCTAAAACAAGATGACAGAGAATAGCTTTGTTCAACAACAGATGGGAATGTGTTTAGGCAACTGAAATTTTTCACCACTCTATGCATGTCCACAGATGACCACAAAAGTTCTATGAGTATTGATTTTAGGGTTATAAATAAATTTTAGTAAGTGACTTCACAAATACAGAATTCATGAAAAATGAGGATTGACCATGTAAATACACGCATATATACACACAACCACACACATGTATATACACATATGTGTATGTATATATATACATACATACATATATACATACATATATATGTATATGTGTGTATGTATATATACGTATATATACGCGTGTGTGTGTATGTGTGTGTGTATATATATATATATGTATACACATATATATATATATAGGAAGGAAAAGCCCTCACAGTTGGGGGGGAATCATATAGTCCAAAGGTTCTTAACTTATTTTGTATGTGTTGGATCCCTTTGATAGTCAGTCAGTTTGATGAAACCTATATACCTTTCTCAGAATTATGTACAATTGTACAAAATAAAATCTGTCAGATTACAAAGGAAACTAATTATATTGAAATAATTCCAAGTTCATGGACCCCCTGAAATCTATCCTTGGACCCCTTGGCAGATCTGTGGACCCCAAAGTTAAGAACTACTAATATAGATAGGAGTTCCTTGAAGGAAGGAAGGAATGTATTGCAAGCATGAAGGATGGCCAGTACAAAGGCCTAGAGAGAGAGGAAATCTCACATATGACACATGACACGTATGCCATATTGAGGGACATAGAAAAGACCGAATTGTCTAGATTATAGAGTGGGAAAGGGAATAATGGCAAATGAGAATAGTGGCTAGTTTGGGGGCCAAGTTGTGAAAGATTAACTTCTAGGGACCTCAATTTTCTTATCTGTGAAAGGTGTAGAATTGGACCAGATGGCCTCTGAGGTCTCTTCAGCTCCAGATCTATGACCCAACGATTAATCTCCTGGGGGTGCTCGAAAGTCTGTTCACACTTAACCAGGCTGGTCCTATGATTTCTCTCTCTTTCCCTCTCCCTCTCTCTTCCTTTCTTATTTTTCTTTCTCCTTTCTTTCTCTCTTTATCCTTTCCTCTCCTCTCCCTCTCTGTCTCTCTTTCTCCCTCCCTCCCTCCCCCCCCTCTCTTTTCCCCTCTCTCCTTCACGCACCCAGGCTCATTTCCACATCATGGGGAGTCATTAAAGAAAGATTTTAGAGCAGTCAGAAAAGATAAATGCTCAATATGGTATATGGTCATTTGGTATAATTCTTTTTCTTCCCAGTATAGAGAAAAGAGTCCTGCATTTGGGGTCATAGGTTGTATTAGAATTGGAAGAGACTTTGGAGGTCCAATCCCCTCATTTTACAGCTGAAGAGCTCAGGCCCAGAGAGGTTAAATAACTTGGCCAAGGTCATACAGGTCATAAGTAACAGCAGAGTATGGATTAAAGACAGGTCCTCTGACTCCAGTGCCTACAGGCTCTCCACTATACCACAGTTCCTCCTAAGTTAGAAGACCTGGCTCTGTGACCATTGAGCACCCTATCTCAGCCTCAGTTTCCTCCTCTGTAAAATGGAAGGAATACCCCTCATATTGCCTCCCTCGAGCTTGTTGAGAGGAAACCATTAGTCAAGCTTAAAGCCCTAGAGCATCACAAAGGCCATCCCCTGAAACATCCCCAGGGTTGCCATTCCTAGTGCTGGGTAACCATGTGAAAGCTTTGGAAGGTTTGCTTTCTGCCATGTATGGCTCATCTTTGTGCTTTGAGATGATAAAGAATCTCCATCTTCATTTGTAGAGCTAGAAGAGGCAATAACTAAGTGTGCCGAAGGGGACAAACAACACCTCTACCTCCCTCTCCCATTCTGGCTATGAGACATGTCAGGGCTGAGTTGGGAAAGGAGAGAGGCAACTTGCCTCTCCAACTTTCATGTGTCCATGAGCACATGTCACCCAAAGCACATTTCCCACCTAGTCAAACCTATGCTTGGGCTGCTGTTTTGTGTTTGTTCTTTCCTGATCTCACACACACGCCTATCTTGAGACATGGCCAAGTTTGGGCCTCTCCTCTGGGCCAGCGGCAGTCCTCTTCAAGAGTGGTGGAGTAGTTGCCAAGGCCTCCTGCTTTGATGCCCGCCCAGGACTGCTGGACCTCTTGAAATCATGAGATTTCCTACAAACCTGGACGTGTCCATCTTGAACTCATTCACCTAAGATCAGGAATTTGCAGGCATTTGAGACGCAGTCCAAACCTAGACTCAGACTTTCCTTGTCGGGGCACGTGCTTTTAGATACCATGGGCCAGTGAGCCCAGGAGCAAAAGAGGAGGATCAGGGCAAGCTGCCCCTCCATCTAGTTGAATCTCAAGAGGAAGCCCCCAACAGTGTTGATGTGGTTTATATCTGGAAAGGGAGAGGCAGAGGGGCAGGTTGCTCCCTTTTGTTGATCCACTGAATCATGAGATATTCTGCATCCAAAAAGGAGAGGTTTGTCATCTCAAAGTGCAAACCCCTTAGAGATGGGACACATGGACAGAAAAACCCTGTTCCACTCCCTGCCACCAAGTTTCCATGGGAAACCAGGAATGGCCATCCTGATCTGGCTTTATGAGATGGCCCTCGCCATAGAATAAATGGAAGTTTTGTCATTTTTTTTTCCTTTTTGAAGAAATCTCATCTTAAATGTGAGGCCTAGATTTGGGGTATTGCTATATTTTATATTAAAGTGACTTGTGTGCTCTTTGTCAGTTAGCCTGTGGGCAGGCATTTACTATGCCCCTGTAGTGTACCTGGCACTGTGTCAGGCTCTGGTGATCCATTTATAAGAATGAGACAGTCCCTTCTCTTGAGGAGCCAAGGTTCCACTGCCAGACTCCCCTACTAGACTAGGAATTCCCTTGGAGGTAGAAATGGTACTTCTTCCCTTTGCTTTCCCTTCCCTCCCTCTGCAATGCCTGGTTCAGGGCCTTGTAAACTTGCCTAGGACTTGGTAGCCAGGTGATTTCCTCCAAGATGGTGCTGCCTCTGCCAAGGCAGATCACAGTCTCTCCAGGCCTTTGTGCCCTGCACAGAATTAACATGAGGCTCTCGATTCCTTAGGCCTTAATCACAATGACCCCAGACCAGAGACAGGACATCATCCGCCTTTCCCAGCTGCATATGGCAGAGCCAGAAGTTCGAGTGAAGCCCTACACGCTGGAGGAGTTCTCTTATGATTACTTCAGGTACCAGTCCCTAACCCCAAGCCTATTAGCCATAGGCCTTTCCCCTCACTGAGAATATGATCCCCACACCCTAGTTTTCCAGCACCTTCTGGGCCAGCAATATGGGTACCTTTTAAGATGCCAGGTATGTGTACAGGGATGGTGGGATGGATTGGATGGGCAGAAGACCTAGATTCAGGGAAACCTGGGTTTGAATTCTGTCTCATCTGTAAAATGGAGGCAGATAATAATAGCACCTGTTTCATGGGGTAGATGTGAGGATCAAAGGAAATAATGTATATAAAGTGCTCTGAAAACCTCAAAACTCTATATAAATGTAGGTCTTTATTATTACCAGAATCATCTGTGTAGTGCTCATTGTAGGTAGCTCCCAATGTGGCGACTCCCTTTGCTTTCAGAGATCAGAAGCCCTGGCACCTAGCAGAGAAGTCCTAGGCCAATTGTCTTAGGCATTTGGAATTTAAGTGATTTACCCATTGTCCAGCCTGGAGAATATCTGAGAAGCATTCAGCTTGGTGGCTTCTGGAGGTGCCAGATGGGGAGAGATGAGAAAGCTCCTAAGAAGCCTTTGTGGATTTCCCCATGCTCCCCCCTGTCCTGCCCTTCCCTCCCCACTCTACACCCTCTACTAGTTCTGCTCAGTCTCAGAGGGATAAAGAACAGAGCTTTCGGTTGGCTTCCTGTGGCCTTGGTTATAACTGCCCCTTGTCTCCTGTGTTTGGCACCCTCCTAGGCCCCCACCTAAGCACACTTTAAGCCGGGTCATGATTTCCAAAGCCCGGGGCAAGGACAAGCTATGGAGCCACACCAGAGAGCCCCTGAAGCAGGCCCTCCTGAAGAAGATTCTGGGCAATGAGGAGCTTTCCCAAGAGGCCTGCATGGCCTTCATTGATATCCTGCCCTGGAGGGAATGTGGAAGTGCTAGGGCATGGGGACTGGTTGTCACCGAGCCCTGGCAGGGAGGGAGTACAGGGAGCGACTGGGACATCACCAAGACATTCTGAGATGGGGAAACACAGGGGAACATGAACTATCTAGGCTCAGAACAGGCTAGAGGGGAAAGTTCCCTGTCTCATGACTAAGAACTGCTGCTTGATCTATAGGGCAAATCAGTATTAGGTCTGTGATAGACTGAGTCCACCCAGCAATGTGGGAAAGTGAAAAGAACTCTGGATTGGGGGTCAGAACACCAAGGTTCAAGTCTCAAGGTTGCCACTTAACATGGTTAGTTGCCCTACACAAATTTTTCCTGCCGTGGTTCTCAGTTTTCTTCCTCTGTAAAATGAAAGGTAGTAAGTGACTGATTGTTGAGGGCTCTTCCAGCTCTGATGTTTTATGAATTATCAAGGGAGGAGGGAGGTCACATTTCCTTCTCTTCCATGAGAAAACCTGTTCTCCATTCTGCCCAAGAATCATATGAAAGGCTTCCCTCTATGCCACAGATCTACCCAGGCTTGATTCCCAATACCCTATTCAGAGATTCAAGTTCATCACACGTGGGTAGAAGAAAGGAGAACAGAAAAGAGAAAGAAGCAGAAAAGGGGAAGAAGAGAGGGAAAAAGAGGGAAGAGTGAAAGAAAGGCCCCAAGAAGGCAAACAAGAGATTGAAAAATAAAAATGCACAGGAAGAGAGGAAGGCACTTATGGGCACCTATGCAGGTGATTAACTTATTAGATTTAACAAACATTCATAGCCCTTTGAAGTCTCTGATGTAGCATGCCAGGCTTTGAGAGAGATCAGTCTTGCCCTCATGGAGCTGACAAACAAGTAATATTTATTGATTCCCTGAGCTGGGGGAAGGAGGGTACAAGGAAAGATAAGAGATGGGCCTTGCCCTCAGGGAGCTTACAGTCTTAGGATGGCCTTCATTTTTAGAATTAATCTTAGCTCATCTTTCTTGAAGAAAAAAAATAGACACACATGAAACTAATGGTCTACCCAAATGAAAATGCTAAGGCCGTGTAGAATCAAGAGTGAGATTATACAAAGGAGACAGAAAATGGGAAGAGAGAATAACAAGTCCCAATATGATAGTGAAGCAGGACTTGGCATTCTTTACCCCTGTTTGATCAGGAAGGCAATGTGGTAGAGTGGAAGGAATGTTGGACTTGGAAGTCCAGAAAGACTGAGGTTCAAATCCTACCTCTCCCACTTAGTTAAGTGATCACAGAAAATTTACTTTAAACTCTTTGAACCTCAGTTATATAATCTTGCACTTGCAAACCTCAAAGTCCTGTCAGTTGTGGCTCCCATTATTATCACCCTTAGGGCCACTCTGTCAGTTTGGCAGGGCAGGTATAAAGATATCCATTTTAAGGATGAGGAAACAGAGGGCCTGAGAAAGGACATGACTTACCAAAGGTCAAATGTTAGGTTACTGACCAAGTCAGGATTCAAACACAGTTCACAGGATCATAGACTTTAGAACCAGAAGCAGTCAGATCCTTTCATTCTATGGACAAGGAAACTTAGCCGCAGAAAACTTGGATGACTTCTGTTCCAAGTCTAGAATCTTACCAGTTCCACAAACCCTCTGGAGTTTTCTTTCCATCTTAGTGGTCTCTAGTTGAATATCCACTCTCTAAGCATCTCTTATAAAACCCTTCCCCATAGTCCCTGGGTAGTTCTTAGTTGGCTCGTGGTTAGCGTTTCCTTGACAGATGGTGTACCCATGCTCAAGTACATGGGTGACTACCCCTCCAAGAGGACCCGCTCTGTCAATGAGCTCACAGACCAGATCTTCGAAGGAGCACTGAAGGCCGAACCCCTGAAAGATGAGATCTATGTACAGATACTTAAGCAGCTCACTGACAACCATATCAGGTATGTAGCTAATAGCATGGACCCTGCTGTTAGGCAGGGAAGCTAGGAGATGATGGGAGCCAAGCCCGTTATCTGACTGCACAAGTCAAATTCCTACCCATCTCTCCAGACTCAGATCAAACACTACCTCTTCTGTGTTTTTTTTTAAGTCAAATCCCTGAACATTTATTCAGTGACTACTATGGGCAGGGCCTAGGAGATTGTAAGTGTCTTGAAGGCAGGCACCATCACAATCACACCTCATGGGAGCCTGCCTGCCAAGCCTGTTTGTGAAGTTGGCCCTGATACTATCTATGGATTACCAACATTTTCAATGAATTGATATATAGCGGGTACCTAAATATTCACGGACCTGGAAGAAATCTTACCAGAGAGGTAGAGAGATAAAGCAGCTTGCCTAAAGTCCGTGACAGTGGCACTGTCAGGGTTAGAATCCAAGTATTCTGATAGCCAGACCAATGCTCTTTTCCCTTTTCAGCAGTAGGCTGGAGTCATCTCTAGCTGGTGCCCTTCGGAGAGATGATTGTTAAATTTTCAGTGTGAGCATTTATTTACACTTCAGCAATCAGCATACACTACAAACCAGGGCTAGAGTTATTGTTTTGATGATTGTTCTAGATGTAAGAAGGTGATAGAGACAATGTTAACAATGCAGATTAAATTTTAGTGTGTCAGTCCTACTTATTTTTCCCCCTGGAGAGTCAGTTGTTAAACATTTACCAGTATGCTCCTGTTCCATAGCTGCCTCAACTAGAATAAAACTAACCAGGATAACAGTTCCCTCCTTCCCCAAGCATGTTGTCACCTTATTGGGCTACGACTGGAGCATACAGGAAGTCCACCTGATCCTGCCCTCCTCTGCCCACCATGATATGGGCATAGCATGAGCTGCTGTGACATGTGGCTTAGCTGGTGTCTCTCTGGTGCCCAGGTACAGTGAGGAGCGAGGCTGGGAGCTGCTCTGGTTGTGCACGGGCCTCTTCCCACCGAGCAACATCCTACTTCCGCACGTGCAAAGGTTCCTCCAATCCCGGAAGCACTGCCAGCTGTCCACAGACTGCATGCAGAGGCTCCAGAAGGCTCTCAGGTATGGGCGGCTAAAATGCAGTGGGAATACTAGGGACAAACATAGGACTGTTAAATCATGGAAACTCAGAGATGTGAGGGAACTTCAGAAGGATCATAGGATAACAGAGTTTAGAACTGGAAGCGGCCTTAGATAATAAATCTACTCCCTTTCATTGATTTTATTTAAGTGTAAAAATATCTGCTTCTTCCCTCACACCTCCTGTTCCCCAAGTCCACCCCTGGGTTCTGATAGGTGGGCTTTTGCCTTACCTTGCCGGGAGCCAAGCCTCCCTGACGCTTCTTGGTCACCTCCAGACTGTGCCACACCACCTCTCGCCCTCTCCTCCTAGCTTCCCTTTATGCACCGTCTTTCCCTTATTTAGAAGGTAAGCCCTTTGAGGGCAGGAACTCTCTTGCTTGTTTAGTATCACTAGCACTTAGTACAGTTGCTGACTTATAAGTGCTTAACAAATGGTTATGTCTGCCTAGCATCTCTCTCAAAATCTCTCTCAAAATCTCTCCTGTCTCTTTGTCTCTCTCTTCTTGCTGTCTTTCTCTTCTGTCTTTCTCTCTCTCCCCTGTCTGTCTGCCTATCAATCTGTCTATCTGGAGGTCTATCTATCTATCTATCATCTATCTATCTACTCTAGTCTCTGTCTGTATCTGCCTATCAATCTTTCTTTCTGAAGGTATCTCTCTCTTTCTCTCTCTCTCTATCATCTCTGTCTTCTGTCTGTCTGCCTATCAATCCTGTCTGTCTGAAGGTCTATTTATCTATCTCTCCATCTCTCTATCTATTATCTAGGTTTCTATCAACTACCTAGCTTCCTTCAAGGCTTAAGTAAGATGCCACCTTTTCCAGGATTCCCTCAGAGAATGCTTTGTCCTTCCCCAAACATTCTTAGAGCACTTTGTCTTGGTCTCTCTTTGCCTCCTCCTCTTCCTCCCTTAGGTTGTACTTATCTTTGTGTGATGGATATCATTTCCTTGGCCAGAAAAGGGTAATGACTTACTTAAGAGTGATACAGGTGGGAAATAGCAAGAACAGGATTTAAACCCAGGTCCTCTGACTCCACATGTGCTTGATATTCTTTGTAGCATGCCAGACTACACCCCACTGCCCCCAAGAAGCCATCTTTAGTTCCATAACCTCTTCTTTCCCCATTCCTCAAATGCAACCTTCCCCCTTAACTCCACAAAGCACTGTCTTGTATGTCCCTAGTGTACTGATCATGTGTGTATCATGAACTGTCTGTGTACATGCATGCTTCTTACACAGGACTCTATCTCTTGGCTCCAAAGCTCTGCACTGACAGCTCCTCATACCTGAAATGCTCTTAATCCTCCCCTCTGCTTCTGGGCTCCCCTAGAGGCTTAGTTCAAACCTCACCTCCTACAGGGGGATTTTCCAGACCCCCAACCCCGGCTCCCTGCTGGTGCCTTCCCTCTAATATTACCTCTCATTTATACTATGTATATTGTGTGTATGTGTGTGCATACATGCGTATGTATGTATATATATATGTATAAATATATCTATGTGTGTATATATGGTATATATGTGTATATATAATATGATATATATGTGTATATTATATATATATATATATATATATATATTACTTGTGCCCAACTCTTCATGATCCCAGTCAGGGTTTTCTTGACAAAGGTACTGGAGTGATTTGCCATTTCCTTCTCCAGCTTGCTGTGGCTGGCACAGTGGGGGTTCTGAAAGTGGAACCTAGAAGGGGGCAAGAGCACGTGAGGTAAAGAAAGGAGAAGAGCACACGAGCTTAGGTTAGCATAGCCTGGGCAGACTCCGAAGCAAGCCACTGTCCCGAGCCACTCCAACACACTGGATTTTATTGAGACTATTGATGTCATGGCAACATTCTAAAGTTCTACAAAACATAAGCAAATATAATGAAAAGCATGTAAAGATTATATGGGCACATTTACTTTATCAGCTTTTGTTCTGTCTCCATGATAAAATGCCTTATAAAGTTGTTCAAGGAACATCCTGCCCAACTGCATTTCCCTGCAAACATACTTGACTCCACCCTCACATCTCTGCTTTTGCAGGGAACATGTTCCTCATGTACAGCCTTTGCTGTTTATGAGTTTAGTGGGGTCAAGCTGTGCTCATCTGATTTCCTGAATCTCCTCCTTTCTTCTCAATTTATGAAGAACCACAGACAGGGTTATCTGGGGTGGCATATCATGAAGAGCTGCTCTATAGTTTTTATTGCTGACACAGAATACCCAGTATAATTATATGGTGTTTCCTCATTATCTAATTCTACTCCCTCTGGGAGCTTAGGGTGAGGCATCCATCTAGTATCATTAACATACACCAGGGGAGGTTTGTCAAGCCAAGTAAGAGCCCATATGGTGGGTGGCTTTTTGAGCATAGCCCAATATGTGTCTGCTCAGGCTCCTACTGCTAGGGTGGTAATTGTACACATAGTTATAAGTAGGTTTGGGGCAGTCTTAGGGAGGCTCGCTGCCTTGGTCAATTGTTTCACCATTTGTACTGTCTTTTTAACCTGACCCCAGGTTATCAGGGTCGCCTCTTGAGTTCTTGTTGTTGTTGTTGTCACTCTCCAAGTCCTGTCATCCCCAAGGGCAAGATCTTTGAATCGCCTGCTGGGGGGGGGGGGGGTGGATCCAAGATGGTGGAGTAAAAGCAGGAACTTGCATGAGCTCCTGCTCCAACCACCTCCAATACCTATAAAAAAATGTCTCTAAATAAATTTTAGAGCTACAGAACCCACAAAGTGACAGAGAAAAAAAAATCTTTTGCTGAAGGTAGTCTGGCAGGACGACAGGAAGGGTCTATCACACTGGACTGGGACCTGAGCACAGTCCTGTGTGAGCCACGCCAGCCCAGACTCGCAGTCCAGACCAGCCAAAGCAGACTTCAGGAAAGTGAATTACCAGCAGCTGTGGCAGTTTCCAGAATTCTCAACTGATATACACCAAAGAGAAAGTAAAAGGTCAGTAGGGACCTCTGTTGGAACTGGATGAGAGAAGAGCATGGTCCAGCCCCTATCCCTGGGGTGAGAGGTGGCGGTGGTGCAGTGGCTGTAGCTGCTGCCACGTGGCTGCCTCCAGAGCTCCTGGCCTGCAGATCATTTGGGGGAACCAAGCAATCATTCAGAGGGTAATTGCTCTTGCTTTGACCTGCTTGAATCTGGGTCACTGTCTTGGGTGGCAGTCCTGGGGTGAGGAGTACTAGCATGGCAGAGCTTGTGGTGGCTGTAGAGAGGGTGTCCTCTTCATAGCTCTGACAACAGCTCTGCCAGCAACTGAGCAAAACCCCAGAAATTTAGGACACAGCTCTCTCCACTCTGGAAGCAGAGTTCTATCATGGCAAAGACCTTAAAAGTAAAGTAATTGACTGGCAAGATGAGCAAGCAGAGGAAGCACAATCAGACCATAGAATCCTTTTTTAGGGACAAAAAAGGATCAAAACATGGAACCAGAAGAAGACAACAAAGTTAAAACTCCTGCATCAAAAGTTTCCAAGAAAAATATGAATTGTTTACAGGCTATGGAGGAACTCAAGAAGGATTTTGAAAATCAAGTAAGACAAGTAGAGGAAAAATTGGGAAGAGAAATCAGAATGATGCAAGAAAATCAAGAAAAGTGAGCTAACAGCCTGCTAAAGGAGACCCCAAAAAAATACTGAAGAAAAGAACACTTTAAAAAATAGACTAACTCAAATGGCAAAAGAGGCCCAAAAAGCCAATGAGGAGAAGAATGCCTTAAAAAACCAAATTGGCCAGATGGAAAAGGAATTTCAAAAGCTCACTGAAGAGAATAATTCTTTCAAAATTTTATTGGAGCAAATGGAAGCTAATGACTTTATGAGATATCAAGACACCATAAAACAGATCGAAACAAATAAAAAAATAGAAGGCAATGTGAAGTATCTTACTAGAAAAACCACTGACCTGGAAAATGGACACAGGAGAGAAAACTTAAAAATTATTAGACTACCTGAAAGCCATGATCCAAAAAAAAAAAAAAAGAGCCTAGATATCACCTTTCAGGAGATTATCAAGAAAAACTACCCTGATATTCTAGAATCAGAGGGCAAAATAGAAATTGAAAGAATTCACTGATCACCTCTTGAAAAAGATCCCCAAAAGAAAACTCCTAGGAATATTATAGCCAAATTCCAGAGTTCCCCGGTCAAGGAGAAAATATTACAAACAGTCAAGAAGAAACAATTTAAGTATTGTGGAAACACAATCAGGATAACACAAGATATAGCAGCTTCTACATCAAGGGATCAAAGGGCTTGGAATATGATATTCTGAAGGTAAAAGGAGCTTGGATTAAAAACCAAGAATAACCTACCCAGCAAAACTGAGTATAATGCTTCAGAGGAAAAATGGACATTCAATGAAATAGATGACTTTCAAGCATTCTGAAAAAAAAACTAGAGCTGAACAGAAAATTTGACTTTCAAATACAAGGAGCAAGAGAAGTATGAGAAGGTAAACAGGAAAAAGAAATCATAAGGAACTTATTAAAGTTGAACTATTTACATTCCTACATGGAAAAATGATAAGTGTAACTCATGAGACTTTTCTCAGTATGAGGATAGTTGAAGGGAATATATATATATATATATACATACATATACATATATGTTTATGTATGTATAGGAAGGTGTATGTGTGTATGTGTATACATGTATACATAGACGGAAAGCACAGGATGAGTTGAATATGAAGGGACGATATCTAAAAAATAAAATTAAGAGGTGGGAGAGGAATATATTGAGAGAAGGAGAAAGGGAGAGATAGAATAGAGTAAATGATCTCATATAAAAGAGGCAAGAGAAAACTGTTACAATGGAGGGGAAGAGCAGGAAGGTGAAAGGGAATGAATCAACCTTACTCTCATTGAATTTCGCTTAAGTAGGGAATAACACACGCACTCAATTGGGTATATTACTCTACAGGAAAGTGGGGGGAAGGGGATAAGTGGGGAGATGATAGAAGGGAGGATAGATTGGGAGAGAGGTTAGTTAGAAGCAAACACTTTTGAAAAGGGATAGGGTCAAAGGAGAAAATAGAATAAGTGGGGAGTGGGATAAGATGGAAGGAAATATAGTTAGTCTTTCACAAAATGACTACTATGGAAATGTTTTGTGTAACTACACATGTACAACCTATATTAAATCACTTGTCTTCCCAGTGGGGTAGGTGAGGAGGGAAGAAGAGAAAGAATATGGAACTCAAAGTTTTAAAAACAAATGTTAAAAAAAATTGTTTTTACACACAACTGGGAAATAAGATATACAGGCACTGAGATATAGAAATCCATCTTGCCCAACAAGAAAGTTAGGGTGGATGGGGGAGGATGTAAGAGAGAATAGATTGGGGGAAGGAGTATTCAGTAGGCTCGCTATCTTGGGGTGGGGTGTAAGGGAGAGACGAGGAGAAAATTTGTAACTCAAAATCTTGTGGAAATGAATGTTGAAAACTAAAAATAAATAAATTAATTAAAGACAAAAAGGAAATTTAAATGAACTGCCTGCTGATCTAGTCCCAATCCATGGTACAGCTTGATGTTTCTCAGTGGTACCCACTCTGTTCTGGCACCTGTGGACATACAAACATATCCTCGGCCACATGTAAGTAATTCCACAGAGCCTTCCCATGGTCCTCCCACCATAGCCTTCCACCAAATGAAAGGGTGAGCTGGTAAAGCTTTATCATTGGCAAAGTGTTTTTGTGTGGGACTAATCCCCTGGTCATTGCAAGTGAAAAAATTTAAAATTAAAGGTATTAGTTTGAGTAATTTATTAGGATTGGCTGGTAATTTCCCATAGTAACATTCACATTCCCCCTTTTGTTTTACAATTTCAGCTTTAAGGCGCTGATGGGTGCGTTTAGTAATTCCTTGACCATGGGGGTTGTAAGGGATGCCAGTTTTATGGGTAATCGACCATAAGGAACAAAATTCAGAAAAGGCTTTACTTGTATAGCTAGGGCCATTATAAAATTTGATGGTGGAGGGGATACATAGTACCAAAAATGCTTCCGCACAATCAGATCTGACATTAGAAGGATTCCCTTGGATGGGCAGAGGCCCATAGAGCATAAGAGTATCAACAGAAACATGAACATATTTTATATCTATCCAATGATGGGACATGAGTCACACCCATTTGCCAGATTTGACTGGCTTTGAGGCCTCGAGGATTCACTCCCAATGGGAAAGGAGAAGAGGAGAAAGGGGAACAAAAGGAACATTCTTTTACTAATTCTTGGGCTGTCCATCTGGGTAGGCCAAACTGGTGATGGAGCATTTTGGCCAGTTGGTGTAAAAGGGAATAAAAGAGTCTTGTTTCTTTGAGGGCAAAATAAATGAGATTATTGGCCTGTTGGTTGCCTAGTGTTAATGGGCTGATAGATTGGTGTGAGACTGTATATGAGTGATACAGAATGAAGAGGTATGGCTACAAATAGTATCCTGAGTTGATAAGAATAAATCAAATAGTTGCTGATCAGGTACAGGCTTGATTTTAGCAGATTCCAATCGAGAAATTAATTGGACCATCTACTGAGAATTGGAAATTATGTTACATGGGGAAGAGACATGATCAAGGGCATACTTAACAGCAGCTAATTCTGCCTTGGGGGGGGGGGTCGTGTGTGAGGTTTCTAGTACAGTTTTCTGGGTTCCATAAGCTACTGAGGCTTTTCCATTATTCGAGGCATCAGTGAAAACGTTTATAGCATTAGGGGTAGGATGAATGGAGGTTATTTTTGGAAAGATAAAGGGGATGCATAGATGCAGTGTAGAATCTTATTGTTAGGGAGGTGATTATCTACAGAACCTAGAAAATCTGCAAAAGCTACCTGCCAGGGCAGGGAATGAACTCATAAAACATTACACTGCTCTTTGTCCAATGGCACACATATTATCTGGGCGTCAACCCCAAATATTTGAATAATTCTTTTTCACCCATCACTAATTATCTTGGAGATCATTTCTACATAAGTGGCTAAAGCCTTTCTTTGTTGGTTAGCTAAATGAATCCATTCCAGTACCCCAGCTGGTTGATATACTTTTCCAGTGGGTGTATAAAAGGTGGGGATGACAACTAAAGAAATCTTCTCAGAGGAGCGGAGTCAAGATGGCAGCATAGAAGCAGGAGAACTCTGCAGCTCCCCCCATAAACACCTCAAATACCTATAAAATGTGACTCTAAACAAATTTTAGAGCTCCAGAACCCACAAAATTACAGAAAAACACATCTCCTGCTGAAGGCAGCTGGGCAGGTGGGACAGGAAGGGCTCATTGCAGCACACTGGGAGCCGAGACCAGTCACGGCTTGAACCCCAGGGTCACCAGGACAAGCTGCAGCTGGAGCATTCAGGAGAGGGGATCACCGGGCAGCTGTGGCAGTATCCAGAATTATCAACCCATAAGAAACAAGGACAAAGTGAAAGGTCAGTGGAACTCAGCTAAATTTGGGGGAAAGAAGTGGTCTGTCCATCTGTCCCCAGAGCAAGAAAGAAGCAGAAGTGGCAGCCCTGCACCCACCTCCACATGGCTGCTTTCAGAGCTAACAGCCTGCAGATTGCAGGGGGGCCAAGCAGTCATTCAGAGGCTAAGTGCTCTTGCATTAACCTGCCTGGATTGGGATCATGGTTTTAAGTGGTGGTCCTGAGGTGTGTGACCAGTAAGCCAAAGTGGGTGGGAGCTGCAGAGATGGTGGCCACCTGATAGCTCCAGCACCTGCAAAAACCCCAGCAACTTGGGACAAAGCTCTCCCCTTGGGAAGCAGAGATTTACTGTGGCTCAAAAATTAAGTTAATTGCCTGATAGCATGAGCAGGCAAAGGAAGCAAACCAAGCTCAGCAATCCAACTTTAGATTCCTTTTTTGGGGACAACAAGGATCAAAGCATGGAATGGGAGGAAGGCAACACAGTCAGATCTCCCACACCAAAAGCTTCCAAGAAAAATGTAAGCTGGTTACAAGCCATAGAGGAGCATAAGAAGGATTTTGAAAACCAAATAAGAGAAGTAGAGGAAAAATTGGGAAGAGAAATGAGAATGATGCAAGAAAATCATGATAAGAGAGGCAACAACCTGACTGAAGAAAATAACACCTTAAAAATAGATTAATGGCAAAAGAGGCCCAAAAAGCCAATGAGGAGAAGAATGCCTTAAAAAAACCAAATTGGCCAGAGGAAAAGGAATTTCAAAAGCTCACTGAAGAGAATAATTCTTTCGGAATTAGAGTAGAGCAAATGGAAGCAAATGACCTTATGAGAAATCAAGATACTATTAAACAGATCCAAACAAATGAAAAAATAGAAGGCAATGTGAAATATCTCATTGAAAAAACCACTGACCTGGAAAATAGATCCAGGAGAGACAATTTTAAAATTATTGGACTACCTGAAAGCCACGATCAAAAAAAGAACCGAGAAAGCATCCTTCAAGAAATTCTCAAGGAAAATTGCCCTGACACCAGAGGGCAAAATAGAACTTGAAAGAATTCACCCATCACCTCTTGAAAAAGATCCCCAAAAGAAAACTCCTAGGAATGTTATAGCCAGGTTCCAGAGTTCCCAGATCAAGGAGAAAATATTGCAAGCTGCCAAGAAGAAACAATTTGAACACTGTG
>CM053582.1:154904917-154958310 GCA_028627135.1 Pseudochirops cupreus | reverse complement strand
TCAGGATAACTCAGGATCTAGCAGCTTCTACATTAAGGGATCAAAGGGCCTGGAATATGATATTCCCAAGATCAAGGGAGCTAGGATTAAAACCAAGAATCACTTACCTAGCAAAATTGAGTATAATGTTTTCAGGGGGAAATATGGTCATTCAATGAGCTGGAGGGCTTTCAAGCATTCTTGCTGAAAAAACCAGAACTGAATAAAAAAATTTGACATTCAAGTACAAGAAGCACAAGAAGGGAAACATGGAAATGAAATCATAAGGAACTTATCAAAGTTGAACTATTCACATGCCAACATGGAAAAATGATAATTGTAAATTTTGAAACTTTTCTCAGTATGAGGATAGGTGAAGGGAATACAAATGTAGATGTATATATACGCATATGTCTATATAGGAGGGTATATATATGCATATGAATACATATCTGAGCATGTGTACATATGTGTGCATAGAGGGCACAGGATCAATTGAATAGGAAGGGATGATATTTTAAAAAGTGAAACTGAGAGGTGGGAAAGGAATAGAAGAGACAGAATGGGGTTAATCATTTCATATAGAAGAGGCTAGGGATAACTGTTACAATGGAGGGGAAGAATGGGAAGGCAAAAGGGAATGGGTCAACCCTACTCTCATTGAATTTGGCTTAGGGAAGGAATGACACTCTAATTTGGGTATCTTGCCCTCCAGGAGAGTAGGGGGGATGGGAATGAGAGGGGGGATTATGGAAGGGAGTGCAGGGTGGGGGGAGGATTGTTAGAAGCACACACTTCTGTAAAGGGACAGGAACAAAGTAGAGAATAGAACAAGGGGAGGGCAGGATAGGAAGGAGGGAAATATAGTCAGTCTCTCACAGTATGTCCATTGTGGAGATGTTCTGCATAACTACATGTGTACAGCCTTTATTGAATTTCTTGTCTTTCCAGTGGGGGTGGGTGACAAGGGAGGAACGGAAAGAATTAGAATTTAAAGTTCTATAATCAAATGTTAAAAAATATATATGTGTGCATACATATATATATATATATGTATATATATAATTGATAATTATATGCAACTGAGAATTAAGATATACAGGCACTGGGGTAGGGAGATCCATCTTGCCCTACCAGAAAGTGAGAGAGGTGATGGGGGAGGACATAGGAGAGAATAAATTGGGGGAGGGGCTATACAGTGGGATCACTGTTTTGGGGTGGTGGGTAGGAGAAAGATGGGGAGAAAATTTGTAACTCAAAATCTCGTGGAAATGAATGATGTAAACTAAAATAAAAGTTTAAAAAAAAATCTTCTCAGAAGAATCAACCCTGAGTACTTGAGCTTCCCGAATCCCTTGCTCCACAATACTTAACTCTGCTACTGCCTCAGGAGTAAGAGTACAAGGAGAAGGTATAGACGAATCCCCTTTTAGTATGGCAAATAAATGTCTCATTTGACAAGTAGTTATTTTTAATGAGGGCCTAAGCCAACTTATATCTCCCATTAGTTTTTGAAAATCATTAAGAGTCTTTAAATTGTCTCTCCTTACTTCTAGCTTTTGTGGCCAGATGCAAACAGCCTCTGTGATAGTTCCTAAATATTTATAAGGTTCTATTTTTTGGATCTTTTCAGGGGCTATCACAAATCCATACTTGCGTAGAGATTTTTCTAAGTTAATTAATATAAGGTTCAATTCTTCTCCTTTTGAGGTTGAAATCAAAATATTATCCATATAATGGATAATATAAGCCTTAGGATAAAGTTGCCTAATTGGATTGATTGCTTTTTGTACGTATTTTTGGCACATCATAAAATAAAACTTGCCATTGGTATCTTTTCACAGGGGCCTAGAGAGTAATTGATAGGGCAGGAAAGGCGAATCTTTGCTTATCTTGTTCAGCTAAGAGAATAGTAAAAAAGCAATCCTCAAGATCTATGACCCTTAAATACCATTTTTGGGGAATGGCTATGGGGGTAAGGAATCCGTGTTGTAAAGCTCCCTCCCATGGCTTGCATTTGTTTATTTTCTTCCCTTAGTGAGCAGTTCTCAACCTGTGGGTTGCGACCCCTTTGGGGGTTGAACGACCCTTTCACAGGGGTGGCCTAAGACCTTCGGAAAACACATATTTCCGACGGTCTTAGGAACTGAGACACTGCTCCTCTATCTGTCTCCAGGTGGGTCCGCCCACATACAGATACACCCACATAGGAGTATTAAAGGGTCGAGGCATTAGGAAGGTTGAGAACCACTGCCTTAGATCATGTAAGAGCCTCCACTTCCTGGATTTTTTCCAGATAGTGAAGATAGGTGTATTCCATGGACTGTTAGATTCCTCAATATGTCCTGCATCTAGCTGTTCTTGAACTAGCTCATGTATGTGTGTGAGCTTCTCCCTTGACAGGGGCCACTGCTCCACCCACACTGGTTAATTTGTATTTGGATCGGATCTGGGTGGGGGAGAAAGATGCAGGGTCCCTATAAAAAATCTTTTCTGCTCTTGGGTGTAGCTATCTATATCCCAACCCAATTGGGATAGTATATTCTGCCCTAGAGAGTCATAGGTATATCTACTATGTAGAGTTGGAATTCGCCTTGATTGCCATCATCATTACTCCAAACAAGATCAAAAGCACTTTTCTTAGTATCTCAAGGGCTCTCCCCATCCCCCCAAGAGTCTGAGCAGGCTCCAGGGTAGGCCAAGAAGGCGGCCAATCAAAAGTAGCTATTACAGAAACATCAGCACCGGTATCAATAAGATCTATTATTCTTTTGTTTTTTATGTTTAAGTATCATAGTTGGGCACTCACGATTAATTGTTTGTGACCACTATGTGGCGTATTGTCTCACACTACCAAAGCCAGAGGGTCCTCGAATTTGGGTTTTCGTCTTCCCAATGGGTATACATGGTAGGAGAAGTAGTTGTGCTATTCTCATGCCTTGATGTAAAGGTAGGAGGGAGGAACGTTGCACTATAACTTTAATTTCCCCTGTATAGTCTACATCTATAACTCCAGGAAAGACTTTGAGGCCCTTCATAGTGAGACCACTTTGTCCAATTATTAAGCCAACAGAATTTTGGGGGATAGGGCCATAGAGGCCGGTTGATAGGATGACTATTCCCAACAGGTAGATCAAGGTTGGTGCTGCCCTCAGTCATTCTATATAACTGAGAGATAGTAAACTTGTTCTTTTCAAGGCCCCTGTTTAATTTTTTGGAGCTTGGGGAGAGCCCCTCCAGGTGTTTCCCGACTGATTTGCAACTGGAGTCCCATCAATCTTGAATTTAAAATGACAATGATTGGCCCAGTGTTTGCCCTTCCTGAATTTTGGGGGTCTCTTCTGTTTGTATACCCACTATTGGCACTGGGGCCACTAGAATGTAATGGGTATTCTCTTTGAAAATGGTCTTTCTTCTCAAACTGATAACATGTCACTCCCTCTTTTAGGGCTTCTGCTAACATGGTTTGTTTATGGGAGGCAGTACCCACATCTTGGGGCTAGAGCCTTTTTCCAATCCTTGTTGGCATTCTCATAAGCAAGTTGTTTAATCAGAATGTCTGCATCCTTGCTATGGGCTACCTGCCTCATCACTGCTCTGGTCAAGCGGTCAATATACTAGGAGTAGGGTTCCGTAGGACCCTGCAAACAAGTAGTAAATGAGTTTGTGAGACTCCCCTTTTCTGGTAATGATTGCCAGGCTCCTCTGGCCACCAAACTGATTTGTTCAAAAGCTCTCTGTTCATGCTATAATTGGTGCTGTAAGCCAGAATAAGCCCCTGTCCCTGTCAATTGTTCATAATTAATGTTCAGTTCCCCACCCCCCCATGGTTGGCTCTTTCCTGCTCTTGACAAAAATCACTGTACATCGTTTTCCATAACATGTAGTCTCTGCCATCTAAGGCAGACTTTGTCAAAGTGAACTGATTGAAAGGGGGGAGAATCTGTCTCCCCAAGGATTCTACAACGGCCATGGTGAAAGGTGCAAGAGCTCCATTTTGAATGACACTATCACAGAAAGCTTTGAGAGTTTTATGGTTAAACATCTGGGGCTCTACTATATTAAAGTTTGGGTTATTAGGGTCGGGGCAGACTGGCACAGGGAAGGCCATTTCTACTTCATCTGCTAAAGAAATGTTTTTCATGGCCTCTTGTAATGGGGTTAGTTTACAAGATCCACTAGATGGAGTTGTTCCATTAGTATAGGAACAATTATGTGTTAGAGGTATAGGCGTGGCAATGGATTTCTTAACAATGAAAGATTACTAGGAGGAGAAAGAAGAGGAGGAAGGTAAGGGGGAGCCAGGAATGACCTCCTTCTTGTAGTTGTGGGAGTGTCCTCTTCTGGGGCCCTCTATGGTTCTGATCCCCGTTTTATTAAACCCCTTGTTGACAGCACAGAAGCACAAACTGGCTTGCTGCTATAATGTACCTTTTTCATACTTTCCCCCATATGGTCCCAGTTTTCCCAGTCTATGGTCCCTTCCTCTGGGAACCATAGATTATGCTTTATAATTTCCTCTGCCATGTCTTCTGTTTTACCTTCCTGAATTTTAGCCCCGGATTGCTTTGTTAGACATTTCAGTAAATTGATATAGCTCCTTTGGGTAGAGTTTTCTTGTCCCATAGTTAATCCTTGGTCTACTCACAATTGCGACACGGGGAAAGATCCGGCTGCCAACTGCTGCTGTCACCAAATCCATCCCTTCAGGTCCCGGTTTGGGTGCCAGTTGCTGTGGCCGGCATAGCAGGGTTCTGCAAGTGGAACCTAGAAGGGGGCAAGAGCACATGAGGTAAAGAAAGGAGAAGAGCTCACAAGCTTAAGTTAGCATAGCCTGGGCAGACTCAGAAGCAAGCCACTGCCCCTAGCCACTCCAACACACTGGATTTTATTGAGGCTACATTCTAAAATTGTACAAAACATAAGCAAGTATAATGAAAAGCATGTAAAGATTATATGGGTACATGATGTTTTACTTTATCAGCCTTTGTTCTGTCTTCATGATAAAGTACCTTATACAAACTGTTCATGGAATATTCTGCCCAACTGCATTTCCATGCAAACATATTTGACTCTGCTTTTGCAGAGAACATGTTCCTCACCTACAGCTTTTGCTGTTTATGAGTTTAGTGGGGTCAAGCTGTGATCATCCAGTTCTCCCCCCATCCCACCCCCCCACACAGATAATTTTCCAGATGAGGAAACTGAGACAAACAGGTCACACAGCTAGTAAGTGTCTGAGGTCGGATTTGAACTCAGGAAGAGGAGTCTTCCTGACTCTAGGTCCAGCACCCTATCCATTGCTCCATCTAGGTGCCTACATATATAATACCTAGATATTTCCATATTGTCTTTCCCATTAGAATGTGAGCTTCTTGAAGGCAGGTTATCATGCCTTTTTTGTCAGTCTTTCTTTAGCACAGCATCTGATACATTGTTAGTGTTTAGTAAATGCTGCTTCTTGTTGATATGTTTCATATCTCCCCCACTAGACTGGAACCTTCATGAGGGGAGGGATTATATTTGCATTGTTGTAATGGTTGTGAGGAATGAAGGAAAAGGAAAGAATCGAGGGGCTTCATGAGCATCTTGGACATCTCTCTGTAGGTTTGATGAACTGTAGTATTGGATGGATGCCCTTTCATCTTCATCAGTCACCCTGTACCCATGCTCCTGAGCAAGTCTTTGAACCCTTACTCAAGTCCCCAGTTTCCCTGGCTCCTGACAATGAACAAGGTGCTTTGCCTTTCAGGAACGGTTCTCGGAAGTATCCTCCCCACTTGGTGGAGGTGGAGGCCATTCAGCACAAAACCACCCAGATTTTCCACAAAGTCTACTTTCCTGATGACACCGATGAGGTAAGCCAGAGGCCAATGCGTCTTATTCATTCCCTGCTTTGGGTTAGTCCAGGGCTTAACCCATGTTTGATTATGGGAGAAGACAGGACAGTGGAACTCTGGGATGGCTGTCATGGGACTTAGAGCTGGAAGGGACCTGAATGATCACCCAGAGCAGCTTTCTCACTTTACAAAGGAAGGAAAAGAGGGGAAGTGACTTGTTCAAGGTTATACAGGTAGTATTTGGCCATCAGGATTCAAATCCAGTTCTTTTGACTCCAGATTCATTCTTCTCCCCATTACTTGATTAGATTCTACATCCAGCTTCCAATTGACCATACTCTTATGTTCTCTGGCTTTGTGGGAATCATCCTAGGAATTCTGCTAATTCTGTTTTTTTTCAGGGACTACATGAATACTTTTGTCCTTTACCCTGGTCAGCCATAGCAGGATTTCCCTGCCTTTTCCTTACCACTCTTTCCCCTGTGGCCATGGCCTTCAAGGCCAGGTGGTCTTCTTTATCAATCATTCTCTTACTGCCACTTCATTAAGGTTATCCTCCTTACTCTTGTCACTTCCAAGTCCCATGGCTAGTATCCCTAACAATACCCACCCCCCTTCTTACTATTAGTGTGTTAGCTAAGTCAAAAAAGTTGACTGCTTAGAAGTCAGCTCTTCAAAGAGTACAGGGCCACAGGAGAGTTGGAAGGGACCTCAGAGGGCATCCTGGTGAGCCCCTACCTAATCAGGGACCTCTTCTTTAGCATCCCTTACAGGTGGCCAACCAGCCTTTACTTAAATACCTCCAGGGCCAGGCAACTCACTACTTCTCAAAGCAGCCCATTCTACCCTGGAAAATCTCTAATTATCCTTAGAGTCTTTTGCTCATTCCAATACCCTGTGGAGATTTTCAGGTAACTCCTGCATCATGAACTCATGTTGTGGCCTCATGGGGCATGACAGAATCTTAATGACTGACAGGCATTGTGAAAAAACAAGCACTTATTAAATGTCTACTGCATTCAAGGCCTTGTGCTCAGCACTAGGGATACGAAGAAAAAAATGGCATGACCCCTGCCCTTAAGGACATTCTGTTCTTGGATTTGTTGGATATGTGCACAAATGAGCATTACATGGGGTAGAGAATGATGAAGCCTAGGGAAGGCCAACCATGGACGCTCAAAAGATTCAAGAATGGAGGATCTAGATTTTTAGAGCTTAGAGGAAACTTAGAGCTTATCCTGTCCAGAAGTATATAGTGGAAAGAGTTAGGACTGAGGAGATCTGGACACAATTCCTACCTCGGACTGCCTTTGTGACTTTGGGTGAGTCCTTTCACCCACTAGGACTCAGTTTCCTCACCTGCAATATTAGAGAGTTGGGTCCATTGACTTCTTAAGTACCTTCCACCTCCAGAGCTATGATCCTTACATTACAGATGAGGAAACTAAGGCCAAGAGAGGTGAAGTCCAAGGTCACACAGATGGTAGCAGAGTTGAATGGTAGCAGGGATTTGGATCTCAGTTTTTCTAACTTCTGATTGCTACCTCAGTTCTCTTTCCACTATACTTTACTACCTGTACTTCAGCCTTGGGAAATCAGAAAAGGCTCCATGGAAGAGAGGGTACTTGATTTGGGTCTTGAAGGAAATGAAGAGGTGGAGATGGCATGGGGGTGGGATGGAGGGTGGGCCTTTGGACAAAGGCATGGAGGTGGGAGAGGACAGAAAGAGGACAGTGATGGCTGTGAGCAGGAGAAACCTCCTAGGCCCAAGCAAACAAGGCAGAATTGTCTGAAGCTTAAAGGAAGAAAACGTTGCCCAACTTTCTTACAGCAGATGTGGCCAAAGTGAATAGGAAGGTAAGAGAGGACTCCAAAGGGGACCCCTGGAGAAGTGGTCATGGGAGTGCAGGTTTCCAGGGGGAAGGGGCTAGGGATTGAGGGAACCCTGTGGGAAGAGAATTCGGAGAGCATCTACTCTCTTCCCTTCACACAGGCCTTTGAGGTAGAATCCAGCACCAAGGCCAAGGACTTCTGTCAGAGCATTTCCACCAGGCTGCTTCTGAAGGCCTCAGATGGATTCAGCCTCTTCGTTAAAATTTCTGACAAGGTGAGTCAGTCAGTCAGTCAGTCAGCAAGGACAGATTGGAGGTGTGGAATATATTAGATTTAAGAATTGGTGGGAAGGTGGGAGAGGAGGGGGTGGTGAGAGATTTTAAACTGGTACAATAGCTGATAATTCAGTTAGGGAGACAAACTAGAGCTCTCACTATCTCTTATACATCCCCGACTGTGGGAAGACAGACACACTAACACATTATTGGTGGAGCTGTGATTTGGTCTAGTCATTTTGGAAAACAGTTTGGAATCATGTCTGGACAATCACTAAAGTGCTTCTACCCTTTGAAAGTAATGTCAATACTGAGCAAATATACACTCCAAGGAGGTCAGAGACAGAAGAAAGATCCTTATAAACAACTTCCATCATATATGGATACATATATATATATATATATATATATATACATATATACACATACATACATACATACATACATATACAGTCCTTGTACATATGTGTGTGCATATATGAACATCACATACATACACACAGACCTATATGGGCAATGAGTATATATGTACAAAATCTTCCTAGCAAGACCTGCTGTTGCTATGTATAGACAGACATTCATGCCCAGATTTTCCCGTCTCCCTACCTTTGCTTATATTCCCTATGTCTAGAGTGTCTCTACCTCCCACTCTGCCCTCCCTCCATCTGTTGGAATTCCAACCTCACCCTTCAAGGCTCAGATTAAGTTGTTGCTCCTTCCAAGAAAGTAGAAAATCAAATCTAAGAACCATCTATTAAGTGGCTACAGTGTGTGGGCCACTGACTTTGGTGATGGGGTGGTACAAAGAAGGATCTTAAAGTATAGTGGGAAGGACAAGACAGGGATGAAGATCAATAAAAAAAATCAATAAGTACAAGAATGCCTATACAAAGGATGTGAGAAATCCCTAGTTAGGGATGATCAGGGAAGGCTTCATGGAAGAGGAGCCACCTAAGCTGGGCCTTGAAGGAGGGAAGGAATTCCAGTTCAATTCAACTACTATGTACTAGGTATTGTGCTGGGGTTACAGAATCAAATATGAAGTCATCCCTGCCCTCAAGGGGCCTACTTTCTACTATTCTAACTGGGGGAGAAGTTTGGGGGAGGGGGAAGGATTTATTCTAGGAATAGGAGACGGTCTGAGGTGAGAAAGGGTAGAGTGAGACTGGGAGATGGTGAGTAGCCTTCTCTGAGCCCCTACCCCATCAGCACCGATTTCTGCTCTAACCCAAAGGAATCTGTCCATTCTGGTACTTTGCTTACACCTCTAAGTACAAGCTTGGACTTACAGAGTCTATGTACATTGGATATTATATGTATATGAGGACATATGTACATATTTCATAGAATCATATATTAGGGTAAAAAGACCCTAGGTTAAAGGTTAAGGTACAAATCAGCAAAACACTTTATTGACATTACAAACCATAGCAAGGAGAAGTGACATTTGGCTCATGGAATCAATCCCTGTGGGCCAAATGGTTTCTGCTTATAAACAGCTTCCATAATATATGTGATATATCGGTACAGTCCTTGTGTGTGTATACACACATGTGTGTGTGCACATATATGTACATACATATGTGTACACAGACCTATATGGGCAATGGATATATATGTGCATGTAGTATGCATACATATGTATGTTCAAACATGTATACAGTTCTTTGAGAACGATTTACTCTGTTTCTCTCTATATAGAACATTGTTACTTTGTACTTAATGATAGTCTGTAAGCTAACATAACTACTCTCCATTTAATGCATGCACTTACACACATGTAAGTATATATAGTAGGAGGCATGATAGAAACATTAATCTAGGAAGCTGGGACTTGTAGGACAGGTAGGAATTAAATGAATAGACCTTGGAAGAGAAGGGACTCCAGACAATGGTGTGAGCAAAGGCATGGGGGTGAGAAAGGCAAGATAGTTTTGGAGATGGTAAGGAGGTCATTTTGTTGAAAGCACAGGGTATACTGAAGGAATTAGTGAGTGGGACAGAAAGCTGGAAAGAGTGGTTGGTGCCAGATTGTAGAAAACCTTGGATCCCAGGCTAGGGAGTTTGGACTTCCTCCTTTAGGCACTGGGGAGCTGCTGGAGGAGGGGGGCTCTTAAGCAGATGAGTGATATGATCAGAGCTGGGTGCTAAAATATTATTCTACTGACCTCTGCAGTATGGACTGGGAAGGGGGGAGAGCTAGAAGATAATCACAACTTGCCACACTATTCTCTTTTTAATTTTTTCATTGTGATTTGTTTAGTAACTTTAAACTTAAAATGTTATTCTAAATAAAGTTTGGACTTGTCTTTTAAAAAAGAGGTAATTTGGGTTTGAAGTTGGGTAGCAGCAAGACGTTAAAAACAAGGGTCCCCTGTCATTTACCTGACCCTAACGGAGATGTTTCTCTCCAGGTCATCAGTGTCCCTGAGGGTGATTTCTTCTTTGACTTCGTCCGACACTTGACAGACTGGATAAAAAAAGCAAGACCCATGAAAGATGGTAACAATCTGAGAATTTTTTAGACCTGGAAAGGACCTTAAAGGCCTTCTGGTCCAGCTTTCTTATCATCAGAGAAGGCAATGGAGGTCCAGAGAAGGGCACAAATTCTAAGAACTTGACTCTCAGGAGATAAAAACCTACAATGGTCAACCTAGGGAATCTGAAGGCTTTATGCCTTATAAGATTTTCCTAAGGGTAACCCACAACTACTTATCCTGGGGGCCTTAAACAATCACCTTCCTGAAACTGGGGCTGGGAAGACTAGATAAACTGATCTCTCCTAGGTGCTTCTCTGATTTTTAAATTTACTATCCTTCAATGAAGGCTAAGACCATGTCTTAATCTTGGTATCTCCTAAAGCAGCGGTTCTCAACCTGTAGGTTGCGACCCCTTTGGGGGTCGAACGACCCTTTCACAGAGGTCGCCTAAGACCATCAGAAAACACATATTTCCCATGGTCTTAGGAACCAAGACACCTCTCCCCTATCCGTCTCCAGGAGGGTCCACCCACATACGAGCATTAAAGGGGTTGCCACATTAGGAAGGTTGAGAACCACTGTCCTATAGGATTCTACATTTAGTGAGCTTTTTAAAAAATTAAATGCATTTTTTTAACATTTCTTTTTTTATTTTTTATTTGTTGTAAGGGAGAAGGTAGGGCAATTGGGGTAAAGTGACTTGCCCTAGGTCACATGGCTAGTTTGTGTGTGTGTGTGTGTGTGTGTGTGTGTGTGTGTGTATGTGTGTTAAGTGTCTGAGGCTGGATTTGAACTCAGGTCCTCCTGACTCCAGGGCCAGTGCTCTATTCATTGTGCCACCTAGCCACCCCTTAAATGCATTTTGAATTGAACTAAGACCTTCAATGATTCCCCATGATATACCTATACTGTGATCTCATTATTGTGGGTATCCTTCCATGGATAGAGATCACCATCCATCCATGCCTTCTCATTCCATCCATCCCAGTCTTCCCATAGCTGTTCCACAGGCAGAATTTGTGTGGAAGGTCTTTCTAGGGTATTGGGCCCCAGGGTGGCCCTCAGGCTAGGCCTTGCATCTGTTTTCCTTTTGCTCTCACTACACGACTAGCCCACCTCCTCTTCTGACCTTACATTTCCTGGATCGTAGATCTATGCATCATTTCTTGCACATAAGACATCAGTGGCAACGTGCGACCTTCTGTTTAGAACTGCTATGTTTCTTTGCATTACTCTCTGGGTCACTGGCGTTTAGATTCTTCATGAGATGATATGCACAATGCATCAGAAATTTTAAAGTGCTATATAAATGCCAGTTATTGTTGTTGTTATCAATGGAAGACTCTTGGTGGTGAAGCAATCAGGTTTGGTGTAAGGGGGTAACTTGGAATCATTGAAAGTGCAGCACCTGGGAGTGGTTACATGGCACAGTGTATAGGGCACTGGCCCTGGAGTCAGGAGAACCTGAGTTCAAATCTGGCCTCAGACACTTAACACAAAAAACTAGCTGTGTGACCTTGGGCAAGTCACTTAACATCAATTGCTCTCCAAAAAGCAAAAGAAAAAAAAAGCGCAGCACAGTTTCCCGAATGCAATTGCTACCTTCTTCTTTTTCAATTCTGGCCCTAGGTATTGTCCATCCTGGTAGATATACATATACATACACATGTACATATCTATACATTTACACAAGTATATACATATATATATGTGTGGCTACATATACAATATGATTAATATATTATATATAATTTTATATATGTATTGCCAAGGAGACAACTATATTCAATATGGAACATATAATTATTGTATTAATTAAACTATATATAATTATAATATATGTGTAATGTATAATTATACATGTATCACCTAGGAGACAATTATATTCTATATGCAATATATAACATATAATTATTATATTACTTCATTATATATAATATCATTTATGTATTACCTGGGAGACAACTCTACTAATATGGGTTGTTTTCTTCTTTGCAATTTATAGTCTTAGGGAGTTGCCTAGAACATGGAGAAGTTGTGACTTACTTGTCCAGAGTCACACAGGCAGTGAACTTTTACTCTGACCTTCTCATCAAATCAAAGAGTGTAAGAGTTGAAAGGGATCATAAAGAAATTCCTTATGCCTCAGATTCCTTCTCTGTAAAGTGAGGGGGTCATATTAGCTCTAAATCTTATGATTTTATGATCTATCATTCATCTATTTCCACCCCACACCCCAAAAATGATGAGACTGAGGCCCAGAGTAGGGAAGTCACTTGTGGTCACATATAAAATCAGGGCAGATCTGGGTTAGAGTCCAAGTCTTCAGGCTCCTAGACTTTCTAGTAGAACATTTCTATCTCCTAACACATCCCTGTTCTGCTTAGAGTCCTGGCCTCGTGTCTCTTCACTAAGGTCTCTGGCAGAAGGAGTAGAACCATTTCAACAATTCTCTTTAAATATTAAGCTTGCAGAGCACCATGCTAGATGTTGGAGGAGATACAGGGTTTCTTCAAAGCTTAACTAAGACACAGTCCCTGACCTCATGTAGCTCACAGTCAAGTAGAGGATAAAACACAAACAGATAAGTGTAACATTCCAATATTACCTGCTACATGCATTAGAGAGATGAAGAAAAAGTGCCATGTGAGGTTCTAAAGGAGAAGATTCTTAGCAGTTGGGGATGTCAGGGAAGGCTTCTTGGAGGAGGTGGCTTTTGAGTAGGATTTAAAAGTTAAATGTAGAGGAATTCACCAGGTAGAGGGGGAGGACAAAAGAAGGTATTCCAGGCCTTCCTCACCTCCCCCCAGATTATTGTAATAACCTCCCAGTTGGTCTCTTTGCCCCAAGTCTTCCCCTACTCCAGTCTATCTATCCCCTATACCTAGAATCTACTCTATCCTTAGCTCTGCCTCAAAGAGTCTCTCTCTTCCTTTAAGATGCATTTCAAGTACAATCTTTTGTATCAGACCTTTCTTTGTTCTCCCAAAAGTTAGTGCCCGACTCCCAGTCTATTTCACATTTAATTATTCTCGATACATTTATGTTTACTTACTTTATATGGATGCTGTATATATTTATATAAGTACTTGCTGTCTCTCCCATTAGAACACAAGCCTCTTGAAGGTAGAAATTGTTTCATTCTTTGTATTTGTATCTCTAGCGCCCCAGCACTACCTGGAACATAGGGGATGCCTAAAAATGCTTATTGATTGATTGACTGATTGATGAATTGGTTGATGGTGGACCACAGTAAAAGCCAAGGCTGACTGTGCCCAGTGGCCTTCAAAACCCATAGGTTTCATTCTCGGGCTTGCCCAAGCTGACAACAGGCCTGTCTTTGTAGGGATTGTGCCTTCTCTTACCTACCAAGTGTTCTTCATGAAGAAGCTATGGACCAATACGATTCCTGGGAAGGACCCAATGGCAGACTCTATTTTCCACTATTATCAGGTGAGCATGAGGCATCCTCACTGGATCAATCAATGCTGTGGAAAGATAGGAGCAGCTTTTCTTTCTTCCTAAACATAGAGAAATTCTGAGACCAAAGGACTGTTCAGTGATGGCATCTCTAGGGAGGCTTTTGCTCTTAGGAAAGGGATCCAGTGCTTAGCATATAGTAGGCATTTAATAAAATGTTTATTGATCAATTGACATGAAGACTAGTCTGATTCACACTACCCCCCACCTCCTCCAATGAGCCTTCCCTTCCAGATGCTGAACTCTATCATTGGATAGGGATTGTTATACCCATTTTACAGATGAAGAACCTGAGTCTCCTAGAAGGAGATTGAGGGACAACTGAAGTATTATCCAAAGACTATCTGCCAAAACGAACACGAGATTTAGTAAATATAATTCTAAAATTCTCTATACAGAAATAATAAAATACAAATAATTTGAGAGAGATTCGTTGCTCATGGTTAGGCTGTGCTAATATAGTAAAAATGACAATAATATCAAAATCAATTTACAAATTTATTAAATTAAATTACTAATCAAAGCCAAGGGATTAATGTGTAGAACTAGACAAAATAATGATTAAATTCATTTGAAAAAAAGAAAAAGTCTAGAATGTCAAGAGAAATAATGAAAAAAATTACAAGTTAAGGGAGCAGACTTCAAATAATATAATAAAGCATTAGTCATCAAAACTATTTAGTACTGGTTAAAAATAGACAAATAAATCAGTAGATCAGGCTGGATAAGCAAGAAACAGAAGTAATTGACATTTAAATGTGTCCCATTGTTTAATAAGCCCAGTAACATAAATCATCGGAAACTCATTTTTTTTTATAAAAAGTGATAAAAAAGAATGGAAAGTAGGTTGGCAAAAATTGGTTTTAGATCTAAATATTTTTCATAATAATCTCAGAATGGAAATATAACCAGAAGATAAAATGTCCCACCATAAAACAATTTTAGGAGATATAATCTTATTTTATTCTTTAATTCATGATCCACCAGCTGCACCTTCCCCAGTAGCTGGGATTGTGTGTGCCACCCCACTTGGCTAGTCAAAAGATATTAACAGTTTGAACATATATATACCTTTAAAACTGAGCCTATGACTCCATTTTGTAGGGAGCTCCCCATAAGAAATTCCTCTGCCAATGCAGATTGGCAAATTTTCTGCAACTTATGGTCTTAGCAAGTTCTCTAGGGCAGTGAAAGGTTAAGTTACTTTCCCAGAGCTACACATAGCCAATATGTATCAGAGGTAGTAGGACTTGAACCTGACTCCAGATTTAGCTTCCTCTCACATCATACTACCTCAACAGTTTTCAAAACAAGAATTGCAAACTATATAAATGACCTGATAACAACATGCTACAAATAACTAATAGTAAGAGAAGTGCAAATGAAAACAGCATCTTACAAACTGTCAAAAATATACAAAAATGGAAACCAGGTTGATGGGCTGTGGGAAGACAGGCACACTCATTCCCTGTGGGTGGAACTGTAAGCTGGTCCAATGATTCTAGAGGTTAGTTTGGAATTATGCAAGCAAAATGACTCCATTGTCTGAGATCCTACTATTGACTTTCTACCTCATAGGAAACCAAAATCACGAAAGACCCCATATACACCAAATATTCATAGCAGTATTTTTGTGATGGCAAACAACTGGAAACAAAGTCATTTCCCATCATTTGGGAAATGACCAAAAAACCACACAAAACTCTCTAGCATATGGAGGTAACAGAATATTATTAGGCAGCCAGAAATGATGATTATGAGGAGTTTAAAGAAGCATGGGAAGATTTGTATCAACTCAGGTTGAAGGAAGTAAGCAGAACCAAGAGAATAATATATGCATGACTACAACATGGTAAATGAAATCATCTCTAAAAGAGGTCAGACTCTGAGCAATTGAAAAGCCAATGAAGGTCCTGGAGACCATACTTCCCCTCTTTGTACCAGGTGGGAAATGAGAGGGGAGAATTACTAGTGTAGAATATCATATACATTGTCATGTAGTTACTGTACTGGACTTCTTTGATTGCTTTTTATTATTAGTCACATGGCCAGGTTTAAGCAGGGCAGGGGAAGGGTTGAGATGACTAATACAAAGATAAAATCAATAAATCACAATTTTAAGAAAAAAATTTAGCTTTGAACCACATCATGGAGGGACTTGAATGCCTGGTATTAGGGAGTCATTGAAAGTTCTGGGAGGAAGGAGTCAGTTTTTTTCCTTGTCCTCATCCTGATATTTCTTGCAGGAATTGCCGAAATACCTTCGTGGTTATCATAAGTCTACCCGGGAAGAAGTCCTTCAGTTGGGAGCCCTGATCTACAGGGTCAAGTTTGAAGATGACAAATCCTATTTCCCAAGCATTCCCAAGATGCTGCGTGAGCTGGTGCCACAGGACCTTATTCGGCAGATCTCACCAGATGACTGGAAAAGGGTAAGCAGAACCATTTCCAGGGATGACGGATTTCCCTCCGTCTTCTGGCACCCCACAGTGTCTTATATATACTAGGTAATCCATGTTTGTTGATTGGCTGAAGTTGGGAGTAGAGGTGGTTGAATTGCGTTACAAGTTGTTGGTGTAAAGGAAAGAACAAACAAGTCATTCTAATTTTCAACTAGAAGGAGGCAGATTCTTCAAACTACAGGCTTGTGAGCATGATTCCAATTTCAGGCAAAATTCTAGAATGTATTATTGAAAGGATGGGTTATGAACAATTAGATAGAGAAATTGTAATCACTAAGAGCCAGTGTTCATCAAGGTGGTTCAACATGAACAGGTAGTCTCAACTAACCTCATTTTTTTTAACAACATTAGACTGGTCTTGTCAATTCAGTTTTATTCAGTATACATTTACTAAGAGCCCACTGTGTGCAAGACACCATGACGGGTTCTGGGCCAGAATTCTGGCCACCGGATGATACTTTTTTTGAGGTATAGCAACTCACAAAAATTGTCTATTAAGACATGGAAGGATTGTGATATCTATCATAATGAAGGACATACCAGTACTCATGAAACCATAGGTCCAAAGTATTGATATATACTATGCTGGAAGATTAAGGGAATACCATAGACATACTCTCCTTGGATTTCAACAAGGAATCTAATGAGATTTTACCTCTGAGATTTTGTGATTTTTAACATGTAGAAATAAGGGTTACATGATAAGTCCAATTGAGTGGATTTAGAACTAATTGGCTTTTAGATCCAAAAAGTATGTTCACCTTTTGGTCATACTCCCTAGAGGGAGGTCTCCAATGGAGTGTCCCAGGGATCTGTCCTTGCCCCTGTGCTGGACAATATTTTTATCAATGACTTGGATCATGTCATAAATAAAAAAGTTTATCCCATCTGCAGATTACACAAAGCAGAAGGATAACTAATCCTTTGGATGACAGGAGTTTAAGTGTCTTCCCACTCTTAGATGTGACATTATAAATGCTAATTCCCTTGCTGCCTTCCCCACTGATATAATCTATGATTCCTCCCATAGTCCATTGTGGCCTATTTCAACAAGCATGCAGGGAAGAGCAAAGAGGAAGCAAAGCTGGCCTTTCTGAAGCTAATATTTAAGTGGCCAACTTTTGGGTCAGCTTTCTTTGAAGTGAAGGTATGAACTTTGTCCCTTAACTGATCTTGCAAAGACTTGGGGGGAGGTGGAGATGGGTTTTGTTTAGAAGGAGCCAGGAGGTGATGGGGATGGGACCCAAGAGGGTGGGTTGAGGAGAATAATGCAAAGGAGAGCAATAATGTAAGCAGAAATAACACTAATGGGTCGATGAACTAAAATGAAGCACCATCCTTGTGGTGGAGACAGATGAGAACCTATGGGTCATACGCTATCAGGCATGGTTTCTCTGTTAGTTTTGTTTACATTTTTTCTGTTACTAAGGAGGATTTGGGAGCATAGATCAGATAATAAGGATGATGTAGAAATCACAGGCCATCCATACAACTTTTTTTTAAAAGTGGAGAAATTAAGGTTAGGAAGGAATGAAATAAACATTTATTAAGTGCCTACTGTGTGCCAAGCACTAAGCTCTTTACAAATATTATCTCATTTGATCCTCACATCAACCCTGGGAGGTAGGTGCTATTATTGTCCACATTTTACAATAGAAGAAACTGAGGCAGATAGCAGCTAAATGACTTGCCCAAGGTCCAGAGCTAGTGAGCATCCAACTTCAAATTTGAACTCAGGTCTTCTTGACTCCAAATTCAGCATCCTGAAACATCCTATGGGTTGAGATCCCATACGAGACCACAAAAAATTTGGCAGCAGTATAAGGTTTCTGAATGTACAGTGACCAAAAATTAATTAAAAATCAAATGTGTAATGAATCTGAGGTGTTTCTGGCAGCACATGCCTGTGTCTTATTGCACAACTTCACTGCAGCCTTGGTTCTGAACACAAAGCACAGCCTTCTTTGTACTGTGCATGTCCTCTGGCCACACAGCGCCAATGAATGCTGCTAAAAACGCAAATAGGGGTCATGAGTGGAAAAAGTTTAAGAAGCCCTGTGCAGGGCTTCCTGGACACCTCATCCTCTGAGATCGGAGCAAAGGAGCAGAGTAGGAGAAAAAGCAGAGAGATTTTTAGGGATGAAGGAGGATGGATAAAGGAGCTTAGGATGTGTCTGCTCAGTTAAGTAGGAAGCAAGATTATCTGATGAGACCCAAAGGAGTGTGAGGGGAGGGGAGGTTTAAAGAGAAGAGAGGAATATAATGTAATAGACAGAGTGCAGAGCCTGGTTCTCAAGTCAGAGGACATGGGCTCAAATCCTGTCTGAGATGCTCATTATATGTGACATCAGGCAAGTCATTCAGCTTCCCTGAACTCTTTTTTTAAAATTAACTTTTGTTTCTTTTTAATTTACATCATTCATTTCTACGAGGTTTTGATTTACAAATTTTCTCCCCATCTTTCCCCTACCCACCACCCCAAAACAGCGATCCCATGTTTACTCCCTCCCCTAATCTGTTCCCTCCTATATCCTCCCCCATCACACCTCTGACTTTCTGGTAGGGCAAGATGGATCTCCTTACCCCAGAGCCTGTATGTCTTAATTCTCAGTTTCATGTAAATAATAATAATAATACATACATACATACATACACACACATATATTAACATTTGATTTTAGAACTTTAAATTCTAAATTCTTTCCCTACCTCCCTCACCACCCACCCCCACTGGAAAGACAAGCAATTCAATACAGGCTGTACATGTGTAGTTATGCAGAACATCTCCACAATGGGCATATTGTGAAAGACTGACTATATTTCTCTCCTTCCTATCCTGCCCCCCACTTGTTCTGTTCTCTGCTTTGTCCCTGTCCCTTTACAGAAGTGTGTGATTCTAACAACCCTCCCCTCCCACCCCTCCATCATCTCTCCTCTTATCCCCATCCCCTCTACTCTCCTGTAGGGCAAGATACCCAATATAGAGTATATGTCATTCCTTCCCTAAGCCAAATTCAATGAGAGTAAGGTTGACCCATTCCCTTCTGCCTTCCCATTCTTCCCCTCCATTGTAACAGTTATCCCTTGCCTCTTCTATATGAGATGATTAACCCCATTCTGTCTCTCCCTGTCTTCTCTCCTTCTATTCCTCTCCCACCTCTCAATTTTACCTTTTAAAATATCATCCCTTCCTATTCAATTGATCCTGTGCCCTCTGTCTATGTACACATATATACACACACTCACATATGTATTCATACGCATATACACCCTCCTATATAGACATATGTGTATGTATACATATATAAATACATTTATATGCCCTTCGCCTATCCTCATACTGAGAAAAGTTTCGTAAGTTACAATTATCGTTTTCCCATGTTGACATGTAAATAGTTCAGCTTTGATAAGTTCTTATGATTTTTTTTCCCATGTTTACCTTCTCATGCTTCTTGTATTTGAATGTCAAATTTTCTATTCAGTTCTGGTTTTTCAGCAAGAATGCTTGAAAGTCCTCCAGGTCATTGAATGACCATTTTTTCCCCTGAAACATTATACTCAATTTTGCTGGGTAAGTGATTCTTGGTTTTAACCCTAGCTCCCTTGATCTCCGGAATATCATATTCCAGGCCCTTTGATCCCTTAATGTAGAAGCTGCTAGATCCTGGGTTATCCTGATTGTGTTTCCACAGTATTCAAATTGTTTCTTCTTGGAAGCTTATAATATTTTCTCCTTGATCTGGGAACTCTGGAACTTGGCTATAACATTCCTAGGAGTTTTCTTTTGGGGATCTTTTTCAAGAGGTGATGGGTGAATTCTTTCAAGTTCTATTTTGCCCTCTGGTGTCAGGGCAATTTTCCTTGAGAATTTCTTGAAGGATGCTTTCTCGGTTCTTTTTTTGATCATGGCTTTCAGGTAGTCCAATAATTTTAAAATTGTCTCTCCTGGATCTATTTTCCAGATCAGTGGTTTTTTTGATGAGGTATTCCACATTGCCTTCTATTTTTTCATTTGTTTGGATCTGTTTGATATTATCTTGATTTCTCATAAAGTCATTTGCTACCATTTGCTCTACTCTAATTCTGAAGGAATTATCCTATTCAGCAAGCTTTTGAGATTCTTTTTCCATCTTGCAAATTCAAATTTTAAGGCATTCTTCTCCTCATTGGCTTTTTGGGTCTCTTTTGCCATTTGAATTTGTCTATTTTTTAAGGTGTTATTTTCTTCAGTCAGGTTGTTGCCTCTCTTATCATGATTTTCTTGCATCATTCTCATTTCTCTTCCCAATTTTTCCTCCACTTCTCTTATTTGGTTTTCAAAATCCTTCTTAAGCTGCTCTATGGCTTGTAACAAGTCTACATTTTTCTTGGAAGCTTTTGGTGTAGGAGTTCTAACTGTGTTGTCTTCCTCCCATTCCATGCTTTGATCCTTTTTGTCCCCAAAAAAGGAATCTAAAGTTGGGTTGCTGTGTTTACTTTGCTTCCTTTGCCTGCTCATGTTGCCAGTCATTTACTTGACTTTTGGGCTCTATAGAACTCTGCTTCCAGAGGGGAGAGCTTTGTCTCAAATTGCTGGGGTTTTTGCAGCTGCTGGAGCTATTAGGAGGAGCAGTCTCTGCAGCTCCCACCAGCTGTGGCTCACTGAAAATGCACCTCAGGACCACCACCCAAGACCACAATCCCTATCCAGGCAGTGTAAGGCAAGAGCACTTAGCCTCTGAATGGTTGCTTGGCCCCCCTGCAATCTGCAGGCCAGGAGCTCTAAAGCAGCCACATGGAGGCAGCTGCAGGGCCACCACACAGCTTCTTGCTCTGGGGGCAGTCGGCCAGACCCCCTTTTCTCCCCCAAATTTAGCTGAGTTCCACTGACCTTTCACTTAGTCCTTGTTTCTTATGGGTTGATAATTCTGGAAACTGCCACAGCTGCTGGTAATCCACTCTCCTGAAGGCTCCAGCTGTGGCTTGTCTTGGCAGCCCTGGGGCCAAGCTGCAGTTTCAGGCTGGGCTGGTTTTCAGCTCCCAGTGTGCTGTGATGAGCCCTTCCCCTCCCACCTGCTGGGCTGCCCTCAGTGGGAGATTTGTTTTTCTGTAATTTTGTGAGTTCTGGAGCCTTAAAGTTTGTTTAGAGTTATATTTCATAGGTATTTGAGGTGGTTGTGGGGGGAGCTGCGGAGTTCTCCTGCTTCTGTGCCGCCATCTTGGCTCCGCCCTCCACAACTGCTATTTATTAAACATTTATTAACTGCCTGCTATGTGTCACTTCCCTGAATTCTTAATTGTTTCACCTATGAGATGAGGGGGTTGGACCAGATGGCCCCTGAGGTCCCAGTCAATTCTAGAATCATGATGTCATGATCCTATAGTACTAAGATTTAGATCAGTCTAGGTTAGAAACGTGATGAGGAATCCATCAGAAATAAGAAGATATCCATGCATAGAGAAGATCCAGGCAACAGAAAGGTTTGGGAGAGAGTCAGGTTTTGTGACTCTCTCCCTGTTCCTACCTCCAAGCATTCCTGGGAGGCTCCAAGTTGTGAAGCCAATCCAGTCCAATCCAAGAAATATTTATTATGCCTATTATGAGCAAAGTAAAGAAAAAGCACGTAATAGGTCATGCCCTCAAAGTGCTTACATTCTACCAAAGAAATACAACATGTAAACAGATAAATATGTATTGTATATAATAAATTGAGGAGGGAGAGAGTCCTAACAACTAGGAGGAAATCAAACAAGGTAAGACTTACAAAGAGCTTAGTTTAAGCAAACCTTAAAAGTCTATAAAAAGGCTAATTACTATTGTTATAATCAGTTTCATTATTGTTATTATTACTATTATTCGGAAAGACTTACCATAGGAGGTAGGACATGAGATGAGCCTTGGGTGAAACTAGGGTATCTAAGAGGTAGAGATAAGGAGGGAATATGAGAGATGGAATGTGGAGTCAAAGGAACAGCAAATATATTTCCAGGTCGATGTTTGGAATGTAGAATTTGGGCAGTGAGATGCAATCAGTCTGGAAAGATAGCCTAGAGCCACCTTCCCATACCAAACAGAGAAATTTATATTTTTTTTTACTAGAGGCAATAGGGAGACACTGAAGGTTCATGGCCAGGGAAGTAACATGGAAAGACGTATTTTAGAAGTATTATTTTGGCATCTATTTAGAGAAGAATTTGAGAAAGGAGAAACCCAAATCTGGGGGTCAAGTTAGAAGACTCTAGAAATAGCTCAGTTGCTAGGCACACTCAGGGGTATACTAGTAAATGTTAAGTTTATTCCGCATCATTAACATTTTCCCCATCTTTCCTTAAGTTTAGTCAATCAACAAAACAATAAATCAAGCCCCGATTTGTAGCATTTGCTGACTTCTGAGTATAAATACTCACACTGAGCAGTTAATATGGAGTGAGTTGGAGCAGGCTCCAGTAACCCTCTGGGCACACTAATACATTGTTGGTGAAGCTATGAATTGTTTAAAAATAAAACATTCTGGAAAAAAAAAACAATTATTCAAAGAAAGTGACAAAAATGTCCATACACACTGACCTAGTGATTCTAATGTTGAGCACATCTTCCAAGGTGGTTGATGACAAAAAGAAGGCCCTGGATACCCAAAATATTTATAACAGCACTTTTAATGGTAACAAAGAACTGGGAACAAAGTAGAGGCCTGGTGATGGGGGAAATGGCAAACCAAATTGTGGTACATGAATGTAATGGAATATTTCTATGCTGTAGGGACATGATGAATACAGAGAAACATGGGAAGATGTGCATGAACAGATGCAAATGAAAGAAGGACAACCAGGAAAACAGTATAGTCATTAACTGTAACAATATAAATAGAAAAAATAAGAACAAGACAATTCATTGTGAATGCTTTGAGATTATGACCCAACTTGGTTCCAAAGAGGAGACATGATACCTCCTCTGCAGAAGGGGGGGTCATGGCTGTGAAATATTGCATATAAAGAAGATTTTTTTCAATGTTGGTTAGTTTTGAGGACTTTTTTTTCTCCTCTTCTTTATTCTTTAGTATAAGGGATGGCTCTCTGGGAAAGCATGTGAAAGGGATACAGTGGGAAGTGTAGGTGATGTAAGAACGAAAGATATCACTAAAATTTATCTTTTTAAAAGGAAATAGTCCTACTGAAAAGTAAAGTGAAGCTATATTAAAGTTGTGGCCATGTGAGCAAAGAGAAGGGAAGTGATTTGAGATAGGTTGTGGATAATTAATAAGATTTCATAATCAATTAGATATGAGGAGATGCAGTTGAAGCAGACATGAGTCAAAGATGTCTCTGAGGTTGGGAACCTGGATGGATGCTTTGATGAGTGGAGCAAAAATAGAAAAATTCAAAGGAGTCTGGAGTTTAAGAGAGATAATGAGTTCTATTTTAGATATGCTGAGTTTGAGATTCCTGTGACACATTGATGAAGCAGGCAATTGAGCCTGGATATAGGAATCTGGGAGTCATCTGCATAAAAGATGAAAGCTGAACTCTTGGAATTGAGGAGGATGTAGAGAGAGATGAAAAGATAGCGCAGGGCGGAGCATTGGGAGGCATGGGCCACTATGGGGTACATGGATGAAAAGCCAGTAAAAGAAGCTGAAAAGTGTTTAACTCAGAGGGGAAAGAAGAGAACCAGGATGGAGGATAGCATCATAAAATCCCAAGGAGAGTAGTGTATGCAGGAGGAACAGATAGTTGATCAAATAAAATAAAATCAACAAGGATTTATTAAGTCTTTACTTTGTGCCAGGCATTGTGTTTAGCTTTGGGGATATAAAATACAAGCAGAATGAAATACAGGTCCCTGCCCTCAAGGAGCTTACATTCTAAAGAAGAAAGCTGAAAGGTGAGGGGGGAGGGAGAAAGTACCTGTGGGGGTGGGGGTGGGGGTGGGGGTGGTAGAGTAAGTCCAGAGAGTCAGAAGTGGAGCCTGGCAAAGAATGAAGACATGGCTGGCCTGAGTACTTTCCTTAAAATGAAGGGTTTGGTGGGAACCAGTCAATCAGACGAAGGAGCTATGGGAGGGAGTATTTATCCCACGTGAGAAGTCCAGTCACGGAATAGATTTCCAGGGTGAGGAGGCTTCCGTGGCAGGGTAGGAAACCTGCAGCCTCAAGGCCAAATGTGGTCCTCTAGGTCCTCTAGTGTGTCCCTTTGACTGAATCCAAACTTCACCGAATAAATCCACTTAATAAAAGGATTTGTTCTATAAAACTTGGACCCAGTCAAAAGGCTGGGACCTAGAAGGCCCTAGGCTCCCCCACCCTAGTCTAGAGAGTAGTGGAGGATGGAGAGGAATGTAGGTCAACCATGTCAGCTGCTACAGAGAGGTCAAGAAGGATGAGACCTGAGAAAAGATTGTTGAATTTAGCAGTTAAGAACTTGATAGTAATTCTAGAGAGTGATTTCAGTTGAATGGTAAGGTCAGAAGTCTAAAGTAAGGTGTTCAGAAATGACTGGGGTGGGCTGGGAAGTAGAGGCCAGATGTGTAGGTAACTTTTTTCTCTTTTTGGAGGGGGGAGGGCAAGGCAATTGGGGTTAAGTGACTTGCCCAAGGTCACACGGCTAGTAAGTATTAAGTGTCTGAGGCTCAATTTGAACTCAGGTTCTCCTGACTCCAGGGCCAGTGCTCTATTCACTGTACCACCTAGCCGCCCTTGTAAGTAACTTTTTATGGGAGTTTGATTTAGGAAGGGGGCAGGGAAATGGGGAAGGGAATAAGAATTTATGTGATGCCTACTATTGTTGTGCTGAAAGAAGCGAGAAAGAGACCCCCAGAGCAATTTTGGAAGTGGATTTTATTTGGCGCACGCTGTTTGGGGCTACATCTTACCTTGCCCAAATCAAACAGGCCTGACCAAGGGCAGATCGCTGATATATATAGGGTCCCCCAGACTCTTAATGGTCAGGGATTGCATAATAAGAGGTTTACAACAGGGATTGGCTAGTACACATTTTGATTTTCGCAGGCACAGGGAAACCTTTGAGGGGTCCTGCAGCCAACTAGTCTACTTCCATGAAAAAGAACAGGAAGAAGATAGTTGGCTACAGCAGAATGGGGGAAGGAGAAGGGATCAGGGGGGGCAGGAGAGGCCAAGTACAACACTATATGCCAGGTAATATGTGAGGCTTTTTACAAATATTGCGTCATTTCATCCTCACAACAACCCTGGGAGGTAGGTACTGTTATTATCTCCATTTTACAGATGAAGAAATTGAGGCAGGTTAAGTGACTTGCCCAGGGTGACACAGCCAGTATGTATCTGAGGCCAGATCTGAACTACATAAAGCCTTTCAGGAATGGTAGAGTCAAGTGAAGGTATTTTGAGGCTGGGGGATGCAGGCATGTCTATCCCAGCTGGGAAGAGCTGGTACAAATTACGACCCAAGAGATGACATGAGCCTCTGCTGTCTGAGCTTTCTCCACTGAGTTGTCACCTGCTACTGGCTGGAGCTTGTTTTAATAAGGTCATGTTTTAATAGCACGCCATATGCTCTCCTTTCTATTCTTCCAATTAGGCTGTAATTTTAGTTTTCGCTCTAACACATCAGTGCTCTATCTGTAGATGGAAGATTTGAAAGTGACTACTAGGTGGTGCAGCATAGAGTACCTTCTTAGAATTCCAAAGATCTGAGTTGAAATCTGGCCTCAGATACTTACTAGCTGTGTGACCCTGGGCAAGTCACTTAAGCCCATTTGCCTCAGTTTCCTCATCTGTAAAATGAGCTGGAGAAGGAAATGGCAAACCACTCCAGTATTTTTACCAAGAAAACTCCAAATGGGGTCACAAAGAGAAGGACGTGACTGAACAGCAACAACAGCTAGATAGGTTCTTCAGTTCTGGTTGTTAAAGTTAGTTAATTGTACTGGGGGGAAGCAGCCCAAAGCCTCCTGCTTCTCCACGTGAATAAAGTATTTATTATATACAGGAGTGAGCTTTGTGGGCCACCCACCTGCTTTTGGTTTTGGTGATTTCTTGATCCTGTTTATTTTAAAAACATTTTTCAAGCTTTTTAAAACTGTATCTTTTGTTTCATTGGCAAAGGGAGCTCCAGGCAAGAAAACAACCTCTTCCAATGCAAATCACCTACTCTTTAACTTACAGCCTTATAGAGTTACCTAGAGCATTGTTAAGTGACTGTCTCACAGGCAGTCTTTTTCTGTGTAAATAGTATTTTGTTTTTTCCAATTACATGAAAAGATAGTTTTCAGCATTCATTTTGTGAAATTTTGAGTTCCAAATTTTTCTCCTTCCCTTCCTCCTGTTCCCCCTCCCCAAGACAGCAGGCAATCAGATAGAGGTTATACATGTCCAATCATATTAAAAGTATTTCCACATTATAGTCGTGTTGTGAAAGAAGAATCAGAACAAAAAGGAAAAAACCACAAAAAAGTGGAAAAAATAGTATGCTTCTATCTGCATTCAGACTTCACACATCTTTCTCTGGATAAGTATAGCATTTTCCATCATGAATCTTTTGGAATTGCCTTGGATAGTTATATTACTGAGAAGATCTAAGTCATAGTTGATCATTGCACAATGTTACTGTTAGTGTGTACAATGTTCTACTGGTTCTGCTCCCTTCATTCAGCATCAGTTCATGTAAGTCTTTCCAGGTTTTTCTGAAATCTGCCTGCTCATCATTTCTTATCAGACAAGAGCATTCCATTACATTTATATACCACAATATTCAGTCATTCCCCAGTTGATGGGCATCCCCTCAATTTCAAATTCTTTGCCACCACAAAAAGAGCTGCTATAAATATTTTTGTACATAGGGGTCTTTCCCCCTTTTTTATGATCTCTTTGGGATACAGACCTAGTAGTGGTATTGCTGGATTAAAGGGTATGCACAGTTTTATAGTCCTTTGGGCACAGTTCCAAATTGCTTTCCAGAATCATTGATTAGTTCACAACTCCACCAACAATGCATTAGTGTCCCAATTTTCCCATATCACATTAGTGAAATCACAGAAGGATTTTTTTTCTTTCTATACTTCTCTTTCTCCCTCCCTCCCTCTCTCTCTCTCTCTCACTCACTCTCTCTCTCTCTCTCTCTCTCATACACACACATACACATAAATATATATGTATGTGTGTATGCACATATACACATACACACACACACACATATATATTTCCTTTCAAAGAGATTTCATTGCATAAGTGAGGGGGGGGAGTGTGCCTGTATTTGGACTAATAGTAATCAAGCATCAGATTGTATGGTTCAAACAATTAAGTAGCTGAGCTCAGAGGGAAGAAAGATGAGACTAGCTGCTCCTGGCTAGGCTAATTTCCTGGAACTAAGCTGGGCCTTGAATGATTTTCTAATTGTGGATAAGTGGGTAAAAGGAAGAAATGTGTCTTGGATTAATGCAAAGCCCCGGATCTGGGAGAGAATGGCTATGCTCATCTTCTGTAGAGAGTAAATTGACTATATTCTTGCCCCCCAGCAATTTCCTTTTCCTTGTCTTCCTTGCTGTTGGCTCCCCTCACAAGAAGATTTGGGAATCTGACTGCTTTGTGTCTTCTCTTTGACAGCAAACAACGGAGCCAAACTTCCCAGAGATTCTCCTAATCGCTATCAACAAATATGGGGTCAGCCTCATTGATCCCCGGACCAAGGTGAGAGGATCATCAAGGAAGCACAAGTAAAGGCTGAAAAGAGGCTGGGTACAGGGGGCAATGCTCATTGTTATTTTGTCACAAAAGAATGTTCTAGGAGGGGATCAGATCACGTTAGAGACCACACTGACTGCCTTGGGAGGCAGGAGATCTGGGTGCTAGTAATGGTCTCCTCCTTTGTTGGTTATATGCTCCTGAGTAAGTCACTTTCTCTCCTCTGGGTCTCCTTTTTCTTCTCTAGTTGAGTGGGATTAGATGCTTTCAAAGGTCCTTTCCAATTCTGATATTCTATAGGTCTAAGACTGTGTCATTCCCAGTCTCCCTGGGAAAGCTCTTCTTCCAGATGGTGACTGGCATGGGAAGCATGGCCAAACACTGGCCTCATTCAATTCAATTCAGCAAATATTCCTCACCATCTATTATGTACAAAGCTATATGATGGGCAGTGAGGATATAAAGATGAATGATCACACTATAGTGTCTGCCCTCGTGGAGTTTATAATCCAGTTAGGGGATACAACATGAGATCATAAGGTTATTGGATTTGTACATAGAATCCTAGATCTAGACCTGGAGGGCCCTCAGAAGCCATCTAATCCAAACCCTCTTTCTAGAGGACGCTGAGGTCCAGAGAGCTTGTGCTGTAAGTCAAGGTTATACAGGTAGGTAGTAAGTGCCAAAGGAAGGCCAACCTCAGCCACATCAGTGCCCCAGGCAACTCTAGACTATAAGCTACAGAGGAGTGCCGATCTGCGTTTCTGGAGTGAACTTTCGTACCAGGAGCCCATCAAGCCGATGAAATTGCAGGTCCAGACCTGACACATTTGAAAGACCCAAGCAGTGGCAAGTGTGCTCCTGAAGGCAAGGAGGGTCTTCCTAAGGGGTGGGGGGGGGGGGTTAAGAAAGATTTCTTGGAGAATGTGGCAGGAATAGGGATTACGATCCATTCCCAGCCTAGGTAACAGCTGAACACAAAGGTTTCTTTGGTGGCCATTAGGAGCCACAGGACACTTTTTAGCATCAAGTGACATGGCCATCAATTTATGACTAAAGGATGGATTGGAGAGGGGCCAAGGGAGGAATGAGAGGAAGACCTGGTGGCAGGCTATTGAAATAGTCCAGTGTAACAGCAAGCATCCTAGCATACTCAGGATGGCTGCTAGCACAGGTTCTTTGATCTGCTTTTCTAAAGGAAAGAAAATCAAAAGGGGTTAACAATCTTACTCTAATCAAACACACACACACATATATGTATGTATATATATATATATACATATATAATATATATTTTTTATACACATATAATTCACTTAGTTCAGGGGAGAAAGTCAGCACCCTGAACTTCAGAAAATACAAACAGAAGTTACAAGCAGACAAAAATACAGAGAAAAATAACACAATTCAACAGACAGGGCTTCTAGCTGTCTATCACATACATATAGTTAGTTACCAGAGAGGGAAGCACCAACATCTGGGTTTTCAAATCCAGGGGCCTCAACGGCTGCCCAGAGTCTCATCTGGTCAAATCACACACCTCTCCCCAAAGTGAGCCCCAAAGCAAAACCTCATCTTAGAGTGTATATACCCTTCTTCAGAGCCACAGGGCATCACAATCCCTGTGACCCACAAATAACAAAAGGTATGTGCCTTCCTGAAAAATCAGCCTCCCCTAAGCAAGCTTCTCTTGTTGGGCTCTAAGCGAGGCCCATTAAGGGACAGGGAAGATCTCCAAATTCCCTTACCATTACATGCAGGCAGGTGTTAATAAGGGCTTGTATAAGGGTGATGGCAGTGAGAATAGAGGAGATGTTCAAGTGAGACGGGCTTAGGGAAAGAATGCTCTCTCTCTGATGTCAGAATGTCTGGCTTCAAGTGGCTCATCTTGTCTGCTATCAATTAAACAATAATTTTAATTAAGTATTTACTGTGTGCTGGATACTGGGCTGAGCTCTGGGGATACAGTGGGTATACAGTGACAAAAGTGAAAAGTATTTATTAAGCATATTATTAATGTGTATGTGTGTGTGTGCTAGGTGTCAGGTGCCTCAGTGCATAAAATAATGGGACTTGGAGTCAGGAAGACTGGAGTTCAATTTAGCCTCAGGCACTAGCTACATGACCCTGGGCTGGTCATTTAACCCCTTGTTGGCCTCTGTTTTCTCATCTGTAAAATGGGGATAAAAATAGCACCTACCTCCCAGGGTGGTTGTGCAGATTAAACAATATATTCCTAAAATGATCGCACACCTTAAAGCACTCTGTAAATGCTAGTTTATTATTGTTCTTGTTAATGTTAGTGACTTGGACTTCATAGGTCATCTGAGCCTTCCCTCTAGCTTTGGGAAAGCGGCCAAACCCACATCAGAGTAACTTTTGTGGGGAAAGAGATAAAAATATCCCTCCTTCAGGCATCATTCCAGGGTTTAATTAACCTTATTGCCAGGAATTCTCCCTTTATAGTTCACCTGAGTCCTTCTGGCTTCATGGATCAGTGCCCACCTGGGTCAAGGAGAGGCCACGTCACAGAAGCTGTTTCTCTCTGGTCCTCAGTTTCATACGGCCGCAGATTTAGATGTGAAAGGGCCATCCGAAGCCATCAGGTCAGATTCTCTCATGTCACAGCTGAGGAGATCTGAGAGGCCCAGGTGGCTGAGCCAGGCTCTCAGGCTAGGACCTGTGACCCTGAAGGCAATGCTGACTTCCCTGAGCCACGCTGCTGCTCCTCCTCTGTCAAATGGGGACATTTAGCTAGAGCATCTCTGAGGTTCTTCCCTGCTCCACATTTCTTGAGAACTTAGGAGATGGTGCAGAGGCAGGGCCAGCAGGACTTAGCTCAGAAAGATAAGAGGGAGAGGAGAGGGGTTTGTTGGTACCCCTCCAAAAACCACTCCTCTTTTTCAGGATATTCTCACCACTCACCCCTTCACCAAGATCTCCAACTGGAGTAGTGGGAACACTTACTTCCACATCACTATTGGGAACCTGGTGCGAGGGAGCAAGCTACTCTGTGAAACTTCCCTGGTAAGAACATCTGTTCAGCCTGGGGTAAAGGGTAGAACTCAGTCTGAGGGCAGAGTCAGGGCTCAGCCTAGAGATATGAGGTAAGGTGTCAGGGGTGAGGGCTTTGACTGGGGCCAGGGTCACAGTTAGGCCTGGGATTAGTGTCCAGACTGTCTTAGGGCTAGGCTCAGTTTGAGACCAGTGGGAAGGATCACTCTGGTGTTGGGAAACAGATTTTCTTTGTTCAGTTGACTCTTATATGGAAGCAGAGATTGCAGCTCTGAATCATTAGGTCCGTTGAAGTAAAACAAGGAAATTTAGACCAGGCATTCTTAACCTGAGGCCCATGAATTTGGTTTATTTTTTGTCTTTTAAATTTTTGTGTGTTTTTTAAAATTTTGACTTATATTTCACTATAACTGGCATTTTTTATTGTTTAATTTAAATTTATCTTTTAATTTTGATAGCTATATTTCACTATAACTGACTTCCTTTGTAATGCGATTTTTTAATTTTTGCATTTAAAAACATGATTCTGAGAAAGGATCCATAGCCTTCCTAAAATGCCTGACAGAGCGGCCAGGACACAAGAAGGCCAGAGTCCCTGCTCTTGGGTCTCAGCATTAAGAAAAGAAGGCTGAAGTCAGCCTAAAAACCCATGAAAATCTCTGCTATCCCATTTCAGGAAATTACTCTGGGCGTGGAGGCACTGAGTTATTGAATAAATCAGAAGATAATGCCATAGAGTATGTAGGGTATCAGACCAAGTGTCAAGAGATTTAGATACTGTTCCTGGCTCTGACAATAACAACCCCTGCCCTCAAGAAGCTTTCATTCTAAGATTACTTACGATATGTGTGACTTAGTTTCCCCTTCTGTCAAACGAAAGGGTTGGGCTAGAGAAACTCTCAGGTCCCTAGTGCCCTAAGCAAATTAAGCATTAGATCGAGAACTTGGAAACTCCAAGGGTGAGTGACCACTGTGTGATCTCAAGGCCTGATTTAACCTCTTTTTGCCACCAGTTAACATCTGGCTGGTAAAAAAAAAAAAGTGAGTGTTGGTGATTGAGACTACTTTAGGAGGAGGTTGGTGAGACTTGCCCAGAATAATGCCCTTCTTTGAAGTGAAAACTAATATCATTGTCTTTGTTTCTCTGCCCACCCCCACGTCCCCCCACCCCTGTTTGTTCTCTAGGGCTACAAAATGGATGACCTCCTGACCTCCTACATCAGCCAGATGCTCACCACCATGAGCAAGCAGAGGGGCACCAGGGTTGGCAGATGAATGGAGAGATCCCACGGGCCCCTGGCCCTGGCCCTGATCAGCCACCAGCTGAGGCCCGTGGGCTACCCCTGTAGCTGGGGAACAAGCTTTGCTTTCCAGGCAAAGACAATGGGAGAGGGTGCAGAGGCCCAGGTCCCGGTCTCTGCTGGGGACATCCTGGACTCGGACTTGGATTCTGCTTCCAGTGCAGATGATTATATGTGACTAGACTCAGAGCCACTCTCTGCCTTATAGGGGACACCCTCTACCCTTGACTGGGGCAGCTTCATGTCCAAGACATTGCAAGAGCCCTGGTTCTGGTGTTAGCTTGATCTTTGACTTGCTGTGTGACTCTGGGAAAATTACATCCCTTCTCTGGGCCACAGTCTCCTCCTCTGTAAAATGAAGTCATCAGTCTCAGGGGTCTCTAGGGCACCTTCCAGCTCTGAGAAGCTGACTTTCCAGTTCCGGCCCTGTTCTGGCACCACTCGGTGATGCTTAGAGCCACCAAGAAAGCTTCTGTATGACGTCTTGTAGCATTTCTTGTAGCTCAGTAAAGACATAGGCAGACATACCTTGGCCTCTTAGCCAGAAACTTCGTGAAAATGTTCCCACAACAGAATCTCAGGACCAGAAGAGGACGTAGAGGTCCTCCAATCCCACCCATACCTGTGGCAGCAATCTCCTCCCTCAAATCCCCAACAAGTAGCCACCCACTTGAAGGCTTAAAGACCCAGGGTCTCACTAGCCCCTCGAAACACCCACTCATAGGTGGCTCTAATTGGAACTTTTTTTCCCTTTTGCTGATCCAAGTTGTACATCTCTGAAACTTCTACTCATTATGAATAAATGAATAAAGCATTCCTTCAGTGCTTAAAAATGTGCAAAGCAGTGTGCTAAGCCCCTGGGGTACAAAGAGAAACCCAAGGCAGCCTTTGCTCTCAAGAAGATTCTGTATTTATGGGGGAGACAACACATAAAGTTGTCAAAAAAGTCCCATGATCTTTAGGGTGCAACAGCAAAGCAGATGGTAAAGCTTCTTATAATTACTGGTTGGTATAAAAATAGAGCAAGTCCCATCCTTTTTTCTATGAGACAGTCGGCCAGCCAGTCCTTCCAACTCTTGAAGACAAACTACATCCAGCACTCCCACACCCAGCCTTTTCCTTTCCTGGCTAAAAAGCTCCAGTCCCTTCCGATCAATCTTCCAATCACACAGTCTCCAGGTGCCTCATCCTGGACACAGCCCTCAGACAGGCTTCCGTTTTGTTAATTTTTCTTACCACGGGGCCCTCGTACTAAAAGTAGCCTAGCTTGGCTATGCCTAGCCAACGTTAATGGCAGCCAGAGTACCACCTCCCTCCTTCTGGACACAAGGCTCACCTTAATACAGCCTGAGATCCCTCGGGATTGAAGAGGATTTTATTTTTTTAAACTGCCACTGATTAAGCTGTCACCTGGAGACTGCGAATCTGGAGCAAAGCAGGCAGCTTTGTAAGAGCTGGTCATAGGGATCTTTTTGTTCATTTAAGTGTAAAAAGCAGGCTGGGCTTACCTCTCCGAGACTCGAGAATGAGGTTTGTGGAGTTGAGAGTTGCCTCACTGGTCTTGATGGAGAATGGCTTTCTCAGAGCCACCCCTTGAAAGCCTTGGGAGGGTGGAACAGAGATCTATACCACATATCAGAGGTGCCTGGGGAACATTTTGAGGCTGGGCCAGGAACAAGGCATGTGGCCCCATCCTCACCTACTGAGGTCAGGGAGGAGCACTAGCTCTGGGCAGAATTACTGGAGAGGAGGAGGGCGAACAAGAAACCTGTCCTCAGACTCTTTCTATAAATTGAATGTAGTTTAAAAGGCTTTTTTTTTTAAAGGAATGAGGACATGGTAGTAGTAGAAACTGCTACCAGCCTGGGCCCCTGTGTATAGGGGCTAATTGGGATTTGATTAATATCTTCCCATTAGTCCCTCACAGTGCCCAATATGTCCACCATAAGTGCTCTTCTATTTTAAATTTAATTTTTATTTTATTTGCTTTTTGGAGAAGTAAGGCAGGGCAATTGGGGTTAAGTGACTTGCCCAAGGTCACACAGCTAGTAAGTGTCTGGAGTCAAATTTGAACTGAGGTCCTCCTGTCTCCAGGGCCAGTGCTCTATTCACTGCATCACCTAGCTGCCCCTATTGTTCTTCTTTTTTAGGGGAAGGCATTATCTCTGGAAGCGTTTTCTGTGAGAAGAAAAACCATGAGTTTGGTTCAAGCCAATAATAGCACATGGTACAGACTAGGGTCATGATTTGAACAATTTTGTGTGAATGCCCTTAGAATTCATCTAAGGCAGCTAGGTAGCACAGTGAATAGAGCACCAGCCCTGGAGTCAGGAGGACCTGAGTTCAAATCTGGCCTCAGACATTTAACACATACTAGCCGTGTGACCTTGGGCAAGTCACTTAACCCCAATTGCCCTGCCTTCCCCCCTGCAAAAATAAAAATAAAATCTCCTCTCTACATACATCTTTTTAAAAAAATAATTCATCTAGCCTGACCTCATTTTACGGATGGGGAAACCAAGGCCCATGAGGTTAAATGGCTTGTCCAAGTTCATGTAGATAAGAAGTGTCAGTCAGGACTCAGTCTAGGGTTTCTTCTGCTTACTGGCAATGTGACTTTGGGCACATACATTGGAACTTCCCCGTCTTTGTTCCCTTATTTGTAAAATGAGAGGATGAGGAGGGCCAGGTTTGGAGGAGAAGAGGGACTAGGGATGGGAGATGTTTTCTGGATGTCTCTCAAAGCAGGATTACCTTCAGGGATGCAGGGTGAGAGGCAGAGAAGCTTCCAAAGGTCCAGCTTTATTTCCCCTCAACCCTTAGGGGGGACCTCCAGCCTACATGATCTATCCCCATCCAGTTATCTTTATGTCTAAAATCCTACCATTGGCAAGTCACGCTCCTCTCTGACCTCATTTTTCTTTTGGGGGCAGAGCTAAGTGACTTATCTAGGGTCACACAGCTAGTAAGTGTGTGAGTCCAGACTTGAACTCGGGTTCCCCCTGACTCCATGGCCAATGTGCTGCCCACTGCATCACCCAGCTGCTGCTCAGGTCTTTAAACATGCACATCTCTCTGCCAAGAAGGGGAAGAGTCAAATCTAGATCCTAGTCCTGTGAAAAGTCAAGGCTAGATCCCAGCAGCCCACAGCTTGCTCACTTCTTCAGCTGAGGAGCCCTTGCTTTGTGATGAGTTAATGTCAATCTCACAGGGTAGGTGGGAGGAATGATTTAGGGAGACCTAGCGATAGCACAACAGAAATCGCTGCCTGTCCACCTGGAGACACCAGACCAGGTGCTGGGCTGAAAGGAACTTCAACAGCCAGCACTCATCTTACAAGGAAACCTACACTCGGCCTATATGATTCACCACGTTGTCACCCAGTTAGTGTCAAAGGCAGGACTTGAATCTAGGGCCTCCCAGCTCCAAGTTCTGTTGGCTATCTTGGATTCTGCTTCTCCACTATGCGGCCTTAAGCAAGACCACTTCTCCCTCTCTTTCTGCACCTCAGTCTCTGCCCCCGTGAAATAACAAGGTTGGCCTAGGACAAGCTCTATATGTCATGACTGTGTCCTCAGCCCTGGGCTCCAGCATTTCTCCCCTACCCCTCCAGAACAGCTTTCTTTCCCTCTGTTGGGGGTGAGGGATGCAGGGGGAAGAGTGCTAGGGAAGGGGGAAAAAGGCAGGATTGTAGTTACAGAACTTCTGGGGCCGGCTTTGCAATACACTGACCCCAGCAGTGTCAGGTCCTCTGGGCCTGGAGGCAGAAAGATCTGAGTTCAAATTGATCTCAGATACTTTGTGACCCTGGCAGAGTCTCTTCACTTCTGTCTGCTTCAGAGTCCTCAACTGTAAAAGGGGATGTGGCACCTACGTTGTAGGGCTGTTGTGAGAATTAAACGAGATCATTTGTAAAGCACCTAACACATGGCGGCTACCATAGAAATGTTTATTCATTTCTCCCCTTTTTCCTGGTACACACACACACACACACATATAGGTGACACCTATTTTTTTAAAAAGTCATTGAGATTCTTGTTTGTAAGGATGAAAATGTTTAGAATATTCTTTTAAAAAGGCAATCCAAGTGCAACCGACCCCCACAAAAGCAGCAGGTACCATAGGGTTCACTGTGTCCTCCAGTGTGAGAGGAGCCTCAGAAAAATGGAGTGTTGGAGCTGGGAGGGAGTTTGGAGACCATCTGCTAGAACGGTCTCTTTTTACAGAGAGGCTGTGACTTGCCCAAGGCCACCCTGTATTAGTAGCGGGAGCCCTTCTACAAGCCAGGTCCCCTAGCTCCCATTGCCAAAGTTCTCTGGCTCTTCCTGTCAGCAAAGACTAGAAATTCCTGCCTCTCTTCTTCTGTCTCCACAAGATGAGGGAACATCTAAGTGTCCCTTCATTCTGATGGTTTCCTCTGAATAGCTGAGTGCTGGGTTGTGGTCCTCAAAGAAGTGAACAAAGACCCCACCTGAATCACTTGTATGGGACCTTATTTGAGACCTTTTCAAGTACTTTCAGCTACTCTTCCCATCTAATAGAAATTAGGTAGCAGGATATAATGGAAAAGAGGTCTGAGAGGCCACTTCTGGCTCTAACAGTAATTAGCTATGTGATCTTGAGGAAATTCCTTTCCCTCTCTGGGCCTCAGTTTCCTGTTCTGTCAAATGATGGAGCTGCCAGGCATGGTGGTGCACACCTATTGTCCTATCTACCAGGAGAGCTGGGGCTGATGGAGCCAATCAGGTGTCCACGTGAAATCCAGTATCAATAGGATGAGCCCTCAAGAATAGAGAGGGGATGGGTGCACCAAATGGCCTAGGGAGGGGTGAACCGTCTCAGTTTGCCAACGATGCCCTGCTCCCTTGCTGATCAAGCAATGGGGTTAGACCTATTGTGCCATGATGCAGTGTTATATGGTGAATAGTGGGCTACACTGGGGAGAAGGAAGAAACCAGGGTTCACATTCTGCTTCTGATGCTAAGTATGACCACAGGCAAATGACCTAAACCCTGAGCTTCAGGCTTTTCAGCTGCTAAATGGGGGAAATAATCCTTGTACTATGTACCTCACAGGGCTGTTGTAAGGAATATATAGTCTCTATATATGTACATATATGAATATATATCTACTATATATTCCTATAATTATTAAGCTATATGTAATATGCAATACACACATGTCTATAAATATATAGAAACGTTTACATTCCTCATAAATATTTACATTTATAAATATCTCTATAAACATCAGTGATTAGTTTTTAAGGCTCTTCCCAATTCTAGAAGAAATGAACTTGAGTGAGTCAGTCAATAAAACATTCAGCACCTACTTACTATGTGCCAGACACTGTGCCAAGCGCTGGGATACAAAGATTCCAAAGATGGCCCCTGCCCTCAGGAAGCTCACAGTCTAAGCTGAGCCTCATGTCCTTTGGGGGCCTCGGATTCAAGTCCTGCTGAAGTGGACCACACTTCCTCGTCCATACAAGCCTGTCCTGGGACTGTCTCTTGCTCTAACAGTTCCCCATTTCTTTCTTGTATAGACTTCATCTCATGATTTCACCAGTGTAGACAGCTCTCTATAAGGGAGCTCTCCACTTACCAATGAAAAGCAGGTTTCTCTGTAACTGTTTGCAGAGTTGCCCAGAGAACTGAGAGGTTCAATCCCTCACCCAGTGGAGTCACACAGCCCGCAGGCGTCAGCAGCGGGACTTTAGCCTAGGCCTTCTCAATACCAAAGCTAATTATCCATTACAGGCCCCACAGCCTTTCACAAATCTTGGTAGGGAATACAAAAATCATTATGTGTGTGAATGGATGGGGAAACTGAGGCTTCGAGAAGCGATGACAAATCCCTCCTAGTTTAGCCTTCTTTCAGCCCTCTGTAACGCCTGTGGTTTGTCCTCCTACCTCCTGGTACTAGTATCAGAGCACTCCTCCATGGAGGAGGTAGGTCTGAAAGCACACTATGGACTCACAAGATGCTTGCTGTCTCCTTTATTGAAGAGTTGATGTTTACTGAAGCCTGACCTCCAGAAGTGATTCGAGAGATGAGGAGGGGCAGGAGATGGGCTATGTTATCCCTACAGTAAGAATACAAATTATGACGTCAGGAGTCCCGAATGATGGCGTCCCTATGGGGGGGGGGACTCATAGGTGATCTTGGCAGATGGGTCTCAGTGGCCAATGTAAAACTATCAGAAGCCTAAGCAGGACATGGTGAAGAAGGGGCACCTAGCCTCTTCTGCAAAGGTCTGGCCATGACTCAGATTTCCTGGATATCTTTTACCCCAGAAGTGACCCAGGGAACTTCTAAGCTATCCCTACCTCGCCCCCAAATCTGGCTATGCCACCTTGTAACGTTGGGAGGTAGGGACCAGGGCCTAGGGGAATCAATGGCAGGATCTAAGCTAGCTCCTCACCAGCCCTGTTTGGTTCAGACCAGGTCCATAGTAGCCTGTTGCTCTGCTGAGGTGACAAGTGGAGAGGAGGCCCTTGCCCTTGTCTCTTTCAAGCTCCATCCCCTCTCTGCCATAGTAGGCTTTCTGGGGTATATAGAGAAGGGGAATGGGACTCCAGGGTTCAGGCTGGTCTAGTCTTTCTTGCTCAAGGCCAGAGCAGATGACTACTTGTACTCTCAGGAAACCATCTTTGATTGGCCTTCAGTTTCCTCCCTCCCTCCTCTTACAACCACTACCTGATGCAGAGAGAGATATGGAAAAAGGGTTAGAGAGAGGGCTGACTAATGTCCACATGCATTAGAGGAGATGACATCTAGGGAATCTTCTCGGGCCAAGGTCCAGGATTCAGCGGATGCAGCAGAACCTTGACAGGACAGAAGGTATGGGAAGCTTTCCAAAGCTTTTCTTTGGATGTGTCATTGTTAGTGCCTTCAAATGAAAGGCTGGACAAGTCTGTCGGGATAATAAAAATAAAAAATGAGAAAACTATCAGATTTACAAAATGTTTTCCTCATCCCAAACACAGTCAAATGGAGCTTGTGACGCAAGAAACTTCCCACTAGTTTGTAGGCCTTTCACCCTCCCAAAACTTCCCGTTCTCTAGGGGCTGATTTGTTAATATTAGGCACTGAGAGGCCTTTGGGACTCCCAGCCAAGTCCAATGAGCTGGCACTAAGCCTTTATTCTGCATCCCCCTTGCCAAAAATCTTCAGATGCCAAAATACTACATGACACATGAGTTTAACTCATATTTACAGCATTCCATAAAGCATAAATGCATTTTAAGAAAACTTAACAGGCCTTATAGAAGACTCCCATCTTAATTAGATGGTGAAACACTTTTCTAAACTTAATCAACATGGTTCCCCTTATGGCATCAAAGCTCATGCTCTAGCCAGTTCTACCAAGCTTAAAAGGGTTTTAATATGGTCCCAGTGATGATCTGTGTGTCTGGCTTTTGAGGACCATTCCAAGTTTTAGGAAGGCTCGCCATGAGATGTGTCATAACAAGCAATGTTGATGATCAGCTGAGGAGTGGAAAGGCTGAGCTCTGCATTAGTGAGAGGAAGAAGCTCCAAAGAGGAAGAAATCACAGTGGATCTTTTGAAATCCTGTACTAATGCTCTGTGTAGTCATTAAGAAGAATCCTGTAGATGAACAGGGGTCTATGGGATGGTGTGGCAGAAAGGGACAGAACCAAAGACTTGAATTTGCATCCCATATCTGCCAATGACTAGCTGTGTGACCATGGGAAAGTCATTTAACTTCTCTGACCTCCGTTTCCTCATCTGTAAAATGGAGACCATAATATCTGCACCACCTGATTACAGGGATGTAGTAAGAAAAGCGAAGGAAAAGAGAAAGGAAAAGGGAAGGATAGAGTAAGGTCAAAGATGTGTCAAATTAGGTACTCAAAGCCAGAGGGGAGAGCATAACAAACCTATGCCTGAAAGTCCAGCAGGACCCAGTCCTTTTCCCCTGGAGACACACTCAGAACAAGGTGCTGGCACATCCCCCAACATGAGGAAGGTGATGCTGTCCAACAGCTTAGCCTGGGGAGGGGGATGGGGTAGGAGGTGAGGAATGTGCAGCTGCGGATGGAAAGGAGGCTGAAGAGGGAAGATTCTCAAAGGAAAGAGATGGACTGGAATTGGACAAAGATGATAAACCCTAAAACATCAAGACAAAGGCTGAGATGGGAAGGTTATGACTTGCCAAAGTTCACTCACATAGCGTTCACTACTAAGTACAAAAAGTAAGATCTCAACCCAGGTCCTCACGCCAACCCTCTTTCTAAGGAAAATCAGCCAAAACGATCAGATAAGAAGGAATCTTTTGGCCTATTCAGAAACATGTGATGACACTAAGAAACTAAAGAATGCTTCAAATAAGAAATGAAATTCATAAATTAGGAATGAATTTAGGGTGGTAACCAGAGCTCTAAATGTAGAATTAAAAAAAAAGCAGAGGGGAAAAACTGAATTCATGATTGAATAACTTCCCAAAGAAGCAAAAAGAAGGCTTGAGAGAATAATATATTGGGGACACAAAAATACTAAGTGAAAGAAAATTCAGCACAAGGCAAAAGGCAACATTGTTGGTATATGTGAATTCTACAAAAGTCAGAACTAACTGACCTCAAAGGCAGGAGGGTAGAGATGACTTAAGGATCACAGGTCTCCAAGAAAAATGTGATAAATCTAAAGAGCCCAATAGCATAATAATACAGGAAATAGTGAGAGATAATGGTCCAGAACTTCTAAACACAAACAATAAGGCACTGATTGGGAGAATCACCGGTTTCTGCCAGGGAGGGAAAAAAAGGCCCTGTTTCAAACTCCAAGTAACTCAAAATATGAAGTGATTAAATTTAATAATTTCAATGAAAAATATCAACAAATTTTACAATAAATAAAGAGAGAAATCTTTAAATGTGAAAGAAAGGTGATCTGAATAACATACGATTAATCCACATACATGAGAAATCACCAGAAAAAATGGAATAGTAGATTACGAAAAGCAAAGAAGTTCAAACTATGTTACATTCATAGCAAATGATAAGAGGTAGAACAGAATTTACTATTCATATACTATTCATAGATGAACTCCCAGAAGCCTGAGGTACAATCGTATTATCAACAAAGCAAAAATAAAAATTATTTAAAATTATTAATGTAATAAAAACAAACTCACAAATCAAAGTAGATAAACAGGTAAATTATATCATGCTTGAAGGAACTGTAGGTAATGAACCAATGTTAGTACTAAACATATAGACATCAAATGGGATAGCAGCTAAATTCATAATGGAAATTTTAATTGAATTGCAAAATGACAAAAATAATAACAATAATTGTTGGAGACTTTAATTTTCCTTTTTTGGAGCTAGACAAATCTAACATCAAGATAAACAAGAAGGGAAATAAAGACCCGAATGGGGTATTGGAGAATTGAAGACTGAAAGAAATGGCATCTTATGGCCAATGACTAGCTGTGTGACCATGGGAATTGATAAAAGTATATACCAAAAGGAGGTCATTGATAAGATATTTAGAGCAGCACTTCTTGTGGTAGCAAAGAATCGAAAACAAAGTACATGCCCATCAACTGGGAAATGGCTAACGAAAGTGTGACATGAATATAATGGAGTATCACTATGCTTTAAGAAATATTGAATCTGATGAATACAGAGAAACATGAAATTATTTGAACAACCTGATGCAGACTGAGGTAAGCAGAGAGAAGAAAACAACATACATAATGACTACAGTGTTAATGGGCAGAAAATACTACAAAAAAAAAAAACCAAAAAGTAAATGTTAAAAAATTTTAAAGAACAAGCATGGCTCCAAAGAAGACATATGAAAAGGTATCCCCTACCCTATTCCTTTGAAGAAGTAGGAAGTCAGTAAGTGTGATATACTGCATATATTTCAGAAATTTTTTTTGATATATCAATTTTGCTGATTTTTTTCTCTTTTTCCCCCCTTTGTTGTTGTTCAGTCATTTTGGCTATGTGCAACTCTTTGTGACCCCATTTAGGGTTTTCTTGGCAAAGATACTGTGCCATTTTTTTCTCCGTCTCATTTTACAGATGAAGAAACAGGGTTAAGTGACTTGCCCAGGGTCACGTGGCTAATTAAGTGTCTGAGGCCAGATTTGAATTTGGGATATGAGTCTTCCTGACATCAGGCCCAGCACTCTATCCATTGCATCACCCATTTGTTTTTGAGATGCCTCTCTGGTAGGAGAAGGGGGAAGGGTACTGGTAGAAATTCTGGTGACATAATAAAACAAAAGATATCAATAAAAAAGTTTTTTTTTTTAAAGAACCAAACATACTTCTCAGTCCTGCATGGTACCATTACAAAAAATAGACCATGTGATAGAAATTATTTAAGAATTGTAAAAAAAAAGTGGGGTAGCTAGGTGGTTCAGAAGATAGAATGTTGGGCCTGGAATAAGGAATACTCATCCTCCTGAGTTCAAATCTGCCTCAGACACTTAGTAGCTGATATAGGGAACACAAACAAAATGTGCTAATTTAGATGACAACTTAATAACGGTATCATGAATAAGACATAAAGAACAAATCATAAAAATAATTAACTATGTGAAAGGGAATGATAATGATGAAACTACATACCAAAATTTCTGAGATGTAGATAAAGCAATCCTCAAAGGAAAAATTACATCTCTGAAAATATACATTAATGAAAAATAGAAAAAAGAAACAATTAATAAAATGAATATACAACTAAAACATTAAAAAATAAAAATTAACAAATATGCTTAAAAAGAGGAAATCTTAAACATTAGATGAGATAAAATGGAAAACAAAAGGGGCAGAGAATGGATAAACAAAATTTAAAGTTAGTTCTTAGAAGGAACTAATAAAAGGCTTTGAAAAAATGAACAACCTTACACTAACTTTATCACAAATAAGAGAAAAATCAAACTACCAAAATTAAAAAACAAGGCAAAATCACAACAAATAGAATTTAAAATTTATAGAACCTACTGTACACAAGTATATTCTAATAAAGTGAAGAATTTAAAAGAAATAGAGGACTTTTAAAAAATACCCAAATGAGTACTCATGTAATAGTAAACAATCCAATTACCAAAGTGGGGGGAAACACCCTGGTTCAGATGGATTTGCAGTTTTACTCTATCAAAACTTAAAGGACGGTTCTTCTCTTATTAATATAGTTAGTCTCAAAAATTGAAAAAAAGAAAATGCTCCATTCCAAACTTCTTTTATGGGATAAATACAGTTTTAGTGCCCAGACCAGGGAAGAATAAAACAAAGAGAACTCTAGATTATTGTTACTAATGAATATCAATTAAAAATGTAAATAAAATCCTATCAAAAAGATCATAGCAATATATATGCGTATACATATGTGTGTGTATATATGTGTGTGTGTGTGTATATGTATATATATATATATCTATATTAGTAAGTATTCACTATGATCAAGTTGGACTTATACCAGGAATGCAAAGATGGTTCAATGTTAGGATAAAATTAACATAATTCATCATATTAAAATCATTATTTAAAAAAAAACTCCAAACCATGATTAGATCAATAGATGTAGAAAAAGTCCATGACAAAAATGCAATGCTCTATGCTAAAACCCTCCAAAACATAGGTACAAGGGCTATTTTATTATTATATAATGTATGTAGCAAACACCAAGAGCTAACATTTTATTTTACTTTTTTTTTTCTTTACCATTGGAGAAACACTAGAAGCTTTCCCAATGAATGCAGAAGAAAAGCCAGGAAGCTCCTATTCTCTATTGTTATTTGACATAGTTGTGGAAATGCCAATAACAGTAAGAGAAAAAAATTTAACCATAAATATAGAAAAAGAAGATTCAAAATTATCCATTTGCTGTTGATATGGTGACTTAGAAAACTTCAGAGAATCAGCAAACAAGCTAACTGAAACAATTAATAGCTTCAGTAAAATAGTAAGTCACAAAATAAATCCACAAAACTCAACAGTATTTCTACACAGCTGTAACAAAATCCTTTAAGAAATTATAGAAAGCAAAGTCTCATTCAAAATAACTACAAAATGCATAAAATATCTGGGGGTCAGTCTACCAACGCGCACTTAAGACTTATGGAAATACAATTATAAAACACTTTAAGAAAATTTTATTGATATCTTTTTTAAAATCACCTTCATTTCCAAAGATACCCCCGTTTTCTTCTCCTACACAATGAGACAAGCCTTATAACAGAAATTAAAAAGAGAGGAAGAAGAAGAAAAAGAGAAATCGATTCAGCAAAACTAAGTAACACATGAATATGTTCTGACATCATATACAATGTTTCACATTCCTATTCCCCTACCTCTCCAAGGAAGAGAGGATGACATATTTTCTCATCTCTTCTTCAAGGATAAGTTTGGTCACTAAAATTACACAGCATTCAGTTTTACTTATAAAACACTCTAAAGTAATAAAGAACTATTTAAATAATTAGAAGGCATATTCATTGTCTGCAGTTGAGTCCACCAATAGAAAAAAATGACATTACTATCTACAGTAATTTGTAGGCATAGTTTTTGCCAATGGAATTGCCAGTGATACTTTTATAGAACTATGAAATAATAACAAAATTCATGGAGGAATCTCAAGAGAAATACTTTTTTCAAAGTAAAAGTGATGGGCACATAGCAATTCTAGACCTCACATTATACCACATAAAGTAGTAATCATATCACACTATTTGGCACTAGATTAAAAACAGAAAAGTAGATTGGGGAACAGGCTAGAAAAGGAAGACTCGGAAAACAATAAATTCCATAACCCAGTATATGATAAACCTGAAACCACAAATTACTTGGTAAAAAAAAAAATTAACAAAAATGTCTGGGTTTTACTGGAAAGAAATTTGGATTAACTTCTTATACAATATACTGCATGATACGCTAAAAAGAGATCCATATACTGCATATTAAAATATCACACCATTTTTTTAAAATGAGAGAACTGTATCTGGTACTTTGTACAGCTATCGTTAGGAAGAGAATTCTTAACTAAATAAGGGACAGAAGTAATCATAAAAGATAAGACAGATCATTTCAATTCCATTAAATTAAAAAGATTCTGCTCTAATAATCAATGTAACTAGAATAAGAAGGGAAGTTGTCCACTGGGGAAAAAATATTTGAATCAGAGATTTCTGATAAGGGCCTCACATCCAAGATGTGTAGGGAACACAAATATCTAAGACCAAAAGCCATTTCCCAATGGTTAACTGGTCATACAATATGAAGAAATAGTCCTCAAAAGAATTACAAAAAAAAATAATATTAACAAAATATTGACATATGGCTGTTAGAGATTGTGTGAAATCACTAATAACAAGATAAAAGTAAATTAAAACAATCTTGAGGATTTCACCTGACACCCAGGAAATGTCAAAGATGACAAAAGATGCAATAGTCAGTGTTGAAGGAGTTATGGAGAGGCAGGCATCCTAAAATTACAATTGGTGAAGCTGTGAATTTGTTCAACCATCCTGGAAATCAATATAGAATTATGCTGAAAGGCTGACTAAAGTGTCCATAGCCTTTGATGCAGAGATCTCAATGCCAGGCATCTCCCCCGAGATCAAAAAAATGAAAGGCCCCATATCTACCAACATAGTCCTAGCAGCACTTTTCAAGGCAGTAAAAAAACTGCAAACAAAATAGCTAGCTCTAGACAGGTTTAAACAAGTTATGATAACTTTCATGTAATGGAATATTATGGTGCTGTAAGAAATGATGGATACCGAGAATTTAGAGAGGCACAGAAATACATGTGAACAGAAAAAAGAAAGAACCAGGAAAACAGTATACACCATGACTATGACAATTCAAATCACCCACATTGCAAAAACCTGAGGCCAAATGCTATGCAACTATGACTTCAAGTTTAGCCTTCAAAAAGAGATGAGAAAATGCACCTTTCTCCTTTGCAAAGGTGAGGGATTCCAAGGGCAAAACACTGCATATACTGTCAGACTTAAGACAATGTGCTGGTTAGTTTTGTTGAAGTACTCTACCCCTTTATTTGGTATTCTTTGTTTCAGGGAGAGTATGATGGGGAGGGGGAAATAAGAGATTTGTGTGGAGATGAAGATGATATAAAAACCAAAGATAGCAACATAAATTAAAAACTGGATAAAATTATCATTGGGTTGAAGAAAGTGGAGAAATTTAACCTGGAGAATAGTAGAGTTTGGGCGGAGGCCTGATTCCTCTCTTCAAATATCTGAAGGGCTGCCGTCTTGAAGAGGGATTAGATTTGTTCTGTTTGGTTCTGGAAGGCAGAACCAGAACCAATGGGTGGAAGTTACAGTGATTCAGATTTTGAATCAATACAATAAAAAAAATTACTAAAAAATTTCTGCCAAAAAATGGAATGGGATGCACTGGGGAAGAAGGGAGAGATGTGAGTTCCCTGTAGCTGATGGTCTTTCCAGGGAGACTTTCCAGGGAGAAGTTGGTAGATGCTGTTTTGGAGGGGGAAACCTGCTTTGGGTGGGGGCTGGACTACCTTAGAGCTCAGGGCCTTTACAACTCAAAAGTAATGTCATTTTGTGAAATGTCTCTAGACAGCAATTCTTGTCTTGTCTGAGGGTTGTAGGGGACTTCAAGTCCAATATATTTCAAAACTGAAGTGTAGCTATAAAAAAAAAAAACAACACGTAGAAGGTAACACAGGTTACATGAATGCGCCTACTATCTAGGGCCAGAGAAAGAGTCCTCCAGTTTTGTTCTGCCCTGATCAGACGCCACTCTAGAGAACTGTGTTAAATGTCTGGGTTACATGTAAGGAAGGGCTGAACTTTTAGCATGTCTAAAGAAAGGTGATGATGGTGCGTAGTGAGACAATGATGTCTGCAGACATTACTGACATGCATCCTGGAGAAGAAATAAATTCTGGGGAATATAATCTGATAATCTGCAGCTATTTGAGGAGATGTCAGGAAGGGTTAGACTAATTGGGATTTATTTCTAAAGCCTAGCCCAGTTCTCCATTCCAGATAATCAGGAGTAGGATTTCAGCTCCTTTAAGGAAGCACTTCTATACAAAGAGGGACAATGTAGTTAAATTCTTGAATGTATAAAAAATTATTTAAAGACTAGTTGTTGGAATGAATAAAAAAAATAACCATTGACATTAGATTCTGCATGCAGGGGATGCCTTTTTTCACCTGCTCCAAGACACAGTTATGTGCCCAAGAGGGTTTGGGTCCATGGTTACAAGAGGGAGAGGCCTCTATGGCCCTGAGGTCATAAGAGGGAGGGAGAGCTAGAGACAGCAACACCCCTTGCAGCTCGGTCATTCTGGGATTTTCTCATCTGCATACCTAGTACCTCTTCTTCATTTGATCCTTTCCCAGTGTCTTTGCTTATGCTGGTAGGAAACATGTTTCCTGAAGAGAGGGGGGAAAAGAAGTTAAAAGAGGACAGGAGGAGAAAATTGAAGAAGGGAGGCCACAGTGCCCCTTCCAGCTCTGGGATTCTAGGACATCCATCTCTCCACCTAGTCTTCTGGGTTCCTTTTGGATTTCTTCCATCTCTTTCAACATTTCAACTCAATATACATTTTTGAATCACAAACTAAGGCAGGGTGCTAAGAAAGTAGAGTGGTGGCTACATTTTTAAATAGACTGGCAAAGAATGTACATCATCCACATTCTTTATATAAAGTTCTTAGATGGGCATCAAATCTGGGCATAGCAACCACCTCATTTCCAGATGAAATAAGTGACAGTCTTTCTGTCATTTGTCTGATCAGATAAAATACAAAGTATGAAATTCGGTCTGGGGTGCCATCTTTTAGGTGGGACACTGACAAGCTGGAGGGTGCCCACAAGAGGGCAATCAGGAGGGTGAGAGGCCTGGAAACCAATGCTGCTGACCCTCTTCCAAATTCTCTGTAGATCTAGAAACAACACTACGAACACATTCTGCATCAGTATGTGCACAGACTCTAGTTAGAGAAAGTCAGAGAAAGGAAGGCCTATAGGTGCCTTTCCTATAGTCAGTTCCTGACAGTTACATCTTCTGCATTTCAAATTCTGGGAGCTGCTTTTCAAGTTTTGAATCAAGGAGACCTGGCTTTATTAGCAACGGGAAGCCTTCCCTCTATGCCCATGGCCCATCACTGCACCATTTTCAAAGACCTAGTCTATGTAGAGCTGGCAGAGAGAGTAATTATTCTCTCTCCCTCCATCCCAACCCCTTCTGCCAGAAGGAAATAAGTTATTGTTCTCCCTCCCAATGAATGGTGCCATGTAGAAGATCTGCTTGGTGGGATGACAGACCATATCCAACAGGGAACAGGGAGTAAAGACAGAGAATCCATGGCTGGTGACACCTGGCAGCCATCTAAGGAAGAAGAAGAGCGTTGGCAGCTGGAAGCTGCAGAGGGGACAGACCCAGGGAGCCTGAGAAACCTACCAGCCAGAGATGGTGGGCTCAGGGGGAAGCAGTGTGAGAATGCCACGAGATAAGAAAGGGTATTGAGCCCCACAGTGCTAGGGGGAGTGGGGGGAGAGAGCTGTCCTGGCCACATGAGGGCCTCATCACCATTGGATTCCATGGCTGTGCCCGCTATTCCCACAGCTGATGTATGTATTTGTGGGACTGTACCCCAGAGAGGAATGTAGCTATGACATCCAAGTATTTCATTTCACTCTGAGCTAAGCATATCTATTCACTGACTACTGAATGTAAGCCTTTTTGTTGGGACTTGTGATAGTTTTAGCAATTCATACCCAAGAACCTTGGGCAATATGTAATCCTTTGGGGGTCAACTTATCAGTGCAGAGATCAAGTTAGAAGGGTAGCCTGGGGATAGGGTGGGGAATACATATAGTTAAAATATTGAGCACTTCTTAGTATCATGTCACAAAACTGAAAGATCACCAAACCTAAAAAAGCCAAAACTTGGGAGAAACACATCTGACAGGTATGTCTGTAGAAAAGGCTCTCTGCCCCTCTTGGGAAGCACTAATACCAAGGGTAGAAGTTATAGGAAGATGGTCTTCAGCTCGGATAAGAAGAAACTTCCCTAGGAGGAGTGAGGACTTTGCTTTCTTGAATAAATTTTTAAAAATCAGTTCATGAATATTTGTTGGAAAAATGAAAAGGAATCTCTGATACTTGTTTAAGGGGAGGAAGAGGTTGTGTGTCCCCAGGGAGCTCTGAGTCTCTGCCCAAGAGGGTTTCTGGGCCGGGATGCCCAAGACCCACCCAGATGCTCTCAGGAGTTGAATCAGGAGAAGGGGGCAATGGAGGAGGTCTCAGTTCTAGACCTGGGGTTCTAGGTCTTCCCCATCACGTTACCCTGCATATCTTCATCATTTGATCCCATAACACTCTCTGTGCTCAGGCTCCTGGTCATTTTCATGTTTTCTGAAAAGAGGGAGAAGAGGAAATTGAAACCAGTAAGTGAGGCAGGTGGAGTGAACAAGGTAGAGATTCTAAGATTTTTCCTCTGCCCTCCTGGTAGCCTTCTGCCATTTTCTTCTTGGGACACTGGCCAGTCAAATTCTCTCAGTGTCATTCCTTCTAGACTTCTCAGGAATGTGCCAATTTCACTCTACTTGCTGGACAGGAAGAAGAGGCAAAATCTTTTAAATAACCCAGGCCTGCATCTGAAAACCTGTCCTGGGCATAGAAGCTGAAGGTGCCCCCACGACTCTGCCCTAGGACCTTTCTTGATCAATATACGGTATCCCCCCAAATCTCATTATCATTTTGAATCTATTAACACTCTTAAAACATCAAGTGGCATTGAGGCTTTGGGGACATCCTCTATCTAGTCATAGCCTCACACTTATATGCATGTAAACTGACTGATTTTACAAAATACTTAGACAGCTGAGCCTCCTCTGAGTCTCCTCATGCAAATGGGGGTCCTAATATTTATATACCTTCTTCCTAGAGCTGTTATAGGAAACTGTTTTGTAAGGTACAGAGGGCCTATTATACTAAAACACTTCACAGGAGATAGGTAAGGGGTGGGGGCTGATTGGACGGGATTCCCTCTGAAAGGCCAGAAAGGCCTCTCCAAAGCCCTGTTCCCTCACTCATTTAATACCCCCCAACTTACGGGGAGGCAGATGCCTAGGTGCTGGAGGATGGCAAGACAGGCACACTGAACAATAACATTGGGGGAAGGAGGTCTGACAAGGAATAAACAAGACCCTGGGCACTAGACAGAAAGTCCCACCTGACTCTACCTAACCCACCAGGGCTCTCAAATCAAGATGTCAGGATGTCTGCTTGAGAGGGTTCCTAAGCAGAGATGTCCTGGGAATAACAGGGGCATAGATAAAGAAGGGAAAGGGATCTGGGGTGGCTAGGTGGTACAGTGAATACAGCACTGACCCTGGAGACAGGAGGACCTGAGTTCAAATCTGGCCTCAGACACTTAACACTTACTAGATGTGTGACCTTGGGCAAGTCACTTAACCCCAATTGCCCTGCTTTCCCCTTCAAAAAAAAAATAGGGAAAGGGATCTCAGAGGTCACCTACTCCAACCTTCGTATTATACAGATGTGGAAACTGAGGTCCAGAGAGGTTAAATGATGGCTCAAAGGCACACAGGTAGCAAGGGGTACTACACCTCTTCCAGCCCCATCACCTACTCACCTAGTTTCATTTCTAAGAAGGAATCCCAAAAATCTGTGTTTTTGTCAGAAGGACTCGGTGATACTGAGGAGAAAAGAAAGAGGTGGTAAAAACCAACAATGGAGCAAACCAGTGTGTTTCTACAGAGGAAGGAATCAGTCCCTGGCATAGTCTAGTTCCTTAGGACCAACACACATTCTATACTGGGCCTCACACATTTTCTTTCTTTTTTAAAATAATATTTTATTTTTTTCCAATTACATGTAAAGACAATTTTTAGCATTTTTTTTTAAATTTTGAGTTCCAAATTTTCTCCCTTCCTCACCTACCCCCTCCTCCAATATGGTGAGCAACTGGATACAGGTTGTACATGTACAGTCATGCAAAACACATGTCCATATTAGTCACGTTGTAAAAGAAGACACAGACCCAAAGGAAAAAGAAACACAAAAAAATAAAGTGAAAAACAATGAATATGCTTTTATCTGCACTCAGACTCTTTCTCTGATAGTAATTTTCCTCACTTCATACATTTTCACATACCTTTCACATATATGATCTAATTTGGGCTGCCCCCAAAGATTGGCAGGACTATCCCCACTTTACAGATGAGGAAACTGAGACACAGTGACAGCCTAGGAATGAAGGGGCTGAGGCTCTGGGTCCCTGACCCAGCCCTGGGTTGTCTCCTTACCTGCAATTTCTTTCTGATTTTCATTGTTTTTATTTTGGTTTTGGACCTCCTCATTATTCTCTTCAGTATCTGTAACCCCAGACATTGGAAATACTGGGGAAAGGGAAAAGAAAAGTCAGCAAAGGATGACACCAAGTGAATAGGGGACCCAAAGGAGACTGAAACAACAGTCCCCAGACACATCAGAGTTCTTGGAAATACAGCCATAGCTGCCCAGGCCTGTGCTTCTCGAGCTGAACATGCTCCATCCCTCCTCAAGCCACAGGACAGAAAGACCATCTAATTTAACCTTGTCAGTGACCTGCCCAAGTCAAGCAGGTAAAAGTAATAGAGCTTGGAGTTTGAACCCAGGTCTTTGAATTCTAAATCCAATAATCAGTCAATCAATGTACCTATTGACTCTCTCACAAACACCCCAATTACTAATTCCTCAATCTCCTCACCTCCCATGAACTACTCCTCCATCCCACCTCTGCCACACACAAAGATGAGCGACCATACCCTTGATCTTCCCTTCACTCACAAATGCCCCACCTATGATCATGCTCAGGAATTCCCAACCCTTCTTACCTGACCATGACCTATTGACTTTCCACCTCTCCCTGTCTTCCCTTACCAGACCCTACTCTTTGTCCACACTGTGACCGCCAATCAATTCTCTCCTAAGCCATCTCCCTTGCACTACCCACTCTCTTATGACCCCTTGGTGAACCAGTCAGATTCTATACTGGCCTTCTTCTCCTGAGTTTCTGACCCCCTTATCATTTCGCTGATTGCTCCCTGACCAAGCCTCAGCATTAGGTAACATTCTTACCTATGTGCTGCCAAACAAAGATGGAGAAAATTACACAACTGTTCTGACTGGGTCCAGAGCAAATTTATATTATATAGTCTTAAATGGGCCCTCAGTGCTGCTAGGCAATCCTACTGTATCTCCCTTATTGACTCATTCTCCACAGAGGCTCTTTCAAACCTTTCCTCAAACCTCCCATGGATCCTTCTCACCCCAGTCTCTTAGATAAGAACTTTGTACCATGTTTTCTAGAAAAAATTGAGGCTATTAACTGCAAACTCCCTCTTCTCCCCTCTTGCTCATCTCCAATTCCTCAAGTGCCTTCTGTTGCTCTTTCCATCTTCACTCCTCTCTTTTTAGGCTTACTCCTTAACAAGGCTAACCCTTCCACCTGCTTATTCCATTCTGTTTTCTCCAACAGACTGCCTCCTCTGTCATCCCTGCTCTATCACTTATTTTTTTTCCATCCTTCTTTTCTTTTTTTTTTCTTTTTTTATTTTTTCTTTTTTTTTTATTTACTCATTTACTTTTAATTTACAAGATTCAGTTCCACAATCACTTGAGTTTCAGATTTTCTCTCCTCCCTTCCCCCCCCCTTCATGGTGGCGTGCAATCATGTATAGGATCTGCAAATACTTTCACTTTGTACAATAGTTTAGTCATATAGAAGGGTTGTAACCAATGAGTGATCATTGGGAAAAGAAAAAAAAAAAAAAGCAAAACCAGACATGAAAGAGAACGATAACGAGTTTTGCTTCAGTCTCCATTTAAACTATAGTCTTTCTATATCTTTCTCTGAGTTTAGGTATCTCCTTCCATCCTGAGGCTTGTAGAGTTGTCTTTAGCTGTGAGTTGCTGAGGATAGTCCAGTTTATCAAGGTTGGTCATCATATGTACGATGTGTCTGTGATTGTGTACAGGTTTTGCCTGGTTCTGCTCTTCTCACTTAGCATCAGTCCGTATAAGCCTCTCCAGGTAATTATG
>CM053582.1:154881071-154904417 GCA_028627135.1 Pseudochirops cupreus | reverse complement strand
TTCATGTTTATTGAAAGCCCCTGGTGGGGGTGCTCTGGCTGCACTCTCCTCCTCCCTCTCTTTGCCATGATCTTTCTTTTCCCCAAAGAAGGAATCTAGGGTTTGGCTGCTGTTCTTACCCTGCTTCTTATGCTTATTCTTACTCATGGTTGGTCAGTCCATGATTTTTTTTTTAATCTCTGTGGGGCTCTGCTTCCAGAAGGGAAAACTCTGTCCCAAATCGCTGGGGTCCTCTTGGCTGCTGTAGCTCTCAGGAAGGTGCTGGGTCCCTTTCCTACTTACTTCTGGCTCACTGGATAATGCAGACTCACAGGACTGAAAGCCCAAGACCGTGATCGGATCCAGGCTGCTCAACACGAGAGCACTCGGCCTCTGAACGATCACTTGGTCCTCCTGCAGTCTGCAGGCCGAGGGCAGGGAAGCTGCAATGTGGAGGCGGGTGCAAAACCTCTGCCTTTTGCTTTCCCGCCCTGGAGGCTTTTTGGCCAGACCACTTTTCTCCCCTGATTTCGCAAGTCCTACTGACCTAGTTCTGAACGCTGCTCGCAGCTGCCACTAATCCACTCACCAGAGAGGCTCCTTGGCTCCTCCCGTCGAGGTACCCCTGGGGCTCAGCCAGGGCTTCAGGCCAGGCTGGTTTCGGTTTGCAGTGCTGATATGGCTCCTCATAGCTGAGCTGACTTTAGTGGAAGGTATATTTCTGTGAGTTTTGGAGTTCTAGGATTAGTTTAGAGTCATATTTTATGGGTATTTTGGGGTGGCTATGTGAGAGCTGCAATACGTTGCTGCTGCTACGCTGCCATCTTGGCTCCACCCCAGGAGTAAGACTTAAGGACATGAATTACATACAGTAGCAGGTACTCTTTATTTGAATACATATTTTCTTAAATACTGCCTCTGGAATTTTAACGAAACAGGGATATTTAAGATGAACAGAACTATGTGGTTAGAATGTAAGAAAACCTTGTCCACAATCACACACAATAGTTTAGGTTCCTATTTCCTCTTGCTTGGATTATTGCAATAGTCTATTAATTTGTCTTTCTGCTCCCAATCTCCTTTCTCCCCAATGTACTGCCAACAAAGTGCCAAATTCACATTTCTAAAGCGCATCTTTGAGAACGTCATTCTTCCACTCAGGAAGCTTCTATAGCTCCCCATTGCCTCTGGAATAAAATACACCTTTCTTTGTCTAGTATTTAAAGCCCTTCTCAATCTAGCTCCAACCCATTTTTACAGTGTATTTTTGCCCCTTCATATACTATATTGCTGCCAAACCGACCTACTTGCCATTCACTGTACACAGCATTCCATCTCCCACTCTGAACAGATTGTCCCCCATGCCTGCAATCCTCTAAGTCAGTCAGTCAGTCAAACAGATTTTATTAAGCACCTATTTTGTGCCAGACACTGTGCCAAGTGCTGAGGGTACAAAGAAAGGCAAAAGACAGTCTCTGACTTCAAGAAGCTCACATCATAGTCTGAGAGGGGAGACAGCATGCAAACTAGGTATAAACAAGATATAAACGGAATAAATTAGAGATACTCAATTTATTTAGAAGGGATGCATTAGGCATTAAGGAGGGAGGGGGGAAATCAAGAACAACTTACAGAAGATGAGATTTCAGCTGAGATTTGAAGGAAGCAAAGAAAGTAAGAGGCAGGGATGAGGAAGGGGAGAGTCCTTGGCATGTGGGACAGTCAGCGAAAACGGCCAGGGCTGGAAAATGGGAGTGTCTTCTATGAGGAAGTCTTAAGGAGACCAGTATCACTGGGGGAGGCAGTAAAGATAAGAAGATTGGAAAGGTCGGTAGTGGCCAGGTTCCAGAGGATTTTAAAAACAGGATTTTTCTACTTGAACCTGGAAATAATAGGGAGGCATTGAAGTTTATCTAATAGAAGGGTGACATGGTCAGACTCACTTTAGGCAACCTGACAGAGAGAGACCTGAGGGAGGACAACCCACCAGCAGCCCATTGGTGAGACATGATAAGGGCCTACACAAGGGTGGTGGCAGTGTCAAGAGACAAGGGGGCTTTTGTTGAGAAGGTAGGAAGTTGTAACTGGCAACAGATTGGATATGGGGGTGCAGTGAGAGAAAGGAATCGAGGATGGTACTTGGGTCATAACAAGTCTGGGTGACTAGGAGGATCATGGTGCCCTGTAATGTTAATGGAATAGGAAGATCTTCCCTGTCCATTAATAGGCCTATGTGACCGCATGTCCCCATTTCCCTTGGAACAGGAGCCATGTTCCTAGGCCTAAAGCAGCGGTTCTCAATCTGTGGGTTATGTTCAATTTGTAACAATGAAAATACATCTTGCATATCAGATATTTACATTACAATTCATAACAGTAGCAAAATTACAGTTATGAAGTAGCAATGAAAATAATTTTATAGTTGGGGGTCACCACAACATGAAGAACTGTGTTAAAGGGTCACGACATTAGGAAGGTTGAGAACCACTGGTCTAAAGGTACACAAGTATTTCAATCATGGATATCTTGCTGCTTTCACAGCTGTGATACATCCTGAGTCACATAGAGCCCACTGGGGTAGGAACTTGCCTAAAGGGGAAGGCTTGCTTACAGGAAGGCTTTCACACTTTTTGGTACTAAGCTAACTAGGCACTGAGTCACCAGGGTTGTGATGCCTTCTGGCTCTGAGCCTATTAGTTGAAAACTATATATACTGGGAGATTGGTGTTTTACTTTGGGGGCTTGCTTATGAGAATGACCTTTTGATTCTCCCAACTACTCAGATGTTGGTGCTCTCCCGGTTCAGTGGTGTATGTAGGTGGTTGTATTATTCTGTTTAGACAGTTGGAACCCTGTCTGTTGGATCTTTCTTGGATACTCACTTCTGTCTACTTATCTGTACTTATCTTTCTGTTAATTAAAGTAAGATCATTAGCTCCTTTAAAGACATCTTTCCTTTAGAGAAGCGAATCAAAGAACCTGTCCTAATAAGCCATCCTGAGTGTGCTAGGGTGCTTGCTAATACATGCCCTCAACAGTAGTTAGAAATTTTAGAAGAGGGAATGGTTTAGGGGGGAAATCAGTTCAGTTTAAGATATCTAAAAGGCACTGGAAAAGGGACACTGGAGGTCAGCAAAGACTGGGGATGAACACACAAATCTGAGAAATCACTGCATTGAGATGTAGTTAAATCTATGGGAGCTGATGAGATCACCTGTAACTCCTCAATTCCATCACTTAGACTCCCTTGTTGAGTCACACTCAGTCGTATCTGACTCTTTGTGACCCAATTTGGGGTTTTCTTGGCACAGATACCAGATTACTTTGCCATTTCCTTGTCCCATACTTAATAAGTGTCTGAAGCTGGATTTGAACCCAAATCTTCTCTAATTTAGTGATCCAGGGCTCAATTCTTTACACTATGCTTCCTCTCTCTCTTCCCAGGGAAGAAAACTATAACTGAGCCCTGGGTGGCCAGATGTTCCACAAAGGGGCCTGTCTGAATACATCCTGGACTATGTGGGAAAGAATGTATATGCCTCCCATGCCCATTCCCAGCTGCCATTCCACCCATGTCTTTAAAGCTGCACCATTCTCCTTGAACAGGAAGGCAACAACCCCAGGGTACCAGCAGAGAAAGTCAGGTGCATTCAGCAGAGAGATGAACTCTGGTCACTGACAATGGCTCTGCCTTCAGGGCCACCTAGAAGTCAGAGTTCAAATCTAAGTCTCCAACTTTTGGGCTGGACTAGGCAGTGGACAGGTTCCAGAAATTTTTGTCAGATAATTGGGAATCTTAAAAAATAATTACCAGTGGAAAAAAAACACAATCACAATGACTAAGGCAGAGATGAAGTCCAGCAGTATCCACCTTCTCATATACTCTTCTGGTGTCTAGAAAACAAACAAGACAGTGGTGGGCACAAATTTGCAGGGCTGTGGAGGGATAGAGCAAAGAGTTTCTAGATTCCCCCATGGGAGCAGGGTCTCAGATCCTGTACTGGCTGGTATACCAAGCCTCTAGGAAGTCCTAGAGAGCCAAGATGGAAGAATTGTTCATGTGCAGAGGGCTCTGCAGTGGAGATGGAAGGGTCTTAAGGGTGCATATTGAGTCAGTAGTAAGAGGCAGTGGTCAAAAAAGCTAATTCAGTCACAGGCTTTAAGAATAAACACACTCGAGGCAGCTAGGTGGCACAGTGGATAGAACACCAGTCTGGGAGTCAGGAGGACCTGGGTCAGGAGGCCTCAGAGACTTAAGAGCTGTGGGACCCTGGGTAAGTTATTTAACACAGACTTCTAGGAAAAAAAAAGAATTAAACACACTGCTGTTCTCTTTCCTGTCCATTCAGCTTTGGATGCCATATTTTAGGAGAGGCGCTGGCAGGCTGGAGGTCAATGAGTGGAGGGTAAGTAAGATGATGACAGGCGTAGAAACTATGCCATGTGAAGGACTACAGGAACTAGCATATTTAGTCCAAAGAAAACTGTTAAATTTGTCTACTGACTTCAAATACTTAAAGAGATCACAGAATCATGGGATTTAGAGCTGGAAGAAAGCTTAAAGGACATAGAGACTGATCATTTGACTTGAGGAAACTGTGGTTCAGAGGAGTCAGGAGACTCGGCCAAAGTCACATGGGGAGTATGCGGCTGACCCAGGATTCTGACTTCTGATCCAGAACCTTTTGCACAGCACTACACTGACTCAAAGACGAGAAGGAGAGATTTGTTTTCCTGGGCCCTGGAGAGCTGAACTAGGACCAGTGGGAAGAAGCTGCAGTGGTAGATTTTAGATTTTAGCTCAATATTTATAAAAAAAGAATTCCTAATTGGAGGTGTCCAAAATGCAGTGGGCTACTGTGGTAGACGGTAAATTCCCTATTGATGGAAGTGTCCAAACAAAAGGGCTTTCTATGTTTAGACAGGGCTGAGACTTAATGAAATCTGAGGTCTCTTCTAGCTTGGAGAGCCTATGATGCTCTGATGGGAATATCTGCTAGACCGGAACCCTGGAGAAGATCAATTTTGTTCTGTCGTGTCTGACTTTGTGGCCCCATTTGGAGTTTCCATGGCAATGGAATTAGAGTGGTTTGCCATTTCCTTCTCCAGCTCATTTTACAGATGAGGAAACGGAGGCAAACTGGACTAAGTGATTTGCTCAGAGTTAGACAGCTAGTAATTGTCTAAGGTTGTACTTGAACTCAGGTTTTCCTGATTCCAGTCCTGGTATGCCACCTAGTTGGGAAGATCAGTACAGGTAACTAACTTACCATTAAGAAGAATGGCTTTTGAATGTTCTTCAGTATCTGGATGGTATTAGTGGTGACCGAATGAACCCCAGAACACCAGGCCAGGGAGTATAACCAGGGCTCATTGATCACATAGATGTTGGTGAAGATGCCATATTTCTCATATTCCCTGGAAGGAAAATAAAACCTCTAATGACTGACAATCCCTTCTTCCTTCCATCAACGAGAGGTCACATAGAACTTTGGTGTCACTAAAAATTCACTGTCTAAATAAAAGAAATAGACCCTACAATGAAGACCTAGTAGGAATAAAGGGGCTGGAAATGCAATGGGTGGGATTTTAGTCAGTAAGATATCTCCCTCTCCCCCAATTCCCCCATCACTCACTCCCCTCCCCACACACACACAGGTCAGCTGGCTAATAACATCTACGGAGTATCTATTAACTTCAGAGCCCTGAACAAAAATGTGCATTTAGGAACAAGGAACTAGAGGAGAGAAAGATGCAGAAGAGCATCTTCCTTGCCATTCATGAGCTTATTATAATAAAGATTGCTGGTGCCAATCTAAGGATGCCTTCTGGAGGAAGTGGTTTGAAATAGGTTGGTTTCCCAATCTCATCTTTCCCCTTCTCATCTTTGAGTCTCAAAATACACAGACCATCCTCCTTGCTTGGGAACCATTTCATTTATTGCCACCTATTGAAATCCTCCCTTTCATGGAAGGCCGTGTATCATTAATTCAATTCAATTCAATTAATTTTAACAACTTCTAGGTAAATACTACAAGGAAATTAATGATAAATGGAAAGGTCCCATGTAGACCAGAATATTTATAGCAGCACTTTTTTTAGGAGCAAAGAACTAGAAACAAAATAATGCCCAGCCATTGGGGAATGACTGCAGAGGTTGGGATGATCTGCTCTTCATTTCCATTGGCTGGCTGGCTAATTACTCTGGTTCCAACATCACAACCCTACTCTTACAGACTTCTTCTTGAAACATAGTACCTCCTAGATCCACTTCAATTCACTAACTTCTATTACTCTCTGATAGTCATTACAGGGGTTGGTTTGTGGAGGTTTTTTGGTATAGATTTTAATATCACTTTGGTTCAGCCTTTTTTACCTTCCTGCTATGGATCAAATCCTCCTTATTCCTAAATGACTGCAAAAAGAGCCGTGAAGTAGGGACTTATGAAGGGCCTTTTATGAGATTGTTTTCTTTTTGCACACTTATAAAAGGTACCACTGGATCAAAATATTCTAAGCAGTTTCACTTGCATAAAAATATTTGAAAATGGTATGAACTACTATTGTGCTGTAAGACTATGACCGTGACAAACAGAAAAGTATGAAGAGATGTCGATAAAACGAAGCTAAGTATGGAAAACCAGGGGTATGCAATGAAGACAACAACGTAAATGAAATCAACAGCAACAACTGAAACTGCGCGCTGCAACCTTGGAAGGGAGGACCTACCTTCTGTACCTATGGACAGGAACAAAGAATTCCTGACCAAAAAAGGGATGGAGAAAAGAGATGATAAAATGGACAATCCTGATTACACAAAGTTGAACTTTTTCCACAAGTAAAGTCAATATAGTTTAAACTGGGAGGGGAACAGCTAACTGGGGGGAAAAGAGATTTGCAACAAGTGTAATGAGGGTCTGATGCCTCAGACGGAGTCTCCACGTGCAGGATGCTAGGCAGCCGATAGCATCTCACCACAAAGAGGATACTTGGATGCTGCTTCTGGAAGAATTGTGATAATGGCCAGTGGAGGCATCTTGAAAAAACTGTGGGGAATACATGGACTTTCTGAAACTGGTTACAGTTGGCTAATCGCAGGGTTGGGGGAAGCCTTTTTCCATTGGCTGCAGAGCCAGAACTGTCTTCATAAAGGCCCTTTCTTCACCTCATTTTTTTTTAGCTGTGCTCCACTGTTGTGATAGGATCAAGTGAGAGGCATGCTTTAGGGCAGTGGTTCTCAACCTGTGGGTCATGACCCCTTGGGGGGTGTCAAACGACCCCTTCACAGAAGTCGCCTAAGACCACTGGAAAACACATATTTCTGATGGTCTTAGGAACCGAGACACCCTCCTCTCTCTGTCTCCAGGTGGGTCCACCTACATGCAGATACGTCCACATACTAGTATTAAAGAATTGTGGCATTAGGAAGGTTAAGAACCACTGCTTTAGGGAAAGGGCTGTGGAGCCTTGCCCCTCTGAAGCCATTTGAAAGAAAAAAAGTATCAGTCAAGCATCTAAAAGAATGCACCATAGTGAAGAGGGGGCTCAACAAAGAACAGGAGTCTAGAGGAGACACAAGCATGCCAGACAGCTTTGAAACCAATGGGCTGAATTGATTATCTACTTGAAAAAAAAGCTCATAGTGGAGAGTCATGGTTTCATACGCAATACAATTTCTTCTGTTCTCTGTATTTGTTTATTGGTGTTTGTCAGGTCCAAATTAACAAAAATTTAAAATGTAAAGAAGAAAAATGTTAGCCCAGAATAAGAGATATATAGTTTCACAGACAAATTATGAAAACAGACTATACAGTCTGAAAGTAGAAATGTGAACCTAAATAGTCCAAAGCACCTCCAAGCTAGATTTTTAACAAAAACTGCCATGAATTAAAATGAACTTCTCTTCTTTGAAGAGGTGAGAGCTTAGGGATATGGAAGATACCTATAAGTTAGACTTGGTGAATGTGTTGGTTAGTTTTGCTGAACTATTTTCTTGCTCTTTTTTATTCTTAGTTAAAAGGAATAGCTCTCCAGGAGAGAAAGGGAGAAGGAATCATTTGAGAAATATAGGTTGTATAAAAACAAACAATAATAATGTCGTTTTTTTCATCTCAAGTCAACAATCATTTATTCAATGCCTGCTATGTGCAAGGCATTGGGGCTATCAAGACAAAAAGCAAACCAGAACCTACCTTCAAAAAGCTTACACTCGGCAGGGGAAGACTACATGAAAAGAGTAAAGAAACTAAAAGACAATTTGAGGAGAGAACAAATGAGAACAAAAAGGATAGACTTTCCACAGAAAGTGGCACCTGAGCTCAAGGTTGACAGAAGCTTAAGATTCTAAGAACTGGAGGGAAGAAAGGAGCACAAAGCTGAGTGTGGGGATAGGCAGGGTCAGCCTGCGCAAAGCGGAGGTGGTGGAAGTAGAGTTTGGGTGCCAGGAACAGCAAGTAGATGAATCTGGCCAGAACAGAGATTGCAAAAAGGGAAGTGGAGTAAAGTTGGTTGGAAAAAATTGGTGCTCAGATTGAGGCATTCCCTCATTCCTGCCCCAGCTGCTCATACTCTCCTAGAGTGCTTTGTTTCTAGTGTTTTATTTTTCCCAATTACATATAAAAACAATTTCTAACATTAATTTTTAAATTATTTATTTCTTTGATAGGTAATCAGGATTAAGTGATTTTCCTAGGGTCACACAACTGGTAAGTGTCTGGGGATGCATTTGAACTCAGGTCCTTCTGATTCCAAGGCCAAGCTCTATCCACTGTACCACCTAGTTGCGCTAATTTTTTTTTTCAGTTTTGAGTTCCAAATTTTCTCCCTCCTCACACCCCCTCATGGAGAACATAAATAATTTGCTATAGGTTATACATGTATAGTCATGCAAAACATCAGTCATGTTGTGAAAGAGAACACAGACCAAAAAAACGCAAGTAATTTAAATAAGTTTTTTTTTAAAGTATGCTTTGATCGATATTCAGATTCCATCAGTCCTTACTTTGGAAATGGAAAGTATTTTTCATCATAAGCCCTTTGGAACTGTCTTGGATCTAGAGCACATTATGCCATACTCATGCTCATGACATACTTCCTCCAGCAGACTGCAAACTCATTCAAGGCAGATTGTTTTTTTTTAAATATATTTTCTTTCAATCAGCAAAAATCTGCTTTTTCTTATTCCCTTTTTAACCACCTCCTCCCTCAGCTGAGAGACAAAGAAAAATAGAAGTGCTGATCCAAACATGTACAGGCAAGAAAATCCAAATTTCTACAATGTCCATGTCCCAAAAAAATACATCTCATTCTATACTCCACCTATCAGGAGGTAGGTAGCATGTTTCGTACTTAGTCCTCTGGAATCATGGTTGCTTATTATGTTGATTAGAATTCCTAATCCATTCAAAGTTGTTTGTCTTTACCATATTGCCATCATTGTATTTGTTCTCCTGGTCCTGTTCACTTCACTCTGTATCAGCTCATATAAACCTTTCTAGGCTTCTCTGAAATCATCCCCTTTACACTTTCTCATAGCACTTACATACTATAACTTGTTCAGACATTCCCCAAATGATGGATACACCATTAGATTCCCATTCTTTGCCACTTCAGAAAGAGCTAGAAATACTTTTGTATACCCTAAATTAGAGTGTTTGGTTTAGCACTAATCCTTCTTTTAATCTACTCTTCCTCTTCTTTTTCCCTGTTGAGTGAAATGTATTTTTATACCCAACTCTGTGTTTGTGTGCATGTGATCAGTTTAGATGGGTGAGGTTCATGTCAACGACTTCTCCCCACCCCCTCCTCTTTGTATAAAGGTCCACCTGCGCACTCTGATTAAGTGAGATAATTATTCCCAACCTTCTTTTTCCTTCTCTCCTCTCCCCCTTTACACCCCGCCACCAAGTGTATTTGAGTGTGTTTGTCTTCTTCTTTTCTTCCATTCTTCCTTTAAGGTCATCAGGACATAACAGAACTACTTCCAGGAATTGTCAACTGGATTTTCTCTATGAGCCCTGATGATGATGAGATTCAGAGGCATATAAATATCACATCATATCATCATAATCAAATGCGCAGTTTACCCTTGTTTTGTCCTTTATGATTGTTTTTATTGACCGTTTTATGTTTTCCTTAACGACTATGTTTGAACTTCCAAGTTTCGCGGCAGCTCTGGTCTTTTTATCTATTCCACTAAATGAAGCGTTTTACTCAGTTTTGCTGGGTAATTTATTCTTGGCTGGAAGCCCACATATCTTTTGCCTCCTGAAAAAGTATATTCTAAGCTCTCTGCTCCTTGAGTAGTGGCGGCTAAATTGTGTGTGATCTGAATGCGGGCCCTCCATACTTTAATTCTTGCTTTCTGGCTGCTTGTCATATATTTTCTTTGATCTGGAATTTCTGGATTTTGGGTACAATGTCCCTGGAAGTTTATACTTTGACGTTTCTTTCAGAAGGTGACTAGTAGATTATTTCTATTTTGTCTTCTGGTGTGCTAAGAGATCTGGGCAATTTTCTTTTAAGATTTCATGATGTATGATGTTTTTCAGGTCAGTTGTTCTTATGAGATATCTTATATTTTCTTCATTTTTTCAGTCTTTTGACTTTGCTTTAATAATTCTTGTCTCATGAAGTCATTGGGTTCTGTTTGGTCCATTCTAATTTTCAGGTAGTTCACTGCTTGGGCAAGATTTTATACCTCTTACACTGTTAATTACCTTTCCAATACTTTTTTTTCATAGCTCTCATTTCTTTTCCAATTTTTTCCTCTAGTGTTCTCATTTCACTTGTAAAAAAATTTTTCAACTTTTTTTTTTACAACATTTGCTTTATCTCTTCCCAGAATTCTAGCTGACTTTTTGCCCATACTGTATTTTCCTTTAAAGCTTGGCTTATAATTGTTTTGGAGTCATTCTTTTTCTGGGTTTGGGCCTTGAGCACCCTGTCATCATAATAGTTTTTATGGGGAGATTTTTTTTTTGCTGTTGTTCATTCTTTGCTCATTCTTCAGGCCTACTTTCTGACTCTGAACTTGATTTTAGGGTCAAATTCTAGACCTGGATGTGGGTCTGAGCAAGAGCAGACTACTACTAAAACGAGCTAATATCAGTCTGCCTATGAAGCTCTGCTTGGTTCAGAGGGACAGAATGGCAGGCTCCCCTTCATTCTAGGATTTTTGACTTGCTTATTCCTCTGCAGACTTCAGATTTAATAGGAGGCTAGAACTGAGACCTCATTCGGCCCCTGGGAGCTTGAGCCATACCAATACTGCTTCCGTCTTTCAGTACACCACTTAAGGCCTGCAGCCCTCATCATCCTATAAAGTCATTCCTAGACATAGGTCTCTACCTCAGTCCACCCTGGATCTATGACCTGGAACTGAAGAGTGGGCAACAAAGTTGCCAGTTGGCACCTGTTCTCATCCTGGTACCCTGGTATAGGTCTGAGACTTCCTCTTGCCCTGGTGTGCAGACAACCTATTTATAATGGAGTGTTCTAAATAGCGTATTCCACACAAATCATCAGTTTTTCTACATATTACCAACAAAACCCAGCAAGAAGAGAAAAAAAAGATTTCATTCATAATATCTACAGATTATATAAAATATCCTAGAATCCACCTACTAATAGGACATACATAAGAACAAAATGAATAAAACTACAAAAAACTTTACAGAAATAAAGACAGCCTTAAGTAAGCTGAGCAATAGTAATTGATCATAGTTTGGCCATGGTAATGTGATAAAAATAACAGTACTAGCTAAATTAATTTACTGATTCATTATCATTCCAATCAAATTACCAAAAGATTATTTTATAGAGCTAGAAAAAAATAATAGCAAAATCCATCCAGAGGAACAAAAGTTCAGATTCTCAAAGGAAATAATGAAAAAAGTGGGAAGAAAGGAAATCAAGCCACACTCTATCATAAAGTTGTCATCATTCAAAATGATTTGATACTTTCTAAAAAAGAAAAAAGCCACTCAGTGGAACAGATTAGGTATACAATCTACAGTAGCAAATGAACATAGTGTTTGATAAACCCTATGACCACAACTACTGAGGTAGGCTCATTATTCAATGAAAAATGCTGGGGAAACTGAAAAACAATAGGGGAGAAATTAGATCTAGATCAAGAAATCACACCATATACATACACGTACATACATATGTGTATGTATATATGCATGTATGTGTATACATATTGTGTGTATAACATATACATATGTATACACACATACTCCAAATGACCTAGATATAAAAGGATCATATTATAAACAAATGGGAGGATCAAGAAAGAAGGTACTTTTCCCAACTATGGATAGGGGAAGAGTTCATGACAAAACAAGTGAAAAAGTGAATCATAGAAGATACGATGTACAATTCTGATCTTAGGAAAGTTAAAAGAAAATAAATTCCATTAAAATTAGAAGTTAATTGGGTGTTATAACCAATATATGTATAGAGCTTATTCAAAAGTATAACAATGGCAGCAATTCTCCAACAAATGAATGATCAAAGGATATGAATAGGCAGTTCTCAAAGAAAGCTTAATAAATGAATGAATAAATGGATGAATGAATGAGGATAAATGCAATTTAAAGTAACTCTGAGGTTCTACTTCATGCCTCAAAGGTGAGCAGAAATGACAACAACAATAATATGCTGGCAGTATTGGTGGGACTGTAAATTGGTCTGGCCATTCTGGAAAGTAACTTGGAACTGTGTCCCAAAAGTCACTAAACTATGTATGCCCTTTGGACTAGAGAAGCCACTCACTACTAGGCCTAAACCCAAAAGAGATAAAACAGTGGTTCTTAACCTGTGGGTCGTGACCCCTTTGGGGGTTGAACAACCCTTTCATAGGGTCACAGGGGTTGCCTAAGACCATCAGAAAACACATATTTCAGATGGTCTTAGGAACCAAGACACCACTCCTCTATCCGTCTCCAGGCAGGTCCATCCACATGCAGATACGCCCACATACAAATATTAGAGGGTCACGACATTAGGAAGTTTGAGAACCACTGAGATAAAAGGAAGCAGAAAAGAACCCATATCTACAAAAATTTTTTAAATAGCTCTTTTTATCGGAGCAAAGAACTGTAAACAAAGGGGTGCCTGTCAACTGGGGATTGGCTGCACAAAACATAGTATATGAATATAATGACATACTTGGGTCCCATAAGAAATTACTAATGGGCAAGTTTCAGAGAAACCTGGGAAGACTTATATGAACTGATGTACTTCTAAATATGCATAATCAGGAGAATAATAAATATAGTAACAATAACATTGTAAAGAAAGACACCTTTGAAAGACTTAAGAACTTGTGCAATGTAACTATGACTTTAGAGGGTCAGTGATGAAGCATACCACCTACTTCTTCATAGTGAGGTGATGAACTTAAGATGCAAGATAAAGCATTTTTTTTATAAAGCAGGTGTGAATTAGTTTTATCTGACTAAGTACATTCGTTACAAGCATTATATTTTTTTTCCTATTTTATTGGGAATAGGAATTTGGAGAGGAAAGGACAGAGAAGCTAGTGATAGTGTCACCAAAAGATGGGAGGGGGGGAAAAAGAAAGAGAATTATTGATGCATTTTAAAAATCACACAGAAGAGAACAGAAGGATGTTCAGAAGGGAACACAGAAAAATTGGACAGATTTGGAAGTAAGATGTTGGATTTATTACATTTTAAAAAGCAAGCTGTATGTAACAGATTTACTGTTTCATATATAACCCCCTTTTCCTGTTCTACTTTGCATATGGAAACATTCTTGGGGGTAGGGGCTGGTGTTCAATTCAGAATAATTTCTTTTTTTTCAAAGAAAATAGCTCTAAATGGATTATGTGGATAGAGAACCAAGGTTTTCCTAGAATCAAAGAATTTCAGCATTGGAAAGATTCATTTAGCCTGATTCATTTAAAAGAAATGCCTCCCTACAATACTGCTAACACACATTCATCCTGCCTCCAGTTCAGGAGGCCTCACTTCCTCTCAAGCCAGTCTATTCTACTATTAGCTGTATCTATTAGAAAGTTTTTCTTTGCATTATGCCAAAACCTGCCTCTCTGTAACCTCTCCTCATCACTCTTAGTTCTGTACACAAGGGTCAAGCAGAACAGGTCTATTCCATCTTATATAAGAGAGTCCTTCAAATACTTCAAGGCAACAACCACAACATACAAATCATCTTCCCCCCCCCCCTTCCCAAGACTACCAAATATTTTCTTCTCCCAGCTAAACATCTCCAATCCCTTCAACCATTTCTCATCTAATTGCCCCCTTGATATCCTTATCACTCTAGTTTTTCAATGTAATTCCTAATTTAGAATATCATTCTGGAACTGAAACTCCAGGTAGTTACTGATATAATACAATGTACCTATATACCTATTTTATGTTTTTCCAAATATTTCTCTAATTGCTTATTTGTAAATATTATATTTATTGATACTAATTGTCCTACTGAAATGAGTCAATAAATTCTGCTTTTATTTCCATCAGAAAATAATAATAAAGTTCTCCTTTTATTACTCAACAAATTTGCCTCTTTGAACCACAGGGCCATGACTGAACTACCACCTGTTGGGCCCATGCAAGATATGGAATTTAAAAAGTTTCAAGAGATGGAATTTCTGGGCAATTTAATCATTTTTATTAATAATGCCAACATTTAATAAAAGGATAGTCATTTGGCCATCTCTCACTTAGACCAAAGACAATGATGGCAGAAGTTTCATGGCTTATAGGCCCACTGGAAGAGGGGATTTTTAAAAGAATTAATGAGAAAATTAATATTACAAGGGGCTAAATCTATTCAAATGAACTTTGATTTACTTCTAAGTCATTTACTTCTAAGTTACCCTTAGCCTTGGGCAATCTATTCAAAAAATTTATTCCTACCCAAACCTTCCAAGAAGACAATGGCTTCCCTATCTGGATGGGTTCTGGATAGAGTAGAAGGTTAGCTCAACCTTCAGAAATAGGTTTTGAAATGAGAATTTAAAAAAAGGGAAAATTTGAATCTCCCCAAGTCATTGGTTATTAATCATCATTTCTCTCAAGAGAAGTTCATGGAAGGAATTAATAAATTTTTGAGTCCTGGTCTTAGAAATGATATAAAATAATCAACATCAGAGACAAAATTAAGACAAATGAGAGGTGATATATCAAATTATCAGAGTATGATTGGGTTTAATCAATAAAGGCTTCCTGAAGGAAGTTGAAAAATCAATCAATGGATATGTAAGGGAAGAAAGGTGTAATAAAAGGACTAAATTCTTGCATATGTAGGTAGAAGTTAGAACACAATAGTTCGACTGGAGTGAAGGATCTGGGTAGAGTAGAGGTCCTTTGTTGTAGTATGGACCCTGTTGGCAATCTGGCTGAAGCTTAGGGGCTCCTCAGAATAAATTACATATAAAACGCAAATAAAATAAAATACATATGGAAGGAAACAAATTATAGTAAAATACAGTTATCACTGTGCTAATAATAATTTTAAAAACAAGTTCATGGATCCCCAGATTAAACTCTCTGGTGTGGAAGAATGAAGAGATATAAAATAAGAAAGGTTTGTGGTAGGAAGAGACAGGGGTGTCCCCATCCTCTTTTGAGGAATCACCTACTTGATATCCTTGCTGTCTATGTCCTGGTAACCAAGGTTCAATCCATTAATTCCCATTCTCAAGAGGTCATGAAGAGGCAACTTTGTTCCCATCATTTGTCTGTAACGTGGAGCTATCATTTGAACATCTGCCCTGAACTGCCCTGGCAGCCAAAGGACCTGTAAAAACCAGAGAAGAGGCCAGCTGTCAGGTCACTGGCAGGAGATAACTGTAGGCACTATAAGAAGGCACTTTATGATTCAGAAGGTCAATACTAGCACATGCTAGCACATTTGATACTCATAGTAACGCCAAAAAAAAAAAAAATCAGGTTTTAGAATTCTCATTTGACAGATGAGAAATTCCAAGGCATCAAAGGTTCTAGCATTAGAAGAGACCCTAGATCGGTCTAGTCTTAACCCCCCCTCTTCCTTGATGAGGGAACTGCAGGCCAGACAAGTGAAGTGAATCTGCCTCACTCACAGTGGTGACTGGCAGAGCCAGGGGCCAGCATTCTTTCTACCACACCAAAGAGGATGTGTTGGAGAGGAAATGGAGTCCCTAAACCAGGCCTCAAAGGGTCAGAAGGGACTTCAAAGAGCATCTAATCTAACCCATGCCTGAAGAGAGAGCCCCTCTGTGACATCTCCAACAGGTAATCATTTCACCTTTACTTGGAGGACTGCAGTGACTGCAAGCTCACAACTTTATAAAGCATCCATTAATTCCACTTTCAGACATCTTGGTTAGGAAGTTTTCTCCCTACATACAGTCCAAATCTGCCTCCTCAGCAACTTTTACCAGTTGCCTCTAGCTACATCCTCAGTGGCTAAGAAGTACAAGAATAATTTCTCTTCTATTCTACACCACCCCTCCCTCCACTTGGTCTTCCTTTTTCTTCACTGAACCAAACCACCTGCTCCCCCCTTCCAGCACATTCCCAAGCTCCTTTTGAAACTGGTTCCATCCCTGTGAAGCTTGATAGGATTAAAGGAAGAAAAAGAGCTCCCAGCAGCTGCTTTGGAGCATCAATCCAACAAACATTCACCAGGAAAGTTCTTCCAGGAACCCTCCTTGAAGTTTTTCTAGAATGGAGCTCCTCAAGAATACTGTTCTTTCTGCTGTTCACACCATGAGCCTATATCCACCATAAGTGAGGCTCCTATGCTGGAGGCTAGTTGATGCCACCCAGTACCTTCATCAGAGATCAGTGTTGGGTTACTTATTTACTCTGTGACCTCAGGCAATCAATTCCTTCCCCCCCCCCCCCGCTCTGTTTCCCCATTTATAAAACAAGGGAGCTAGAAGAGATGGTGCTTAAGGTCCCTTTTAGCTCTAAATCCTATGAGTTTCGTGTGAAGAGTGGGACCCATGAGCATGAAATAAGCAAATGGCAAAGAAATCCCCATGGCTATTTATGTACTTATGCTTCTCTTAAAAGAGGGCTGATGTTTCACTTGGTTTCAAGTAAAATTTGTCTAATATTACCAATTCAGGCTTAGCTCATTTGCAGATGGATATTCCTATTAGGAAACTGACCACTCAAAAATAAAGAAACATGCAAGGAATAGCTAACATGTCTATAGTACTCTGCAATTTATAAATCCCTACAAAGTATTAAAAAAACAGGGCCCAATTAATCGCTATTAAATGATTTGATCAAGTTACATGGCAGTAAGTGGCAGAACCAGGAACTGAATCTATGTCTTCCAATACCAAGTACATTATTCTTTCCACACCACTCTAGTTGGTCTTCAGCTGGCCTGCTATCATGCATATCTGAGTCCAATGGCTGGGGTCTTCAGAAAGTAAGAGTAACCATCTCCCTTGAACACTAGGACTTCATGATAAATTTCTCATTCTTCTTTCTCCCTTCTCCCCCAACCCCGCCCTTAACCTAGCACTTAGCACAGTGTGTGGCACATAGTAGGCACTTTTAAAAAATGTTGATTAATCGACAGACCTACCAGATTGCTTTTAATCCCTACTTCATTGATCATCACTTCTAACACTTTCATGATCCATGTATCTCTATAAGGATGGGTCCTCGGCGGACGGTAGAGATCAAATATCACCAGTTTATTTTCCTTGTTTGCAAGTCTCAAGAAATTGCTTAGTTTCATAATTGACTGATTCTTTGCCATTTCTTCATCCTTTTTTGTCAGTGGTGCCATGTATTTAAATGGCTTAGCCTAGAATTAAGCAATAATGGCAATAAACAAATTGGTGTAGACATATATGGTGGCAATAACAAACATTTCCTAGCTTCCCATGCTATGTATTGTTTACATACAAAGCAGAATAAGTTTCCTTATGGCAACCTTTCAGCTCTTCTATTCCTTACAAAATCACAGAATCAGGGCTGGAAGAGGGCTCATGGGCCAGCTAGTCCAATTCATTCCTGAGCAGGAATCCTCGATGCTACAGACTGTCTGACAAGTGTTCCTCCAAACTCTACTCCAAGACTTCTAGTCTTTGATGAAGAATTCACTGCCTCAAAAGTAAGCCCATCCCATGTGTGGACAATGCATTGTTAGAAAATTTTTTAATTACACTGAGTCTAATTCTGCCTCTGCAACTTCTGTTCATTGGTCCCAAGATTGAGGAACTGAGCATGAAACCTAAGTAACTAGGAAACAAATTATCAAAAGCTAAACGAGTACAGAAGAAGAAATCTTAAAAAGTATAAGAGAATGGGAAAAAAGTTTTAACTGATAAATAAAATTAAGAGCTGTTTTAAGAAACCAATAAAATTAATAAATCATTAATTAAGTATAAAAGAAGAAAATTGAATTATTCAAAATAAAAATGATTAAGCTGAATTTATACTGAGCAGAAAGGAAACAAAAGAAATCATCCAAAAACTATCTCTAATTAACTATCTCTTACAGAATTAAAACTCTAATCTAAAACAATCTAAACATCTCTAATTAAAACTAAAAATTTAAAGAAAATGGCAATTGTCTACAAAAATACAAAATATTCTGATTAACAAAATAAGAATCAGATATTAAAAAACAAAATCTTAGAAAGGGAAACCAAGCAAGAAATAAATCATCCAAGGAAAAAGTTCTGTTCCAAATGAATTGACAAGTAAAGTCTATCAAAACTCAAACAGCAATTTACATCTTGGCTACAAAATTCTAATAATTAAAATGCAGGTTGTGTAAAATTCCTTCTTTGAGATAATTATAGTCTTGAATTCAAACTAATGCATCTAAAGGGGGAAAGATTATTACATACCTACATATAATACCCTATATTACTATACTACTCTCTAAAAGATTACTATAGGATATTTATTCATGAATAGCAATGCAAAAATTTTAAATTAAATCTTAGGAAAAAGACTGCATTCATCTATCCACAAAATTGCTCTCTATGACCAAGGCAGATTTTTATACCAAGGATATAATGATAATCTAACAGCAGGAAAACAACTACTATAATTAATCACGTAAATATAAATAGATATAGAAAAAGTCGATCAAAGTATAGCACTAACTTGTGGGTTCTTTTCTTTCTTTATGAAACTTTATTGAAGAAAAAGAAATCAATTATTAGCAGAACTATTGACAACTTGTATCACTTATTCAGTGCTATATTAAACAGTGTACTGGAAGATAGATGAACTAACAGTTCCAGGCCTCTTAAAAAAATGTAAATGAAAAATACAAAAAATTCAAGACCCTATTTTGGAATACAAGGGGTGTTTGACTTCCAGTTTCCATTCTCTGTAGAACAAGAACAGATCATTCCTTTATTGACATGCATAAAATACATCACATTTTCTGTTCTCCTGATGCTATAAATTCTCCAACTACATCAGTTATGAGCATAAAGTATGTCATGAAACCTCAAATCTCTAACAATGGAAGGCTTCAGCAAGATGGATGATGCTACAGTAACGTTGCTTCCTTTGATATGACAATTTCACATCTATCTCCCTCCCTCTCAGATGGTATCTTCAGCATCTGTTAAGAGCAGTGAGGAACCGTTTTAGTCTCAAAACCAAGTTACAGTGAAGACAATGGCCACATAATACACAAGCTCCATTTTTAAAAAAATTCTGAATCTTGGGCAATTGTTCCCTTATAACTACTTTACAATTTCTAAAAGCAGTTATTGTCCAAAGCTGGAAGAACTTAAGTCTTCTCAGACAGGCATGTAAATGAATGTAGGGAGGTAAACAAAAAATAAAATAAGATGGGGTCTGCAAGGGGAGCAGCTGGATAAGAAAACCAAAAAAGGAACAGTAATTCAAAGTTTATTCCAGCTATAATGCAGGTTATTTTGACTTTAAGGTAGCAGCACATGACACACTTCTGAGTCCATTCTCCAGATATTCTATTGCGCTTGTCTACGTTATACAGATCCGTGCAATCTCCGGCACTAAGAGGTCATATAGGTTTGGATCACATAGCACTGAACAAATGGATAAAAGAACGTTAGAAATAGTTGAAGCCGGAGACCACTGAGACCTCAGAATATCAAGACAAATGCTGTCATTACCATTAACGTTTGGGTGATAAGTTCTTGTTGTAAATGCAACCTTAGGTGGTTTGAAGGGGTAGTCTGTGGGGAAATGAATTGTCAAAAAGAATACACCACCTTGATATGAACTGTCATTAGTTCTCATAATTGCGGCTTGCCAATGAAATATATCCTCCCCAGTGGGACCTGCGGAACACTGTGCCAGGGGATACCGGGCCAAATCTCTAAGTTCTTTAGTAATCCATTTCAGTGCCGGTGTGCACGTCTATACGGCTGACTTCGTCTCTCTGTGGACAAAAGGGTCCCGCCAAAAAGTCTGATTATCCTGGTGGCGGGGAGGGGTTGGGGAGACAGGATCTGTCTTCTCACACGAGCTCTGCCCGACCCAGGCGCAGAAGGGCCGGGGTCTCCAGCAAGCTCGGCCTCGGCCTTCTCCCCGCGGCAGCTGGTACTTCCCTGGCCCTATGGGCTGATGCGCCTAACTTGTGGCTTCTTTTAAATTACCCTTAAAAAAGATTAGAATGGAAGGATCCATCTTTAACAGGTTCAAAATCATGTAACCAAAATCACAAGATAGCATTCTTTTCAATGGGGAAGCACTGAAAATTTTCCTCAAAAGTGTAGGGATAAAGCAAAGATGTTATTTTAATGACCATTTTTAAAAGAACTCAGCCAAAGAACTGAGAAACACCAGAACTGGGGCAGGACATGTATGTGACTGTGCGGCCCTCTATTAAAGTCTGATGGAAAGAGCCCAGAGCTCCTAGCCCAGCTAGGAGCAGTTCTGTCCTCCCAGAAGTCACTTGGGGAAGAAATTGAGGCTGTGAAATCATGAACCTCCCAGTAAAGGGGAGGGAAGGGGCTAAGTGGATTTGAGGTTCAGTCTCCAGGAAAACCATAATCAAAGGGAAAGGAATCAGAAAGTGAGCAACAGAGGACTATAAGAAGAAGGAAAAAAACTGACATTACCTAAGGTCTTAAAAAGAAGAAAACGCAATTAAAGATAAACCAACAGGGAAGGTATCAACAGAAGGGAATATGGCCTCCTGATCAAGTAAAAGTGTGCAGATCTCTCTGAAGAAAAATAAGACAAAGGGACATGAATCGGCACCTGATGAGGCTGAAGACTTGTGGATTCTAAAGAGAGCACACAACAACAGAATGTTCCTGACTGGTTTAGAAGAGAAAGAATAATGATGAATGCATAATTTAAGGCCTGCACAGCAGAAATAATCAAAATAAAAAAAACTTTAATTCATTACAGCAAGTCTCACTCAAGAAACAAACAAAAGAATAACTGACTGGGAGCACAAATGCACATAAGAGAAAGATAATCTGGAAAAAGAAAAGCAAGAAGTAATAATGTTGAAGGAAAACATGACCTCCACACAAGCCAAACATTGATCTCAAAGGCAGGATACAGACACAACCTAAGAATTACACATCTACCAAAGGGAACACAAGTAAAAAACAAACAAAATGTCTAAGCACCATAATACAGTAATTTCTCCAAATTTCTGAACAAAGAAAACAGAGCATTAATTAAGAGAATCCACAGATCACTTCCAGAGGGGAAAAAAAAAGTTAGACTTAATGTTATTCCAACTAAACTGCCAAATATCAGACAAAACAATAACAAAATAAATTTGGGGGAACAAAATTTGATTCAAGAAAAATTTATTAAGTACTTACTGATGTTCAAGGCAATGTGCTGGGCAGTGGGCATACAAAGACAAAAATGAAATAGTTCTAGTCCCCAAAGAGCTTACCTTCTACAAGGGGGATGAACAAATAAGTATGTTGTCATAAAAAAAATTTAAAGAAGGAGACAGCAGTAGTAATTCTGGGGAGCACAAAAGGCATCATACAGGTATGGGGGTGGGCAGATCGGTGTTTTAGCTTAATCAATTTACTGCTGTGTGGAGGATAGACTGCAGGAAGATTAGAAATAGAGAGACCAATTAGGAAGCTACTACTATAATCTAGACAACAGATGCTGAGGGCTCAAACTACAATATCTACTTTATGAATGGAGAGAAGACAGATGTTAAGAGATGTTGTGATTATAGGATCAACAAGACTTGTCAACTTGGATTTGGAGATTTAGGAAGAAGGAAGAGTTAGGGATAACTTTAAGGTTGCAAACCAGGGTTACTAGAAGGATAGGGTACCATGAATAGAAACAGAAAAATTTGAAAAAAATATTAGGTGTTGGGGAAATTATAAGGAATCTATTGTGTGGAAAGAAGTCGAAGAGTTTGAGCAACTTGGGTGAGAGGCTGTATAAGGGGACATCCACTTACGTCATGGTATTGAAGCCACCAAAATAGGGACAGGGGTTGGGAGGGAAAGGAAAGCTGAGTAAGACTGACTCTTTGAAAAAGGAGGGAGAGGGGGCAGAGTCAAGATGGCAGCGTAGAAGCAGGATAACTCCATGGCTCCCCCCATAACCACCTCAAATACCTATAAAATATGACTCTAAACAAATTTTAGAGCTACAGAATCCACAAAGTGACAAAGAGAAACAAATCTCCTGCTAAAGGCAGCCCAGCAGGCTGACAGGAAGGGTTCATCGAAGCTCACTGGGAGCAGAACCCAGCCCCATGTGAGTCCACAGTTTTAGCCCCAGGGCAACCCGGACCAGCTGAAGCTGGAGGGACTTGGGAGAGTGGATCACCAGCAGCTGTGGCCGTTTCCAGAATTATCAACTCAGAAATACAAAAGACAAAGTAAAAGATCAGTGGAACTCTCCTGCATCTGGGGGGGACAGAGTGTGGTCCAGCCTCTACCCCTGGAAAGAGAAGCAGTGGAAGAGGCAGCCCTGCAGCCAGAGCTCCCGGCCTACAGACTGCAGGGGGGCCAAGCAACCCTCCAGAGGCTAAGCACTCCTGCCTTAACCTGCCTGGATCAGGATCATGGTCTTGGGTGGTAGTGATGAGATGTGTGACCAGTGAGTCAAAGCTGGTGTGGGCTGTAGAGACGGCGTCCTCCTAATAGCTCCAGCAGCTATGAAAACCCCAGCTATTTGGGACAAAGTTCTCCTCTCTGGAAGCAGAGTTCTACTGTGGCAAAGAGCTCAAAAGTCAAGTAATTGACTGGCAATGTGAGCAATCAAAGGAAGCAAAGCAAGCACAGACATCCAACTTTAGATTCCTTTCTGGGAGACAAAAAGGATCAAAGTATGGAATGGGAGGAAGCTAACACAGTCAGAACTCCTGCACCAAAAGCTTCCAAGAAAAATATAAACTGGTTAC
>CM053582.1:154834247-154880971 GCA_028627135.1 Pseudochirops cupreus | reverse complement strand
AAACAAATGAAAAAATAAAAGACAATGTGAAATATCTCATTGGAAAAACCACTGACCTGAAAAATAGATCCAGGAAAGACAATTTAAAAATTATTGGACTACCTGAAAGCCATGATCAAAAGAAGAATCTAGAAATCATCCTTCAAGAAATTCTCAAGGAAAATTGCCCAGACATTTTAGAACCAAAGGGCAAAATAGAAATTGAAAGAATTCACTGATCACCTCTTGAAAAAGATCTCAAAAAGAAAACTCCTAGGAATATTATAGCCAGGTTCCAGAGTTCCCAGATCAAGGAGAAAATATTACAAGCAGCCAAGAAGAAACAATTGTGTGGAAACACAATCAAGATAACACAGGATCTAGCAGCATCTACATTAAGGGATCAAAGGGCTTGGAATATGATATTCTGGAGGTCAAAGGAGCCAGGATTAAAACCAAGAATCACCTACCCAACAAAACTGAGGATAATGTTTCAGGGGAAAATATGGTCCATCAATGAGGTGGAGGACTTTCAAGCATTTTTGATGAAAAAACCAGAACTGAATAGAAAATTTGACATTCAAATACAAGAATCAAGAGAAGCATGATAAGGTAAAAAAACAGGGAAAAGAAATCATAAGGAACTTATCAAAGTTGAACTATTTATATGCCAACACAGAAAAACGATCATTGTAATTTATGAAACTTTTCTCAGTATGAGGACAGTTGAAGGGAATATAAATGTATGTATGTATGTATACACACACACACAAACATATATGTGTATATAGGAGGGTATATATGCATATGAATACTTTTGTGAGTGTGTGTATATATGTGTACAGGTATACATAGACAGAGGGCACAGGATCAACTGAATAGGAAGGGATGATATTTAAAAAATAAAACTAAGAGATGAAAGAGCAATATAATGAGAGGAGATAGGGAGAGACTGAATGGGGTAAATTATATCATATAGAAGAGGCAAGGGATAACTGTTACAATGGAGGGGAAGAACAGAAGGCAAATGGGAATGGGTCAACCTTACTCTCATTGAATTTGGCTTAGGGAGGGAATGACATACACTTTGAATTGGGTATCTTGCCCTACAGGAGAGTAGAGGGGAAGGGGATGAAAGGGGGGACAATCAAGGGGAGGGCAGGTTTGGGGGAGTGTAGTTAGAAACATACACTTTTGTAAAGAGACAGGAACAAAGCAGAGAATAGAACAAGTTGGGGGGGGGATAAGATGGAGGGAAATATAGTCAGTCTTTCACAATATATCCACTATGGAAATATTTTGCATAACTACACATATATAACCTATATTGAATTGCTTATCTTCCCAGTAAGGGTGGGAGACGAGGGAGGAAGGGAAAAAATCTGGAATTCAAAGTTTTAAAATCAAATTTTTTTAAAAATTATTATTATTATTATTTATTTACATGCAACTGGGAAATAAGATATACAGGCACTGGGCTATGGAGATCCATCTTCCCCTACCAGAAAGTCAGAGGGGGAATGTGGGAGGATATAGGAGAGAGCAGAATGGGGGAGGGGGTATTTAGTGGGATCAATGTTTTGAGGTGGTGGGTAGCAGAAAGATGGGAGGAAAATTTGTAACTCAAAATCTTGTGGAAATGAATGATGTAAACTAAAAATAAACACAAAAGTTGATGAAAAAAAGAAAAAGGAGGGACAGTTACCTGGAGGTAGATATATGTCAGTATTATGAGACTTTATAAAATGTTATGAGGATTTTTTAAAAATTTCTTTTCATTAGATTTTATTATTTGGAACTTAGAGGCTATTCCTCTTGGAACATTTGGTAACCAAAGCCCATTTCCTGGTAATATTAACCTCACCTGGCTAAAACCTGACTCACTGAATGTTAGCATTAAAGGAAGACTTCTGACATTTCTGAGATAAGAAACCAAATGAGAGAAAGAAGAGAATAATGACATTTACAAAATCTTTAAAAACCTTTCATGGAATTTTCCTGGTGGAAGAATTCCCCCTGATGCTCACCCTCTGGCAACGTTTGTGACATCTCAATCTCCTTTTCTCAATTAGCGCATTGTAATGTAAGTATAAGGTTTTTGCAAACTCGAGTGTTTAACTCTGTAACTTAATCTCTTTACTAATTTGTTATAACTTAGTTTGTTCCACCTTTATTGAAGTAAGTATGAGAAAATGAATCTGTTTGACAAGGCCTGTATGACCTTTATGGCCCCAACAGTGTGAATTATCCAAGCTTTACGTGTTTCATATCCTACTGGTAGCTGGGGAATCTTTGGGAGACTATACTCTGGCATTTATGATAGAGGGGAAGGGAAAGAGGCAGGGTGGGGAAGGGCACAGAAATTTATTAAGTATCCACTATGTGAGAGACATTGGGCTAAATGCTTTATAAATATCATGTCATTTGAGGTAGCTGGAAAGGAGTCTCCTTCCTTGTTATCTTCCCGATATTCTGTTTAATTAGATGCTTTTGCTTTGAGCTGATGTGCATTCTGGTGTGGCCTGGTAAAAAGAAGCATCAGATGGAGGCTCATGGGTTGTGGTCTGAAAGTGCCTTAAAGTATCCCTTTAAGCTGGGTGAAGGTTATAGGAGCCCATGTTTAAGGAAGAAATCTTAGTTCACTCCCCAAAAATCTTTCCAGATTTGAGTACCAAGTCTCTTATTCCTTCTGGGTCTATTTCCTCTTTTACAAAACAAGGAGTTTGGACAAAACAGATGAACTTTTATGTTCTCTTTCCAGGTCTGTGAATTTATTTTTTCTCTTTTCCTGACAATAGTCACATTAATGATGAGCCACCCAAATGGACATGAACTTTAAGGGCAGGGGCAGGGCAATCATTTGTTGGGTAGATTATAGTGGGGATCCCTTTATGAGAACAGGTCAGATTAAACAGCTGTTGAGGTCCCTTCCAATTCTAAAATCCTGTAATTTTGACATGGGGACCCAATTAGTGTGGTCCATGTGTCGTTCCAGGTTGGCCAGCTCTAACCTGGGCCGTATTACCTTGAAGAACCATTGGCCTGAGTTCAGGGTTTCCAGGGTTTGCCAAGTGAACATAGAAGCAGGCATGTCAGAGAAATCCGGCAAGATGTCGTGGATATTAGTTGTTCTCCTCAGAGTGGGGTCATGCATAAGGAAAGGAACACCATCATAACTGTGGACAGACAGAGGGTAAGGAAGGGGTGTTTACTTGATTGGCATTTCCCAAAGGAGGACAGTTGGAAGGGTCAGCTAGTTTCATCTTCTGGCTACTGAATTCTAATGATGGAAACTCCCCCCAAGCTCACGCTTAACCAACAGAGTCTTGGGCCATGTAGCATCAAAGTCCAGGTCATGACCATAACTCATTCCATTATACATATATTCATAACCCCATAGCTACAAAGTGAGACCTATATAATCTTTCTTAGGGTTTATCACTGTCCCAAAATTTTAACAAAACTAACTCCCTAGTCAGAAGCCCACATAAAAAAGCTACAAAGTACAGCACACATATTTTCAGACTTTTTTGGTGCAATGATCAGTTATACAGATTTTTTAAAACTTTTTCTTTTTGTGTTAAAAAATATCATTTGTTATATGGGGTGACTCTGGGAGGCAGAGGGATAGTGGGAGGAAATTATGGTGATGTAAAAAAAAAGTGATTGCAATAAAACTTATTTTTAAAAAATCAAAAGGACCCACACAGACTCACATGAGCCAGAGCTACCATGAATCCTCATTCGCTCCAAGAGATGCTGCCATATTCTCTGGCTCATCTATAATAATGTGGCTTGTTATAGATAACCACCAGCACCTGCAAATCTCTGACTTCCAACTGTTTTCTATTCCAGTTATCCAGAGGACACGATTAATGTAACAGGCCCGGGCAGCCTAGGCTCTTCCCTGTGCTGAGATGCTCAATGCCTACATTGACAGAATTCTGTGCCAATATGGGGAGCTTGACTATCACTGTCTCCATGCATATATTTGTTCAAGTTATTCAAAGTCCATTAGGGGTCTGCTGAAGGCTGCTATTGTCATACTTGGGCAAGGCTACTGGCAGCCCTGAAATCAGTCGACCTTAGATTCAGGGTCCATTCCATTATTACCATTATCTGTGTGCCACACTACCCTCTCCCTCCTCCTCCTGTTCTAATTAAGACTACTGAAATTACTTCTTGGGTGCCTTTCCATATCTGCCTGAGGGTGTGTCTTCCCTCTGGAAGTCTCATATACCAGACCATGACCTAAGATGTCAAAGGATCTGTGATCATCACAATTGTGCACAGAGAAGTTGTATGGTATGTGAGGGAGAAAGTTGGCAGAGAACTATACATGTTTGTAGGAACACTGAATAATTTGCAGAGTATATAGTATGTATATGTGTGGGAATATAATGTGCCAGGGGAGTTTACTAGGTGTAGAGGCATGGCATTTATGTATGGAGAGGGTAGCCACATTATGCATATTTTGTGTACATAGTTTGTGCATATTTAGGGAAGAAGGTATCTCATTTACATTGGAGGAAATTGTGTGGCATGTGTTTATATCTGTGTTGCGGCGGGGTGGTTCTTTGTGGAATGGAAGATATTGTGCTCTTGTGAAAGGTAGCTAGGTAGTGCCTGCGTGGGGATGTGACATGTGTGTTGGTGAGGTGGAGTTTCTGTGTATGGAGGTAAATCCTTAGTCTGACACAAAATGTCCTGCCTCTACTTTTACCTGAGGGTGACATCAGTCTCTAGCCCTGTGGCACCATGTTCAATAGCTTTCTCAAAGGCCATCTGGGTATTCTCTGGTGCCAGCTAATGAAAAAGAACAAGAAATCAGAATGATTTGCAAATCTCTTCTTTTACCTTCCATAAGAGGACCAACAAGAGGAGAGGAGACAGCAGGAGAAGATCACGTAGCCTCCCATCTGCCATGGACTCTCCTTGCTGCCCTGGCATTGCACCATAAAACAGCTTTAGTCTGACCTTTCCAACACTTACCGGGTCCATTTATTTAATCTACTTTCAAAAAAACTGGTCATCTGAGGCAGTGAAAAGAACATCAGACTGGTGGCCAAGAGACCTCTTTCTAGTCCTCAATTTGCCACTATGTGATTCTAAATAAGTCACTTATTCTTTCAGAGTCGTCCTCTTTGAGGGGGTTAGACTAGATGATAATTTCTCAGAATATTTCGATCATAGGACACTATACTCAGGCTTGAGATATACTAGTAGAACACCAAAACTTTAGTCATCACTTGGGTGGAAGGGGAGGAATTGGGATGACTGCATGACTGAGGCAACTATTTGTCAATTTGGCATTAATAACAGAGGTCTGTTGGCATATACAGAAGATGTAATGGAGACCCTCCCTAGACTTGCCACTGATGATGGCTACCAAACTCTTCCAATGACTCACAAGAGCACAATTAAAAGTGTCAGAAGGAATCCAGGAAGGATTATGAAGATTGGAGCAAGAAACTGGAAGGTCTTGGGGGAAGGGTTGTGGTTTTTCTCATTGCTGTCAATCAAAAGAGAAGAGTAGGTTTGGAAAGGTGGCTAAGAAGACAGTGTAGGTTTTCGATCTGTGGATCACGATTTAAAATATAAGAAGGACAGGCTCCTGATAAGAAATGAAATCACCTAAGGGTAAAGAGGTACTTACTTAGAGTGTTGCAAATCTAATCAAAGGGGCTTTAAAATGAAATGAAACAGGAATACAGAATGAACACCATGTCTATCTACCAAGCTATGCCCCAGAAGATTAATGATGATCTGTATAACCCACCCTCTGATGTAGGTGAGGGAGTCAAGTGCTGAGTAATACACACACACATCCTTGGCCATGGGCAATGGGGAATTCATCTTGCTTGGCTATGTATATTGGTTACAAGGGTTTTTTTTTCTTTTTAAAGTAGAAGAGTAAGGAGAAAAAGAAAATAAATGCTCAGTGGGAAAAACAAATTATCGTTCTTTTAAAATGCAAGTAGCTATAATGTGTGAAAAATAATAGCAATCAATATCTCTCCCACCCCATCCCCAGTAATCTACAGAGGGCAAAAGTCAAGAACAGTGTCCATAGCCTTAGATGTATAAATGAAAAACTCAAGGAAAGAAAAGCAGAGATCTTAATGTAGCTAATGTTTAGATATGGTACCTACTATGTGCCAGACAATTCTCACAACAACCCTGTATGGCAAATGCTATCATTACCCCCATTTTACAGCTAAGGAAACTGAGGCAAACAATGATGAAGTGACTTATCTAGGGTAACACAGCTAATAAGTGTCTGGAGTGGAATTTGAACTCAGGTATTCCTCATCCAGAGGCAGGAAACTGATTCAAGAGGCAGAAATAGAAGCAATATTATCACAAAATTAATACTACTGACCACCTGGACAGAAGGATGAAGTAGATAGTGTCTGGTATCATTAAGCCTGATATAATGATAAGAGATTTAATTTTCTTAACATCTGTTGTTATTTTCTCTCTGGCAACAGCAGAGCAGCAGCTAAGAATTTCCTCACTTGCCTTGATGATAACCTCATCCTTCAAAAAGGGAAGGAAGAAATGAAGGAATATGCCTGATGCTTAGAAACAAGAAGAAACTCATGGAGAAATTATGAACCTTGGGGGATAAGTGACCATTTCACCTTAGAATCTGTAGCAGAGGAGAAGAAAGCCCAACACAGTCTGTCATATAATCTAGATTTAGAGAAAAGAGATTTCAAAGGGTCCAGAGAAAGGATACATAAGATCACATAGACTTCTGAACAGTCAATTGTCAGGCTACGTAGGGGGGCTAGTGGGTTCTCCATCACTGAACTCCTCCAAAGGAAAGCTGGTTGACCACTTATTAGGTTCATTTTAGAAGAGGTTGTTATGCAGGTACAGGCTGGATGAACTCTCAGGTTTCTTCCAAATCTTGAGACTATGTCAGTCGAGGAAACCATAGCATGGTGCATTTACTTAAGACTCAAGTGATTCACCCAAGCGCTCAAATCCAAGTCCTCTGCCTCCGCGTCCTGAACTATTTCCACTACATCATACTTCTTGAGATTCTCTTCTTTCCCAGACCACTGGATATGCTAGGAACTAGTGGGCTTTCTCCTCACAACTCCCCATTTCAAGGATATCACTTCATATTGGCTGTGGCTTCAGTGACCAATGGGCTCTAAAAGAGAAGTTTTTCTTATTGAACCACTTTTGTATGTTGTGAAACAAGGGTTTCAGATTCTAGCCTGGGAAAAGCTGAGTTTGTTCACTTCTAACACCTCTCCAATGCCACCACCACCACCATTAGATTATAAATTCCTTGAGGGCAGGAACTATCTTTTGCTTGTTTTTGTAACCCCAGAGCTGTGGGGTTAGTATCCCAGTGCTTAGCATACAGAAGGTGCTTAATAAATGTTTATTCACTGTAATTGCCTATTATATAAAGACCTTGTGCACAGACTCTAGCTAGAACTACCCCTGAATTGTATGGAAGAGGAACATCAGGCCCAGGTAAAAGTGGCTAGTCCAAGGTTATAAAAGTAGCAAAAAGCAGAGCTAGAATTCAAACCATATCTTCTGAATTCAAATATGACACTCATTTTGCCACACTGCCTCTCCCTTCAGCTATCAAGCAGAAGCTAAGAAGGAAGCATAGGTCAGTGAGCTTTCTTCAAGGTTCCAACAGAGGTTCAGGTGGGTACTGGGGGGGCCAAAGCCCAGTCGGTCAATAGAGCCATTTAAATAGCTCTGATATTCTTTAAAACTAAAATTGAAAGGCTTGGATTCAAGGATTTGATTTATTCAGGGTAACCTTCTCTTCCATTTAGAGCTGACCCCAATCAACCAATAAATTCTGATTCCACGTAAGGAAGACTATTCTAACAATCAGAACCTACAAAGAATGGGAGGGAGGAAGAGAAGAGGAAAAGGAATAAGCATTTACATATCACCTACTGTGTGCCACACATTTTGCTAAGCAACTTAAAATTATTATCTCATTTGATCCTCGCAGCAATCCTGGGAGGTAGGCACTGTAATTATTCCCATTTTATAGTTAAGGAAATTGAAGCAAAGGTTAAATGACTTGTTCAGAATTATATAGCTAGTAAATATTGGAGGCTCCATTTGAACTCAATTCTATTCCAACTCCAGGCCTGGCGCTCTATCCACTGAACCACTCAACGAATTGATTCGTGCTTTTGTAAACTCGTCTCTATTAGTATTCAAGCTGCTGGCATGGGGAAATGAAACGAGCACCAGGCTTTGAGTCAGGAGATATGAGTTCAAGTGTCAGTTTTGTTGCTTACTGATCACCATACTGCAGGATTAGGAGCAAATTACCATTACCTAACTTTTATCTAACTATTTTATCTATACTTAAACACTTCAACTAACAAAAAGGCAGTTTCTTATTTTTCTTCTAATTTTGGTTTCATTGGTTTTGTTTGTGGGAAAACCTTTTTAATTTGATGTAATCCCAACTGACCATTTTACATCTTGTGAACCTCTCTGTCTTTTGTTTAGCCTTATCCAGAGAGCTGATAGGCAATTTCTTCCATGTTCCTCTAATTGCTTAAGGTATCACTTTTTGTCTCAATCATATCCCCATTTGGAACTAATCTTGGTATATACAGTGTCAGATGTTGGTCCATACCATATTTTTCCACTTTTCTCAATAGCTTTTGCCAAATAGTGAGTTCTTGCCCCAATGGCTGGGATTTTTTTAGGGTTGCTGTATTCATTTGCTTCTACACCACTGTGTATCAAATCTGTTCCTCTGACCAACCTCTATTTCTTATCCAGTACCAAAGTGTTTTGACAATTACCACTTTGTGGAATATCCTAGGTTCCTTTCTTCCCCCCCTTTTTTTTTATCAATTCCCTTGTTATTCTTGATCTTTTATTTCTCAATATAAATTAACAAATATTTCAGCAACACATTCAATCTACTATGCATGTGTCACAAAGACAGATAAATTAATAGCAGTCCCTAATGTTATCTCCACTTTCAAGTAAAGAATATTAGAGTTTGGAAAGTCCTTAAAGATCATCTATCCTACCCTATCATTTTATCAGATTGAGGTTCCTACCTATAGGGGAAGATACTTTTCTCAAACTATTATGAAATTCTTCTAAAAATCCTTGAAGCTAACTCATTCTCAGTCATAGTCCCAAGAACCTTGACTTTAGAAGGGTCCTTAGCAGTCGGGTCATCTTGTCCAATCCTCACCTAGTGCTATATCTCTCTCTATAGCATCTTCTGTGGGGAACTTCCAGCAACAGGGGTCTAAAATCTACGGCGTTTCCTTGAGCTACTAATCTAGTAACCCTGTCAACAAAAGAAACGCCTCAAGTCTGATTGATTTTTTTCCCTAGGAAGCCATGCTGGCTCCTAGGAGTCACCACTTCCCTTTCTATGGACTTACAAACTACTTAATGTCAAAAATTTTGCCAGAGATGGATATCAAATCACCAGCCCAAAGTGAAAAGAATTCAACTCTGAAACAGATCTGAACGACCTCACACACATCCATTCCCATAGCTTCTCTCTGGTTCACCAAGATTTCTCAAAAGCCATAGACAGTGTTTCAGCAATAACAGACCTAAGATTTAGTTCATCCAGATGAGATGATTTGAACCAAGAAGGTATTCTTTCAGATGTATGGGTTGGGCTAGAAGACCATGTGGTCCTTTCTTAATTCTGTGGATTCAATGAGGACAGCAAGGCATTCTTTGCATCCTTATTTTAACCTGAGGCTCAATTCCCTTTAGCCTTTTTTTTTCCTTTCCTATCCTTTTCAGTCTAAGGATGATTCTCCTTAATAGAGAAAAAAGAAACAAAATAGGAACTGGGTAGTTTTGCTTTCTTTCTATCTTCTTTTAATGTCCTATTCACCCCCAAGTTTATCCATTCTTTGTTCTTCTTATACCTCAAAAAAAAAACAATGACAAAGATGATTTTTCACACTTAGGAGTTAACCATCCTTACAGTACTGTGCCAGCTTTTGTATTCTTCCAGGCTTAGATGCTCTTTTAACATGTTCTTTTAAAATTTGGATTCAGCACAGAAGTCCCTATACAGCCATATCTATGGAGAGAGCTACCCTTTTTCCCCCCTCTTCAGAATTATTGGGAAAGCTTTTGAATCAATGCCTTTTAATTATCAATCTGTGCTAAACCCACCCTTTTCTACTGATGTAGTCCTCTAATTCATTATTATAGTGTGGAGAGGACCCTGTTTCTTGAGGTACAAGCTCCACCAGATCCTACCAAGTTGAAAAGACCCTACATAGGGGACCAATAATGGACCATATTTGTCATTCAAGGGGAAAAGCTGGCTAAGCTCAAAAAGAGATGTCTACCAGGTTAGTTATGACTTTTTTTTTTAGCCACATCAATACATGCAGACAGTCTCCTAAAGCAAAGATGGGTCAGGATCAGTCTGGAAGAGTATACATTTGGTGAAATCACATATCCTTGAATTAACTCAATTATTTTAAATTTGCTCTATTGCTTTTGCTCAAAAAAAAAATGCCTTCTAGGAAGACTAGAAGTTGGACAGTGGATGTATGTATCTCCCACCCACTCCCAAGTAAATCTGACCTAAGTTAAAACTTCTGCCCTTTGAGTCAGTGCTTTTGGAGTGGGGGGTTGGTCCTTCTGCTTCTGCCACCTATGACCTCCATCATCTCACTTGATTTTCATAGCAACATTGTGAGATTTTACATGAAAGTAAGGCCCTTAGATATAAGGTCACATGGCTAATAAGTAGAAGGGGTAGGGCAGGATCCCAGGTTTTCTGCCTTGGAGCCCATAACTCTGCCTCCTGAGTTAGGGGTTGGGTCCTTTTCAGCTCTAAATCCTGTGAAACCTATGACTCAAAGATCCCTAAGATCCCAGCCATAGCAGTCTGTGGTCCCTCACCACACTCTTACTAACCTACTCCTAACATCTGCCCCACACATTCAGACCTACCATTGGTGCGCCTCTGTGCCCAATGAAAGTTGGTTTGGGTCCCAGTGTCTTGTTTTCTCGGAGACAGGGAGAATGTATCCCTAGGGGGATGACGTACATAATGAGAAGAATGGCCAGAAAGGAAATAACACTGACGAACTGAATGGCTGAAAGAATTTAAAGCAGAGAAGAGAGAGGTTCATTCACTGAGGGCCAAGCCAAGGGGATTCACTCAAGAAGTGCTTGTCTCAATATATGCCCCCAAAGTTCCACTTCCTACAGTGGCTGCTTGGTGTTCAATTCTTCCTCCCTCATCTTCTTGCTGCCAAACACCTTCCTCTACCCTCCATGTCTGGAGCTCCAAGAAGATCCAGCCACCCCTGAAGTATTACAAACCAAGAGATTTAGGGCCCAAGATTTGATCCTGGGAAGTCAGCAGTCAGGGAGGGATGCTGGATGGGGAGAAAAGAGCTATATGGCTATAAATGCCCCACAACGTCCCCTACCATTGCCAAGGCACAGCCAAGTGTGAAAGTCCTATCCTTCAATATCCTTCCCACCAAGGTTGTACATTCTGCTTTCTTTGTGTTGTCAAAGTTGCCTTAGATATACTTTAACCTGCTGTCACCTGGATACAAATATGCATGTGGAAAGGTCAGGGGGAGAGAAGCCTGTATATGGTAGAGTCCCTCACAAACTGATTTGAGCTGTAGACTTAGAGACAGACTAGACTCCAAACCTCTAATCCTCATTAGCTTTGTGATCTTGCATGAGCTGCCCAAATGGGCAGAAAAAGAGGCAGCAAAGCATTATGGGTAGAAAGCTTGTCAGAACCAGGAAGTTCAGGTCCTGCCTCTGACATGTACCGTCTGGGCTATATGACCCTGGGCTAGTCTCTTAATCTCTCAGTGTTCCAGCAGCTCTGAAACTCTAAAGCTTCAATAAAGAAGGTGTCAGCTTACATTACTGCATTGGTAGGGAGTTCTCTTACATAAGGAATGCCCCGTAGCAATGAAAATACAGGTCCAAGTCCCTATTCCTAAAATGACAATGATAACAAAAATGATATTTTGAGCACTTCTCTCCACTAAAGTCCTACTCCAATGTTTCACTGCATCATGGAAGTGATTTGGGGTTCTCAGGGGCTTTGTCAACAAAGTACAAGCCTCCAGCAATACATTATGCCCACACAATTAGAAGAGCCTACGTGAGTGGGACAGGATTCAACATCAACAGGCTGGTCACCAGAAGATAAATTCATGGGCCAATCAATCAATCACGTATTATGTGCCAAGCACTGTGTTAAGCACTGGGGATACAAAAAGAGGAAAAAGATGGATCACTGCCCTCAAAAGGCTTGCAAACAAATACATACAAAGCAAGCAATATATGCATACAAGACAAACAGGAAATTAATGAGGAAAGGCACTGGACTTAAGAGGGGATGGAGGAGACTTCCTACAGAAAACAGAATTTTAGTTGGGCCATGGTGACCCATGAAATATACAAAAATATAAAATGGCTCTCATGCCTGTGCCTTCCATCTGTTTCCACCATAATGGTGTCACAGAGGTAGTAAAGGGGGTAGGAGGAGATAAGAATCACAACAGGTTTTAGAGCAGTTATAAATATTAACTAAAATGTTGGCAGTCTGGATGTGGATCTTTGTCTGGTAACTGCTAAGTTGATATATTACTTAAGGAAATGGACCAGGTCCATATTAACATTTTCACAAAAAGTGAAATCAGGAGATCTTAAAAAGTTGCAGCTAGGTACCAATGATGATTCGAAGGTTCTCCTTGGATATGTGAATAAGGAAGTTGGCAGAGTTGGTTTCGTCATGTGACCAAAGGCAACAAGAAGCATGGAACACCTGGTCACCTTGTTCTGCAGTTAGTGCTTTGGACAAGCAGGCTACGATGAAGATAACAGCAACTTAGGGACTTCTAGGTGTCTCTGGTGTAGCAGAGTGAGCATGGGACTGGAAGTCAGGGAGACTGGAGTTCAAATCTAGCCTCTGATACTTACTAGCTGTGTGGCCCTGGGCAAGTCACTAAACCTCAGTTTCCTCATATGTAAAATGTGCTTGACAACAGCACCTACCTACCAGGGTTGTTATGAAGATTAAATGAAACATTTTTTATAAAAAAGTATTTTGCCAACCTCAAATGCTAGCTATTAGAATTACAATGTAGTTATGCCTACATGGAATCTGTACAGAATAGAGTACAACAGAGTACACGGTTCTCATTCTTGGCCCCATATTGCTTTTATACATGCTGGTTAAGGTGTCTGGCTGACTTAGTATCCTCTTAGACCAGTGGTTCTCAACCTGTGGGTTATGTTCAATTTATAACAATGAAAATAAATCCTGCATATCAGATAGATTCATAACAGTAGCAAAATTACAGTTATGAAGTAGCAACGAAAATAATTTTGTGGTTGGGGGTGACCACAACATGAGGAACTGTATTAAAGGGTCGCGGCATTAGGAAGGTTGAGAACCACTGTCTTAGACTCACACCGAGTTTGCAGTCACTTTTTTGGTTTTTGACCTGCAAGTCACATACGGTGAGCTCCTTGAGAGCAGGGACTGTCTTTTGCCTTTTTTTATATCCCCAAAGCTTAGCACAGTGCCTGGTATGTAACAGGCACTTAATAAATGCTTATTGACAGCCTGACTGCTGTCTAGCCACGACTCTCCCGTTGGGTATTTATAAAGCTGTTTTTTTTCTAACCCAAGTAGAGGACTTTCATTTATTCCTATAGATGTTATCTCAGTTGATTCAATTAGCTGCTCTAAGATCTTTGTGGATTCTCCTGTCCAATGCATTAGCTTTTCCTCACAGCCTTGTGTAATCCAAAAACTTTATTAGCAGGTCTTGGGCATTTCCTCTGTCTTACTTGTAGGAGTTTGCCTCATTTGCCTAATTCTATTTACCTCCCAACACACACTCAAATCTAGGACACCAACTCTTACCTCTAATTTTCATTATTTTCCTAGACTTTTCATAAGCTTCTTTCTGACCTCTGTGCTCCACCTCCTTAAGAGCTAAAGCTTTAAAAAAATGGTAAAAATAGAACCACCATGAGTTTATTAGTTTCTTCTTCTGTGGCTATCCCTTACCCTGATAAGGCCTTCCCTCTCTTCTACACAGGCATCACTATCCCCCAAAATGGAGTTGTTCTAGAATCTAAATGACCTCCAGGGTCCTTCCTAGGTCTAAATATATGACCCTATGATTGCAGTTATGATTTTTCAAACAGTTATCCCTCCTCTTTGGCCCTGGAATAACTGCTTATTATCACATGGGGCCTCCCAGGAACCATTCACTCTACTCAGATTTCAGAGTTAACCCAGAAAGCCCTACAAGTGAGACTGCCTCTACTTTGGAAACTGAGAAAACAACCATGGGCTCATTATCATCCTTGAGGAGTTCAAAGAGGGCTGGTACCCTGGCAAACTGGACAAAGGGTTAATAATAAAATCAAATACAAAGCCACTCCTGAGGACAGAAAGGGGAGTGTGGAAAACCAGAGCTTTGTCCTAATTTAGAGGCAGCCAACACTGGAATCTGCAGTCTTTCAGCAACATACAAACAACACAGCTTAATACTTAGTTAGCAGGGGCAATGGGCTAGGTTCTGGATCAGTGATTGCATTGACAGAACTCTAGGGTGAGAAAAGTGCCTCTATCTATTCACTCTGGCAGCTTCCCTACAATTTAGAGTCTTAAAGAGATGCCTACAGCTAAGAACGAGAGGCTAAGTGTGTATCCAGTGGGTGTCCATAGGCTTGGACTTGAAAGGCAGTTCTTCCTGCCTTCAAAGGCTAGCTCACTACCCATGATATCTCCTTACCTTTCAGTAAGAATGGCTAAAATCTACCCAATGGTGGGATGGGATTAACTCCCCTCCCACCTCAGTTCCCTATACTATGCAATGTCCTTCCAAGCTGAGGGTGATATTTGCTTCAAACACATTCTGTGGTACTTGGCAAGAATGTCAACATCTCCAGTTATGACTCTGATCAAGAATCCTCTAGAGCCCTCCTCCTTTGGCAAAGTCTCTAAGTGCCCCAATGACCTGTGTACTTTCCTCCTTACCACCCAAACTCCAGTTACTCCAACCCAATAAACTCCCAAGTTTATGAAAATTGGCCTACCTGTTCCATTCAGCTTGGCAAAATAGAGGGAGATGGGCCATGAGAAAACCACCATCATACATATTCCAAAGAGATGGATGTAGGGAGCAGTTATCTGCTGAGAAAGTCAGAATATTAGGCTGAAATCAGTTTCTAACAGACACACAACTGTGACCCTTTTGGGGGATGCTTACCTGTAGCGATACCTCTGCTGCTTTCCATTTTTCCTCATACATTAAGTGTACCACGAGAAAAGCAAAGGTGCATATGCTCAAGACTAGCAGGGCGCCAATCTGCAGAGACAAACACTTCATTTTGGAAGGATGCCCAGGGTGTAATAACCATGCTCCAAGGCTCATAGAACTTCATGCTACTATGGGATCAGGGAGAATGGAGAGTCCAGCCACTCAGGACACTGGAAATTGGGAGCTGAAAGAGGTGACACAGTGAGACGTGACCAAAAAACTAGAGGCTCATCTTCATATATACACTCACAAAGCCCACCAAGACTATCTCGAATTGCCTGGTGACACTCATCATCATCAACAAGAATTTATAAAGTAACTACTATGTGCCAGGCACTGTGCTAAATGCTGAGCACAAAAACATACAACAACAAAGCTCCCCGCTCCCAAAGAGCTCACAGTCTGATGGGAGAGGTAATATACAAATCATTATGTACAAATAAAATATGGATGGATGAATGGATGGATGGATGGATGGATGGATGGATGGATGGGTGGGTGGATGGGTGGATGGATAGATGGACAGATGGACAATAGACAGATGGATGGATGGAGGAATTAAGAGTTCATCTCACAGAGAGATGGTACTAATATTATGGAAAACTAAGAAAGGCCTTTTTGAAGAAGGTGGGATCTTAGCTGGGACTTGAAGGAAGCCAGGGAAGCCAGAGGGTAGAGATTAGGCAGGAAAGAGTTCCAGGCATGGGGGACAGCCAGTGAAAATGCACTGAGTCTGGAGATGGGAGTGCCTTGTTTAAGAAACAGCAAGCATGTTAGTGACATTAGATCAAAAAGTATGTAGGAGTAAAGTATAAGAAGACTGGAAAGGCAGGAAGGGTTTTTATGAAGGGTTTTCAAAGCCAAACAGAGGATTTTATATTTGGTTCTGGAGGTTAATAGGGAACACCATTGGACTTCATGGAATAGGGGATGACATGGTCAGACAGCTTAAGGTAAATCACTTTGGCACTATAGGCTCTCACATACCTCTCTGTAGCCTCCCTCTCCCTTCTCCATTATCTGAGAGGTTTACTTAAACCAGATTTCACTCTTCTGTAATGCTGTGGAAGGGCAGCTAAGTGGCACAGCAGATAAGCGTGTGGGATCTGGATTCGGGAAGACTTGTCTTCCTGAGTTCAAATCTGGCCTCAGACACTTACTAGCTATGTGACCCTGTCTGCCTATTAAGGGGCAAGGGAGATCTTCAAATTCCCTTACCATTACACTGCTTCATCTGTAAAATGAACCAAAGAAGGAAACGGAAAACCACTCCAGTATCTTTGCCAAGAAAATCCCAAATAGGGTCACAAAGTCAGACATGACTGAAACAACTGAACACCAACTGCAGAGGAAGAAGACATGGTGTGATTTGCTTCTGAGTCCCATATTCTTCATGGGTTCACGCTGGGTAGGACCATCCCCTGGGATACAGATCCCAAGATTCTTCAAAAGTAATTTGCAGGGGAATACAGATAGCTTAGGGGATCATAAAAAGGCCTCGTGTTCTTGAGATATGCCGGGAACTGAGTCCTGAAGAGAGCTAGGGATTCTAAGAGGCAGAAGCGAGGGAGGAAGGTTTTCCAGGTTTACAAAGTGGCCTGTGCAGAAGCAGATGAGAAATAGGACACCGCATACAAGAAAACATAAGCACACCAGCTTGGCTAGAACAAAGACTGGGCCAAGAGAGTGGTAGGAAGGTAGGGCCGAGTCAGGTGAGATTATAAGAGTCCAGCTCAAAACAAAACAAAACAAAACAAAACAAGAAGACCAGGAAATGTATCATTTAGCCTGGAGAGGATAGGCAGCTGCCAGCTGACATAGTACTCTGCCTGGGGAAAGGGGTATACCACAGTTTTGTGAGTCTGGGGGCATAGTTCCAAAGGCTGGACCTAGTCACATCTCCACCCACAGGCCAAAGGTGAACTTGTTTCCTCTTTTCATCATCTCTACCAATCTGATGAGCAAACCTCAAGATTGCTTTAGTTATTATTCCTCTTAATTAGTGACTTCAGAACATATTTTCACATGGTTGCTGATAAGCCAGATTTCTTCCTTTGAAAACTGCCTATTCAAATGATCCTTTGATTTATTGGGAAAATTCTGTTTCTTTGAATAAATTAGTCCCTTCCAGAGTGACAGCCCAGTCACAAATTCAAACCCAGAAAATATTGGTGATACTTTTAAGGCCAAATTTAGTTCTTCCCAGGAGGATGTGTAGTTTACATTGCTTGTCACTGATACATTTTAAATCCGTGCATCAACGTATCACACTGCAGGTTTTGATTCTGTCTCTTGTGAACTATGGGGCACCTCTACAGTGATGTTCTTCCTTTTACTATAGCTGTTGCTCTCTCTGATAGCTTTCTTGAGTGAATATACATATATATTGATATTCATACATATACATGTATGTATATAAATGTGAGTACATACATATATGTATATATCTTTACATGCATGTATATCTATCTACACCAGTGGTTCTCAACCTTCCTAATGCCACGACCCTTTAATATAGTTCCTCATGTTGTGGTGACCCCCAACCATAAAATTATTTTTGTTGCTATTTCATAACTGTAATTTTGCTACTGTTATGAACTGTAATGTAAATATCTGATATGCAGGATGTATTTTCATTGTTACAAATTGAACACAACCCACAGGTTGAGAACTGCTGATCTATATAATACATACATATGTAATTTTTTTCCCTTTGGAAACTCAGTTTTAAGGTATTCAAAGAAAGGGTTAAACAGGAGTTAATGTAATAATATTCCGCAAGTTAGTAAGTCAACCCAAATAGGATGGGAAGTGCTCGAGAATAACATTCTGAAGACACAAACAGAAATAATGTGTAATCTTACAGGGAAATCTTAGAGGGCTGGTACCAGTCGTTGGGAGAACTGGAAGAGGCCTCTTGCAGAAAGAGAGATCTGAGCTAGATCTTAAAGGAGCAGAGGGGAGGATGAAGAGCATTCCAGGCATGCGGGACAGCCAGTGAAGTCAAAATTAACCTCTCTATGAATTCCATCCATTGTCTCCGGGGGAAGGGGAGTTATAATAAAGCTAAGCTTCTTTTGCACAACAATCATTTTTTTGGAAACAGTTCATGCCCCTGGTCTTCTCTTACTTTATCTACCCCCAGTTCCTTCAATGCCAGGAGAGCATCTAATAGTTAGTTATTAGATTCTAATTACTTTAAATGACTTCCAGACTCCAGGGCTAGATCAAATAGAAACTATAAGAGAATGTGCAGATGTGACAAAGGGATCTTTGGTCAGAAGCTTTGAGAAAAACACAAGAGAACAAGAGAGGAGCCCAAAAGGAAGGAAATACATATCCCAGGAACTACAGATGTCTAAGCCTTCCATGGATCTCTAGCAAAATGGCAGAATTATTGTCGAACATGTTTTGTGGGCACTTAAAAAATAATCATTTATAGTCAACATAGGTTCACAAATAAAAGGTTAATCTCATGTCCTTTTTTGACAGTTGGTCAAAAAGACTGGTTGGTCAAGGAACGTCATGGCCATAAATTATCTTGACTGCATTAAAGTACTAAAAGTATTTTATGATATTTTTGTGGACAAGACTGAGATTTGGGCTAGGCAAATGTTCAGTAGATATGAATAACTGAACCAGAGCACTCAAATGCTAATTAAAGGATTGATGCCTACTGTACGGCAACAGCGATATGGCCCTGCAGGGGAAACAGGCCGCTTGGACCTGCCAGTAGATCTGGGTAGTGAAACAGAGAATCGACATCATTTTTTAAAACATACAAATATCCACAGTATGTTAAATCCAACTCAGCCTACTCCACACCCTGCCCGCTTCCTGCCCCACTAATTTCTCCTGGCATAATCCCTCTTCTCCCTTTCACAGGCACAGTTGTTACATCCTTCTTCCCAGACTCTGCAGGAAGGGACTGAGAAAGCACTTAATGGAACCTGGGGAAAGTCAGGATAGAAGGCTTTCACATGTCCTACCTTGTTGCACCAGTGCAGGTACAGTTGCTGTCCTTCCACCAGCAAACACATCCCTATGAGCTGCAAAGACAAATGGAAAAGATGGTGGCTGGGCTCTGAAAGTCATTTAACCTAGCATGGTTTAATGCTAGGTTTTAAAACGGATCCCTGCCGTTTGGTTTCCTTAGTCATTCAGTAACAGTCCCTCCTTCTACCAGGGCTTCTTAATCTGGGGTCTGTAAGTATATGTAAATGTATATATGTGTGTGAATACATTTCAATATATTTGAATTTATTTTGAAATATTCAATATATTTGAAATAATACATTTCAATACATATTTCAATATAATCGGTTTCCTTTACAATCCTAAGCATTTTCTTTTATGCGTTTAAGAACATTATTTTGGAGTCTCTAGGCTTTAAGGTTAAAAAATTGCCAAATACGTCGATGTCATAAAAAAGTTAAGAATCCCTGCTCTAACCCATCTAAACTCCAATTGTTTTGTTCTTCAACCTAAGCTCAGATTTCTCAACTTTACTTTTTTTTTCTCCTGTCCAGATAAGAGTAAGATTCAGAATCCTCATCCCTGTTTCCTCATCTCATCTCTAGGTTTAAATAACATTAATCTGTGACTCTTTTCCCAGAAACATCAGTTCATCCCCTTCCTCACTTCTTAACCCTTGTAGAACAGATACATAGATATGATAGGTAGATAAATAAAGCATTGATTAAGTACTTACTATGTCCCAGGCACTGTGGATACCCTAGAACCTGATCTTTCTACCAGGAATTTAAAGAGATTTCTCTATGACCTTAATACAAAAGTAAAGCAAATGAGAGACAGAGAAGTGGTTTAGTGGATAGGGCACTGGTCCCGGAGTTAGGAAGCTGTTGTCGTTCAGTCATTTTTCAGTCATTATTGGACTCTTTCCGACCCCATTTGGAGTTTTCTTGGCAAAGATACTGGAGTGGTTTGCCATTTCCTTCTACATGGAGTTAGGAAAACCTGAGTTCAAACATCCATCTCCAACACTTACAGCTGTGTGATTCCAGGCAAGTCATTTACCCTGTCTACCTTGGTTTCCTCTACTGGAAGATGGGGGCAATAACAGCACTTGTCTCCCAAGGTTGTTGGGAGGATCAAATGAAGTATCTGCAAAGTACTTATATAAACCTTAAAGTACTATATAAATGGGCTACACATTGTAACATTATGATAGAAATGTTTATAAATACAAATATTATGTGTGTATGCGTGTGTGGATACACACACACATATATATGTATACATATATATGTGTATATATATACATATGTGTGTGTGTGTATATATATATGTATATATATATATATATATATATATGAAATTAAGGCTTCTGTAAGACAATAAGCCTTCCTCCTTTTCCTAGCCCAGCTCAATGTGAGTCCAAACTCCCTGTATACACACTCCTCTCTATCCATTTTTCTAAAGACATTGAATTCTACTCCTTCCTCCCTTCACTCAATCACTAGGACTATTTATATGCTCTTTCATTGGTTTTGCCCATCAATGTTCTCTCTCGGTTCTTTAAATGACCATCAGACAAGGCCACATTTCCAATGCAGAATTGATTTGTCTCTTTTGCTTATTTTCCCTACATTCAAATATGTTTGTGCATGCTTCCTATTTCTTCCCTATCTCCCCATGTCTTTGAGTGGACCATCATCTGATACCACTTTCTGAAAAACCATTTGATTCAGTCAAAAACAAATATAGCTGGAAGAGGAAAGGAGATGGAAGGAATTCAATCTTCTCTCCATGTCTTTTCCTAAGTTTGTTTGTGTTTAGCTGAAATGGCTTTTTTCTTCTCAGTGAGTCAAGGTGAGAATTTTTAAAATTCAGTGTCTTTGCTTAGTCCTTTTAGTACATAAAGGCTGATTTTTTCTTTGCTTAGTCTTTTCATGATCTATGGACTTATTTACCTTCTTTAAGTTTCTTCTCTTTGATATATTTCTTCTGCTCCCTTCTGGCTTTTTTTTTCAACAAGAATTAGAGATTTTTCCTTTTGCTAGAAATTCATCTCTTTTTACTGATGGCTTAAGCTTTACACTGGAAGGACAATATTATTTTAGGATGCAGGCAATTCTACTTTTCAGAATAACCTATTCCAATTTTTACTTTCATTTCTCTTGGACAAGGAATAGCCTCGTGCAATTCTGATTTTCTATGTTATATGAAAGACTTTCTCATAGATGCACGTAACATTTGATATTTAAAGGTCTGTAACTTGATCACAATGTTTTGAGGTGACTTGGACTTGGGGGATCTCTTTTTATATTCTATTGATCCATTCAGTTTTCAATACTTCTGGTCAATTTTCTCATATGCCTTCATTAAGTATTATTTCAGGCCTTTTTTGTTTCATCACATATTTTTGGAAGACCAGTAATTCTCAGCTTGTCTTACTGCATTCTGTCTGTAACACCAGTTATTTTGGCTTGTAGTGAGAGTTCAGTTCAGGTGCTCTTTCCATCTCACTGTCTTTGAATTTTGTTCCAATACTTTTTTTCTCTTTTTTGCACCTCTGAATTCTAGGCATGCTGCTATCTTTTCCCCATCAGTTTATAGAAATTCTCTATTTTTTGTTCTAAAGTGTTCCATTTTCATTTGTTTTTTAAAATTCTTGTTTGAGAACTCTAATTTCTCTTCCAGTTTCTAGTCTTATTTTTACCTTTGATTTTTGCTTTCATCTCCTAAGCACTCTTGAGGATCCTGTTGTAGTCCCATTATCATTTCTGAAGGTGTCTTTTTTTCTGGGGTTTTCATGTTCCTTTTCCATAGTATCTGCTCATGGAACTAGACCCTCTTTTTTTTTTTAGCTTGTTGTTTACTTGTTTACTTCTTCCACCATTTCTACTTTTTTTTTTGTGAGTTCTTCCTAGGGATCAATACTCTAGTACCTCCTCTGTTATTTGCTGTTGTTCTCTTACTCTCTTTAGCATACCTTGCTATTTTGAAGTGATGGAGGGAAGCAGGAATTAAGACTCATCTAACTCAGCTACCTTCCTGATATATCTATAGTTTATTTTATTTAACTCATTCAGTGAATGAGATAAAGGGACCCATTTCATTCCAAAGAAACCAGCCTTAGGGGGAGTAGGGGAGGAAAGCCATTGGTTGGCCCCTTCACTTAGACATTTTGAATGATTTTCTGCCTATAAAACATAATTTAAAAACAAATATAATTTTTTAAAAATTACAATAAATTTAGGAGTGTGGCCTGGGGGATGGGAGGTGTAGTAAAAGAGGTTACTAAAAATGTAGCCCCCCTGGTAAGGTCATAATGCCTTATATCTACATGACACTTCATACTTTTGTTTTAAAAATGGTCTCACATGTTACTAACAATTTGTGAAGAGCTAGGGTTTTAGAGATGGGAGAACTGAGGCCCAGAAGTGATTTGTACAATGTATATAGTGAGTCACTGACAGAGTGGAGGAAAGAATGGAGTCTCCTAGCTCTGAGGCCTGTGCTTCTTACACTCGATCCCCAACATGTCCTCTTTAGGCATGGATTTTCTCTGTACCCCTGAAATGCTCTCCTTCTCCTGCTGCCGCTTCAGAGCTCTCTAGTTTCCTAGGTCACAAGTAATGCCCCGTCTTCCACAGAAAGCCTTCCCCAGTGCTTTTTAATTCTGGCACCTTCCTTCTTCTCATTGCTTCCTCTTTATCCTGTATGTAGCTTGTCTGTACATATTGACTTGCATTTTGTCTCTCCCATTACATTGTCAGGTCCTTGAGGGAAGGGGTTGTCTTTTGCCTCTTTTTATATTTGCAATTCTTAACGCAGCACCCTGGCGCACAGTAGGCATTTAGTAAATATGATGGCTCTTCCCACTACACTATGACTAAGTGTGCACATGCACAATGATCTTAGGCGGGAATAGGGTGAACAATGTCAAAGTTCTTGCTGATGCTCACTTTAATTTAAAAAAAAAAGAATAGTGAGCGGCTAGGTGATACAGTGAATAGAGCACCAGCCCTGGAGTCAGGAAGACCTGAGTTCAAATTTGACCTTGGACACTTAACACTTACTTAACACTAGCCGTGCGACTTTGGGCAAGTCACTTAACCCCAACTGCCCTACCCTTGACATTTCAAAAAAAAAAAAGGAATACAACTCCATTTGTAATGATAATGGGATCTAGAACAAACCCTCAACTAAAAAACTAAATCTGTTCATCTCTGGTGCCTATTTTATGAAATTTTCATGATTTAAGGAATATGTTTTGAACCATGTTAGGTCCAAATATTGTTCCATGTTACAAAGGAATTCTTCCGCAAAGGTCACAGGTCACTTTTGTAGCAAGACAGGGAAATGATTAACTCACATAAATGACCAAGGTCAGCCTTATTTATAGGTGAGATGGCTGCTACCCTAGTCTGATAGGGGAATACCACAAAATCTCATCGATTTTAGACATCTTCACCATCTATCTGCCTTGATGACTCTACTTCTCTTCTTATTGCTTGAAACTTTCAATATTTTGACAGTAAAAGTGGTATCTCTGGAAACTACTAGTTAAATGTACATGTCTAGAAAGGAAATGTTTGGAAGAAAAGACTGTCCCTTTCATCCTTTTATCTCATTAGCTCATAACTGTTACCACAGAAGGCAGAAAGAGCCTGATTCCAATGGAATAAATGAGAGAACAAAGAAGTTCCAACAAACTCAGATTAGGGGAGAGGAAAAAAGCAATGTTCACCGGGTGGCTGAGAGGCAGCATTGGGTAGCAATCAGAAAGGGCAGTCTGTCCATCCTCCTCATGATGAGAATGGGGTTAGAAGAATGACAGTAAAAGCACTATATAATCCAGGCTTCAATTTCTCCCTCAGTAAGGAGGTAAAACTAGCTATCTCTAAGCTCCCCACCAGCTCTAAATGCTTTGATTCTCTGTTTTCTGAAGTTAAAATAAGGTTGAACTGGCAAGGTGTGAAAGTGCTGGTTATTTTCTCAGGGGATCATGTGTCTGGAAACTCAACTCACCACTCCTGGGGTACAGATAATAAAATACCAAGGACTTAGGAAAGAAACCAAAAATGTCACGCAAGTCACAATTTTGTCTCCAGCTGGTCCAACATATGATAAGATGCTGCCTAAGGAGATAGGATCCCGGAGTTTGGGAAGACCCAAGAAAATTTTGGTTAAAACAGGGTCTGTTGGCGGGAGGGGAAGAAAATTTGGAACTCAAAATCTTGTGGAACTGAATGTTGCAAATTAAAAGTAAATAAATTTATTTTAAAAACATAAAACGGCCTGTTAGGAGAACTACAGGGGGCTCCACAAGGGGTTCCCTCTATGGACAGCCAATGTCCACTGGAAGTCATCACCCACAGAGGAACAACTGGGCTCCCAGCCCCAAACACCACAGGGGTTAAGTTGGAGGGAGCTTACCAATACTCACCATAAGCAGCACAATGTAACTGAACATGACTGCAGCCACAATCGTCACAAAGAAAGACCAGTAAAACCAATGTTTTGTGAACTTGTAAGCATACCTGAAACACAGCAAGGCATGGCACTATCTAAAACATGCTAAGCACAAATATCGCCTATTTGGGGAAGGGGTACACCAGTCTGGCTGCAGCACAGGGAAGGTTCGTGGAGAGGATAGATGAGCGTTTGAAAATTAACATGGAAGCCTGATTGTGAATGGCTTTGAGAGATCTTTGACTCCCCCAAACCTCAAAACTCACTCCTGCTTTCCTCCCCTCTTTTTCTTTCAGGCCAAGGTTAATCCCTCCATTCGTATCCTTGATCTTGTCACTTCTGAGCTTCTCCAAGACCTTGCTCTATGAATCATGTCCTCAATCTCTAATTCATTGTCAGTGGCCCTTTCCCAGCCCCCTTCCATTTTCCAAAAATATCTTTGGGTATCTCCTAACCTAAAGATCTTTTCCCTTGAAACATTCTACTTATTATCCTCTCTTCTCCAATAAACTTCTGGAATAGTGAACATGATTATTTTCTCATTGCGGTAAGGGAAGAGGTTGCAGGGAGGGACAGAATTTGGAATTCAAAATGTTTAGAGAGAGGGGGAGGAAATTTGGAAAAGTTCAGAGGAAGCAAAAGTAGGATCTAGGGAAGCATACAGTACAAGATGTCCTTTGGGCTGCAAGACTTAAGGATTAGTGTTATAGAGCTTTCTGTTCCTGTCTAGATATAGGCTTGCAAGTGTCTACATCCCTTTTGGTCTTCACACCTTTGGAATGTGGGTACTGACAGGCAGATCCAGCTATACCTTTTCTCTTCCCACAAGGCAATTCCTCTCCCTAGACATTATCCTTAAAATCCTTCCTTATACTGAGATATGGGAAGGAGAGGGCTGAGGGGAAAGAGTAAGCGAGGCAAGATGACTAAACAGCCCAACCTTGTCTTAGCCAGCAAAATGATTCTATGCCTTCTTTTTGGACTATGGAAAGGGAAAACTCTGGATTTGGTTTAGTTCTGACTTTCGGAACATTTATCCAAAACTGATGAAATACAAAATTATTTTCTCAATTGGCTCAAGAGAGCCACCGAGGACACACACACACACACACACACACACACACTTTCAGGCTGTGAAGGAAGTGATGTGGAAGATGTTTCAGACTCCACCAGGGCAGTAAGTCCACGTCACCAAGGGCAGAGCGGAGAGCTGAACCAAAGTATGGGGCATGCCTAACTTGCTGGATGTTCTTCTGGTGAACTATCTCTTTTTCTTTTGTCTTCCTCCCTTCCCTACTACTTTTCTGCCCCCAAATATAAATATTTCATTTTAGTTTTCTGTTCTTTTAAGTTGTTTCCCTTTAATTTTTTTTAAATAGTCCAACTCTAAAGCTGGACTTCTGTAAATCAAAATAAGGTTTATCTTAATTGCTTTTGACTTGCGTATATTTTAATTGCGAATGGGAGACTATATACATATACATATATGTCCATGTGTGTGCATACACATATACATGTCCACCCACATATATAAATATATATGGTGGCTACAGCAGCTACAGTAATCCATATATATATATGTATATAATAGCATGAAGGCAGGACCCTTGACAAGCCAATTAACACATCAATGACTCCCAGGCAATTCTTTCCACCTAGGCACTGACTGCACAGAGAAGATGCCATCTGCATTGGGAAAGAGAATTCCCTCACAAGGAAGTTCTATATACCAAGGATATCATAGCTCCAATCAAAAAACAAAACAAAACAAAATCCTACACAGAAAAACTGAATAAAGAGATCCAAAAAGTTCTTCCACAATAATTCAATAACAATATTCATATAGCACCTACTATGCGTCAGGCCACTAGACTAAGTGCTCTACCACTATGATCTCATTCAACCCTCACAACAATCCTGGGAGGGAGCGGCTATTATCATTTCCTTTTTTGCAGATGAGAGAACTAAGACGTTGAGGGGTTAAGTGGTTTGTCCAGGGTCACCCAGCCGGTTAAACGTCTGGGGCTGGATATGACCTCATGCCTTTCTGACTCAAGTCCCAGTGCTGTATCCACTGTGCCACCTAGCTAAAAGGATCCTTTCCAATTAGGAGGAATCAGGAAAAGTTTCTTGGGGAGGGATGTGTGACTTTATTTAAGCTTGATGTTGAAGGATGTGTCAGTTTTCGAAAGGTAAATATGTGGGCTGGCGGAAAGAGAGAGGAGGCTGAAGGAAAGTCGTCATGTAACTTCACTATCACCCAGAGTATTGAGCTTAAGGCCCCAGGCACAGAGTAGGTGCCTAGCAGAATCACTCTCAAAACTGGAGGGGACCTGAGGGATCATTTATTGTTCAACACATACCTAAACAGTAATTCCCTCTTCAATAAAAATCACACACACACACTCACTCACACACACACATTCACTTACTCACACACACACACACACACACACACACACACACACACACACACACACTGCACAGTGGAAACATTATAGCCTTTTAAAGTCTGAAGTTCTGAATTCAAAACCAGCTCTCACACTCCATTACAGCCTATATGACCATGGGCCAAGTCCTTTAGGCTCTCCGGCCCTAAGTTTTTTTATCTGTAAAATGATACTAGATACTGTGGATAGAGCACCAAGACCTGGAGTCAGGAGTTCCTGAGTCCAAATCCAGCCTCAGACTTACTAGCTGCGTGACCCTGGGCAAGTCACTTAACCTTGTCTGCCTCAGTTTCCTCATCTGTAAAATGAGCTGGAGAAGGAAATGGCAAACCACTCTGATATCTTTGTCAATAATCCTAAATGGGGTCATGAAGAGTCAGACACATCTCAACAACAATGACATATAAGTGCTTATTCCCTTAAGTAATAGGGAGCCACTGGAGTTCTAGAGCAGGGGAATAAGGTGAAGAGATCAACACATGAAGAAATACAGACTAGTGACACTCATGACAATAAAGAGAATTCTCTAGGTATTAAGATAGCAGGTCAGGTTTACAAAGCACTTTACAAAAATGATCTCATTTCACCCTCACACAGCCCTACAAGGCAGGCGCTGTTATTGTTACATTTTAGAGGAGGGCAATGAGGCAGAGAGAAATAGACATAAGAGAAAAGAGAGATGCAGGTCAAAGATTCTCGGCAATTCAAGAATAGCAACACTTTAACCACCATCTGGTGAGGAGCGTGTATGTCTGTGTCTGTGTCCGTGTCTGTGTCCCTACGCTTGGCAAAATTCTACCAAATGGACATGGGGAACCCACCCAAAGAACAGAGCTCCACACTAGCCATCATGTCATCATCTGAGACAGTGACCCTGAAACTGGAGACAGAGAAAGCAATGCAGCTGCCTACCCATCCGGAGACGGAAAGGCCAAGAAGCCAGACCATGCCAAGACCAGCATGGGAGGTCCACAGCTCCCAGTCCGCCACTGCTTTAACTGAGCAGCCTGTCCTGTGCCTGGACCAATACAGGAGTGATGGCATATGCTGGGCACCTGAAGGAGTTCAGACGTTCCAAAGCTTTAAGGGACCTCAGAGACCATCTGCTCAAACTCCCCTTTTATTTCCCACAGGAAGAAACCGAGGCCCAGAGAGAAAAAAGTGACTTGTTTAAGGAAACAGAGTGAGTGACAGAGCCAGGCTAGCTCCGAGCCCAGGCCTGCGGCATCTCGTGACTTTTCCCATTACATCCCAGTGCTCTGGGGAAGGGATGCTGCAGCAAGACTAGCCCTGACAACATTGGAGAGGGGAAACTCACTCATCAAAGCTGGAGTAGTCGTTCTCTGCTTCCAACCACATGTACAGAAATATAGCTGACATGAATAATGTGGCAACCAGGATGGGGAAAAATATCTTATCTCCCTGGGAAAGAAAAGACAATTAGCCTGGCTCAGCTCTGATTCAAGCAGTCCTAAAGAAATCTCGGCACATCCTTTTCAAAGAGAGGCAAATGAATTTTCTGTGCAGCTACAGTGGTATGAATAAATGCCCAACAGGAGGTGATCCCATGATCTATTTGTGTGTGTGTGTGTGTGTGTGTGTGTGTGTGTGTGTGTGTGTGAGTGTGTGTGCGTGCGTGCGTTTGTTGTGGGGGCAGATCAGCTACAGACTTCCTTTCTTAATGTTTGGCTCAGACTATTATTAAATTGGGTTTGCGTTTGCAGAATGATATTAGTTCAGAGCTACAAGGGTCCTCAAAACAGAATTAGTGAAGAGACCACAGAATTTAGCTCTAGAAATGCCCTTATACATAGCTCTAAAAGGCATGTGAGTAATCATCTAGTGAAACCCTTGGCTTTCCAAATAGTAAGACCACAGATTGAGCGCTAGAAGAGATCCCAGAGGTCACTCTGAGTCCAACCACTCATTTTACAAATGAGTAAAATTGAGGCCCAGAGAACTAAGGTGATTTTTTTTCTGAAGATCACATATTAGTAAGTGACAGATCTGGTACTTGAACTCAGATCCTCTGACTCCAAATCCACTTTCTTTCAACCGCCCCTCACCAACTCCCTTTGTGTACCACCACCACCCTTAATCCTGAATGAACCAACTGAAGATCAAGAATGTCAGGTGGCTCTGGGAACAATCAGGCCTAGGACTGGACTCCAGATCTCCTGACCCCTCCCCCAAGCAAAGTGGTCTTTCCATCATCTATCAAAACATTTCCTAATATTACTCAACCCCTTGAAAAAAAAAAGGGAACAGGCATTTATTAAGGGCCTACTATGGACCAGGCACTGAGCTAAGCACTTTATAAGTATCTCATTTGATCATCACAACCACCCTGGGGAGTCAGTGTTCCACTTGAAGAAACTGAGGGAGGCAAAAGCCCAGGGCCACACAGCTGGGCAGTGTCTGAGGATGGATCTGAAGTCCACTCTTCCTGACTCCAGGCTTGCTGCTCCAGCCACTGAGCCACAGCTGTTTCTAGGATTTCTGACTGGGACAGGGAGAGAGGGCCAGGAGTTTTGGGGGGAGAGTTTTAGGGGGAAGGTAAGTGATCTTCTTAAAAGTTCACATACACCCAAAGGGTATACCCAAATGACTCCAACAAGCAAGTGCTCTGTCAGGGACATGCTAATGGAACCCTTTCATAATGCTAACTAGGAGGCAAGACTGTAGTGTGCTACCCATGGAGAGAAAGCACTGGCCCAGGAAATATAGAATCATCTCATTCAGAGGAGTGAAAAGGAGTCTCAAAGGTGTCCAGTCTTCTCGTTATGAAAGCTACACCCTGTAATTCATTTTCTGTCTCTCTCCCCTTGTTCCCCCTTAGGGGCCAAGCATAGCACAGAGTAAGGATTCATAACATAGGGTCCTTGGATGGATTTCCAGAGGTCTGTAATCTTGGGTGGGAAAAAACACAACTTTATTTTCACTACTTTCTAACTAAAATTTACTATTTCCTTCCATCATAAACAGAGGCAACAAAGATTCTAAGAAGGTCCATAACACAAAAAGGTTATTAGGACTGGTGCCTGGTAGAGGGTATACGGCATTAGACTTGAAGTTCGACCTACTAGCGTCCAAATCCCACTTCAGACACCTGCTAACTGCATGTGATCCTGGGCAAAAATCCTCTCAAAGCCTTAGCCTCTTTATCTGTAAAATAAAGGTGGTGGCCTCTTGCAGCTCTTCGAGGTCTAATTTCTCTGCCATAACACAGATACTTAAGGGGAAAAACAGTTACATACTCTACTCCCAACTCTTCTATTGCCCAACTAACCATTTACATTTCATCCAACTACCACCCAAATAGCACAGTCCCTGATTGCCTATTTTGCTTGTCAACATCCTTCTTAAAATACAGCACCAAAGTGAACACTGCTCCATGTATAATCTGACCACAGAAGAAAACAGAGGAATCTCCCTTGCTCTGGCCATAAGATTTCTTTGTCCTCCTTTCTGTGAGCCTTAGTTTTCTCATGTATAGAATAGGTTACCCTGTTGTGAGGCTCCAATGAGATGATGTTCTATGTGACATGTATTTTGTTAACTATAAAACACAATATAAATGTGAACTAGTCCTATAAATGGTCTGTGCCACTCATTTTCACAGAATATTGGAACTGAAAAGGACCTCAGGTATCATCCAATCCAACTCGTACCAAGAAAACTTTCTGGATCAGAAGATTGGGGACCTTAGCATGTCTAAAATCTCTGTTTTATCAGCATTTGATGACAGGTGGCTTATGTTGTTCTCCAAATATTTCACGTCTGGGCATCCAGAGAGCAAAAGTTAATTGCTTAGATTCCTCAACTATAGAATTAGGGACTTTGATTAGGTGATAATTTCTAAAGCCTCTTCCAGTTGTGAATGTATAGAGTCCAACCCTTCAATATCACCTCTTCCTTCTAACATGCTGCAAGGCAATACTGGCTGACCCTTGCCTCTTTTGGGAAGTTCCAGTCCTCGAGGCTGGGGACAGGGGAGAAAAGAAACCCTGTTCTGTTCATGGCTTTTCACTTTGTGACTGTAGCGAAAGGATGAAGAAGAGTTAGTGCAAAGGGCCAGAACGGGAGAGGGGAAGTAAGAGGAAGAGGCAGCGAGGTAGTACAATGGACAGAGGGCTGGGCCTGGAGTCAGGGAGACTCAGATTCCAATCTAAATTCAGTCACTTTCTAGATACGGGGCGCTATACAAGATACTCGAACTGTTTGCTTCAGTTTTCTCATATGTAAAATGGGGATAATTTGACATTGCTGTGAGGATCAAATGAGATCAACAGGTAAAAAGCACTTAGCATAGTACCCAATATGTAGTAGGTAATTCATAGATACTTCCTTCCAAGAAGAAAGAGGGGATGGAAAGAAGTAGGAAAGAAAACCAAACATTAAGAGAACAAAAAGAAATATCCTTCAGGAAGGACACTAGTAAGCTAAAGAACCAGAATGCTGATAATCCCCAAATTCATCTCCATGATGATTAGTTGGAGGAATGTTGTCTGTTCTGGAGAAGAAAAGGAGTAATGGACATGATAGAGGTATTCAAGGATCCGAAAGCTGTCATACAGAGTAACTTAACTTACTCTGGTTGGGCTTAGGAGGTGCAAGCTTGCAAATTAGGGTTTGATCTAAGGGAAAATTTCCTAACATTAGGCTTAACCAGAAAGTTGGAAGAGATACCTTGGGATGTTGTAGACCTCCTTAGAGGTCTTTGGGCTCAATCTGGATGTCCATTTATCAGGAACATGGTGGTGGAGAATCTTTCTTTGGGTAAGGGATAAGATGTTAGCTGAGGTCCCTTCCAACTATGAAGTCCTATGACTCCATAGTGAGACCGCTGTTCTCCGTTTGTCCTTGCCCAGAGATGGCAAGTAGGAATTTCAGTCTCCAAACATCCATTTTTATCCTTTTGATCACCTCCATCCCCAAGCCGCCCTCAGGAGAAATGGGGGATAGGAGGCCCTTGTACTTGAGAGGACGTGCTTCCCCCACCAGCCCTTACCCTCAGACAGCAAGGGGTGCCAGTCGCCAGCTCCAACCACTGGCACTGTCTCCAGCGGCAGCTGTATAGGCCCTGCAGGAGAGTGATGAAGCAACGTTCATAATGCTGGGTTATCCTCCTCTTCGCCTTCTTTATTTTGCTTGTGTTCAGTATATTAGGATCAAAAGAACTGCCCTGCATAGGCAGTGAAAGCATCTGTGTCTCTGGAAGGACCAAGGTGAGAGGGTCAAGGTCCGGGATTCCGGCTAAGTCAATCTCTAACCTGGTTCCAACTCCCATAATCCAACAGGAAGTCACCCTCCCACACAGTATGGCCTTGGACTAGAAACCCAAGAATGGGATTCTACTCCAATACAAATATGCTCTGTGGCCCTGGGCAAATTTACTATGTGACCATCCCCCAATTGGGCTTAGTTATCTTCCATAAAATTCATCAAGCATGGTGTCACATGCCTTTACTCCTTGCTACTGGGGAGGCTAAGGCTGATATATCACTTGAGTTCTAGAGTTCTGGGCTAAGTCAATTAGATAGGCATATGAGGTTGTACTTCAACAATAGGGAGTCACCATGCTGCTTAAGGAGGAGCAAAGGCCCATCTCCAGGAAGACTAGGCCTGTGAATGGCTGCTGTATTTCAAGGCCTAGAAGAGATGGGCAGACTCAGTCTCAAAATTTTTTTTCTTTTAACTGAAATGATGATAACCCTACATACTTTACATAGTTGTAAAGATTCAGTAAGATAATAGATGGGAAGATGCTTTGAAAAGTTAAAACTGTCACGCATCAACAGAGACAAGGGCTAGATTTGTGGTTTAATTAGTATCAGGAAACCCCTGGTGAGGAAACATCCTCTACAAATGGAAGGCAGCATTTTCTGTGCCCTTTCTAGCTATAGGGGGTTGATGGGACACCAAGACATAAGTGGCTTGCCCAACCAAGGTTACACAGCCAGTGCAGGCCTTCTTGACTCTCAGGTCAGCTCTCTACCCACTACCCCACAGTACTATCAAAAGTAGTAGTGGTGAAAATAATCTAGGACTCTTTCAAATGATACTGTCCCTCTACCTTTTAAGATGTGCCACTTTTTAAAAATGGACCATTTAGGGCATCTCCCTCTCCCCCAAAACATCACCCACTGGGTACCCTTCATGTTTTGCCACCAAGGAAAATAACCATCCAAATAAACACAGCTCAATTATATACTCAGAGTGGTGTCCCCTGTAGTTTTCTGGATATGTGTGAGTGAGGATTCTGTGAGTCCATCTTTCTTTTACACACATATCTGCAAAGACCTTTGAAGTTACGCAGAGTTACCTTTTTTTATTCTTCTGGGGATGCTGCAGTCCTGAACAGAGGGTATTCACTGGGCATAATAAACAACAAACTAGGAAATGTCCATTTATTGATTACATGGACGACAGGTGGGCTAGGTGATCTCTAAATGGTGCTACTTTCTTTCCTGGGGCCCCAGTTACCTGGGAGAACTGTGATCTTGTTTTCCTTGTGAGTAGAACTCATTATTCCAAATCCTGAGAGAGTAGTCTGATTTTTTAAAACAAGAAGAAAAGGTAACAACAATGATAATAATGTTATGATAATAACGTGATAATGATACATGACATTATGTGATAATACTTTACGAGGATGATAACAGCACCTATATAGAACTTGGTAATTTATTAATTCTCATTGTACATACAGATGAAGAAAGCAAAGTTTAGGAAGGTTAAATAACTTGTCCAGACAGTGCCAGAGCCCAAGTCTTTCAAACTCAAAGCCCAGGACCCTGTGCAAACCAAAGGAATCCCTGCCCTAGAAGAAGCAATTTGGTAAAGGAAGGAGTGTGTCGATTACTTTGCAATTATGATTTTTATCCATCTTAGTTCATAATGACAACTGGAAAGGTGAAGAGATACGCTTTAGGTCACACAAGTAATAAATAACAGTGAGGACCAGAACCAAACTCCTCCAATCATGAATTCAATGATCTTTCCATCGATCCTTTGAAATAGTATGTATCAAAGGACCACCATGAAAATATTTGTAGTCAATAGGCAACAAACGTGCTGCAGACACTAAGGAGACAGAGAGATTCTATGAAGTAACAGATACGCCCTTGAAAAGGAAATCAACATATTTTAATACCCAATGACTTCAATGAAAGGGGGGCACTGGGGAAAACAAAGAAAAACAGAGGAAATGGGTCAGAAATAAGAAATGAGAAAGATCAAAAGCTGCTAAATCAACCAATAAACCTCAAACCTATAAATATCAAAACCTTCTTCAAAAATTGTTTCAATTAACAAATATTTTCTCTTCAAAGGGAAAAAAAAGCAAAACAAAACCCTCAGAAGAAATACACGTCATCATTCAAAACAAAACATTTCATTCTGCATCTTGAGCTCGTTAGCTCACAGGAACACAATGATGAAATGGATTATGGCCTAGAAAAACTACAAATGATACGTCACCAATGTGGAAAACCTTTCTGAATCGGTTTCTGATGTACAATATAACCATCAAATTGTCAGGACAAAAATCAGAACGAAATTGCAAAGAGATGGCACACATTCAAGGAAACTCCAAATGAACTTATTTAAACAAGTTGATGAGAGCAAAAAAAAAAAAGGGAGGGGAGTGGATGAAAGAATAGATATCCACACTGTCACCATTAATTAAGGAAGGAGAACATATTTTAATTAATCTTCACAAAAGTCACCTAAAGATTTTAGAAATCATCTAAACCAGAAAACCTTAATCTCTTTAACTATGTAGTTCCATCAGCCAAAGGCATAATGCATTTTGAATATAAATCTGTCTGTACGATTCTTACAGATGGAGGAAGATTATGAGCATTATGGTCTCATAAAACAGCAAGGAGTGGTAGAGGGAAAGACACGTTTTTACAAGGCTTGACTTTAGACCTAATTAAGCCAAATCATCCCAAGAACATTTAGGACAAAAGTGGTAGAAGGGTAACAAAAAAATGTTAAAGATCTGTTACCATTTGTTTTATGAAAAATGTTTTTAATAGTATATTTTTCCAATTATATATAAAGAGAATTTTTAGGATTCATTTTTTCAAGATTCTGAGTTTCAAGTTTTACTCCCTTCCTCCCTTCTCTCCTCTCTTCCCAAAATGGTCATAGTTTCTTTAACAAACTCTTTTCACCACTAATAACAATTGGAGCCACCACATTTGGAGAATATCAGAGTATTATTAGAGTATGATAAATGACATGCTGCATGAATATCAAAGGTATTTTTTTAAAAAAAGATGGGAAGACTAAGACAGGAAAGTATATAGATAGAAGTAATCCATACCAGAGGCAACCTAATTTTAATGGCATTAAGGGATCAAATTGACCTTCTGATCGTTTGTGTTGCTGTTTAAATGCTGTTCCCCCTCCCCCCCCCCGCCCTCCACACACACTGGACCTGAGTCCCCTGAGAGTAGGAATTGTCTTTTGCTTTTCTTTGCATACCCAGTTCTTAGCACAATATCTGGCACAGAGTAGGTGCTTACTAAATTCTTACTAATCAACTGAAATAGAGAATACCAACTCTAAGAGAAAAAAATCATAAACCAGTTCCTGAAAAAAGGTGATCATAAGTGTATCAATAATTATCAATCCTTATGCTGACTTTCCAATCTCTGGAAAATTTTTATGAACATTAGATAAGCAGATAGATAGATATAGATGGATGGACAGAATGGATGGATAGATTGATACATAGACCTGTAGATAGGTATCTATAGACAGAAATCCATAGATAATATCTATAGATGTATACTGATACATACAGATATCTACAGATAGGTATCTATAGCGACAGATAGATAGGTAGGTAGATAGATAGATAGACAGACAGATAGACAGACAGATAGATAGATAGATAGACAGAAAGACAGACAGACAGACAGATAGATACAGACAGACAGACAGATAGGTAGATAGATAGATAGATAGACAGACAGACAGATAGACAGATAGATAGACAGACAGACAGACAGATAGATAGATAGATAAACAAGGGACTCTTTGATGAAAATGGGAGAAGCAAAGAGGCAAGCTTCCCCATACAATATTACACAGATCACATCTGTACAGTCACACTGACTGAAAAGTATAATGAATAAAGGATGCCTCTGTTTAGAATATAAATCCCTTCATGGCAGGGATTGTTTAACGTTCTTGTCTTTGCATTTCTAGATGCTAATACAGTGCCTTACACATAAAAGATAATATTTGATAAATTAAATGCAATTTGTTAGTTTTTAATGCCACCTTAAAAGATGTTCTCCAAGAGGGTGCTTCCCCTGGATACGTTAAAAACACAAGATTTTTTTTTCTTTTTTTTTTTTGCTTTTTGGAGGGGGAAGGTTGGGCAATTGGGGTTAAGTGACTTACCCAAGGTCACATGGCTGGTTTTGTGTTAAGTGTCTGAGCCCGCTTTTGAACTCAGGTCCTCCTGACTCCAGGGCCAGTGCTCTATTCACTGCGCCACCTAGCCACCCCCAAGATTTCTTTTTAAAAATTATTTTTCTCCAAGTACACATAAAAATTTTTTAAATTCATTTTTTTAAATTTTGAATTCCAAATTATCTCCCTACTTTCCTACCCTCACCCCTCATTGAGAAGGCAAGCAATTTGATACAAATTATACATGTACAGTCCTACAAAACATATTTCCCTATTAGACTGTGAGAAAACTACAGAACTCCACCCCCCAAAAAAGTAAACAAGAAAAATAAAGAAAGTTTAAAAGGGTATGTTTTGATCTGCATTCAGATTCTATCAGTTCTTTCCCTGGAGGTGGATAGCATTTTTCATCATAGGTCCTTCAAAATTGTCTTGGATAACAGTATCGGTGAGAATACCTGTCATTAACAGTTGTTCATCATACAATATTGTTGCTACTGTGTACAATGTTCTTCTGATTCTGTTCATTTCGGTTTTTACAAGTTTTCCTGAGAGCATCCTGCTCATTATTTCTTATAGTACAATAGTATTCATCACAATCATATGCCACAATTATTCATTCATTCCCCAAATGATGTATATCCCTTTGATTTCCAATTCTTTGCCACCACTAAAAGAGTTTCTACAAATATTTGTGTGTGTGTGTGTGTGTGTGTGTATGTATACCCTTTTCTTTTTTGTTTTTTTATCTCTTTGGAATATAGACCTAGTAGTAATATTGCTTGGTCAAAAGGTATGTATGGTTTTATAATCCTTTGGGCATATTTCCAAATTGCTCTCCAGAGTGGCTGAATCCGTTTACAACTCCACTGACAGCACATTAGTGTATTCCACCCTATCCCTCCTCAAAAGTGTTTTGCTTCTGCCTGTGCCTCCACTATCTCCCCTCCTTTCTATCAACACTACCACATTCCTCTTACCCCCTTCCCCTCCCACTTTTCTGTAGGGTATTACAGACTTCTGTATACAAGTGAATGTATATTACTCCCTCTTTGAGCCACTTCTGATGAGACTTAAGGTTCAAGTGCTCCCCCCTATCAACCCCATCTTCCCCTCCACTGTAAAAGCTCTTTTACATGAGATAATTTACCCCATTCTACCTCCCCCTTTCCTTCTCCTAGTGCATTCCTCTTTCTCACCTATTAATTTTATTTATTTAAATATCATTCTATCATACTCAACACACACCTATTAACCTCTGTCAAAGTATACTCCTAACTGCCCTGATAATGAGAACGGTCTTATGAGTTACAAGTATTTTTCCATGTAGCAACGTAAATAGTTCAATTTTATTGAATCCCTAATGATTTCTCTTTCCTGTTTACCTTTTTATGTTTTTCTTGAGTCTTGGTCTGACTAGAACATTCAGCTCTCATCTTTCCATCAGAAATGCTCGCAAGTCCTCTATTTCATTAAATATTAAATATCCATTTCCCCAAAGGATTATACTCGGTTTTGTTGGGTAGATTATTCTTGTTTGTAATCCTAGCCCCTTAGCCCTCCAGAATATCATATTCCAAGCCCTCCAATTCTTTAACATAGAAGCTGCTAAATCTTGTGTTATACTGACAATGGCTTCACACAATATTTGAGTTGTTTCTGGCTGCTTGCAATGTTTTCTCCTTGCCCTGGGAGCTCTGGAATTTGACTAAAATATTCCTAGGAGTTTTCATTTGGGGATCTCTTTCAGGAGGTGATCAGTGGATTCCTTCCATTTCTATTTTACCCTCAGGACCTAGGATATCAGGGCAGTTTTCCTTGACACATTCTTTAAAGATGATGTCTAGCCTTTTTTTTTTCATCATGGCTTTCAGGCAGTCCAATAATTCTTAAATTATCTCTCTTCAATCTATTTTCTAGGTCAGTTGTTTTTCCAATGAGATATTTCACATTTTCTTCCAGTTTTCCATTCTTTTGATTTTGTTTCGTTCTTTGATATTTCATGGAATCATTAGCTTCCAATTGCCCAATTCTAATTTTTAAGGTATTTTCTTCAGTGAGCTGTTGTTTTCCATTTGGCCAAATCTCCTTTTTAAGGAGTTCTTCTCTTCATTGGCCTATTCTACTTTTTAAGGTGTTATTTTCTTATTTTTTGTGCCTCTCTTACTGAACTGTTCACTTTTTTCACTATTTTCTTGCACCACTCTCATTTCTTTTCCCAATTTTTCTTCTGCCTCTCTAAATTGCTCCTTAAAATATTTTAAAAACTCTTCTAGGAATTCTTTTGGGGACTGAGACCAATTCACATTTTTTTCTTTCAGGTTCTAGATGTAGCAGTTTTGACTTGGCTATCTTTTTCTGAGTTTGTGTTTTGATCTTCCCTATCACCATAGCTACTTTCTATGGTCAGGTTCTTTTTCTTTTTGCTCATTTTCCTAACTTATTTCTTGACTTTTAACTTGATGTCAAAGTTGGGCTGTTTCCAGGGTAGCTCATTTTCCTAACCTATTTCTTGACTTTTAACTTGATGTCAAAGTTGGGCTGTTTCCAGGGTAGAGAAGGCACTGATCCAATTTTCAGGCCTTTCTTGCTGTTCCTAGAGCTAGTTTTAGGAGTCTGTAAGTTTTTGGTTCTTTCAAGGTGGTACGATATAAAGAAAGGTGTGGTCAGCTGTTCTCCTGGCCTATGTTCTGCTCTATGAGCAATCACAAGCATTCTTTTCAGCCTTGGAACTATGACTAGAGCCCATGCTTCCCTGTGGCTATAAGCACTAGTATGCCTGTGACTGTGACCCAGATCTACATATAGGCCATGCAACTGAGTCCTGTACCCAGTGGCAGCAAAAGGAACCTCTATAATCTCCTTTGGGCTAGTTGTTCAACTCCCTTGCCATCTGTGGGCTGAGAGATCTGGAAGCTACCACTACTGGTTCAGTTATCCCCAACATGGAGGAACTGGTAGTCTTCACCCCAATCTTCTGCCTAAATTTGTCTTTTTATTCCATTAAAGACTGCATCTTATTTCTTATAAACTCCTCTGGTTGACCATGTCCTTTGCACTTCTTTGTATCCTTTGTTTGAAGTATAGTGGCACAGGACATCTACAGGGGAACGAGTGACCTTTCCACGTGCAGAGATAGGATCCTAATCCCCCTGCCTGTTGTTCCAGTTTTCCCTCTCCAACAGAGGGCATCCTCACAAGCCATTCATGTGTTTCATAACTATCATTCCAAAGACATAATCCTTTTAAATTTGTCTCCTCAGACTGCAAGCCTTATGTAACAATTCCCAGAGTTACATGGGTATGTATGCTACTACAGTACTGGTGGAATTGGGTGACAGTCTGACTGTTTTGGAAAGACAAATGGAATTGATAAACATGTTCCCAAAATGTGCAGATTCATTCACACAAGTGGTATAAACTACCTTAAAGAGGTTACATCCAGAGAAGGCAGTGACGGGGAAGACGGAGAGGGGAGAGACCTATTCACAAAAATCTTTCTTGGAGAACTATTAGTAATAGAAAAAGAAATTTAAACTGCCAACAACTGAGCAATTTGGGAATTGTTGGATAAATTGGCACATATAAATGTAATGGGATGTCATTATGCCACAAGAAACAAAGACTCTCAAGAATTCATAAAACTATGGAAAGATAAATGAAGTGTTAAATGGTGAACAAAGTAAAACTAAACAATTAACAATGGCCACAACCTAAAGACTACAAAGACAGCCACAGACTGATGTTACGGATACAGTGAGGAGGGTTAAAAAAAAACATCATGAAAACAATATGCTAAGCATCTCAAGATGAGGTGAATAATCATAAATAACAAGTTTGTGGACAGGTACAATAATTTACCATCTTTGTTGGGGTGGCAGTGGTTTGTTTTGTCTCAAATGAAAATTTTTCTCATTTTTTAAGCACATGCCTATATACAGGAATAGCTGTCATTGTCTTAGGACAAATCATTCAATATTATTAAATTCAATAATAAAATACTTTACTGCTATGTAAAATTAAAAAAAAAATTTAACAAGTGAATTGTCTTTGCTTTCAAGAAACTCATACTCAAATAGGGTAGGAGACAGGGAATAAAAACAGGAAACACTAAGGTTTGACAAGCACTAAGGTTTGACAAGAATAGTCACAATCATATTTCTCAGCTGAACCATTTGAGCAGCAATTCTTGGTCAAGAACCCCAGCTACACTTTACTCCCTATCTTACTCATCACTTTAATAGCATGATGCTGCCTCTGATTTGCTTTCCAGATTGTGGCAATCACCCCAACAGGTCCTTTCTCCAGAAGCTTGATGTGAAAACCTGGGAGTAGCAGATATACTTACTAGCTATTGTGCAATTCACTACCTTTCCAAACCTCAGTCTCCCCATCTGTAAAACGGGGGCAATACTTGCACTATGGACCTTGAAGCGTTCTTGTGAATAAAGAACTCATCTTTACGAGTTCAACTTTGGCCTCAGACATTTACTACCTGTTGTGATCCTGGGCAAATCACTTAACTGTTTGTCTCAGTTTCCTCTTCTGTAAAAAGAGCTGGAGAAGGAAATGGCAAACCACTCTAGTACCTTTGCCAAGAAAACTCAAATGGGGTCATGAAGAGTCAGAAAAAACTGAAAATGACAAAAAAAAACCAGAACACTAAAGAAAAGCAAAAAATTATGACTATTACACAAGTGATTTGGGGCAAAGAAAGCAGAGTTGGCCTAGATTTCTTCTCTCTACTTAAGGCTAAAGGGTGGATATTCCTTTCCTCATGGAGAGAGTCCCCTCTGGGATTCTCCAAAATCTGTAATCTTTTAAGTTCTGTGACCTGGGTAATTCCTACAAAGGCTCCCTCTCTCTGAAAATATGTCCCTTCCCTCCCCAAGCTCCCACCACCAATCCTTCATTTCATAGAGATAAATGAGATGCAAAAAGGAGAAGTTGAATTGGACAAATTCAATAATCAAATAAGATGGCAAAGCTCAGAATCCAACCCAAGTCATGTAACTCCCAAGTCAAGAGTTTTTCAAGAGAGAAAGTGAAGGGGAGGATGAAGAGGAAAAGGAAAAGGATGAAGAGAGGAAGAAGAAAGAGCACAGCATATGTTTTTCTTGCTCAGGAAGGAGGCCTGAGCTGATCTGCTTTACTTTGGAGTCAGGAAAACCTGATCAAATCACACTTTTGACACTCAGCTTCCTGAGCAGGAGCAAGTATTCACTCTCAACAAGCCTCAGTTTCCTCATCTGTAAAATGAAGATAATAATGCCTGTATCACATACTTCCCAAGGTTGTTGTGAGGCTCCAGTGACATGATGCGTAAAAACCTTTGCAAACTTCAAAGCACTCTATTAATAAGTTATTCAAGAAGGAGGCAATAAAAGGACAAAAGAGATGGAATAAGAGGGGAAAGAAGAAAATGAAGAGTGGAGAAGACGGACATGAAGAGGCAGAAAAGGAGGAAAAGAAAGAAGTGGTGAATTGCTCCTCTTGGTGTTTCTCCTACAGTTCAGGAAGAGAAGCTGAGCTGAGCTGAGGCTCACTCTCCATCAGCACAATAGTATTGGCAAGAGCATGGCACAGGGGAATTAAACAGGACAAGAGTGATTCCCAGACCCACCTCCATCTTCCTCCCAACCTGATTTCCTGACAGTGGTACCTCCTAGGGCTCAGGGTTCTAAATAGGCCTCTCTTTCTGGATCAATACCCAGTGTCTCAGCCTTCTGTCACTCCACCCTAAGCCTTATTAATATCTACAGCCTGGTCCTGCTCTGGTTCACTATTCAGAGAAACTGATCTACATCTGGGTATTAATGACTGAGAATGTAATTTACCCCTCCCAAGTAATATAGTGTGATTCAGGATGGGAAATGAGACGGTTTGGGCCTTTCTCAGCACCCCTACCCTAACCTTCATCTTGAGGGTAGCAGCCTGACAGGCTATCTTCCCCTGAAGTTGGGTGCCAGTGTCCTGGTAGCATTTAACCTATAAACATATCCTTTACCAAAGGATTTGGGAGGAATGGGGGACGGTGGGAAGAGGGCACATTTCCCAAGGGAAACATACATACACAAGATGGAAACCAAGGGCTACCTTGGTCCATTTCTCAGACCACAGACAGTTGTCATGCCCCCATAATATGTCCAGTTTTATCCTCTCCCAGTCCCATGTCCTCCCCTGGCCAACTGCTCACCTGATCAGACTTTCCTTCCAAGTGTCAGCATCTAGAGTAGCCGTTGCTAAGCAACGCCAACATTTCCTCCTACCAGTGGTCCTTGATTCTACTTCCCCTTTCCCTAGCTTTTGATGACTCTCCAATTGTGATACTGGATGTAGGAAGGAGCCCCCTTCCTGGGGAGAGACATGAAGCCTCTAAGACCCCCTGGAGAAGTGACCTTTCTTCCTCACAAACCTAAGAGGGAGACTTTTGCATAGCAGAACTCTCTCATGGGCCACCTGTGACTATGAGGTGTGAAGTGCACCTCATTCATCCACTGGAAAGGGTGAATTCCTGCCATTAGAGCCAGTATGTCAGTGTAGTGGGAGAAGGGCTGGTCTTATCAAGCCTAAGAGCTGGGATCTAGTCTCAACTCTCAACACATCAGTTATGGGACATCTGGTAAATTCCTAAAGCCATGTGAACCACAGTTTTCTCATTTTTAAAAGAGAGGATGCTGATACCTGATCTGTCTCCTTCACAGGTCTGGTACTGAGAAGGAACAAATTTTGTAAACTGTAAAGCACTGTAGAAAGATGACCTACAACTTATGGCCATGAAATTATAAAGATGTCGTTTAGTCCTAAGAAGAGGCATGAGAAGGCTCTTTCCTCCTTCCTTTGCACAAGTGGAGAACAGGGCCAAAAATACCAGATTGTTCCATGTACTGGCTGTTTCTCTGCACTGATATTTTCCCCCTTTTCTTTCCTCACTGCTTACTGCCTCCCTTCCACAATCACCATCCATTTAACACTGCATTGATCCCACATGTACGTTGTTATTTGTGTATTGTCTCTCCATTAGACTATAAGCTCCCTGAGGACAAGGACTGCCTTTTGCCTTTGCATCCCAGGTGCTTAACACAGTGCCTTGAACACAGCAAGTGCTTAATAAATGTCGGCTGACTGGTTTTTAATTCCTTATTCTAAAGGATGGTTCTCTTTGAGAAGGAGAAGGGAGACATCAGAAAATGTAAGTGGCATAAAAACTAAATATAACAAAATTTAGTTTTAAAGGGGAAGGGGAAAGAAAAACATTTATATAGCAACTACTATGTGCCAGGGCCCAGCCTAAGCAATTTCCAAATATTCTATCTTTTGATCCTCACAACAACCCTGCAAGGCAGGTGCTATTGTTAGCCATATTTTGCAGTTGGGGAAACTGAGGCCTACAAAGGTAAGTGATTTTCCAGGATCACACAGCTACTAAGTGTCTGAGGCCAAATTTGAATTCAGGTCTTCCTGACTTCAGGCCCAGCACTTTATTCATTGTTCTACCAGTTGCCTCTAGAAATATGAACTTGAAAGAAATGTCAAAGTTATTATATGTAAGAAATATTAAATTATAAAATAAATACAAAATAAAAATAATTACAAATTATAAAATAGCAAAATCAACTGAATATAAAACATTAAGTTGAAGAGTACAGTAATAACTCACATTTCTGTAGCATTTTAGGGTTTACACAATACTTGCCTCATAACAGCCCTACGAAATAGGTGGTGCAAATGTTACTATCTTCATTTATAGAGGAAAAACCTGAGGATTAGAGAGGTAAAATTACTTGTCCAAGGTCTAGTCTAACATATGAATGGGGGTAGGGAGGTGGGGTTGGAATCCAAGGACCCAGAGCCCCGTGTTCTTTCCACCACCACACCACAGTCTCTCTAACGTCAGCTCACTATAATTCTCAAGAATTAAGTCTGACAATGAGGAAGCATGATTTCTACCTCTTGATAGAGATGATAGACTCAGGATGCAAACTGAGACATATTTTTAGACAAGTCCAAAACAGAATTTCTTTTACTTGATTTGGTTGTGTTGTTTTTTTCTTTTTTTCCCTAAGGGGGAAGAAAACGAGAGGGAAGAAAAATACAAATTTTAGCTAAAAAAAAATTCTTTAATGAGCCTTCCTGGATCACCAAGAAAGCTCAAAGTCTCAAATGTTTGGTTTTGTTATTTTTTTGTTTTTTGCATTAAGTATATTGGATGGAATTTTTTTCTTAAAATACATCATACCTTTCCTCTGCCTCCTTAACCATTTCTGGATATCTCAGAGTCGCTAAATTATTGGTTCCATGAGAGCAGGCACCATGTTATAATTTACCTTTGTCTTTCCTCCAACTGGTAACACAGTACTCTGCACCTTCTTGGCACTTTGAACAGCTGTTGGCATTCAAGAGTTTTTTAATGAATAAATGAATGAATATTGATTACCATATAATGATGTTCTCAGAATCTACAAAGCTAGAGGTGGAGGGGATGCTGTTTGCTAACACCATACAGTTTATGTCTGCTTTTTTAAATCTATCTCATTCCTCCTGCCAAATTGTCAGTTGTCACTTCTTGACATCCTTCCCATTCTCCCAAGTCATCATCTCTGGACTTACTTTAGTTATCAGTTCAACTTTAAACTGTCCTAAATTATTCCTTTCTAAAACTCAATCCAAAATAACTGCCACCATTTGCCTTTTCTAATCCTGCTCAAATGCTACTGAATACCCCTGGAGGAAGTCACGCAACCATGCTGACTAGGTCTTCTACAAATGTATGCTATCCAAATCTCAACTGGATTCAACTATTACATACTATAACCATACTGAGTGAATGAATACACTACAAATTTATTATATCCAATCTCAACTGGATCCCAGTTGCTGTTTACTAATCCATTTGCTGTTCTCTGACTGGCTTCTCCCACACTGGCTATTCCAAACCTTCTCAATTCAACTACAGCAAGACAGCCTTATCTATTTTTCTCAGTGAAGTACCTTACCTCAATATTTCACTAAAAAAAAATCAAGATCATCCATTTCAAGCCACTACTTTTCCTCAGTTCCACACTTCAAATCATGTTAGTATCATTCCACCCTCCCTCACCAACTTTTCTCCTTTGCTCCAATCTTGGCAGATGAATCCCTTCATGCCAATACCATCTCTTCTCCTTGATCCCATCTCTAAGTAGACAGGCTGATGCTCACTGAAGACCTTTGGGGTTTTTTCCTCTTCACACAAGAGAGACAGAAAGGGGAGCAGAACAAACCTTCAACAGGTCATACTCTGGGCCAGTCATAATGACTTTTACTGGGCAACAAATATGATTCTCATACTGGGGTGACCTTTCTTCTTTTCTCTGGTCTGGAGACAGTACCAATTTTTCTCTTTGGTTTCTCTTAAGTAGATTTATCTGCATTATTGCCTAATTATTTATTTTGCCTGCACTACAAGAATTTTAAGTGTGATTTAATTTTATTCCTAAATTATCATTTTAAATATTTTATTATACTAATTTTTTTTCTTTTGCAGCTTGAATTTAAAGATGGCTACAAATGGACTGTATAAAATAGTTTCTAAGACCCAGCCCATCTATCCTATGATAATGATTCTGAGAGTAGGTGTGTAGGACGAAGTGTGGTCTCTCATTTGCTAAAGTATATAGAGCCTTTGGCCTCAGGGCCATAAGGAAAATAAATAAATAAGAGAATTGGCTCTAAGCTGTGATTAATGAGACTTGCTCTTTGAGTTAAAAGGCATTTGCAACCATAACTAAATTTTGTTTGGAGTTTGAATTTGGGTATGGTTGCCTGCCTAAGTCAGTGCCTGCATCAAGTGCCACAAGCTACTCAGAGGGAGTGTGATTCTATACTATTAACAGGTGGAAGTCTACATCTGGTAAAGGCTGAAGGGGCAATTGTAGTCTCAACTAGGATGGGACCCTTTCTGGCTCAGCTTACCCATGAAATTCCTTTGAAAAGGAATGTTTCCCACCTATTCCTGAGTCTAGCTGTGAGGTGGTATCGATACTGCATGGGGATATCTGTGACCTTACCTGAATTTAAACAGAGCCAAGGATGTTTTATCCTGTCATAT
>CM053582.1:154818225-154833747 GCA_028627135.1 Pseudochirops cupreus | reverse complement strand
AGGAGAGAATAGACTGGGGGAGGGAGGAAACACTGGGATGGCTGTTTTGGGGTGGTGGGCGGGGGAAAGACGGGGAGAAAATATGTAACTCAAAAAAAATTTTTAATAAAATAAATTTAAAAAAAACAAACACTTCCATGAAACATTACCTCAGCATTTCCTGCAAAATTTGTGTGTTATCCTTTAGTAGCTGAATTAGCTGACCTTGTCCCATCTTTTAGAAAAAGATAGTCACAAGTGAGTCTATATAACTGTGTCCTTACCAGTAACCCTAGGATGCAGCTAAGGCCCAGAGAATTCACAAAAGCATTACTTGGAGAATGCAGAGAGGTGGTCTTTATCCCACATTGAGACTATGCTCACTTTCTTTGATATAAACAATAATGATCCCTTACCCCTCATCCCAGAGAACTCATCCCAGACAATAACACGATTTCTGTTCTATTCTTTGTTTCATGCTTATAAAAATGAGTTGCATCTTCAATTAAGGGCCTTCTGGTGTGAGGCAGTACCACCATATGACCCATCATTTATTACAGGGCTCATGCCCCCTGTCAATAAATGACATCTTGCTCAGAGAATTACCTCAGTTTACCCTTTTCTTAAATTTCACGCACTACAGAAGAAAGGCATCTCTTTCCCAAACTGGAAGACAATTATATATCACATCTATCCAAGGACTAGAAATGTAATGCCAAGGATAGACCCTGTGGTTCCCATTAGAAACACTGAATCTCCTTCACTTCTCCATCTGAAGTAGTAGTGCATATGCCTGAGGAAAATTTTCTTCCCAAAAGAAATGATTGCCAGAGACTGACTGGGGCATCCAGGAAGTATATAATGAGTAACAACAAATGAGCTCCTGGTAACAGCAAACTTAGAAACCTTCAACAGAAGAGTTTTAAATGCTCCCTCAATGACTTTCTCTCCCTTTGCCCCAGCCTCAGGAATCCCTTTCCCAGAACTTCTAGTCTCCATCTTCAACCCCGCGCCAAGTTACTTATTGATCATAGCAGGAACTAAGTAAGCTCTCTGAGGGCCAAGACTGTTTGGTTTGGGCTTTTCAGAGCTGATATTCCCCAGATTAACACAGTGCCTTCCACCTCCAATCCTTTGGCAGAACAGACAAAAAAAGCCAAGTCTAAGCACAATGATGACTTCCAGGAGGCTGCTGGACAAGCAAAAGCCAACAAGGACAGTCTTCTCACTGGCTCCTCCAGAATGAGGTGCTCTTGCTCTGGAGATTTCACCCTTATTCTTAGCAGCCTGCCTCTCCTACCTTAATGGGCACAATGGACCAGAATCTAGTAAGTCCTTTTGGAATACTGTTCCACCAATAACGGGAGTGCACCTGAGAGTCCAGGACAGTAACAGTGCCAAGCTGATTGGTAGTCTTTTCTGCTAGTGTCTGAGCTGTTTTTATAAAGTACTATGGTTTGTTATCTGTGGTTTTGGTCTGAGAGAACCAAGAGAACTATTAACCAAGTTAGATCCTCCATAACTCCAATCCAACCTACTGACCAGAAAGGTCCCTCTCACTTAGCTTGGGAAACGAGCATCTCTCATCACCACCGAAGGACTAGACTAGTAAAGGCAAGGCCAAGCCTTACCAACATTACTAGAAATGGTGAAGCTTTCTGCACTCATCACAACTTTTTATAAATATGCGTGAGGAATACTGCCTTTCCAGAAGACATCGCCATGGGGTGCTCAGAATATGTGGATATGTTCTTAACATGTGTGGATAAGTTCTTAACAACAATGAACTTAGAACCCTTCCAGAGACAAAAGTTTTTCACCTCAGGCCTCTCCCCCACAAGTGATTGTCTCTCACTTTTGCCACAATGACAGGAATTCCTTGGATTTTCAGTGTTAATATCCTCAAGCTTATTAGTGTTTTGTATGACATGCAGTTAATAAAATTTTTTTAAAGAAAATCCAAAATGTGCCCCCACCTTTCATAGATAAGAAAAAAAGGCTAAGAGGACCACAAGTACAAACCTGAATCCTAGGAGACTGTTAATTTCTTCCTAAAGAGGAAGGGGAACAGAAGACCATTTCTCCCTGATTCCCCAAAGACAAGGCACCCTTACCTTGACGATTTCACATTTTCCCTTTTCTAACCTGCTTGCTCAACACTTAAAGGGCACAACTAGCCAGAACCAAGTAATTCCTTTTGGAAAACCAGTATGCACATCTGTAGGAGAGGTAACATAGGTAATACTGAACTACACCATGTATCAGACAGGAGACACAGGAGCTTTTGGGCTCCGACCCCTGTTCATTCTTTAGCTGGGCAGCCAAAAAGACAGCATCAGAGACATAACAAGGGGTTAATTAATTCACTATTCTATTCTTCTCAATGGGTTGCTAATACTGGCAGCACCAACTACAGCATCCCTTAATTACTCTTCTCACAGGGAGGGGAGAAAGAACAGGGGCACAACTCCTACAGGATCCCCCAAGTCTCTATGCGGGCCAACTGAGACAAGCACACGCATTCACAAATTCCCCCCCCCCCCCAAGCCTTGATGGAGGCTGATCAACATGCCTGCTTGTGCAATCCCATTCCCCCTCTGTGTTCCCCCCTTACTGACCAGTGCTCACTGAATTTATCAAAAAGCACACAAAGAAGGCATTTTGCCAGCAATAGCCTCACAAATTTGTATTAACTATAGAAATATCATGGTGATTCAGCATAGCCTATGAGCAGTGAGTGAGTGTTTACTGGCTTAACTCAAATGTTTACATTATTTTAAGATTATAAAGTTATGCATAAGAGTGGTAGAGATGTTTACAAGCATAAGCCTAGGAACTAATATATTGTTATGACCATGGATCCTGGGATCCATCCATCCATCCAACAGTCTCCTAGTATCTTAAAAAAAGAATAACAAAATCCACCTTACATACAGCCTCTTATGCTGAGGTCAGACCTATCTGACTTTACGGGAAAACTGGCTTATTTGTAGATTCAGCCCAAAAGGAAAATAGATAGCAAACAAAAACATATGTTCCCAAAGTGGGTGATATCACTCCCTTGGTAGGTGCTGGAACAATCCAGAAGGGGTGGTAGTAGCCTTGGGTATAATCGGGCGGCATTGAATAAAAATAAGAGCTTGGTGCTAAGTAATTTTTTTAAAAGGGGGCAGTAGGCCAAATATGTTTGAGAACCTCTGGAAAATGCAGACCACCCCCTTAACCTCAAAGGCTTCACTTATCTTTGGAGATAAGCGTGTCTCATCTCCACCAAAGGACTAGACTAAAAAGGTCAGGACAAGACTTATCAGCATCACAGGCGAAGCTCTCTGCTCTCATTTGTATGAAAGTCAGGGTCTCTTTACAAAGATTTCAGAGGAAAATACTGTTCCCAAAAGACCCATTGGCCATGTGGAACTGGGACCTTCAGGAAGCATGGGATGAGCTCTTAGAACTAGTGAACTTAGAAACTTTCCACAGACAATAGCTGGTGATCCCAAAAAGGTTTTCTCTGACTTTTCCCAAATCCCAAGAATTTGTTGCCTGCAACCAATGCTCACTTTCTTCAGCCCAATGCTATGTCATCCAATGACTCTGGCAGAAGATAAGCTTCTTGAGGTCCTAGCCTCTTGTTTTGGGGCTTAATTTCTCCTAGTTAACAGAGTTCTAGTATATAAAAGAGAGTGAATACATTTTTGTTTCACTGAATCTCATATCCATTTTACAAAAGAGAAAAACAACATCCAAATGCCCACAGGCACAGCAGACTTCCAAAAAGGATGTGGCTACATTCTTTCCCAGAGTAAGGAAATCTGACTTAAAAGTCAATATAGAAAGAATTCATTAATCACCTGCTGAAAGAAACTCCAAGCTAGAAACACCTAGGAATGTCATAGCCGGAAGTCAGAGCTTCTAAGTCAAAGAAAAAAATTACTATAAACATCCAAAAAATTTCAAGGATTAAGGAACCACAATCAGTACAAGACCAGTGATTTTCAATTATGGTCCCCAGACTTTTGGGGGTCCCTAAGACACTTTCCAGATCTTATGAAAACATCTTATGAAAGAGTTTTAAATGGGTCAAAATTCTTCTAAAACTATTTCCATAATGATACTAAGCCATTATTTACCAATTTTTACTCTCATTAGTGTACAATATAGTTGTCCTGAGGCTATATGATCTGTGATGCTGTCATCACTCTTGAAGTTCTTTGAGCAAGCTGATGGGAAATCAACTGGCAGTGATGTTCACCTAGGGTCCTACAGACGCATTTCCATCTCAGCACAAATCCAGGTAGTGACACCAATCTGTACCTAGCCACAGTATTCTTCACCTCTATGAGCTCTAAGTTTAAAAAACAAAATAAAACACCAGTTTCACTTAAGAATGCTCCTGGTGAAGCAATAAAAATGATTAATTTTATTAAATCTCTACCCTTATATATTTTTATATTCTTTTTTTTTTATTCTTATTTTTTTATATTCTTTGTAATGAAATGGGAAGTCGGGCTAAAGGCCTTCTGTGGCACACCCAAGTCTGATGGTTATCACAAGATAAAGTACGTCCTACTTTTTTTTTAATTGTAAGCTGAACTAACCACCTTTTTATAGAATACTATTTTTACTTGAAAGAGTGATGGACAAACTGTGGTTATTCAGACTTGGATATGTGGCAGACATTTTCTCAGATACAAACCAAGTGAGTCTGTCACTTTACAGAAAACTGAAAATATTTGTTGCCAATGATGAAATTCAAGCTTTCAAGCAAAAATGAGAATTTTGGAAAGCTTGTATCTGCTACTGTGAATCTGAGAGCTTCCCAACACTTAAAAGACTTTTCTGATGGAGTTGGTTGCAATTTTCAGATATTAGATCATGAAATGTGTCAGTATTGGGAAGATCTCCATAACTGAGTGAACAACTATTTTTCAAATAAACAATGCCTGATATTACAAAATCATTGAAAATATATGACAGATCAATGGATTTTCATGTAACAGAAAATGAAAAATTCTTTGATAGGGTCTCAGATTCCTGGCTATTAAAAGACACTTCCTTTTTCCAACTACCTATCTGTTCGAGACCACATTTTCTGAATAGAATTCAACCAGATCAACATTGTGCAACATATTGAATGTAAAAGATATGATAATCCAGCTGTCTTCTATTATGTCAGACATGAAAGAGATTAGCAAAAAAAGCAAAACTAATGCCTATCTTCTCACTAAAATTTTGTTCTGGAAAAGCTATTTTTCATAAAACATTTTATTTATGTCAACATGTAATTTACATGAATTGATAAAGATTTTAATCCATATAAACAAAAACTCTTTTGGGTTCCTCAAAAACTTAAGAGCATGAAGGGGATTTGAGGCCAAAACATTTGAAAACCACTGTGCTATAAGAATATACTACATGGTCTCTCAACAGGGTCCCGTGTCAGTCCATAATCATCACATTAGAGGAGGAAAGAAGGACCACCTGCTCCCTAATCTCTGTGCTTTAGAAGAGACTCCAACCAGTATCTTCTGAGAGATCAGTGGAAAAACATCTATCCCACCTCCATTGCCTCACTCATTCCTTCTTTACCTGCCTCTAAGGTAAAAGAACATAATATTGAGCCCAGAATTTTCTACAACAAAGCTTAAAGGTAGTGGGCTTCTCTCCTCATCTAACACCTACTACTAACCAGCTGTTTTTCTCACCATCTCTATAATTAATCAGTGGCAATTCGAAAGATGTTACCTGCCTTTCTCCTCAGGTTTTTAACCTCCATTTTCCCCTAACCCAAACCCACCCATGTCCTATATCCACCCCTGCCTGACCCTTTCACTGTGTCCTCTGGAATTCCCATTCCAAAGCAAATAAATTTTGCTTCATCCTGAACCTCTCCCTATCATTCTTTCCAACTATTAGCCCTCAAATGACACTGTTTCTCCAGATTTTCTCTCCAGCACTGGCTGTACCTTCTCTCACACAACTCAATCATTGGTAATAGAGGGGGAGAGAAAATACTCCTTGCTCACTATAGTCACTTCCAGATTCTTCCTTTGCCCCCTTTTTTCAGTACACTTTCCTCTTTGGAAGTTCACTCAGTAAAAGTTTTCACCCAATCAAAATCATGCTAGCTATAGTATACTGACCCTCAGGTCATTCACCTTCTTTCTAAAGGATTATGTACCTGACCCTCCACCTTCCTCTCTTTCCCATCTCACGCCCTCATACTAGGGGGCTTTGATGCTCCCTCACCTCCCATTTTCTCCACCCCCTTGAGTCCCATGACCCACTCCTTCACCACACCTCAGCCACACAAGGATCCTAGGCAAACACACTTAGGTCTTGCCTTTGCCCATAAATGTTCTACTTTCCTAATTAGAAACTGACATTCCTCTATCAGACCACAACTTGTATCAGCCAACCTATTCTCTATGCTTCACCCCTTTTTCTTCTTTGCCCTCATTGAGACCTCCAATCTTTTGAAATCTTAATAAATGTGTCTTCTTCCCATCCATCCATTCCTCTAGCCACTCAGTACTTTCTCAAACTCTGAATTCACTTTCTCCCCTCTCCAACCTCAACCCAGTAGACAGCCATTTCAACTTTACAATGTCATCTATGTCCTTGAATCCCTTGGTCCCTGGTCCTAAAACCACTTGCCTCTAGCCAACCTTAGCTCTGGATTATTCCCATCAACAGTCTCTTTTAGTCTTACTCATGAGATGCTGATCCAGGTTGGAGGAAATCCCATAAATATGCTGTTTTTGAAAAATTACTTTCATATTTTCCAAACTCAACTCTGCCCTAATTAAATCCAAGTCATTTCAAACTTTCTCTTCTTTCCACCCCTCATCTCTTCCTCCTCCTTCTCTCTGACATGAGGACCTCACTTCTTACTTTACCAGAAAAAAAAAAAACTGAAGCCATCCAACATGAAATCCCATTTCTCTCCCTCTCTTCATCTCAAAACTCCCTCCCTCTCTCCTCCCTTCCCTCAGTGACTAACAAAGATAGCCCTTCTACTGGCCAAGGATAAACCCTCTACATTAGCATCTTAATCCCATCCTCTCCCATCTTCTCCAGCAAATTGTATTCCTCAGTCATTCCCCCACTCTCAAATCTTCAATTTCTTCCTCTCAACAGGTTGCTTCTTTACTGCCTTCAAACATGCCAAAGTCTTTCCCAATCCTTAAGACACTTTCTGTTGGTCCCTACTCACCCAGTATAGTCACTGTCCTTTTATTTCTCCTCTTTCTTAACCCTTTCTCAACCAAATTCTTTGGGGTCTCCATCATGTTTCTATGGATACAGTGCCAGAGAAATGAGATGTTTAACAGATTAGAGAAGGTACATCACCCTCACCTCCTTACTACAAAAAGGTACCTCTCACTTAGGGAGCCAATAATGTCTCACATCCACCAAAGGATCCCAAACCAGTAATGGCAAGAACACACCCTCTTGTTACCATTAGAAACAGCTGACCTTTCACTCATCAGTTTAAAGATGGGCACCTCAGGGCCAGCTAAGTGGCGCAGTGAATAGAGCACCATCCCTGGAGTCAGGAGGACCTGAGTTCAAATCTGACTTTAGACACGACACAAAAACTAGCCATGTGACCTTGGGCAAGTCACTTAACCCCAACTGCCCTCCAAAAAGGAAAAGGAAAAAAAATCAAGATGGGCACCTCTTAATCTTTATATGCATATGCTACAGGAATATCTTTTTCCCAAAAGACAATTTACTGGGAACTGGGGCACCCAGAAATTATCAGATGAGCTCTTGGTAACAGTTAAGTTAGACTCTACAGATAAGAATGTTTAACCATCCTGTATGATTTTCTCCACCACCACTCCCAACCTTAATCTGAGGAATTTTTTTGGTTTTTCAATGTTCATAATCCCAAGCTAAATACATTGTCTTGTACATGACAGGCAGTAAATAAAATTAATAATAATTGTGGAAGCCAATCTCAGTGTCCCACCTCCTCCTACAAAGAAAAAAAATTCTCAGAGCCAAGAGGCTCTGGACTTTCTGCTCTATGAGGAAGAGCCAATGAGTTTCCCAAGCCAATGTACTCTTCCCTATGGTTTTTTGCCCTCTTGCCCTTTCTGGTCTACCTCTTGTACATGGAGATGACATAAGTAGGCAAAACCAGGTTAGTCTTTTTGGGAAATTATTATAGCAACGAAATGAGGCCTCATTGCCCAGGACAAAAATGATGCAGAGTTTTATCCTCCCTCAGGTGGACTGTCTTCTCCACCTTTTCCTTCCAACTTTTTCTTCCTGCTCACAGATATAGCCTGAAAAGGCTGAGATGTAAATGGAGATGTAGAGTATCACCCAACCTCCTACCCGAGAAAGTGCATGTCACTTGTCTTGGGGGATAAATATGTCACCTCTACCAAGGTCACCCAGGCCTCATCCCCACCATGGAAGCACTACCTCTCTGAAGGTGTTTATTCACCTATTTAGACAGACACCAAAGGAAAATCCTATTCCAAAAAAGCCTGGTTACTAGAGATAAGATCATTCACAAAGACTATGAATGAGCTCTTGCTAATGGTGAACTTAGAAATTTTGCACAGACAAAAGAGTTTTTAATCCTCACCTAGCAGTTTTCTTTCCCTTTCCCAAAACCCTAGGAATTCCTTGCCTGGAACTACCAGTCCAGGTTATTTTTGTCATGCCAAGTTGCTCATTAATCCTGGCAGAAACTAGGGTCCTAAAGGCCCTGGTCTGTTTTGTTTTAGCTAACAATGTTCACCTCCCATCTTAACACATTGCCGTGTATGTAAACGGTAGTTAATAAAGGTTTGTGGAAGTAAATCCAGTGCTTACTCCTCCAGAAACTTATAGTTTTATTTATCTCTCCCAAGAGGCTCCTACTTTCTGCTTAATAAAGGAGAACCAAAGAGGATAGTCTTCCCATTGGTTTCCCCAGCACAAAATACTGATGCCTCTGAAAGTTCACCCCATTACTACACTGGCTGCTCTGCACTCAAAGGACAGGATTAGTCTGAACCAAGTCAGCCCTTTTGTGAACTGTTGTATCAACAAATTAAGAGCACTTTTAAATCCAGGATGGTCTTTCTAAGTCTGTCTGCTCCTCTTCTGCTATAGCGTCATGACCTGTATATTTCTAGGAAGAACTAAGGTTTTCTACTGATGGATTCAGCCTGAAGAAGAGACAGAACACCAACCCAGCCTCGTGATCAGAAAGGTACCTTTACTTCGCTCTCTCATTTTCATTGGAAGACTAGCTGAGTGATGGCAAGGCCAGGCTTCATCATCACTGTAAGGGGAGGGGATAGGTAGGGGGCGGTGTAAGGGTGGGGTAGTGGTATTGGGTTTAGTAAAGTATGCCTTATATGGTAAAGTTGTGAGTGTTGAAAGGTGATTGGTTGGGGTAATGGAAGGTGGAGTATAAGAGATGGTATGCGGAAGGAATAGGAGACGCGTTCCTGCTTTGCGAGTGTGTGCAATGGCTGCTTAAAGGGCAAATAAAATCCTCTTTCTGCCAACGGCCTCCTGTCTGGTTCTTCTCCGGAGTGAGGAAGGAGAAGCCGGTGACGACCGAAGCCAGTGATGGGTAAGTTATAGACCGGGGAACTTTCAAGCTCCAATTCTGCGGCGGGACAGCCCATAGCAATCACGACTAGCACTGAAGCTTCCTTCACTAGCCTTATTGAAGATGCATTGCCCTTTACAAACACACCAGAAGAAAACCCTCTTCCCAAAACATAAGGCCACACCCAGCTAGAGCATCCAACCACAGGCCCTAGCAAAAGGTTAAGTTTCTTGGGGGCCAAGACTCTGAAAAAGAAAAATAACCCTAGAGTTAACACAGTGCCTCGTACAGACAGACAGTTAAAATGTTTTTGTTTCATTGAATTTCATAAGTGCCAGGTCTATCTCCTTTCCACTCTATTTCCTCCACTAAAAAGCATACAATTCATATGAACCATGACAGTCATTTTGTGAAACTGCTCAAACAATTAATTGAGTGCTTTGGACTCCAAGACAGAGAATTTCAAGGCTGTTGTCTCCTGGGAACAGACTATATCTGATCCAATAAATAGTAACTATAACAAATAAATAGTAACTTTATGGTCTTATTCACAGGTGCAGCCTGAGAAGATGAAGAGATGTAAATGACATCATGTGGGAAAAAGGAGGTTGTTGCTTCTGCATAAAAGCCAGGTTGTTAAACAAGATGCAGGTGTTTACAAAGCAGCTAGAAATTATCAAGAAAATGAGGGGAAGATGGCAGGGTAATGGCAGATGTAAAGGGGGTGGAGAATTCACATGGGGAGTTTTGCTGTTCTGGATAGGCTGCAAACCCTGTGGTACCCAGTCAATGGGGAAACAGGAGAGGGAAATACAAATCAGGAATAGGGAATAAAAAGCTATGTATTTGTCTCAACAGGTGCACCTACTTATTAGGTATCCTCTCTTGCAAGAATATTAAATAAAAGTCCTTAACTCACGAGTAGCTTCAGTTCTTGGTAAGATACTTGCTTCTTACAAATGGGGGCTTGTCTAGGACCAACATCCTGAGTGAGGGGCAGCTGCCGCCAAAGGACAGAGAGATGTGTCCCATTGACTGAATGGTGGCCCATCCCAATCACGGACTGTTCAGGATCCCAGGACCACATTAATGAAAGAAACCACTGTGGATCTAGGAACAAAGGGGAGAAGGAAAAAGTAGGTACTGTGGCAACCAGGTACCTGTGCACAGATCAAGGTAAAAAAAGAGGGTGTTAAGTATTGCCTTGGTGGTTGGGACATCCTATGGGGTTCTGAGACTGAGTGTGTGATATAAGAGGTCTCAAACAAATGATATAGGATGGAGAATAAAGATACAAAGTTTAAGGGAAATAAAGGGGATAATGAGAATATTCCTCCAAATAGTCCCTTAGGGAGGATGTTGAAATTCTGGAAAAAGATGATCCTGCCATGTTGACCAATCAGAGTTGACTGGCACCCCATGGGAACACCTACTCTTTGCAGGGCTTTGGAAGGATATCCTCTGTAACTGGCTAGAAGTCAGAGTAAACTGGCATGCAATAACTTTGAATTTTGACCAGTCTAATTTTAATTCTAAATTTGTTTATCTCCTAAAAACCAACAATTAGATTCGTGCATACTTTGTCTTCTCAAGTATCTTTGTAAAATGTTTCATGTTTGTGGTGAAAGATTTAAAATGCAGCCAGAAAAACTTCTAAGGGACTTCTAAGGTCTGTAATAGAGAGAGAACAATGGGAAAGCACTCCCACCTTAGGCTTTTAGTGAGAGATTAAGATTCCTTTTGGGGGGAGGGGCCAACACTGGCCAAGGGGGAATACCGGAATACCATTAGATAATAAGTTAAATAATCAAAAAGCAGGGTGAGACTTTCCCAGAAATTATTTGGGAAGTGGGATCATTTAGCAAGCAGCTTTTTAACTGATGAGAAGCTAAAGGAGACAGCCCAGAAAAAGCAAGAGCTGGGAAAGAGAAGGCTGTGAGTTGACAACTCAGGTGTAATTAGACACTAAAAGCTAAAGTTTGTACTAAACCTAGAGAATTGTCTTTGTGCCCCTCCCACCAATGTGTCTGATAACTGGTGAATGAGATATGCTCTCTGTGAAGACTTCCCAGAGTAAGAAAGAGAGAAATTGGAACAGAGTCCTGGGTTCCCTAAAAGAAGTACGCAACTTGAGACCCTTTCCCCTCCCCTTTCCCTTGCTGGTACATTAACATTAAACCCTTTCAAAGTTGTTTTTTTTAAGCCCACCCTTTTCTGTGCAACAGTGTTAGATTAGACTGCTTTCCCGAGTCCTTTGTCCTTTTTCACACCAGACTGTGAGCCCGCCTCCCAGCCAATGGGAGCAAGGGATGGTCCATAATGTGAGTGGATCTCCCAGCCAATGGGAGCAAGGGATAGTCCAGAGTGTGAGCCTGCCTCCCAGCCAATGAGAGTCGGGGACAGCAGGGAACTACGACCTGATTGTTACTAGGGTTTAAAAACCTCCTTTTGTCCCATGTTGAGAGCGCCTCCTTCCCGATTCACCTCCGTTGGAGGATGCCCCATTCCTGCGAAGGGAATAAAGCTTCCTGTATATCTCATGTCTACTTCTGACTCTTATTTGGGTAAGTGGTTCATTTTGTCCCACACACTGGGGTAAAAGCTGTTTGCAAAGTGTGGGAGAAATACAGCTCTCTTCATTTGTAAATTGTTAACTATTAACTCCCTCCAGATTCTAACTGGTGAAGAGAAGCAGGACAAAAATGGGGTGAGTGTAATTTTTTTTTAATCTGGAATATAAAGGAAAGTGGAGGTAAACCGAGTAATGGGTTTGTGATTTGCAATTATATAACATCTTAAAATGTTTCTTTGTACTGTTTAACTATTATGTTAACTTTGGAAGCTCTGGAAGGGAAACTGACCACACCCTGTCAGGATTAATTCAAACTCCTTAGGTCTTCTCCCCCTCCCCCCAAACTCTTTAGTTAACCTGATGCTAACTGGGTAATTTCAAACTGTTTGTAACACTTTCCCAGGAGAATGAGACTGGGGAGCTGTATAATGCTTAGGGTAGCTCTTCATCTGATGTCTCAAAAGAGACAGGACTTCAGCTTTCTTTTGAGAAAGCAGAGGAAAAAGTTTTTGGAGCTGGGAATTGTCACCACATGTCTTTTTAAGGGAATATATGAATTTTTGGATAATATTTCCTTTTAAAGGGCCAAGAGCACTGGAGCAATTTAAGTCAAAATCTGACCTGAAGGAATAAGAACAGCATTTGAGAGTGTTCTTCCTGTTAGAATTAGGCACAAAATGATATTATTTGGCATTAAGAAATTTATGAACTCTATGGCCCTGAGAAAGTTCTCTCTATTATATGCTTAAAGGACTATGTACTGGTGTTGTCTTCCCCTCTATTCCATTGAGTAGGAGAGGTGAAAACATCTCAGACCATATCCTAATATATAGTAAGGTTTCTTGTGGGACTGATGAGGGAGAGAGGGAGATGGATTTCTAGGAAATCCTTTGAAGGTTCTTCTTTTAGTCTGAAATGAATTATCGGACTCAAGCTATATTTTGGCAGTTATAAAAGTTTATTGTTACACTGACTTTAGAGCAGGCAGGAGAGGAGAGTAAGGGGCCCTGCAAAGTACAGGAATTAGAGATACAGTTTTAAAGCCATAAAGCTGTCAATCAGAGATTAATTATGCTAAGTGTGTGAGGGAGGGATTAGGGAGGAGTTTAGGAGTGGTCAGTGCTTAAAGAAACATGCACTTTTTATATCAACTGCGCAAGCATATTGCCCATAATTCACTGGGAGATAGCCCCCGGTGGGGGGGGGGGCACTACCAGGAGGTGTGGTTTTTGCCTTGACACATCACTAGGTGGCCTGTGGTTAGGGCTGACTGAGATATATCTATTCTGTTACTCCTCAAGGTCTGGGAGGATAGACATGATTGTTTCAGGCTATGCCAAGTTGGGAAGCTAGACTGATTAGGGCTTCAGGAGGTACCAATTTGGGAGGCAGTTTATCTCTCTGATAGTGTATTCAAGGTTTTTGGGTGCAGCTGGCCACTTAGAACAAAGGAGGTATACATTTCTCTAAACTAAAGGGTTTGTTTGAATTCTTGGGTGATATATTCATAGGTATGGCTACTGTAGCTAGGCAGACTGCTGGCTCAGGGAAAAGACTTTTAGGCTGGGGGCAGGGGAGAGGCAGAGTTAATGACTTTATGGCTGGGGGAAAGTGTGATTTTACAACTTGGTTTCACAGGCTGATATCACAAACACAGGTACCCAAACACAAGTGAGATTTTACAGACTGAAGTTACAACAATGTTACAAAAGTGAAATGACATGACTTGACGAGTCTCAACAAAGTGACCACAGAGTCCAAATTAAAAGTTTTTAAGGAGCTTTAATTTACCAGCTGGGGCTACTCTATGCCAATTAAAGGGGGAGCAGCCCAGAACTCAAGGTTGAGGAACCTTTTAGACATTTCATTAGGTTTACGTATCTAACACAATTTGTTACTAAGCTGGTTGTCATATAGATACAAACAAGCAATTACTAAGGAAAGCGGAGGGGGTGAGCAGAGGGGGTCTGCAAGGTAAGCGGAGGGGCACAGGGCGTGACGACTGAGCAAGGAAAAGATGGATTACCCTAGGCCAGCCTCCCAGGTAAAGATAAATCACTCTAGGGAGGCTTCCCAGGTTCATAGAGTTTCACTTGGCTAATTATCATAAAGTTTCATTTGGCTGTATACCATAGAGTTTCACTAGGCTGACCACTAACTTCAGAAAATATTTCTTAACTATTTCTTGACCATAACAAAAGCACCCCAGCACCCCATCAGGACCAGGCCTGAGTTTTGGTTTCACCCTTCCCCTTTCTTTACTACTGCCACATCACCATTAAGCCCTTTAGGAATCTCTTATGACCCTTCCCCACTTCTTCACTTTAGCATTTGCCAAATAAGGATATGTACACTTGGATTGGCTATACCCTGTTTCCTTGTTCTTTTGTCTTTTTCACACCCAAACTGTAAGCCTGCCTCCCACCCACTGAGGGATAGTGGCAGGCTTCTTTGTTCCTTGTCATTGGAGAAGATTTCAAGCTCTGATTGTAAGCCTGACTCCCAGCCAACAGGAGCGAGGGCTAGTGGTGGGAGATGACTTGACTGCATTAGGGTATAAAGCCTTGCTTTGTCTTCTGTAATATGCCTCATTCCACTGGTCTGAACTGGTGGAAGGGATCCCCTTTTCTTGCGAGAACTGAATAAATGCTTCCTGTTCATCCCTTGGACATCTCTGATTCTTAATTTTTGGGTAAATGGTTTTCTGATCCACACACCATCTTAAGAAGATGCCCAGACCTCTTGAGTTTGCAGTACATAATATGCAACTAGGAAATTGGGTTTTAATCTAATCCTGGAGAAAGACCAAGTTGCAGCCTGATTGGGAAGGGCCCTATCAAATGCTTCTGACCACAGAAACTACAGTCTGAATGGCCAAAAAAGGTTCAACTCACTACACCAGGGTCAAGGGCCCAGTGGAAGTCTCTCTCTTGTAAAACCTGAATAGTGGAGAACATGGCCAATCAAAGATCCCTTGATGCTAAGGTTAAAAAGGCATTAAGTAAAACTGGGGAATGATTTGGGGTGGAGGGGAACGTTTGCTGTTAGAATTTTTTGTTGTATTGCTAAGGAAAGGTTCTGTGGCAAACTGAGGACAGATGAGGGGTTTATTAATCCTGTGGGAAGAAGGACTGCTATCGTAGGCAACTCCAACAGCCAATCAATCTCACTTACATGCTCAGGATGATTGGATTAAGGAAGAGGGATAAAAACAAAATGTATGTGAATTTAATTCAGATGATTTTTGAATGTAATGATTAATGTCTCTGAAAAGCCCCATTAATCCCGAACGAGAAGTTCCTTCATTACTGAGCCCCATAGCTTTCAAGGACACACCCTGCGCTAGCAGTTAGAGCTCAGAAAACCCACAAGGGGCCCCATGCGAACACTCCCTAACCTCCCCTAG
>CM053582.1:154795446-154817725 GCA_028627135.1 Pseudochirops cupreus | reverse complement strand
CCTTACTCTCATTGAATTTGGCTTAGGGAAGGAATGACATACACTCTAAATTGGGTATCTTGGCCTACAGGAAAGTAGAGGGGAAAGGGATGAGAGGGGGGATGATGGAGGGGAGGGCAGGTTGGGGGGGAGGGTTGTTAGAAGCACATACTTCTGTAAAGGGACAGGGACAAAGTAGAGAATAGAATGAGGAGGGAGGGCGGGATAGAAAGGAGGGAAATATAATCAGTCTTTCACAGTATGTCCATTGTCGAGATGTTCTGCATAACTACACATGTGTAGCCTGCATTGAATTGCTTGTCTTTCCAGTGAGGGTGGGTAACAAGAGAGGAAGGGAAAGAATCTAGAATTTAAAGTTCTATAATTTAAATGTTAACTATATATATATATATATATACACACACACATATATATATATTTATATATAATTACATGCAACTGGGAATTAAGATATACAGGCACTGAGGTAGAGAGATCCATCTTGCCCTACCGGAAAGTCAGAGGGGTGATGGGCAAGGACATAGGAGAGAACAGATTAGGGGAAGGGTATGCAGTGGGATCGCTGTTTTGGAGTGGTGGTTAGGGGAAAGATGGGAAGAAAATTTGTAACTCAAAATCTCATGGAAATGAATGATGTAAACTAAAAATAAACAAAAGTTTATTTTTAAAAAATTAAATAAATAAAAAAGACTTGGTCCCTGGGGGGTGGGATGTGGGGGAAGTTTGGTTAAAGGAGACAAACAAATGGTAATTCACAGTTAACAGCATTTATTCCCTTAAAACTAGCAGACTGGTACAAGGAGACAGACTAAGTAAGTTCGACTACTGAACAAAGAAATGGAAAACCTTAAATACATTTTAGAACCATCCTAATTAAGGGTGGCTGTGTCACACAAATTTATGCTCTCCATAAATGTTTAATCATTTTATGATAAAGTAATTTTCTTAACTGAATAGATGGCAAATACAATAAAACAAGAGTTGATAAAGTGTCGATTGAAATTATCAGCCAGGATATCTGTGGTTTTTTTTACCATTAAAATTCTGTAACACAGTATATGTCCAGAAAAATATTAAGATAAGAAAAAGTCCCATTACTCAAGTTAATGCCTCGAGTTAAGGGTCTCATCCTTAAGGGCCCTAAAGTAAGCCTTGTCTGGCTTTGACGACATAAGAGATTCCTGAGCTCACTCAGAGAGCAAAGACAAAGCAGGGTGTGTTTGGAATTTATGATCTCAGGATGCTCTGGAGTTGCTGACACAGGAAAGGCCTTTTTTAAAAGCAAAGCAAAGCAATCTGTTTGATTAATTCAGACTCTGGCCAAAAATATGATATTTAATGATTATCACCCTCCATAACTCCAATCCTACCTCCTTCCCAGAAAGGAATCACTTAGCTTGGGAAATGAGCACATTTAATCTCTAACAGAGATGTAGCCTAGGAATGGCAAGGCAAGTCTTCATTACCACTACTAGAAATACTTAAGTGTCCTGTGTACTTCTTTATACATTTGCCAAAGGAAAATCCTCTTTCAGACAGACAAGGCCATGAGGGACTGGAACATCCAAAAAGCACAGAAATAAGCTCTTGGAACCAATAAGCTTAGAAACCACTACTAAAGAGCATTTCTAAATTACCAAAATGACTTTCTCTGACTTTCCCCCAATAATTCTTTGCTTGCAATCATCATTCTACATTTTCATGCCCATGTGTATCAGCAAGCACCCTAGCATACCCAGGGTGGCTGCTAGCACAGGTTCTTAGATCTGCTTTTCTAAAGGAAAGCAACTCAAAATGGGTTAACTATCTCACTTTAATCAATCAAATGTATATCATTTACCTAGTTCAGGGGAAAAAGTCAGCACCCTGAACTTCAGAGAATGCAAACAGAATGCAAACACAAGTTAACAAGCAGAAGTTACAAGCAGTCAAAGAAACAGATCAGCAGACAGGCTTCCAAACCGCCTGACCATTACATCAGTTACCTATTCAGTTACCAGAGAGGGAAGCACCAACATTTGGGGTTTTCAAACCCAGGGGGCTCAACGGCTTCCCAGAGTCTCGTCTGGCCAAATCACACAACTCTTCTCAAAGTGAGCCCCAAAGCAAAACCTCAGGGTGTATACATAGCTTTCTCCTAGATCAGAGAATGTCACAGCCCTCTTGACCCACTGCCCAATCACAAAGCTACAAGGCTCAGGCATTCCCAAAGAGCAAGCCTCCCGCCAAAGGCTCCATGTGACCACATTCAGCCTATTAAGGGGCAGAGTATACTTTCAAATAGGAGAAGGTTCTCAGAGTCACATAGCCACTTTAGCAAAGGGCCTAGGGGCAGGGAAGATTTTCAGATTCTCATAACACCATGTCATATTACCCATTGGTCCTAGGAGAAGATAAGCACCTTGAGAGCCAGGACTCTCTTTTTGTTTTTAATATCATTAGGTTAAGGAGTGCCTTGTTATGTAACAGACAATTTACTTTATTGAATCTCATATCCAGTTTTCAGACCAGGAAAGTGAGATTCAAGAGTCCCACAGGCCCAGAGTAGACTTCCAAGATGTTGCTACTTTCCCCATAATGAGGAAGAGCCCACAGGGAAAGGTTTTGTTCATGTTTCTCCCCAACAAAGGCATTCTTTACCTTTCTGTCTAGCCTGTCTCCTTCCCACTATATTTCCACACATCCCCTTTTAAAAGTGCCCCACTCATATGAACTGTGCCTTTTTATTTTTATTATTATCACTGTATAATATGTCAAAATGAGAAGAAAAAAAAGTTTTATTTTGATTTTTTTTTGGCTCAGGGATGAGACTTAAATTTTCCTGAGTCATAAGAAGTACTTTCAACCAGTATCACTGAATACTTAATGGTTTTGGAAATTAGCTTTTCCTTCAGACTTGATAAGATTATTAATAAATTCCTCTTAAAACATTTATGCAACCCAGGTTTTTCTGGGCATTCCCTAACATGGGAATAAGGGGGAAAGAGGGCAGCCTCTTTCAATCAGATGCACAATTAAAAGTGGCCACATTTTTAAAACTGGTGAAACTAAAACAGTTTTTCTGCTGTTTGCTGGTTTACCGTCTTTCCCACACTCATTCATGGAGTGAAAATAGATGTTCACTAGGATGTCCACTCAACAGACTCAATAGTGTAGATGACATGAACATGAGAGAAGGACTTCCTTCCACTGCTCCCTCTTCTACCCCAGCTGGGGATGTTTTTTTCAATTCTGTTTCATTGGGCCTTCTTAAGTTTTGAGTGCTAGCAGGATCCCCAACAGACCCAGGAGTTTGAGCCATGGTGACCTAGGAGCCAGGGTTCCAGGTGAGATGGTACAGCCCAAAATCCCACCTGGCAGTGAAGTCCTGAGAAAGCACAGTAACTGAGAATCTAGCTTAAGGGAGGTTGTTTTAGGCTTGGAACTAGGGCCGTGCTCTATAGGAATTGAGCTGAACTATGAACTAATAAAACCTAATCCCTATCCCCTCCATGGAGACTGAGGTAGAATAAAGCAGAGCAGGGAGAGATTATGATCCTCATGTTTTAAAGGAGTACATTTACATATAGTTAAGCAAGTAAATATTTCTTTGTAAACGCTAATTCAACTGTTAGTGTCTAAATGAAACTGGGGTTCTGGGGGAGCCCCCTCACATTTAAAGAAACAGCAATATTGGAGGCTGCCATTTACAGAGAGCCTAGAAATCCCTACCCCCCTAAAAGGCACAGGAAAACCCTGGAGGAGGGATGAGATGTAATCTACTTGGCCTTCAGACAATGGGCACCAAGGTAACTAGGGTTACCCTTATACTGCAGTAAAGCCAATTGGATGACAAGTAATGCTGTTTGAATCACAAGTAATGTCAAGCTACTTTATACATTTCCTGTGCTGTCAAAAGCTAAAATAAGCGACATTTCCACACAAATTTTCAATGGACATATTATCTGAGCTCAAACTACAGTTCCAGAAGTTTTTCACACCTTGAATGCAAGTGCTAAAGAAATGTCTGTATTTCAAAATTCATATACTTGTGAAATTAAGAAGCTTCCATTTAACTTTTAATTGGAAGTGATTAATCTGCAACTTTATGATATGCTAAAAGGCAAACAGAAGTCTATAAATGCCTTGCAAGCAATAAATGTTGTCATTTTTTAAGTCATGTCTTACTCTTCATGATCCTATTTTGAGTTTTCTTTGCAGAGATATAGAAGTGGTTTGACATTTCCTTCTCCAGCTCATTTTACAGATGAAGAAACTGACAAAATAGGATTAAGTGACTCGCCCAAAGTCACATAAGCTGGTGTCTGAGGTCACATTTGAACCCACAAAGATGAATCTTCCTGACTCTAAGCCTAGCACTCTATCCACTGCCCCCACCTAGCTGCCCCAAGGAATGAATATGTGCAATTAAAATATCAGTATTTGGCAGTACCTATGTGTGAGATGAAACTTTCAAAGATGAAATGCATAACATCTCATTCAAGATCTGCATTAACAGATTAACATTCTCAATATTTTGATGACCGCAAATACTAACTTTGAACCCCAACTAAGCAAAATGTTATGGTCCAAATAAAGAATTCTATTCTTATTAGCCAACAGGTAGTTAGTAAATACTTGTGGAAGTGAATTTGAAAGCCTCTCTTTCGTAAAGGAGGAAAAAAAACCCACAATGCTGACTTCTAAGGAGCTGCATCTTTCTGCCCAATGAGGGGGACGAGAGAGAGCTATTTATCACACTGATTTGTGCATGCCCTGGGGGCTTAGCTCCCCAGTCTTCTCCATGCTGTCTCCTCTACCTTTAAAGGAAAAATAGTCAGAACCAAGCAAATCCTTTTGAAAAATTGTTGCACCAATAAAGTGAGTGCATGTCTGAGTCTATGGCCTATGCTGCTGTTTTTAGGAAGATCTGTCACTCATCTGCACATACAATCTGAAAAAACTAAGAAAGATGTCAAAGACATTAGAAGATGCCAAACACCAACCTACTTAACCTAGAAAATAAGCATATCCCATCTCCACCAGAGGTCTAGATAATGATAAAGACAAGCCTCATCACTACTACTGGAAACATTGAAGTTTTATACACTCATCTTCCTGAGGACATGCATTTTTACACACATCAAAGGAAAATCCCATTCCCAAAAGAGGTAGCCTTGGTGGACTGGAGTATCCAAGAACACATTGATGTGAACGAGGTCTTGGCACTAGTGAACTTAAAAAACTTCCACAGACAAAAATTTTTCATGTGTAAAATGCCAAATCCCAGGAATTTCTTGCCTGGATTTTTCAGTATGCATCTTCAATCCATTCCCATGCCAAGTTACCCTTTGTCTATAACGGAAGATAAACTCTTTGAGGACCAGGATTGTTTGTTTGGGGTTTTCAGTGTTTACTCTCCTAGGATGAACACAGTGCTTTGCACATTATCAGGCCGTTAAAAGAGAAATTGGACTGAATGAGAATTTTGGAGACAAAAGATTCAAATAAGACTAAGGCCCACAGGCTGTTAGCCAACTCCCTGAAGGCTGCTACTTTCTTGGCAGTGAGGGAGAATCAACTGGAGTGGTCCTTCCTAAGATTCCTCTAAGTCACTTTTCCCTTTATTGCCTTTCTAGTCCCACTTCAACTGTTCTTCACATTAAGATAACAGCAATTTTGGAAAAATTCTTCACAACCAGAGTGGTTCTTATTCCAGGATCTAGGCAATGCCAAGTCAGTGTTCTCCTCCCCATGACCTGTCTTGTTTACCTTAATAACTATAGGTTCTTGTCTGTGAACACGTCTGAGAGAACTAAGAGATACAGAAGAAATTTAGAAGCTTCAGAAAACCACCCTCCGGATCTGAAGAAAGTCACCTGCCACTCAGCTTGTCAGTCAACTATGACTCACACCCACCTGAGGACTAGGCCAGATTAGACCCAGCTGGCCATACTATAAGCAGGACATTTCTGAGGCTCTCTTTGAAAGTGTCCTTCCTACACTCATTCACAGAAAAACCTAGGGCAAGCATATAAACCAATAGATCTGCCTAATCCAGGCAAGACTCTGATGAGCTCCTGCTGTTATCAAACCATCCACTGACAAGTGTCTGACTCCCCACATTATTTGCTATCCCTTTTCCCCAGCTTCTTAAGTTCCCTACCAGTCCCCATTTCCTTGCCACTTCACCCCTTCTGCTTGGGGCAAGTATCAGTGCCTTTATATTTAATATTTCTTTTCTTCCCTTTATTTTTTTTTTGGTGAGTCCTTGTATTCCTTGGGCCTTGCATATACATGGTAGATTAATAGGATAGCCATTTTCCAGAGGAGGTATAACTAATACCCAAATTCCCTGTGGCACATAATACACCTCTAGAAGGCTTTCTGTCTGCCGAGTGAGTAAAAGCCAAAAGAGCAGGTTCTCCACTTCCAAAAAGAAAGGTCCTGTTTCCCTGGAATATTATTTCTCCCCTTCTCCCTGCCATCTCATTTATAGGACAATGCTTTCTGAAACCTGCTCCCCAAATAAGTGGTTGTATCTCTCTGGCCCATCTCACCTACCCAAAAATACCTACAGATTATTTTTGTTCAGATAGCCCAAAGGAACTGTAACACTAAAGATTAGAAGCCCCAGAAAATTACCAACCTCCTGACTAGGTTCTTGAAAATAAGCTTGAAATAACTTTTTTTTTGTTTTTTAAAATCTTCAGTGCCTATCATATAAATTGCTTGATGTTTGAATTGAATTTAATCATTGAGCACTTCGAATAGTACAGAATTTAAGTTCTTTCCTTTTAAGAAAAAATAAATAACATCTTCTCAGACTCATGCATCTCTCTAGCTCTCATTCCCATTTTTTTCATTCACCTTTTCATTTCTGCTTTCCACCCCTTTTCCCTACACCATAGAGCAGGGAACCTAAATTCAGAGGATGCTGACAGCGTTTGCTCTCCTAAAAGTTAAAAACAGGTAACTAGTTGCTAATGGCAGGAGGAGGAAGCAAAAGAAGAGAGAACATCGCAGGTCCAGAATTCCTGTACTTCGCTTTGAGACACCTGTATTGCAAGTTATCCCAGCCTCCTATGGAAAAAGGACCCCTGAGTACCACCTCCCACCCTTCCCCATCCCTATGTGGGATCTTGCAAATAGTTAGGAGTAGCTGCAAAGTGTTTAGCCTCTGTAGATAAAAGCGGGTCACTTTTCTGCAGCACGTCCAAGAGCCTCTGTCTCAGGGCTGGTGGCAAGGTTGCCCCGATAGTTATGGAGGAAGGAAGTCTAGAAAGAACCTGCACTCTGCAGCACATTGGCAGTATGTTTGAAACCTGCAGTTAGTAGCCTGAAGCATGCTTCAGCTGGTCATTCTTTTACAGGTGTCTGCCCCAAATGTAACCGGGGCTGGAATGCAGGAAGCAATCATGGGGCTCCCAGTTATCGGGAAACCCCCGCTGTCCCTTGAAGGAAAAGGTTTCCCCTTTTGGGGCGGGAGGGGGGGGAGAGAGGAACGAGGCAGGTCCGGTTGTGTAGGAAGGATTCCCTTGCACCTCCCAAGCCCGCAGGATCTCACAGCTGCAGGTGGGAAGGCATGCACCACCCAACCTGGGGCTCAGGGAGAAGGCGCAGCAGCAAAAGCGGCTCCCAGCCTACACTAGGGCATGGAGAGGCAGGCCGCCCGGCCTGGCTTGCAGCCTCTTCATTCCCCTCTCCTGTATCCTGTCCAGCCCCAATCTTCCCCCCAGCCCCTGCTTTCCTGGGCTCTCAGCGCCTGGGGACCACAGGAGACAGACTCCAGGGGGGTTCCTCCTGCGCCCACGTCCCTTAAAGGAGCAGGCTGAGCATGAACCACAGCCGAGACCTGCCCAAAGCTGCCCTAATTTCTCTTAAGTTCCAACTAAAATCCTGTCTTCTACAGGAAGCTTCGAGTTAGCGGGGTCAGGGTAGCCCCAAAGCAGGGACCCCGTCTGAGGAAAGAGAAAAAGACCAAACCCCGCGCAGCCCCGCCCGAGCAAAGTCTGCCGGTCACGTTCCACGGCACTTGTTTAAAGGCTGAGGGCTTGGGAGGGGCAGCGTCATTCCCGGACTGAGCACAGCCTCATTTCCACCACGAATCTACCAATGGGGAACAGCGTCCCTGTCAGATCAACGTGGGCCTCCTTCCCAGAGCGGCCTCGTTCTAAGAACTAATTCCTAGGCTTAGTAAGAAGGCAGCTTCTGGAAAGGGCTGCTCCTCCCCCAAGTCGTATTTGCAATTTTAATTTTTTTAACCCAAGCGTTAACATTTATTAAAATGCATTTATTAAATTTCATCAATCACTCAGCAAGCATGTATTAAAGGTTTGCCATATGCTAGACATTGTGGTTTTGAGGACTACTTCAAACACATAATGAAACCTTTAAAAGGGACTTATATTTTGTAGATTAGAGCCTCCTAACCAGGGGTCCATAAACTTTTTATTCCAATATTTTAGTATTTTTAAGTTTTAAAATTTATGTACATATTTTGAAAATTGTGCTTTCCAGTAACTAAAATCATTTGAACAACAACAAAAGCAAGCACTGTGATTAATTGCATTTTACAGCTCCCCAGGACCGTAGTAGTACAGCTCCGCATTAGCTGAATTTGCTGTAGTCCCACCCAAGTTCTCAACTCAGGTCATTTTCTCTGGCTGTCCCCCTACCCTGAAATGCTCTCTCTTGGTCTCCGTCTCCTAGCCTCCTGGAAGTCCCAACTAAAATCTTACCTTCTACAGGAATCCTTTCCCAAACCCTCTTAATTCTAAGGCCTCCCCTCTTCTTTCCGGTTTACCCTATGTATCACTTGTTGGCTTATATCTGTTTGCTTCTTGTCTCCCCCATTAGATTTTGAGCTCCTTGAGGGGAGGGACTGTCTTTTTTGCCCCTTTTTGTATTCCCAGCACTTAACGGTGCTATGAATATAGTAGGTGCTTACTAAATGTTTAATGACTGACTCACCAACATGTAAGCCCTTTTTATGCCACCAAGACCAGAACTGATAATCAGACAGGCAGTGCTGCAAAGTCTTCTTCATTCAATCTCAGTAGTTCTTTCTTCTTTTGATGTTGAAAGGGTCAACACAGTCATTTAAGCTTTATCCAACCTATTCACGTCTCACAAAATTAAACAATCACAAGAACTAACAGAAGAAGGCAATGCTTGTGTGGCATTTAGTGTGTATTTTGGCAGGGCAAATTTCATTATGATTCACCCCAAACCTACTTGCTTCTGTTCAATTCATTCTTTTGAAGGCAGTGGGTTTTTCCTCTCGTGTTTCTGTCTCTGATTTAGAATCATCGAATTTCTGAATCCCAGCCACATTTTTGCAAAGTACACAGTGATAGGAGAGACACCCCAATGAGTCACACTTCCAAAGTGGCAGCTCTTGACTGTGCTGATAACTGTATTTCAATATGTAATCCTTTCTATTTTACTTTATGTATTTTATTTGCATTTTTAAAACATTGTTCTGAGAAAAGCCATAAACTCTACCAGGCTGCCGATGGAGTCCATGACATAAAAAGGTTAAGAACTGTAGGGTACACATAAGCACACACGTAACATGTATTAAAGGTAATTTGGGGGGAAGCCCTAGCAGGGAGGAGGATCAGAAAGGGCTTCATGTTGGGAGGAGGGCTTGGAGATGAGCTTTGAAGTATTCTAAAGGGCAAAAGAGAAGAGGGAGTGAATTCCAGGCTCATGTAATCAATCAGGCCCAGTGTTCTAGCCTGTGGAGGTCTATTTTGGATCCACTGAAGCTATGCCCCCCAGCTTTGTGTCATCTACCGATTCATTAAAGCATAGTCTCTAAGCTTCTCTCCTGGAAACCTTCAATATTTCTAAATTCACTGGTGCCAAGATCCCAGAATTCTGGGACCACTCTCTGAGTTGATATGGAACCACTAATGACTATTCCTTAGGTCTCAGACTCAATTAGTTCTGATTCCTCCTAATTGTATCATACATTAACTTGTACATCTTCATCTTTTCCATTAAAACAGCATGACGGACTTTTGTCAAATGCTTTGCTAAAATTATATAAACTACATCTATCACAGTTACCTGATTTACCAGCCTAATAATGCTGTCAAAAAAATAAAATGAGATTCCTCTGGTATGATCTGTTCTCAATGAAGTTATCATGGCTCTTTGTGATTGCTCACCCCAACCCCCACCCCTTCAGGGATTTTTAACCTTAACCTTTTCAAGTCATGGTCCCCTTTGTCAGTCAGGTGAAGTTTATGGACCCCTTTTCAGAAAAAAAAGTTTCATTATTCATTTTTCAAATGTAAATTCATGATTTTGAGACAGCTAGATAGCACAATGGATAGTGCATGGGACCTAGAATCAGACAGACTTGAGTTAGAATCTGATATCTGATATTTACTGGTTGTGTGACCCTAGGCAAGTTGCTTAATCTCTGTTTCAATTTATTCATCTGTAAAATGGGGATAATAATAACACCCACATCACCAAGTTATTGTGAGGATCAAATAAGATATTTATAAAGCACTTTGCAAACCTTAAAGCACTTTATAAATGCTAGATATTATTCTAATGGTAGGAAATGCTAAATTTCACTTAGAAGCTAGTGAAAATAAAGATGTAGAGTTTTCTCCCATACAAATTCCTGGTACCCCTGAAATCCATCCACAAACCCCATACGAGTCCACAGACCCCACGTTAACAATCCCTGGTCTAGATATTTACAAACTATTATTTTAATTATGCATTCCAGATTTTGCCGGACACTGAAGTCAAGTATCCCAGTTCTATTCGCTTCACCTCTTTTTTGACAATTAGGAAAACACTTGTTATTCTCCAGTCCTATGGTCCCTCTCCCATTCTCCAAATCTTCAGAAACCAGCTGACGGGACTCAGCAATCCCAGCTGCTAGTTCTTTCAGCACCATGGCACATAGATCATCAGGGACTGTTGATCAGAACTCGTCAAGGTCCCAGAGATGCTCTCTTACCATCAGAACATGAGCTCCTTGCAAGTTAGGGATTGTTTCATGATTTACTCCGTATCCATATCACAGCATCGTTTGTGCTTAATAACTGCCTCCCTTTCAGGATGGCTGCCTTGTCATGGCAGAGGGGCTTACGTAGATCAGAACATGAGCTATGCTATGCAGGGTTACCCACATTGGACAGGTCATAGTAGAGATTCTGACAAAAGAAGATCCACTGACAAGGAAATGGCAAGCCACTCCAGTATCTTTGCCAAGAAAACCCCAAATGGGGTCATGAAGTGTCAGGCGCAAACTCAACAATAACTGCTTGCTGATTGATTAGTTGGGTTTCAGCATCCCATCAGCTATTTTTGTATTGTCCTTTCTAGTCCAGAGATTTTTCTTTCTTAACAGGGAAGATGGCATAGGGTTATAGAATCTCAGAGGTCACAACTAATATTTATTCAAGAGGAACTGCCTCTGAAAACATCCTCAACAAGTGTTCATCTGGCCTCTTTCTGAAGAACTCCAACAACCGGGAGCCTACTACCTGCCAAGGCAGCCCTTTGGAAGCTGGTGGTTTGTCAATCAGTCAGTCAACAAACATTTAATCAGGCACCTACTGTGCTGTGCCAGGAACTATGCTAAGCACTAGGGATACAATACATAGACAGTCCTTGGCCTCAAGGAACTCACAATGTAATGAAGGAAAAAACCTCACAAAAGGAAAGGGGATAGGGATTAGGATGGAGAGAAGATACTGGCACACAGGTGTGATCACGATGGAGCCCAATACAAAGAAATATAGCCAGGTGGGCAATGAAGAGATGACTGGCCTCTTTAAATGGCAGCTTAGGGAGGAATTCTTTGTTCTAATTACTGGTTCCATCACTTACTAGTCATGGGATCATGAACAAGCCACTTCATTTTTCTGAGCCTCAGTTTCTCCACCTGTAAAATGGGGATAATAATTTGTGCAATCACTACCACAGAAGAATCCTGTCAGGAATGCATTTTGTGGTACAGTTTGAAGTACAATAGAAACATGTTCAATGATTATTGCTGCTACTACATGGCAATGGCAGGAACCATAGGATCATAGATGGAGGGTCAGAATGGAATTTAGAAGCCATTCAGTCCAGACCCCTCATTTTACAGATGAGGAAACTTGAGGCCCTGAAGGTTAAATTACTTGCCCAAGGTCAAACAAATAGTAAGAATCAGAGGCAGGAATCCAATGCCCAATAAAGTGTCAAGTACTTAATGCTTGTTGAAAAATCTGCCCACTTTCACTGCCTTCCCTGGCTCAGGTCCCACTTAATTCTCTGTCCTTTGCCACCCTGCTTTGGACCCCACTACTTGGATGAATGAATCAATGAATGAAGGAATCCATTGCAGAGGGATTTGAGGGGAAAGGGGAAGTAGTACCCATCTTCCCCTCATAAAATGTCAGCCATCTTCCCAAAGTCCTTGCCCACTGACGAGTTCTTCCCAGAACTTCCATTCTGGAGAAAGGGCCCAGACTAGCCATCTCTGCTTCTCCAGACTTAGCTATCAGGCCCCTCCCACGAAGAAATCTTCCATCCAACCCTATCCCTCAGTTTGTCAAAGCTTTCTTTTTAATTTCTTCCTCCATTAGAATGTAAGCTCTTTGAGGGCAGGAACTCCTTTTTTGCTTGTATTTGTGTCTCCAACACTTAATATAGTTCCTGCCACATAGTAAGTAATCATTTAATAAATGCTCCTTTGGCTTGACACCGCCATCCCATCTCCCTCCTCCTTCACTCTCAGTGAAAGACCTTGCTTCATATTTTCCTGAGAAAAATAGATATCACCCATTGTGAGCCCCCTTTTCCCCTAAAATACCTTTAAAACTTATCATCATTCCCTTCCCCTTTCCTTTGTTCCAATCTCTGACGAAGAACTGCCTAGACTTGTTAAGACCCAAACCTTGGTGTGTGTCCTTAGTACCATCCTCTCCCATCTCCACCAAGAGCCTGTCACTTCAATCATCTGTTTTCTCTCATCTTCAATCTCTCATTATCTACTGGTTCCTGCCTCAATACCCAGAAACTTTCAAAGGTATCCTTAAAAGACCCTCTCTTGAACTCAAAATCTTATGGAAGTGAATGTTGAAAACTAAAAATAAATTAATAATTTTTTTAAAAAGACCCTCTCTTGATCTTGCCAGCCTATCAAGCTATCATCCTATTTCTTTCTTCCTTTTACAATCAAAATCCTAAAATAAAAAAAAAAATCCATCCACTTTCATTGCCTTCCCTCTTAATTCTCTATTCCTTGTGTCCTGCTTTGGACCCCACTAATTGACTGACACAGCTCTTTTTTAAGTGAGCAGAGGTTTCTTAATTGCTGAATCCAGTGGCCTTTCCTCTGTCCTCATTCCTCTTGACCTCTCTATAGCTGTTAACCACCCCATCCCTGGTGTACTCTTTCCTCTCTGGATTCTTAGAATGCCGCTCTCTCCTAGATCTTCCATCTGACTGTTTCTTCCTTCCCTTCTTTGGCTGGATAACCAGAAAGAGGGAGAAAAGTACAGAGGAAAGAATGATGGTGAACATCTAGAATGAATTAACTTTGTCTCTTTGGGCCTCCCTTTTTTTGCATGTAAAATGAAAGAGTTAGATTGTATTATTTCTGAGGCTCCTTCTAGCTATTAAACTGATTTTATGTGACACCTTTCATGTCTATGTATCTGAAGCTACCCTAGGCTCTCTTTATTCAGTGATCTCCTCTGTCCCCATGGGCTCAATTGTCATCCTGACTCCAGGAGGAACTGAGTTCAAATCCAGCCTCAGACACTTTACACTTACTAGCTGTGTGACCTTGGGGAGTCACTTAACCCCAATTGCCCTCGCCTCTCCCCTCCAAAAAAAAATAGAAAAGAAAGAACTCCCAAGTCTTATATTCAACTTAAGTCTCTTCCGCATTTTAGTTCTCTAACATAAGCTGCCTGTTAGACATTTCCACCTGGATGTCGTATGGCCATAGAAAACTCAAATTTGTCCAAAACAAAACTCATTGTCTTTCCCTGTAAATTTATCTCTCCTAATAAGTTTTATAAGGCAGCTAGGTGGAGACGTGAATACAGCTCTGGGCCTGGCATCAGGAAGACCTGAGTTCAAATTTGGCTTCAGATATTGTGTGACCCTGGGCAAGTTACATAACCCTGTTTGCCTCAGTTTCCTCATCTGTAAAATGAGCTGGAGAAGGAAATGGCAAACCACTCCAGTATCTTTGACTAGAAAACCCCAAATGGGATCAGAGTCAAACACAATTGAAATGAATGAACAACAATAAATAAGTTCTGATTCAATACCATTCTAGTTACCCCTGTTCACAACCTCACATTCATCTTTGATCCTTCAGTCTTCCTCATCTCTCTTTCATAAATCAGGTGCCAAATCTTAATGATTTTCCCTCCTGAACATAGCTCACATCCATTCCTTCCCTCTGGCTCAATTAGCCACTACCCTGGTTCAGTACCTCAATATCTCTTGCCTGAACTACTGTAATAGCCTCTTAATTAGTTTCCATGATTCTGCTCTCATCCATCAATCCATTCTCCGAATAGCTACAAGAATAATCTTCCTCAGTCTGGCAATGTTACTTCCCAGCTCAAGAATTTCCAGTGGCTCCTTATCACCTCCAGGATAAAACATAGACCCCTCAGTTTGACATTTAAAGATCTTCCATTTTTGGCCCAAGTCAACCTATTCAGACTTATTTTACTCAATTCCAGCCAGATGGGACCAGTGACTGTTTACCGGGCTCATGCATGTCTAGAATGCAGTGTCCTCTTACTCTTACACCCTCTGGGGTCCTTCATAGCTCAATTAAGATACTACCTCCTGCAGGAAGCTGCCTCCCTCCTCAAATAGTATTTCATTATCTGTGTATGTTTGTAGATGCTGGTAAGACTAGGTTTGTTGAGGTCATAGGCTAGGATGGGTTTTTCTGCATTATAAATTCTGAAATTAACGCTGAGTAAAGTACACATTTTCAAATACAGGGTAGATCAGGAGATTATAAATGAAATTATAAATCTCTATGATTTTGAGCTTGCTTTTGTTCTAAGTATATAATAAATTCCACTTGTAACTTTCAAAGCTGGCTTGCTTGTCTGTGATTACTTCTGGCTTTGTTTCCTTGTGTACTTAAAAAAAAAATCCTTCAGTGATCCTCATGACCCCCTTATCTCCAGGGCCCCACAGAACCCTCCAAATAGAAAGAAGGGCCTTAAAATGTTGGTTAAAATTGAGTGTCAGACAAGATTGGAATTGTCTAAAAACACACAACCAGCAGGGGGCACCTTGACTCCATTAAAGATACCATTCCCTTGGACCACAAGGCAGTCGAAAGAACCTTGACCTCGAAATCCAGAAACGTGTTCAAGGTCAATTCTTGGCTCTGACCCTGTGACCTTAGGCATCCCCCTGGCGTTAACCCACCCATCTCTCCGGGGGTCAGTTTTTCTCCTCTACAAATGGGGATAACTGTCCTGTCTTCTAGAGGGGGCTAGGTGGTTCAGTGGGAAGAGCACTGGGCCTCAAATCAGGAAGACCTGAGTTCAGATGTAGCCTCAGACACTTCCTAGCTGTGTTACTCTGGGAAAGTCACTTAGTCTGTTTCCCCAGCTGTAAAAAAGAACTCCTACCTTCCAGGGTTGTTTTAAGGGTCAAATGAGATAATTGCAAAGCACTTAGCACAGTGCCTGGGACATAGTAAGTGCTATATAAATATTGTTATTATTATTATTATCATTGTAAAGCACTTAGCACAGTGCCTGGGACATAGTATGTGCTGTATAGATGTTAGCTTATTATTATAAAGTTAGGGGATAACAGAACCAGAACTCAAACCCAAGCTTTTAAATTCTGTCATCCATTTTCTTTCCACTACATCACAAATCCATTAGACTAGTCCAAGGGTTGGCCAGCTATGGCCTATGAGGCCAAATTAGCCTGAGCTAATAATGAATTTCCCACTTTAAAATAATTGTATTTGTGAAATTGATTTCCAAACCTGTGTAAGATCTTACAGTTCACCCCATTAAAATTTTCTCCTTCAGTCTAATAATGTCCTAGCTGAGACTCCCTTTTGTTCTTGTCCAGATCTTTTCTAATCTCGATTCTACCATCCAGTGCGTTGGCTACCCCTTCCAGCTTTGTTTCGCCTCCATGTTGGGTAAGTAGGCCGTCAGTGCCTTTATCCACGTCCTTGATGAGCACCTCAGACCAGCACAAGGCTAGGCATGGGTCCTTAGGGTTCTCCACTGGAGGCATCTTCCCAAGGCAGTGACTACTCTGAAACCCACATTTGTCTAGCCCACACCACTCCCACTTTTCCATAAAAAATATCTTGAGAATTTATTAAAAATGCCTTTCTTAAATCTAGGTCACCTCTTACGTACACCATCCCCTGATCTACCGGTCCATTAATCCTGCCAAAAAGAAATTAGGGTTTAGTCTGGCATGACTGTTTTTAATAAAAAAAAAACTATGTAAGCCCTTTTCTTTTCTAGATGCTCATTAACCATCCCTTTAATGATACACTCTAGAATTCTTCCAGAGAATCAAAGTCCAGTTCACTGTCCTATCATTTACAAAATTCATTCTCTTCCCTGTTTTGAAAATTGGAACATTTCCCATCCAATCCTGAATGACCTCTACCTGTGTCTGTGATCAAATCCTGCCTTAGAGGATCATAACACTTTCCTCAGAACTGTTGTGAGGATCAGATACGATAACGTACGTAAAGTGCTTTGCAAACCTTAACATGTTACATAAATGTGAGCTATTATAATTATATCCATGTGGTCATAGCTAATATTTCTAGAGCCTTGTAAGGTTTGCAAAGCACTTCACCTATGTTATCTCAATTGAGCCCCACAACAACCTTAGGAGGTAGATATTATTATCCCCATTTTACAGATGTGGAAACTCACAAGTTTAGTGACTTTTTCAGAGTCACACAGCTAGTAGTGTCTGAGGCTGGATTTGAACTCAGATCTTCTGATTTTTCATTGTCTAACCTAGCTGCTTCCTGCTGTTTCTCTGGTTCTTAATGAGCTTAATTGTCTGGCTCCTGGTGATTCCCCTCCTCCTGTTCATTGACTCTAAATGCACTGTCACTTTAAAAATCAGCTATGGCATTTTACCAGGAATTTATATCAAGCTCACCAGCCTGCATCGTTTGAAAATACTCCCATTCTTCTCCTTCCTGAAAATTGGGACATTACCCATCCCCAGGCCACAGATACCTCTTTCTATTTGCTGCCATTCTTCAAAAAAGGCTCAGCAGTCACGTTGAAAAATCCTTTTAGTACCTGGTGACAAGTTTGATCCATGACAGTAAAGTGAAATTCATTAAGGAGCTGCTAGGTGTTCCTTTAACTCTCTTCTTAGTTTGGGATTCAATTTTCTACTTAACCATTTTTGTTCCATCCTTCCCTGTCATGGGAGGTCTCCAATGACCCCCTTGTAGAAGGGCAGTCTTCTTAGATTAAGGGATGACTTTTGAAATCCCCCATGACTCATTCTATAATTTCAGGCTTCAGTGAATGTTTCTTGAAAAAATTACTATTCTGGCTCCCCTACTTGACTGTAAACTCCCTGAGGGCAGGGACTAAGTCTATCTAAAGGAGCTGCTCTCTTTGCCAGGCTGCTACCCGTTCTAAAGGCTCAGAAGGTCCACAGTGGGATTCCCACTGCCAGGAGAAGTCCTGGCAAATCCAACAGTGCCTAAATGGCCAATAGTTACTTTATCCATATATGATACTTTATCCATAATAATAAAAACAAGTGATACCCTTACATAAATCTTTATCATTTATAACAGGTCTTCCTCATGATTATCTTAGGATAGGTAATCAAAGCATCATTATCTTTAACTCATATATAAAGAAACTAGGACTAAGTGACGTGACTTCTGTGGGTCACATAGCTCATACATGGCAGAACCAGGCCTTAAATTTGGCTCTTCCAGTCAGAGTCAGGATTCTTTCTTTCCGCTGTATCATAGGATCACAGATTTAGAGCTTGGGGGGACTTTTAAAGGATATCTAATCCAGCATCCCCATTATGTAAATGTGGAAACTGAGGCCCAGAGAGGTTAAGTGATTTCCTTAGGACCACATAGGTAATAAATAGCAGAGCCAGGACACAAATTCAGGTCCTCTGTGTGTGTTCAGTTGTGTCTGACTCTTCATGATCCCGTCTAAGGGTTTTTTTGGCAAAGATACTGGAGTGCTTTACTATTTTCTTTCCCAGTAGAATAAGGCAAAAAGAGGTTAAGTGACTTGCGCAAGGTCACACAACTAGTAAAAAATCTGAGGCCAGATTTGAACTCAGCTCTTCCTGACTCCAGGCCCAGCACTTTATCCATCCAGCTGCTCCCAGATTCTCCATATTACAATAATATTTTCAGTGCATCATGTTTGTGTATCTATGTGTATATGTACATGTGCATTTTGTGTGTGTGTGTGTGCACATACGTACACATGCATGGAGATTCTTTATACTCACCAATGTAAAAAACGGTGGGTGGAGAACAAGGACAAACTGTACAGCCCATTCAAAATTCACAGATTTAGAGTTAAAAGGACTCTAACAGATAGGCAATGTCAGAGGCAAGATTGAAACTCTGGTCCTCTGACTCCAAACCCCTGGGATACTTTACTTAGTCAAAGGAGAGAGGCTGAGGAGGGATACCTACAACCCATCATCTACTAGAACTGAGTTCTCCCAGGTGGGATGTGCTGCCTCTTTCTTGACCCCAGAAGATTTTATATAAAAAAAGATGACGCACATATAGTATTTTCATCTCCTTTTATTGAAGGAAATAAAAACTTGTGCTACGGAGTCTGGGACACCTTCAGAGTAGGACTCAGTGGCCAGCAGGCCTGATGGGAGGCCACAGCTAATAATGCCAGCCCAGGCCCTGTCGAGGTGAGAGAACAGACTAGAAGGGGTAGATGTGAGCTGACCATTCCAACTGCATGTGGAAAGCCAACAGCCAGGCCACGCATCTCATAGGACAGCATCTCCTTCACAGCTGCCAAAGACATCATCTCACGCTATTCCTCTTGCACTATAAAAGCCAAGTTTATCCAATCCTCCCTGTAACCAAGCCTGCCCCAGATCTGAGAATGTTTGAATTCTCCCCCTTAACTCATCTGCCTTGAAGAGCCAACCTCATTGTCCAGTTAAAAATTCTAGGCTGAAACCAAGTTGAGTTCTCTCTAAAAATAATCTATAGTAAGTTGGCAGAGGCATAATCACCCTAAAAGAAGAAAAAAACAGCTCAACAAATTTCCCTGCCCCCTAGCTTTCTCTCATGTTACCCCTTCTCCCGACATGTGTCCTTGGAAACTTCTCAGTGGCATGAAACATGTAGAAAATAATGCTGAGAGGGAGCGAGCTTCAGGGAGAAGGGGGCTGGTACAGGAGCAAAATCGAAAACTGTTACATTAGGCAAGGCTGGTTCACGAAAAAAGCACAGGGACCTTTATTGGGTCAAGTCCTTCCCATGATCACAAGCAGCACACAAACACTGAAGAGTCCAAGTCTCCCCTGCCAATGGGCCAGAGGGGTCCAAGTCAGGCTCCAGGAAGCAAAGCCATCTCCTATCCCCTGTTGGTTAAAGCTGCTCACCATTCCTTCAGTATGTTCCAGTCTTTGAGTTAAAATGAGATTGGTAAATGTGCCTTGGGATTAGGAAGGCAAGGAAATATGGAAGCCTTCACTACTAGGAGAGGTAGGCTGTCACAGGATCAAGCCACCCAACAGTTCTGTTTTCTTTGTAGGATGACAATAAAAGTTTTAGGGAGAGAAAGAAAATATTTTGCTATGTGGAAATCAGGTTGAGCAGTTCTCCATGAAGATGCCGGACCATCCATATGCAATCTTTGCCCCCTGGCCCATGGCAGAGAGGGCAGGTTCTAGGCTTAGGAGCAGCAATGGATGCATTGGTGTCTCCATCCCAGATCTGTCGTTGATGTTGGACCAAAGCTATTTCTGCCAACCTTTACCCAAGGTTCCCAGTCTCAAGCGCTCTACACGAGCAGGAAGAGGACAACAACAAGAAGGTGAGGACCAGGAGCGCGCCAGGGATCGAAGGTCTCTGCAGGAATGTTTCACAGCAGGCTTGGCAGGTGGATGCTAGGGAGAGTTGGGGGTTCTAATGGTTGTTTTTGGTGGCCTCCTTTGCAGCGGCAATCAGGGGTGTGAGGCTGGAGAGGGGCTTGGCAAGTTTCAAGAACTGATGCTAGAGGAATCAAAGAAAAGAACAAAGAAAAAGTGAGTGTGGGAAAGCCCCTCTGCCTCTTATTCAGATGAATAAGAGGCATGCAGCACACATGAAACAAAGGCTCATCGACTTGACATTAAAGATCTGTCCATACAGGATATGAAGAATGAGACACTCTCAAAACAATAACTGGTAATTATATGGTTCTTTTATGACTTGGCAAGTCCCAAACATTATCCCACTTTGCGTCTTATAACAACCCCCTGAGGCAGGTGCTATGCTTAACATTATTTCTTATTTTACAGAAGTGACTTGCGGTCATATAAGCCAGTGAGCGTCAGAGATGAAGTGGGGTGGAAGCCCAATTTGGTATTCCTGATATGCCAGGTATTACAGATGTGGAAATGGAAAGAGAACTGGAGTGGAGTCCAGGGACCTCAGTTCAAATTCTGATTCTGCCTGAGTTCTCTCTAAATAAGTCACTGGACCTCTCTGGGCCTATTTCCTCATGTATAAAATGAAGGAATTGGGTTCAAGGAATCCTAAGGTTGCTTGCAGCTCTAAATGTAGGATCCCATGACTCCAGCCTCCAGCCCCAATCTACTATGTCTTGACTCTATAATTCTAAAGATGCCTTTCAGGAGTCCAGACTGTCTCCTCAAACATTATTTCTATCAGGCCCACTGTTCTAACATACTAACCAGGGGCATTTAAGCATCCCTATTAAATTAAAAGGGGATGGCAATGAGCAAAGCAAGGCTGCCTAGACAGACCCCTATCACAACTATACCTCATATATTGCATCTCCCCTAGTACCCAGAATTGAGCTCTGCATATAGTAAGTACTCACTAACCGCAAGCTTTTGTTATCATGCTAAGTTATGGTAAACTCACTTTGAGAGAAGTATTAACAAGCTTAGGGAAGCTAAGAGGCATAGTGGATTAGGCACCAGCCCTGGAGTAGGAGGACCTGAGTTCAAATGTGGTCTCAGACACTTACTAGCTGTGTAACCCTGGGCAAGTCACCTAACCCTGTTTGCCTCAGGTTTTCATCTGTAAAATGAGCTAGAGAAAAAAAAAAAAGGTAAACTACTCCAGTATCTCTGCCAAGAAAACTCCAATTGTGATCAGAGAGTCAGACACAACTGAAAACCACTCAACAACAAAAACTGACAAGCTTGAGTGCATCCAGAGGAAGGTGCCCATGGCAATAAGGGAACTCCAAACTAGAGGTGTCAAACACACTACAGGCAGCCCACAGCACTCCCAGGTGTGGCCAGAACCAGATTAAAATGTGACTGGGAAATATTTCACAAAATAAATGAAAATACACTAAAACATAGATTTACCTTTACATTTTAAAACTAAGTCACTATGCGGGCCTCAGGGATCCTTCTGTATGGATTAGAGTTTGACACACTGCCACAACTGTATCATAAGAAGGCACAGATTAAAAAAGAATCGGTTTAGACTGGAGGAGGGAAGGTATAGGGGGAACAAAACTGCTGTCTTCAAACACATGGAGGACTGTAATAAGGAAGAAGGAGCAGTTTCACTCTGCTGGCAAGTGTGAAGGGGGATGCTCAGAGCTAGGGGCAATAGGAGGAAGTTACAGGGGGAGCTTTTAGCTTGATCCAAGAAGAAATCTCTAATAATAAGAAGTAGTCAACAAAAGAAAGAGTAAGAAATAAAGCGTCCTGTCACTGGAGGCACCAAAGCTGAGGAAGGATGCCAGCTACTTCTCAGGCAGAATTCAAGTAAGGGCTAGTTAGCCAACGTCTATAGTCCCCTCCAGCACTGAGATACTAGACTCCAAGTAGCCAAAATGACTTAAAAATAATAACAACAATAATGATAATAGCCAGCAGTCGGCAACAACAGCTAGCATGTCAACAGTACTAAGAGTTATATCAATAACAAGAACACCAGCTAACATATCAACAACACTAACAACAATAATAGCAACTAGCGTGTCAACAACACGAACAACAGCTAGCGTGTCAACAACACGAACAACAGCTAGCGTGTCAACAACACGAACAACAGCTAGCGTGTCAACAACAC
>CM053582.1:154752887-154794946 GCA_028627135.1 Pseudochirops cupreus | reverse complement strand
AAAAAAAAGAAAAAGAAAAAATAAAATAAAATTACAGTTTGCATTTATAAGGCACATTAAAGCCCTTTACACATAATAGCTTACAGTTACAAAGCCCTTACTATGTGCCAAGTGCTTTACAATTATTATTTCATCTGGCCCTCACAACAACCCTGAGAGGTAGATGCTGTCATTTTTCCTATTTTACAGATGAGGGAACTGAGTCTGAGAAAGCAACTTGCCCAGGGTCACACACAGCTAATAAGGGTCTCCACTATGCTGGAGAAGTCTTAGCAGAGCCTCGGTGGTACAGGTAGTACTCTCAACAGTAACAGTGTAGTTATCCTAAAAGGAAAGAACAATTATTATCCCCATTTTACAGACTTGCTTAGCGAGTATCTGAGGGAGGATCTGAACTCAGGTCCTCTGACTCCAAACCCAGATTTCTACCCACTGTACCACCTTAGCTTGCCTGCCTTTTTCAGGTTATTATTACTATTCTTCATCTCATTTTTCTCATCTTTCTAAAAAGAAATGGTCCTGAAACAAGTCTCTATTCTACTACTACTCATTTCCATTTAATGTTCTGTGGACTATTGTATATGTTGATAAAACAACTGCTTGTTTTGGCTGAAGAAATGCCCTGGGGTATAAAGCTCATCTTCTGTAGGTTCTCAGGAATCCTGTTAGGGAAATCATCAACCCTGAAGAAGACAGCCTGGCAAGGAGGACATGGAGCCTCACCCTATTCCAGTGGCTTTGATTTCTTCTCCTAGGTTTCTATCATTTGAAAGCTGCTCATTCCATGAAGCATGGAGGTTATGAGTCTTTGGTGTGACAACATCTGTGATCACTAAGATACCTCACAGGGCTATCATAAGGTTCTGAGATAATGGAGAAAAGGAAGAAGTCATCCTTTCTTTGTTTGGCTACAGGGAGCAAATTCATCTTGGGATGGAGGAAAACGGTGTAACAGTTTAGGGTCAGGAAGTTCCTAATCAGTGCAAGACTTTAAATGGAGGCTGGAAGAGCCCCAGGCCAGAATGCACTAGAGGGTTTTATTACTCAGATACTAGGTGCCCTGGATGACCTCAGAAGCCCTTTCCCACTCTCCAGGATGTTGTAATACTTTACCTTTGTTTTATGAATTACAAAAGACAGGCTCCAGATCTCTGATTTCACTGGTGACAGAACTCACAAGAAAGGAAATTCCCCCTACTAATAATGCACGATCACAAACCTTATAAGTGTCCAAGGCTGAACTTAAACCCAGGTCTTTCTGGCTCTGAGGCAGGCTCATCATCCATTGAACTGTCCTGTTCAGATTTAAGATTTGCATATTTTGAGTGGCTCTCACCATTACTGGGAGGCAGGCTAGGGACCATTACATGTACCCCTTGGAAGGCTATAAGCTTCCAGAGGACAAAGCCAGTATTACTCATTCTTTGTCTCCTCATCACAAAGCAGGGTGCCTTTTAATATATGTGTGTTCAATTGGAAAATCTGTTGAACCAACTGTTACTTTCTGGAAGGAACAGGTTTTTTTCTGTGACTTTTAAACTCAATTCAGTAATACCATGAGTGGGGTACACTCTCTGCACTCTCTGTGAAGACTCCTCAGAATGAGAAGGAAGAGAAACTATCTGGAAACCAGAGATAGACTTTTGTAAGACTGGACAGACCTGAGTCCTGGGTTTACACAACCTAGGACCCTTCCTGCCTTCCCTTGTTGTCATTAGCTTTAGGCCCTTTTTCAGGAGTTTTTGACCTCCACCCTTCCTTGTGACCTTTTCCCCTCCCTTGCTTTGGCGCTTACCAAATAAGGCTATGGATGATACCTTGGCTTCCTGTCCCACCTCCCTGCCAATAGGAGATAGTGGCAGGCTTCTTTGTTATCCACCATTGGGTTAGATTTCCCGCCAAGACTGAGAGCCCACCTCCCAGCCAAAAAAGACAGTGATAGGCTTCTTTGTTACACGCCACTGGGTTAGATTTCGCACCTAGACTGAGTGCCTGCCTCCTAGCCAATGGGCAAAGGGACAGCCAGGGGGAGGGGGCTTCACCGCCTTAGGGTATAAATTCTTGTTCCGTCTTTTGTAACAGACCTCCTCTCCTTGATCCCCGCTATGGAGAGGACCGCCCTCTTCCTGTGGGGGAAGAGAATAAAACTTCATGTTCCTTCCTCAAGATGCCTCTGACTTTTGATTTTTCTTGGGTAGAGGATTTTTGGGGTCCCTGTACCCCACATGACCATAAGAAATGACAACAGGAGCAGTTTCAAAGAATCTTGGGAAGATTTAGATGAACTGATGCAAAATAAAGTGAGCAGAACCAGAAGAATAACTTACATAACATTGTAAACACAAACAATTTTAAAAGACTTAAGATTTTTGATCAAGGTAATGATCCCAGGGAACTAATGATGATTGCAAACTATCACCTAAAAGAGTGAGGATGGACTCAAGACCCAGAATGAGACATATTTTTGGACATGGCCGTTGTGGGAAATGTTTTACCTAACTATGCATGTGTGTTACGAGACTTCTGTTTTCTTTGAGGGAGGGGAGTATCAGTCAGTAAACATTTATTAAGTGCATACGATGTGCCTGGCTAGGCACTGGACAATGAGCTATGCCACCTCCTAGAGAAAGGTAAAGATGAGGGACAAGAAAATCTGAAAACAAAATCAACTGGAAATATATCTATTAAGTAGCTACTATGAGCCAGACACTGAAGAGGAAACAGGATTAAGTAAGATAAGTTTCATGTCCTCAAAGAGCTTGTGATTTAAGAGAATAATATATTTATGAGAAACTTCACAGCTTACCAGTTAACTTACCACTTACAAATAATTTTATTGTTTCCAAACTCTTCACATTTGCAGCTCAGTTTATAGTTAAAATGCAAAGTGGAAAGATCACTGGACATACACCAGCAGATACGGGTTCTAGCTCCAACTCCAATTCTTTCTCACTGTGAGACCCTATGTAATCATTTTATGTCTCCAGACGTTAGTTTTGTGCTGCATAAAATGAGATGACTGGATTAAATAACCTACAAAATCCCTTCCAGCTCCAGAGACTTAGGGTATGACTCACTGACTACTCATTCTCCAGCCATCAGTTTGCTTATCTCAGGATAAATTGTATTTGGCAGCTAGGCGACACCATTGTGCTCAGAGCACTGGACCTGAGTGCAAATCCAGCCTTGGACATTTACTGGCTATGTAACCCTGGGAACTCATTTCATCTGTCTGCCTCAGTTTCCTCAACTATAAAATGGGGATAATAATAGCACCCATCTCCCAGGATTGTTGTGAGGATCAAATGAAGTAATATTTGTAAAGTGCCAGCTATTATTCCCCCTAATATAAGTGCCAGCTATTATTGCCCCTAAAAGTGTAAGCCTCTTAAAGGCAGGGACTGTATCTGAGCATAGCTAGTACCTTAGAGTTTAATAATGTCAGTTTAATGGGACCACAACACACGGAAGTTTACAAAGCCCTTTAAAGCTTCCTTTTGCATCCTTATCTTCCTTCATCTTTCCAATTACTATTGGAGGTCACCAGGGCCAGGATTATCATTATACCCATTTTACAGAAGGGGTAGGGATAACTGAGTGAGAGTTACTTGCTCCAGGTCCCATGGCAAGTCTCCTCCCTGATTCAGAGCTCCTTACATTACAGGAGAAATCCTCAAAGTAAAACCCTTTCAGGGGGTCCCTGGGGCTATTTTCATAATACTAAAAGATTTTAATTTCCAATATGGTAAATATCAGTAGAGTTAACTCACATAAAGACAATCTCTTAGGGGTGAGGTCCTCAAGAAGTTTCAAGAGTGTAAAGAGGGTCCTGGGACCAAAGAGTTTGAAAATCCATACACTGACTTCTCATAGACCTGGAAGGAATTTGAAAACAGAGAGCTACAGCACACAATTCACAAGTCCATAGTATTTAAAAATTTCCAAAAACTTTAACCTCACAGCAGCCCTAGGGGGCAAAGCAGGTATAAGAATGACCCTCCTCATTTTACAGATAAAGCTGAGGCTCAGATGAAGTGAAGTGATTTGTCCAGGGATCATATTTTCTATGGTACTTTCAGGTCTACAGTTACTTTCCTTACAAGAGTCCTGGGAAGTAGAGGAAGGGCCATGAGGGAAAAAGAAATCCTGCCTCCATAGATGTAAAATGAGAGTAGTCAGAGCCTGCAAATCATGAAATGAGGATCAGACATAGAATTCAGAACTAGAAGGGACCTGGGAGATCATTTAGTCCAATCCTGTCATTTTCCTGAGAACTCCAAACAGGGAAATGACTTGCCCATGGTCATATAGGTAGTTAAGTAGCAACACCAGCAACTACAATATTGTGAGTTTCTAAATGTCTCCCCTTCTTCCACCAAACATCTTTCCCATTTGTTTCCCACAACAGCCACCTCTCCCATCTGCCCTGAAATCCCCATGATTAAAAAAAAAAGCACCCCCAATACTTTGGGACAGAACCGTGAAGGTGGAGGGTGGTCTCTCATTCTGTTACAAAGCACAGATTTTACCTGGGAAGGAACAGCTCAGATCAGAGGGGAGAGGATCCTCACGTTTGCTCCAGGCCAGAGAAACAAGCTTGAATGGCAGAATGTTTCCTTCTAAATCTGCCCAGACCGAACCTCTGAATTCCCTCTTATTGCCTTCCTGGCAATTACCCAGCTCCTGAGGCTGAATCCGGCAAATAACGAACTCATCAACAGCTTCTGGGCCAATTTTAGCAATGTCATTTTTAGGCAAAGAAAAGTTTGCTTTGGTGACTGGGAGTGCTATTCTGGGTCTGGCATTCACAGACAGATTCATGCAAGAAAACCCTGGTGAGGGAGAAGGGGGTTGGGATGAGGGGCACAGGGAGAGGAGGAAGGGATCGAAAAGAGGGGCGAATGGCAGGCTGAGGTTTAGAGAGGTCACTGTGTGGTAAATAAACCTTTTGCAAAGTAATATATTATTAACTCCCATGAGGAAGAATTTAACATTTCTGCCTGGGAAAGGCAGCTGAAAAAGAAGGATCGAGGACAGAGCTAGAGACTAGCCTAGGGTCTGGAAGTCCTGGATGAATCCTGGTTTTGCCACTAATTTACCGTGTGACCTGAGAGAAGTCACCTCCCCGGTTGGGGCCTCAGTTTCCCCATCTGTGAAATGACAGGATTGGGCTAAGTGACATTCAGGTATCCTTCCAGACTCTCACCATGATGCAACAAGTGGAGCATTCACGTACTTATAACCATCTTATTTGGGGGGATGTGAACTAACCAGAAATAATGATGAGTCCTGTTAGAAACAAGTTCCTCTGTGGTGGGAAAAGGAGACAGCATAGTACATGGGGAGAACCGAGTATGTGGAGTCAGAGGCCCTGGGTTTGTCCTAGCTATTATCTAGTATTTACTACACAGCAGATATTATTCACTACCTACTAATATGTTGTTCAATCGTTTCCGTTGTGTCCCACTCTTTTTTTTACCCCATTTGGGGTTTTATTGGCAAAGATACTGGAGTGGTTGATCATTTCTATCTCCAGTTCATTTTACAGATGAGGAAACTGAGGCAAAAAATGCTAAGCAACTTCCCCAGGGTCACACAGCTAGTGTCTGAAGCTTGATTTGAACTCAGGAAGATGAGTCTTCCTGACTTCAGGTGCAATACGCTATCCACCATGCCACCTAGCTGCCCTACTACCACTCTCCAAGTATTATCTACAAGTATTATCTACACTTCATGCCTCCGGATCTCAAGTACTTTATTAAACAAGTGGGATTGGACCAGATCACCTCTGAACTCCTTCCAGCTTTAAATCTATAAACATCTTCCCACTTTAAAAAGCAGTCCTTTCTTCAACAAGGAATGAGAAAACATATGTCTTTAAGAAATCTTTGACCAGGAGGAGAATGGAGAATTTGACTTAACTATCCACACAGGGAAAACCAAGTGGATGAAGAATGCCTATGGTCCAGACTGTTTTATGTAGTTAGATGGTCCATGAAACTGGTTCATCAATACAAAAGTCTTAGATAAACACTGAAGATGGATAACAATTTAGACCCAGAAGTTAATAAAAGGAAGAAGGTAGGTTTGATAACATTTGGGAATTTTCATAGTGTTCCCAGTGACATTACAAGTTTCTTTTTTTTTAATTTATAGTTTTAATACTATACCAATCAAATTATTTTTTGAGAGGTAGAACTCTTACTTGGGGAGGAATAACTTCTACCTGGAGAGAATAAGGATGAAACTGGGGCAAATGGATTAAATTCAGTTCTATAAATGTTTATCAAGCACCTATGATAGATAATAAGCCATTCAATGCACTGGAGATACAAAGACAAAAATAAAACAGTCTCTGCCCTCAAGGAGCTTATATTCTAGTAGGGAGTTATGGTATGTTCACAAGAAACACAATACAAGGCGGAGAGTGAAAAGGGCAAGAGAGACCAGAGTAAGTGCCTAGAAGTATTTCAGGACAGAAAAAGCTCTAACAGTTGGGGAGCCAGGAAGGTTTACAGGAGGAAGCAACAGCAGAGTTGAGCCTTGAACAAAAGAGAAGGGTCCAAAAGGGCAAAGCTGAAGGGAGAGCATATTCCAGGTACTAGGGAGACAAAGCTTGTGTGAATGCCCAGGACTAGCATGGGAAGAGGGAGAGAAGAATGCCAAATTTGGGAAACAGATAAAACCCTAGTTTGGCCAGAATATGGAATGCATGGAAAGAAATAACATGAAATCAAGTTAGAAAAGTAGGTCAGAACCAGAGTGTGGAAGGCCTGAGTTTTAGGCTAAAGAATTTGTATTCTACCTTAGAGACAAGAAGGAGTCACTGACGATTTCTAATCAGGAAATGACATGGCCGGACCGGTGCTAGAAGATTGCTTTGGCAACCTTGGGAACCTGGATTGTAGAGGGGAGTAAGTGGTGTCCAGTAAAGGTATTCGCTCCTAAATGACAAAAGGGATGGCTTCAGAGAAACCTGGGGAGGAGGTGTGTATGAACTGATGCAAAGTGAAATGAGCAGATGCAAGAGAACAGTTTATACAATAACAACAACTTTGTAAAAGCAACTTTGAAAGACTTAAGAATTCTGATCAATGCAAGAACCAACCAGCTAAGATTACAGATGACAGATAATGAAGCTACTACCCATTTCCTAAGAGAAGAGGTGGATTCAAGATGCAGAATAAGACATGCATTTTGGGGCATGGCCAAGACAATGACTCTACCCAGAGGCCTACTCAGTGACAGATAAGTCCCTGCTGGCTCCACACAGAGGCCTGCTCAAGGATCTCCATACCTTGGAGAGTCCCAGAAACTCTATTGTATTTACTTCATGCTTCCAGCTCACTTTCCATGGTGCCCCACCTCCCCCTTAGCAACCTTGTCCAACCAAGGATGATACTACCCTGAGACCTACATCTACCCTTCCCTCCCCATATCATTTCTAGTTCCCCTTCATGTTCTGTCTTCCCCTATTAGAATGTAACCTCCATAAGGGTTGGGACTATCTTGTTTTCATATCCCAGTGCTTACCAGTGGGTGACACAAAAAACACATAATAAATACTTTACCTATATCTATTTGGAAATTTGTTTTGCTGGTCTATGCAAAATATAAGAGCTTTGTTTTTCTTTTTCAAAGGGGGAGGAGTCAGAGTGAGAAAATTAATGTTTGTCAATTTAAAAAAATAATTTTTTAAAATTTAGGGACCGGCCCTGGAGCCAGGAGAACTTGAGTTCAATTTGGGATCAGACCCTTAACACATACTAGCCTGCGACCTTGGGCAAGTCACTTAATCCCAACTGCCCTGCCCTCCCCCCTCCAAAAAGAAAAAAAATTTTTTTAAAAACAAAATTATAGCTTCTACTCCAGAAATATTGACTGTCCCACATTCTACTCTCTATCCCACTAATTGGGGGTGGGGGGAGAGGAAGGGAAGAATACCAGCTGAATTTGATGTCAGAAGAACTAGCACAAAAGATATGATCTCTTTGTTATTTACTTCATGGGTGACCTTAAGTCAATTCTGCTCAAGGAGTCACAGTTTATACACCTATGAAATATAAGGGTGAGACTAAATGATCTCTAAAGTTTCTTACAGCTCCAAATCCTATGACCTTCCTTTTGCTTTGTGGAGAACTCTACAGACCTGGTCCCAGTGGGAACTGGGATCATTTAACAGCTCCCATCTGTAACTTGTCAAACACGTTTTCTGAGAACAGAGGGATTCAACAGGCTGAGAGACATTTATCGCTGAGTAAGACATCAGCATAAAGATCCAGCTGGCTGGAACCCAGGGGAGACAAAGCAGACTGGAGAAACCTCCAGAGAACACAGCCAGGACTGGCAAGTCTGACCCCTCTCCCTAACCCAACCCAGAATAACCAGCAAGAATGGGTGCTGAAAATAAGCGTTCACAACAATTCATAAAGTGGCTACTATGTGGGGTGTGCTGGGCACAGCAACAGCTCAGCTGTGTGTGAAAACTCAGAGTAGAGCTCCCATTACGGTGAGGGATAAGAAATGAGAATGACCAAATGAGTGTGCAGGAGACCAGAGAAATCAGGACATGTGTCCTGGAGGAGATGCCATTGCAGTTGAGTTTTAAAGGAAAGAACAGGGAGGAATTCCAAATGCAGAAGGTGAAAGAATGAGTATTTTCTCTGCCTACCTGGAATATTTTCTCTTTCCTCTTCTTTGCTTAATGCAGTGGTTCTCAACCTGTGGGTCGCGACCCTTTCACAGGGGTTGCCTAAGACCATCAGAAAACACATATTTCCAATGGTCTTAGGAACCGAAACACCATACTCCTCTGTCTCCAGGTGGGTCTGCCCACATGCAGACATGCCCACATACAAGTATTAAAGAGTCTCAACATTAGGAAGGTTGAGAACCACTGGCTTAATGAAATCCTACCCAATCTTAGAGTGACAGTGTGATCTAAGGGAAGTACAGAACTCAAAGTGAAGAGACCTAAATTTGAATCCAGTCTCTCTCTGTGGGAGCTAGTTTGATCACCTGTAGAATGAGGCTAATAATATTTGCATTCCTTACTTTAAAAGGGCGTAGTGAGGCTATGCCTTCTAAATCTAAGTGGGTTAAAAAAAAATGTGAGTTACCCTATTAGTAACCTTGAACACTGGGTCTTATAAAGCTTGATTCCTTTAGTCAGAAATAGTTATAAGCAGGATGCTTTCAGAAAAACCGGGAAGACTTATATGAACTGATGCAAAGTGAAGTGAGCAGAACCAGAACATTGTACAGTAACAGCAAGACTGTACAATAATCAACTGTGAAAGATGGCTACTGTAATCAAGACAATGATCCAAAACCATTCCAAAGGACCCGTGATGAAATATGCAACTTCCTGAAAGAGAACTGATGAACTGAGTGCAGTTTGAAGCATACATTCAAAAAATTGTGCAACATAGATAATACAGAAACATGTTTTTATGACTTCATATGTCTAATCAATATCATATTGTTTGCCTTCTCAATGAGGGTAGAGGAAGAAGAAAGATAGAGGGAGAGAATTAGGAACTCAAAAGTTTAAAAAATGAATGTTAAAAATTTTTTACATTCAACTGGAAAATATTTAATGAAATAAAAAAATTTTGAAGACAAAAAAATAGAAATACTCATTCCTTCCTTGCACCTCCAAAAAAACACTTCTAACATACCTTCAGCACTTAAGAGTCATGGTGTTACGGTGTATGGAGTGCTGGATTTGGTACTTGGATACTGACTAGCTGTGTGACCATAGAGGAGTCATCTAAGTACTCTGAGCCCTCATCTGCAAATGATGGGATGGGACTAGATGGCTTCTGAGATCACTCAAGCTCTAAATCTATGGTCCTACAAATTATATCACCAAGTAGAACATTCTGTCTATGTTCTTATCATTATGAAACAGTGAACTCCAGGAGTTTGGTGACTATGGCATATTCATCTCTGCTGCACTTAGTGTAGCACCTGACATGAAGGGGGCACTTAATAAATGCTCGTTCATCGGTTCCATCAGTGCCTCGGAGAGTGAAAACATTTATTACACAGCCTCCGTGTGCAGAGCTTTATGATGGACTCTGGAGAAGATAATGCAATAATTAGGCACTTGCTATATGCCAGGCACTACACTAGGTGCTCTGGGCATAGACTTGAGTAAGACACAGCCCCCTCTTTCATAGAATTAACCATCTAGCAAGGGAGATAAAACACGCACATAGAATTCCAATGCCCAACATGACACATAATTATATTACATGTAGTAATACTACACATAACTCTTCATTTTCCTTCAGCTGCTCTGCTTTGTTTCCCCTCTACAAATATCATGCCTCCCCCAGGGCATGTTCTTCACCTGAAATTTCATCCTCACATGGAGCTCATCCAGCTTTGATATGCGGCACCTTCTCAGCACCTTCAGCTACCTCTCTCTTCTGAGGGGCTACAGGGTGAAACAACAGAGCAATAAACTCTGCCCTAAGCCTTCCTCTAGAACAGTGGTTCTCAACCTTCCTAATGCCTCGACCCTTTAATACTTGTGTGTGGGCCTATCTGCATGTGGGCGGACCCACCTGGAGACAGATAGAGGTGTCTCAGTTCCTAAGACCATTGGAAATATGTGTTTTCCGATGGTCTTAGGTGACCTCTGTGACCCCTGTGAAAGGGTTGTTTGACCCCCCCAGGGGGTCGCAATCCACAGGTTGAGAACTGCTGCTTTAGAGAGGGTTTAGAACTCTATCAGGTAAATGTTTCATTTTCCATCAGCTGCTTGGTTGGTTCCACCCTGCCTTCGCCCTTCACCTTCTTTTTATGTACTGTCTTCCAGATCCTAAGGCCAGTATTCTATCCTCAAGGCCATACTGACTTTCTGAGTACCAGGTAAGAAAATCTAAACTTTATTCAGAAGGCAATAGGAATCACTGAAGATGTTTGAACAGTGATTTTAAGAAAGGTTATTGTACATACAAGAGACAGGGAGGGCGGAGAATGGATGCAGTAAGGCCTGTTAAAAAGTTATTTAAATGGTCCAGGAAGGTGTTGGAAGTCCTATACTATTTTTTTAAATAAATGATTATTGGATTATTGAATCTGGATCCTCTGACCCAGTATCTGTGGTGTCCATGATGCTGAGGAGCCAGGTCAACAGGAAACAGAACCTTTCCCCACAGGTGGCCAGTTGCATATTTATGAAGTGAATGGTCCTACACCTCATCTGTCCCCCACAGTCCCAGCCAAGTGATGATCAGGTTTCCAGTGTGTGGGTGGGATGGCCGTCTTACACAGAGTCTAAAAGGCGTTTGGTTTAACTTTATAGTTTCAGGATACGGAGCATCTCATTGAGGCAGCAAGTTCAAGGCAGGAAACCTGCTTCTGGGGGCCAAAAAAACACAACCAGAAACACTGATCAAGGGGGTAAGGCTCAGTAAGAGAAAAGCAGAGGACTAACAGGTGAAAGAAATGGCCACTGACATCCTATGGTACTCTCAGCATCTCTACATTGGAAAGGACCTTACTGGTCCTAGAAAAAGAGCGGTAAAGTACCCAAAAAGCAGTTAAGCCAGCCCCAATCCCACTGGGAATCCCACTCTTCAACATCCCTGGTAAGAGTTAAGAATGGGTAAACTCACTACTGTTTAAGGTGGCCAATTCCAATTTTAGAAAACTCTCATTATTATAGAGTTTTACTTTCTAGCGAGTTAAACTCTGCATCTCCAAAGACTCAATCTGGAAAAATTTCCTACCCAGTCTAGAAAGCTACCCCGAAAGACATTATCTGGAATCTACCTGAACCTATCTAATGACAAGCAGCCAGGTGGCACAGTAGATAAACTACTAGGCTCAGAGTCAGAAAGATCTAAGTTCAAATCTGGCCAAAGCCACTTACTAGCTGTGTGACCCTGGACAAGTCACTTAAACCCTATTTGCCTCAGTTCCTCATCTGTAAAATGGGGACACACAGGAGAGGGAAATGGCAAACAACTCCAGTATCTCTGACAAGAAAACCCCACAGAGAGGGGTGGCTAGGTGGAGCAGTGAATAGAGCACCGGCCCTGGAGTCAGGAGGACCTGAGTTCAAATCCGACCTCAGACACTTCACACTTACTAGCTGTGTGACTTTGGGCAAGTCACTTAACCCCAATTGCCCTCCAAAAAGCAAAAAACAAAAACAAAACATAGACTGTCAGAGCTGGGTGGCGTCCTAAGAGCTCATCTAATTCACCAGCCTCATATTTCAGAAGAAGACAGAGAAAATCATAGAAGGTCAGTGACTTGCCCAAGGTCAGAAAGCAAGTGTGTAGAAGAGCCAAGTGTGGAAGCCAGGACTTGTGACTCCCAGGCCATGCTCTTGCTACTTACTTAGAGAGAGCAGCGGAATCAAGTGAAAGGCACCGTTGTTTGCCATGACCACACACACCTAAAAAGGACGATGTTATTGCTCTGATGAACAAAACACTGTTTCTTACTAGACTTTGCTCCGCTGATTCTAAGTCAAGGAACAGCTCCAAACTGGAGAAGGTAAACAGGGCTTCAGGGTACAGTCTTAAAATTAACTTTGCTAAACTTCTTCCTTTATGGAAACAGTTTCCCCATTCAGGCAGGAAAATACAGACAGACTATGCTTTGCACGACTTCATATGCATAATGGGTGTCACATTTCTTGCTTTCTCAGAGGGAGAAAATTTGAAAATGAAAATTAAATACACACACACATATGAAATATGTACCAAAAGAAAAAATAAACTTAGAAATATTTTTTAAAAAGGAAAATAGTCAGAGGAAAAATTCCAGGCCAAATCTTTCAGTGTCACTTTGAGACAAACCAGATTATGCAGAGCCTGACCAGAACAACCCAGATGCCAATATTTCACTATGGGGCTTTATAACAACCTAGTCTGGAACTAGAGCTGTTTCTTTCATCCATCCATCCATCCATCCATCCATCCAGGGAATATATAATGAGAGCCTACTACAGATCTAGCACTGGGCAAGGTGGGAGAACCAGCTCCAATCCACCCTTCAAAGCACCAGTTCAAGTCTCAGCCCCTTACTGCTCCAGCTTATACTGATTTCTGCTGGCACTTAAAAATACCCTTGCTTTAAATAGGACATTGATCTTTAATTGATGTCTAAAAGTCTCTTCTAATTAGACTGTGAGCTGCTTGAAGATAGGGAATGTGAATTCTCATTACCATCATTATTATCTTAACACTGTAAAAGAGCAACAATTTCACTGATCTGGGCATTTCTTCCACTGATATAGTTCACCACTCATCCAGGCAATTCTCATCCAGGTTTTCTAAAAGATCCTCTGTAGAAGGTCTAACCAAAGAAACCTTCCTGGGGCCCATGGGATCAAGTTCTGTTCTCGGGAATATAAATGTACCTACGTGGTACAAAGAAGGAGAACCCTGGCTTAGAGCCAGAATACCTGAGTTCAAATACTAGCTCCTCCCTTAAGGTCAATTAATTGTCAAGTCATTAAATTTCTTAGTTTCAGTTTCCAAATCTGTAGAATGGGATTAATAATACTTGGAAGAAATGCCACACACAGTAAGAGGCATTAGGTTGAAGTGAACAGAGAGCTGACCTCCAAGTCAGGAAGATCTGGCCTGCCTCTGCCATAAACTAGCTATGTGAGTCTGGGCAAGTTGACTCCTCAACACCCCCTGGCAACTCTCTAAGACAATGAGAAGCTGGGTGGTGAAGTAGATAGAGTGCTGGGCCTGGAGTCAGGAAAACCTGAGTTCAAATGCAGCCTTAGATAAAGATTTGCTGTGTGACCCTGGACAAGTCACTTAACCCTATTTGTCTCAGTTTTCTCATTCGTAATATGAGCTAGAGATAGAAACGGCAAACTACTCCAGTGTCTCAGGCACGAAGACCCCAAATGGGGCCAGAAAGAGTTGGATACAACTAAAAGGACTGAATACCAAGAAAACAACACTTCTGAGGGTGGTTGTGAGATAACACTTGTAAAGCGCTTAATACAACAGCTAACACACAGCAGGCACCATGTAAAAGCTTATCCTCTCCCTGCCCTTCAAAAAGGTTGCAGAGAAAATGCCCGTCTACGTTGGTAGAGAATGTTTCTCACCAGAAGCTTCCTGTACTAATGAAAATACAGTCCTAGTCAAAAAGAAAGATGAAGAAAATAACCCCACACAGGGCTGTGAGTAAATGCTCTAAAATCTTAAAGCATCACACACATATAATTATCATAGAATTAATTCTTAGAATAATTATACTACTTCTGTATTGCCCACAGCGCCTAGCTCATAGTACGGATCACACAAATGCCGAGGGATTGGCTCATTAACAATAATAATAGCTGCCTTCTATGACATTTATGATGAGCTATTAACATACAAGCAGGCTGCCAATGGGAAACCTTTCCCATAAAAAGAAAAAAAAAGTCTAAGAATTATTTTATTTCCAAAGAGTTTAGGATTCTAAGTTTTAGAACTTGAAGGAACCTTTGAGATCATCTAGGCTAGGAATTCTCCTTTTGTGGGTTTGTGGACCAGGTGAAGCCTATGGATACCTAAAAAATGTTTTTAAATGCACAAAATAAAACACATAGGATTACAAAGAAAACTACTGAAATACCGTTAATGAAATTTAAAAAAAAAACAAATTAACAGGAAATGACAAGGGAGTGGCTTCAGAAAAACATGGCAAGACCTATATTAACTGATCCAAAGTGAAGTGAGAAGAACCGAAGAAGAAGTACACAGTAGCAGCAATGTTTTCATGATGATCAGCTGTGAAAGACTTGGCTACTCTGATCCAAGACAATTCCAAGGACTCATAATGAAAAATGCTATCCACCACCAAAGAAAGAACTGATGAACTCTCTGTACAAATATAATTTTCTCACTTTCTTTACTTTTATGGCTTTTAAAAAATACGGCTAATAGGGAAATACATTTTGCATGATTTCACATGTATAACTGATATACTGCTTGCCTTCTCAGCAAGTGGGGAAGGATGTGAGAGAACTGGGTACTCAAAATTTAAAAAGAATATTAAAAATAAATTATAAAATACCAAAATGTAAAAAAAAAAAAGCTCACAGACTCTGTTAAGAACCTCTAAATTAGGTCAACCCTTTCAATTTATAGAGGCAAAAAAATGAAGGACCTGAGGTAGACATATTGTGATGAATAGGGCTGACATTTGAGCCAACGACTTCTGATTCCAGAACCAATGTTCTTTCCACTACATTTAAAATCTGGTGAAGAAACTTGTTCATGATGTTGAATAGAAAATCTTTACTATCTAGTGGAGATGAGTAGGCTTACTAATCAATTCATCTATCACTTTCCAAAAACTCCTGGCAATTTCCTCTTCCCAGCTGTACGCTTGAAGCCTTTAGAAATGGCACTCTGACCTAAGGACTGGGGATGATGTTCTGGATACAGCTAGGCTCAGATGACTGAACTGCAAATGAATAAAAGATCCAGATGCAACCTGTACTTACAATGTGCAGAGGAGCACAAGATCACAGAAGGGATCTTGGCAATTCATCAAGTCCAAGCACTTCATTTAACAGATGAGGAAACTGAGGTACATAGATGGTTGACCAGGGATCCAAGTAGCAGCTGAGAGAGGTGAGATTTGAACCCAAAGACTTTGGTTGCATTGAGAGTTAAGTGAATTACCCACATATCCAACAGGGTCAAGGGTAGAATTTGAGCCTAGGTATTCCTGGATGCAAGGCCAGGTTTCTATCCATTATATCACATTGCCTCTTATCAATTCAATAAACATTTAATTGATTTGTGAGACAGGGGAACATAATGGATGAAGTCCTGGGTATAGAGCAAAGAAGAACTGAAAGAGAATCCAGCCTCAGATATTTAATAACTATGTAGCATGAGCTCAGTAACCTCATGTATAAATGAGAATAAAGCCCATAGCACCTACCTTGAAGAACTGGTGCTCGCCTCCAGTGAGATAACAGATGGAAAGCACTTCACAAAAGTCAGAAGTACCAACCACAAAGCAGCCATCATGTGTCTGGCACCTCTGCCCCTCCTCACTCCTGCTGAACAGAGCTGGAGGACAACCCATGACCCAGATGACCCAGTCCACTAACAATCTGTGTTCCCTAACTTCATCCGGGTCCTCACTGTAGTGAGGCAGTCCTCTTATTCCTCCCTAATGAGAATGAGGCTGATAACATCTGCCTCACTTAAATCACGAGCAAGTCATCGCCCTCATGATGTCACTGGTTCTCTTCAGGAGTAAGGGACGAACATCAATCGATTCTCTAACCCATTCCCTAAAGAAGCTGTTCCAAACCTCTTCTCTCCTCAAGCCCCCTTTACGCCACCTTTTTCCCTCACCCTCTCACCTGACGACCTTGCTCATTACAATGCTTGGTATATTTTGTTTTTGTTCAGTTATTTCAGTCATGTCCCAAGTCTCCATGATCCCATTTGGGGCTTTCTTGGCAACTATACTGAAATGGTTTGCCATTTCCTTCTCCAGTTCATTTTATAGATGAGGAAACTGAGGCAAACAGGGTCAAGTGACTTGCCCAGGGTCACACAGCTAATAAATATCTGAGGCTAGATTTGAACTCAGGAAGAGGAGTCACTCAGCTGCCCTTCTTGGCACATAATACAAGCTTAATAAATGCTAGTTGACTGACTGTTTTTATAGAGAAAAATTAGGTCACTTTCCAGGAGCTCCCTCTTCTCCTTTTTTTTTTAATACCAGACAATATCTCCCATTTTTCCTCCTTCCCTAGCAAGGTGACCCTTCTCCACAAAACCAATCCCTCTAAATGTGCCTTTGATCCCATCTCCTCCTGTCTTCTTCAATGAATGACCTCTTCTTCAGTCATCCTTCCTCTCTTTTTCTAGCCTCCAATCTTTTCCCTCATCTACTGGTTCCTTCTCTGTCACCTACAAACATGTTCAAGTGTCCTCCACCCTTAAAAAAAAACAAGATGTGACCATCTCCTCGAGTGTCCTTCATCAATCCTCCTTTCATCAGTAAGTAAAATCCTAGAAAGTTCTCTACTTCCTCTTCTTACCCTCCTCTCATTCATTTCTAAGCACTCTGCAATTGGCTTCCCAGCCTCATTACTCAAATGAAACTGCTCTCCTCAATGATCTCACTTGCCAGATCTAATGACCTCTTCTCAGTCCTCATCCCTCCTGACTTCCCCCACAAGTGTAAAATTGTTGATCACCCTTTCTTCTTTTTTTTTGAGGCAAGCAGGGTTAAGTGACTTGCCCAGGGTCACACAGCTAGTAAGTGTCTGAGGCTGAATTTGAACTCAGGTCCTCCTGACTTCAGGGTTAGTGCTTTATCCACTATGCCCCCTAGCTGCCCCTGATCACCCTCCCTTCTTGAATCTTCTCTCTTCTCTGGGTTTTGGTAACATTCTTCTCCCTGGTTTTCCTCTGATGTGGCCAATCAGTCTTTTCTGCCCACTTCTCTTCCATGTCACACTCCTACCCCGGAGCCCTTTCCTGGATCTTCTTCTCTCTAGATACTCTCCCACTTGGTGATGTCATCAGCTTCCATGGATTTTTCATCATTATCTGTATGTTGAGTATTGCAAAATCTATATATCAAGTTGCATATTGTTCCTGAGCTCCACTTCCACATCACCAACAGCCTACTGGACATTTCACACTGATGTCCTATTGAAACCTCAACCTCAACATATCCAAAACAGAATCCATTATCTTTCAAAAAAAAAAAAACCCCACACCTCTTCTGCATTTCTCGATTTCAAGTGAAGGCACCATCATTCTTCTGGTTAGTTAGAACCCCAACTTCAAAATTATCATCAAGTCTTCATTCTCCTTTACACCATATATCCAATTACTTACCAAATCTTGCCATATCTTCCACCACATCTCCTGAATGCATCCCCTTCCTCCATCCATACTTAATTCAGATTCTCATCACCTCCTGCCCTAACTACTACAGTGGCCTCCTAATTGATCCTCTTGTCTTATGTCTCTCCCCACTCCGATCCATTCTCCATACAGCTGTCAAATTGATTCTTTTTAAGTACAAGTTTAACTAGGTCACTCACCTACTCAAGAGACTGCCATAGCTCTCTATTGTTTCTATAATCAAATAGAAGCTGTTCTAAAAGTCTTAGTGCGGTAATAAGCTTTAATAGCCTATGAAATAGCTTGCATAAGCTATCAAAGTTCATCACTGACTTGGGGAACAGTTTGTATAAAATCCTCTACTTGGCATTTAGAGTTCTGCATAATTTAGCCCCAATCTATCTTTCTAAAGCCATTTTATAGTACATCCCAAAAGTCTAAACTTTAATAGCTTAAAACGGCACTAAGACTTTTGGGACATGCTGTCTTAAATACTCCCCTCCCAGAACATTACAGTCTAGTCAAAGGGGTTTTATTGCTTTTCCTTGCATGTGACTGGATGCCTCATCTCCTATCTCTGTCACCAAAGGTGTCCTTTGGCCGCGTCACCTTCCATCTGCACCTGCCTCTTAGAACCCCTTAATCTTTCAGAACTCAGCTCAGGTAACACCTTCCACAGGAAGAATTTCCTGCTTCCCCCCCCACCAACTGCTAGAGCCCTCCCTCTAAAAACTACTTTGCCTTTCTACTGAATATATTCTAAGTATGTACATGTCTACCCCAACAGAACATAAGCCGCTTGAGGGCAGGCATTTCCACTTTTGTCTTTATAATGCGATAGCACAGTGCTAGGCAGATAGTAGGCACTTAATGAATATCCTGTGAATGAATTGATTTTATTGCAATTGAAACACTGAGTCAGTGACTACCAGAGAGCCAGGCCTGGACCTGGGCTCTAAATGAAACTGGTCTCTAAAAACCAAACAACTTAGAAAGGCAGAGAAAGGAACAAAATGGTGCACGTACTCTTATCGCCTGGTAAGATGTTGCGATAAAATCGGTCTTTTTTCTTCTTTTCCTCAGGGTTTGGAGGCAAAGGTTTGGAGCCGTGGTTCAGGGTCCCAGTGTCTTTCCCGCCAGCTCCAATCATAGTGCTGGTGTTTCTCATCGGAGGGGCTGGAGGCTTGTCCTGGATGTCCACACTATTATTGGACATCTTCACAAGGAACCGCTACTACAATGGGAGTCAGGGGAGGAAAGAAAGAGAGAGAGAGAGAGAATTCAACCTCAATATTTTGAAGCAACATAACATGAGTTAAACACCTAGGTGGCACAGTGGATAGAGACCAGACCTGGAGTCAGGAAGACCCGAGTTCAAATCCAGCCTCAGACAATGACTAGCTTTGTGACCCTGGGAAAGTTACTTAGCCCTGTTTGGCTCAATTTCTTCAACTGCAAAATGAGCTAGAGAAGGAAATGGCAAAAAAAAAAATGGCACTCCAGTATCTTTGCCAAGAAAACCCCCAAAAAGGGGTCAATGAAGAGTCAGACATGACTGAAACACTTATGTTTGCACCCATTTTTCCAGAGAGTATGGCAATGTTAATTAATACAGTCAATTGATCAGTCAATAAACATTTATTAAGTACCTACTGTATATCAAGAACTGGGCCAAGCATTGGACTAGACTTGGGAGTCAGGAAAACCCAGGTCTGAATCCCCCCACCAATGCCTTCCATTACTCAACATGAATAATCCCTCAGTTTACCTCCTTGAGAATCAGTTTCCTCATCTACAAAAGGGGAATAAATGACCTTTAGTACCTGTACCTACCTTACAGAGTCGTCCTGAGGTTCAAATGGAATAAGATATGTAAAGAGCTTTGTAAACCTCCTAGCACTATAGAAACACAAATTAGAACCCTTATTCCAGGCCCAGCTTCTGCCCCCCGACAACAGAAAATCCCCACATTTGTGTTGTATGTTATTCTTACACAGCACTTCCCCAACGAACCTCTTATCTGTTCTTCCCAGCAGCCCTAGGACGGTAGCAGGGCAGAGATGATCCCCTTTTGACTGTCTGAGTCTCAGAGCTGAAATGACTTGCTTGGGGTCAAAGTCACTAGCTGAGTCAGACTCTAAAAAATCCAGGTCTTTCCATTCCAAACACAGTGCTCTTTTCACCATCTAGTCTTGTCTCACCTTTCTAAATAACTTTTAGCTGACTCCTTGCTAGGAACTCAAAAGCACTTGGAAACCAGGTCAGAGAGTCAGGAGATGTGGCTTCCATTCCCAACTCTGCCACTGACCAAAGCTGTGTGTGTGTGTGTGTGTGTGTGTGTGTGTGTGTGTGTGTGTGTGTGTGTGTGTGTGTGTGTGTGTGTGTGTGAGAGAGAGAGAGAGAGAGAGAGAGAGACCTTGAACAACGTGTTTTCTCTCCTCTCACTTACAGAAAGGGGATAATAATCTCTGCCCAGGCACCCAAACAGGGATGTAGGGAAGAGTCTATGACAGCTAAAGGATCAGACTGTTTTATAACCCAGCAATCACCACCCTAAAGTCTGCCATTGTGATTACTGTCTAAGAAATAGAAGTGAGCTCAAGCCAGAGAAAGGAGCTATACAAGCCATGGGATGCCTGCCTCAAGAGGGGGTGAGTTCCCTAGTTCCCTGCACTAGAGGCAGCCAGACGGTGCAGTAGAGAGAGTCCTGAGCCTAGGGTCAGGACAATGAGTTCAAATCTAGCCTCAGACAGACACTTCTTGGCTGTGTGACCCTGGGCAAGTCACATAACCTAATTGTCTCAATTTCCTCAGCTACAAAATGGAGTTCATAATAGTGTCTACCTCCTAGTGTTGTTGTGAGGATCAAATGAGACAGCAATGGTAAAGCGCTTAGCAAACCTTAAAGCACCACATAAATGCTAGCAATTCAATAGTTACCTTCGAGCAAAGAATAAAAAGGATTGATCACTTGTTCAAGGGGCTGTGTACATGAAAATGTTCTTTTTGTTGCTTTTCTTGTCTTTTGTATTGAAGTTCAAAATGGATAGAAAAAATTTCTAGGGGCGCCTAATAGAGCACTGGCCTTGGAGTCAGGAGGACCTGAGTTCAAATCTAGCCTCAGTCACTTAACACACACACACACACACACATACACACAAAACTAGCCGTGGGCAAGTTGGGCAAATCACTTAACCCCAATTGCCCTACCTTCCCCCCTCCATAAAGCAAAAAATAAAAAAAATTAAAAATTAAAAAAAAATTTTTTTAAAAAGGTTCTTTGGCAATAGGGAGTTTTAAAAAGAAAGAAAGAAATTTCTAAAAGAAAAAAAAAGATACTGTAGAAGAGATTCTTGGTACGGTACAAGTTTACACTTGATGTCAGGACAGCAGGACAATCATTTATTTCCCTTACTCTAGACACTGAGCCTAAACTCACATGACACACACTTGACTCATATTGAGCTTGCACTGGAATCTCTTGTCTTTTCCACCAAACTCTTTTCCAGTTATAGGTGCTTCATCCTGTACTTTTGCAGTTCCTCCTCTTGGATTCCCATTCAATTTAATCTCAACAGATTTGAGCTGTCATTTTAATCTGTCCCTTTGGGGATCTCTTTGGACTGGAATCCAGATCTTGGGATTCCAAGTCCAGTGCTCTTTCTACTGGGAGCAGAAAACACCCCAACCTAAACAAGGGAAGGAAAGATCTTTGCGAAGAGACTGAAGCAAGATGTTTCAGTGAAACTTTCTGCCCTTTAAGCCCCCTTGCTATGTCTATGTGCCAAGGATTAAGGAGGATGAGCTGCTACTAATGTAGAAGGGCCATGATGGGCAACCCTAGCCCTTAAGCCAAAATTCTGGAGATGTTATTCTGTCCTGGTGAAACGTATGTTCCTGCTTAACAAGATTTCACAACTAATTATAATTGGCTCATGATGAGGTGATGGATTGACCATGCTTTCCCACTACTTCCAGAGTTCCAGGGACCTCTAATAATTTATGAACAACTAATTATACTCAATTATTAATTATGCATTGACTAAATGGCTCTACAGTAATAATCATGAAATTCTACAGGAATGAGACTAATGTTATCTTTCTCCAGGAAGTCTTAAAATCTAAGTAATCTCGGTGCATGCTCTTAGGTCCCAGAAGGAACAGGGAAGTGGTCAGTTATGCTCATTTGACAGATGGAGAAAATGAGACCCCACGAGGTTAAGTGACTTCCCCCAAGCAATTCAGGGATACTGCATCAATAAATGTCTTCACACCAATAAAAGAATGGGGTCTGGGGGAGGAGCTAAGGACCCTCAGACCGGACTAATGTTTAATAGGAGGAACTTCATCAGAGTCTGAGCCAGAGTGGGTATGACTGAAACGGAGGAACAAAGGTTTTTGTCATCCACGTTCCAAGGAAAGATAAAGCTAACATAATACACAAGTCAGGAAAATTACCAAACAACAGAGTTAGAAGGCCTAGAGTTCTAATCTAGAGCTTGGAACAAATCCTGAAGAGTGAAAAAGCTGAAAGGAACCTCAGAAAACTAAATGTTTAAGAATTGATAAGAATCCTAGACTGGAAGGAATCTCTGAAAACTGGATATTAAGAATTGGTAGGGGGTGGCTAGGTGGCGCAGTGAATAGAGCACCAGTCCTAGAATCAGAAGGACCTGAGTTCAAATCCAGTCTCAGACACAACGCTTACTCGTTATATGACCTTGGCAAGTCATTTAACCCCAATTGCCTTGCCTTCCCCCTCCAAAAAGTAAAACAAAACAAAAAAAAAAAAGGGTTGGTAGACACCTGGAAAGACTTACATGAACTGATGCATTGTGAAATGAGCAGAACCAGGAGAATGTTGTACACAGTAACAGCAATACTGTATGATGAAGAACCGTGAAAGACTTAAGATATTCTCAGCAATACAATGATTCAAGACTATCCCAAAGGACAGATGATGAAACATACTATCCACCACCAGAGAAAGAATTGATATTGACTGAATACAGACTGAAGCATGCTATTTTTCACTTTCTTCTTTTCTTTCTTTCTTTCATTCTTTTTGTTTCAAGTCTTCTCATACAAAATGACTAATGCAGAAATGTTTTACATGATTGCACATGTATAAACTATATTGGATTGTTTATCATCTCAAGAAGAGAAGGATAGAATTTGGAACTCAAAAACTTTTTTTAAATGTTTAAAAATTGTTTTAACATGTAATTTGGGAAAAAATAAAATATTATATATACATGCACATGTCTGTATATACACATGTACATATATGTGCCTGTACATATATACATGTGTGCATGTATGCGTATGCATATGTGTATGTGTGTGCATGTATGTATATCTCTCTCAAAGAATTGGTAGGAACCACAGAATGAAGAATGACAAAATTGGAGGGGACCTTAGATGACAAAATGTAAGTGACATTAACAAAGAAAGAGAAAGGCAAATAAGTCATGGTCATCATGGGGTTTTTAATAAAATAAACACATATACAAATAACTATAATATGTTATAATATAAGTGTATAAAAGAAGTATTGGCAAAACCTGGCTACAAGGGCTCTAGAGACCAACAGAATCATTACTGACTTAGGTGAAAACAAAGGTTTCCTGCTGGGCCTTGAAGGATGGGTAGGATTTCAACAGACAGGAATTCCATACATGATAAACACGATGATCAAAGGCATGATAGCAGCATAGCAGGAGACACATTGGCGGAATATTCAGTGGTTAAGTTTGGCTGAATCATGAGATACATGATGGGGAATAATGGAAGATAAGGCTGGAAAGGTGGGTTTGTAGGGGAAAGGTGGAACTTGGATGCCAGGGTAAGGAATTGAACCTCTAGGCAATGGGGAAATACTAAATTTTGTAGAAAGAAACTCACTGTGACCTCGAGTGAATTACTTCCTTTCTGCGGACCTCAGTGTCTTCCTCTACTAAAAGGAGGAGGGTGGACAAAAAGACCAGTGAGTTTCCCTCTAGCTCTGATATCCTCCAATGTGATTCCACTGAGCATCCCAAACTGAACCTTTGTAGCTCTGTGCCCTAATGGACAAGCCTTTGGGGCCAAATACAACAACCTCCCCATCTATGGAGTAGCAGTACTATGTGTAAAACAAACATTCATAAAAACCTGGGCAAAATTGCATCTGAGAAATAAGAAGGCAGAGGGGTAACTTAATAAGTGTCTTCCAGTTATTACACAAAGGAGGATAACCAGCTGTTTTCCATTGAGAACAGAGTAAGGGGTCAAGGGTTTAAAACCATGGGAATAGACAAAGAGTCACAGAATTAAAGTCTGCCAGAGCTGAAAGGGAGCTCAGAACACAAACTATTGGCGAAAGAAGGGGCTTTAGAATGTAGAATATTAAAACAAATAAAGGCAGACCTGAAAGGAGCTTAGAAAATATATTAAGAGATGAGAGGGACCTCGGAACACAGACTATAAGAACAAAGACTACAGTAACTTCTGAAAGGGACCATCAACATAGAATGCTGCCATATACAATATTTGAGTAGCAACTGATCTTAAAATATAAAACGTCAGACTTAAGAGGACCTCTGGAGTCATTTAATCCAAGCTGCTCATTTTACAATTGAAGAAACTGAGTCCAGAAGGAAAAGTTACCCAAGGTCATGCAGTGAGTCAGTGTCTGAGCAGGGACTCAAAATGAGAAAATGCGGATCTCCTGCCTCCCAGTTCAGGCCTTTCGACATCATACTGATGCCTATTTAGAAAGAAGAATTTCTTGACTTTCAGAAGTTATTAAGATAATGAAATGGATTCTAAGGAGCCAAGGTACAGTATGCCTGAATCTTAAGTTCAAAAATGGTGTTGTGTGGTTGAAAATAAAACGGCAAATGGATTCTGAAGACCCAAATTCAAATCCTGGCTTTGCCATTTAACTCCTGTGTGGCCTTGGACAAAGCACTTAACCCTCTCCGGGTCTTAGTTTCCTCAGCTATAAAAGGAGGAAGGAGGAAAAGGATGCTTGAATTAGGTCAGGTGTTAAACTCATGGCTGGAAAGCTAAATGTAGCCTGCCCAGTTCCTAAGTATGGGCCAACCAGATTAAAATGTAACTGGGAAATGTTTCATAAAACAAATAAAAATGCAGTACAAAATAGATAATGTTAATTTGTGATTTTCTATGTCATTAAGCAGCCCACAGGGATATGTTTCTGTTTGAGTTTGATACCACTGGACTAGATGGTCTCTGAGGTGCCTTTCAGCTTTAAATCTATGATCCTCTTCTACTTTCCACAGAAGCTGTTCCAAGGCTCTTCACTTCTAAAGGACTCCCTGACCTCCTCCTCATACCCACCCAATACCTCCCCACCTCCCAAGCTGAGAGCTTTCCGTCCTACTTTACTGGAAAAAAATTGGTCACTTGACAAAAACTCCTTCTTAACCCATTCTCTTCATCTCAAAATCTTACTCTTGACTCCTTTCCCCCATCTCTAAAATAGAAGTGGCCCTTTTTATTGCCAAGGCCAGTCCTTCTACATGTGTACTTGATCCTATTCCCTCCAGTCTTCTCCAGCAGATTTCAATTTCAACTATCCTGTCTCTCAAGTCTTCAATCTATATCAACTGGTTCCTTCCCTGTTGCCTACAACTGGCCTTCTTTATTCCTCATTTATAACACTCTATTGCTAGCCTTCATGCCTTTGAGCCAGCCATTCCCCAAGATTGGAAAGCAGTCCCTCCTTATTTCTGCCTTATAGAGTTCCTCTCTTCCTTTAAGGTAAAGTACCATCTTCTACATGGAACCTTTCATGATGACCTGAAATGTTAGTACCTTCCCTCTCAAATTACTCTGTATTTAAACTCTTTGTATATATTACCTTAATATATATGCTGTAATACTTTTATATGCTATAAAGTTATAATAATGGTAGACCTCAACGGATTCCCTTCAGAATTAGATAAATCTAACAAGAAAGACGTTAAGGACCTGAAAAGATTATCACAAAACTCAGGGATGATAAACCTCTTGCAATTACTGAATGGTAACAGAAAGGAGTTTACATATTGCTCAGCTGTATGTCACTTCACTTCCCTAGCCCTTATCTATAAAATGAGGAAGGTTTACTAGATGACCTTAGAGGTCCTGCCCAGCACCAGAGCTATAAATCTATGACTGTAGAGATGAGTAGCAGTATAGGATTAGAATCTTGGCTCTGACAATTACAAGCTATCTGACTTTAGAAGAAAAAAGAAACAACTCTGCCATGTCTCTGATATTCATCTATAAAATGGGGGATAATAATTCCCTATTACCTACCTCACAAGATTACTGCAAAGGAAAGCACTTGGAAAATCTTAAAGTGCCATAAAGAAACAAGCATTTGCTTCTGCAGCTGCTGTTACTGTTTTTATTCATTTTAAGGCAGGGCCTGGAGGTTTACAGAGGCTTATTGGCCCAATGGAATGCTGCAGTTTGGTATTTGTTGGGGTGGTTGGTTTGGGGTTTTTTTTTCCTGGTATCTGTTTGGCCCATGGCCTGCTACAAAAGCCTTTGGTCCTTGCCCCTGGTTATTACTGGAACACCACAAAAGATATTTCTTAGAGGCTGGAAGGAGTGAAGAGGGGGAGAAAAGGGAAACTTCATACCTTTTTATCGACTCATAGGACCTGAGTCAAAAAGGACTAGGGGTCAAGTCCAACCCCTACCAGAAGCATGAATCATGTCCACAGGGACAGCTCACTGTTATATTTTTCTAGGCTAGTACACAAAAAATACTAGCATTGAGCTGAGTTCTCATCCTGGATTTTCCCTTAACTCAATGGATGACCTTGGGCCGCTCAGTTCAGTAAAACAGAACACCAAGCTGGTGTTCTGGATCAAGCAGTTCCAGCTGTGACCCTTAGCAGATCACCTCTCTCTTGTCTGTTTCCTCGTTGGTAAAATGAAGGGCAAATAGCTGATCCCTAAGGTTCCTTCCAAGCCGAATGTGTCTGTTTCTTGAGCACTTTCTCAATTTAGCCTCAGTTTCTTTTTCTGTAAAGTGGAAACAGCTTCTCAGCTCACATGATTATCCTCAGGATAATATATAATACTGGAGATGAAAGCACTTTGAAGAATCTAAAGAAACTTTCCCAAAATAGAGTGGGCTGCTTAAGGAGGTGGATGGTTTTACCCAATGGAAGTCTTCAACATCACTTGGAAATGTTTAGAAGGGATTGTTGGTCAGTGAGTATGGACTGGACCAGATGGCTTCTGAGGTCCTTTTAACTCTGAGATTCTGTGACTAAAAAAAGGGCATCAGTCTTATGGAAAACATATGGTATTGATGTCTCTGGGAAAGGTCTTGGGAAATGAGGATCTTACACTGAAGTTTGAATCTTTAGGCAAGTGCTGGAAGACTTGGGCTTGAATCTCAGCAGTTCCAGGATTTAAACACAGACCTTTTGACTCCAAATTCATGGAAGAAGGAAGAGAAAAAAAAAAACAGGGAGAAGAAAGAATCGGAAGAAGTGGCAGAGGAAGAAAAGGCAGAGAAAAGAAGAAGGTAGGAAAAGAACGGAAGAAGAGAGGAGTAGCAGGAAGACAGGGAGGAAAAGGGAAGGATCTGGAGGAAGGGAACAGGAATAAAAGAAGAAGGAAGAGGAAGATGAACAGAAAAAATGTTAAGAACAACAGGAAGGAGGAAGAAAAACCAGACAAGCCCAGGCTCCAAGCTGCTTCACAATTTTATGGGTGACTTGGACAAAAGCATGGATGACAAGAGTATCTTAGGAACAAAGCAGGGAGGAATAGTTAACACCATCCTTCCTCATCCTCATAGCAACTACCTTAAGTGCCCAAGTTCAATGCCCAATATATTAGATAACAGAGTTGGGACCCAAAAAGTCTCAAGCTAGAACAATGGGCACAAGTTAATAAGATGAAATGTAATGGGAAGCTTTTAGATACACATGTAAGTTCAAAAATTCAATTTCACAAGTACTATATGGCGGGGGAGGCGTGAGTAACATTTTTTGCATTAAAAATATCTGGAGGTTTGAGTGGCCTACATGTTCAAAATGAGTCAACGGTATGGGGTGGCAGCCGAAAAAGCTAATATCATCTAAGAGTGTTTGAAGAAAAGCCCAGCACCCTATGCATGGGAAAGGGTAGTCCTGTTACATTCTGCCCTGGTCAGACCACACCCAGAGGCCTGTGTTTGTAGACAGGCAGCTGGAGAAAGAACATCCAGAGAAGAAAATGACCTTGAGACCACACCAAGCAAAGATGGGATGAAGGAACTGGGGATGTTAAGCCTGGAGAAAAGAAGGTAGAGGAAGGATATGATTGCTATCTTCAAATATTTAAGTGGCTTTCATGAGGAAGAAGGGTAAGACTTCAGTTCTGTTGCCCTACACGGCAGAACAGAAAACAACAGCTGAAGATAGGAAGTTTTAAATTCAATGTAAGTAAAAACTTCCTAATGATGGTAATTCGCAAAAGTAGAATCTTCCCTAGGGAATTCATAACAGAGAGCATCCTATTTGAACACTTTCAGTGACAGGGAACTCACCACCTAAAGAGGCAACACATTCCACTGTGGGATAGGAAGGAAAGAAACTCTACTTCATGCTTTAATTGGTCCTAATTCTGCCCTTTGGGACCAAAGACATCATTTAAATTCTCTTCCCTCTTAACAACGCATCAAAAGCAACTACCTTATCTCCCCTAACTCTAAACCCCCGCAGTTAATTCAATAGTTCTTGGTACGGCCCCATCTTCAGTTCTCCTTCAGTTGATCCTTATGTGGACATGCCTCAGTTTAACAACATCCTTCCAAAAACATGTCACCCAGAACTGAACACCACACCTCTCCTAAATCAGCCTAAGCTGAAGTTATTTTCAGGTTTTTAGCTTTAGTGATGAAAAGCCTCTCCCAACTGCAGCCCGAGTTTTAACTTATTTCAACTAAGATCTTGCTGAGTTATTGTGTGAAAGTGATGCTCCCAATGCAGCACTGGAAAAGAAAGGTGAATAGGAGGCAGCTCCTGCACTTAGAAAATTTATAAGTCAGAAAGGGAGAGAGAGAAAGCTCACTGGCCCAGTTTTCCATTCAGTCATTCAACAAACATCAGGACCCAACTGTGCACAAAGCCCTTTGTTGGACACTGCAAATATGAGTTAATAACATGATATGATATAGCTCTCAGACAGCTGCATGTCGTGGCAGAAAACCTATGCTGAATCCCAGATCTATTAGTCACCAAGTGGGTGATCTCAGCCAAGTCCCTTCTCTTCTCTGGAGCTCCTCTATAAAATTTTGGGGTTGGCACAGTGGATAGAGCACCAGGCCTGGAATCAGGAAGACTCATCTTCTTGAGTTCAAAGCTGGCCTCAGACACTCAGCTGTGTGACCTTGGGCATGTCCTTTAACCCTGTTTGCCTCAGTTTCCCCATCTACAAAATGAGCCAGGGAAGGAAATAGCAAATCTCTCCAGTATCTTTGCCAAGAAAACCTCAAATGAGGTCACAAAGAGTTAGACATGACTGAAAACAACTGAACAACAATAGTTTCAAAACCTCTGATCCCAGGTTGGGGAAGGGCTGAGAGATTGACAGAATGAGGCCAGGGAAAGTTTCACTGAGAAGGCAGCACCTAAGCTGGGCTTTAAAGGAAGGGAGGGACATCAATAAGCAGAAATTGGGGGAAATGAGAAGACTCACATTTTTTTTTAAATACACAGAATCTCTGTATTGAATAGGACCTCAAGAGTTCATACTGTACAGATCAAGGCAGCATGCTATTGTAGCTGGAAAACCAGACTTGAGAATCAGAAAAATCTGGACTTAAATACAGCCTCTGACACTTGTGAATGTGATAAAGTCACCTAACCCCTCAAGGCCTCAGTTCCTCATCTATAAAATGAAGAAGCTGGATTATAATGCCTCTAAGCCTATGACGCAGTGGTCTATACTCTATAAGCAAGAAAGCCCCCTCTACAACAGGCTTTCTTAATCTTTTAGGGGTCCTGGGCCCCTTTGGTAGCAGTCTGGTACAGCCTAGACCCCTTCTCAGAATCATGTTTTTAAATGAAGTGTTATTATTATTCAGTCATTTCGGTTGTGTCCCCATTTGGGGTTTTCTTGGCAAAGATACTGGGGTGGTTTGCCATTTCCTTCTCCAGATCATTTTACAGATGAGGAAACTGAGGCAAATAGGGTTAAGTGACTTGTCCAGGGTCACACAACTAGTCATTGTCTGAGGTCAGATTTGAACTCAGGAAGATGAATCTTCTTGACTCCAGATCTAGCACTCTATCAACTGTGCCATTTAGCTGCCAAAATGAATATACAGAATTACAAATATATGTGTGTGTATATACACGTACATATACATACACATACACATATGCATACATATACACATACACATACACGTACACATATACATATACAGTCTTCAAAATTAAAAAAGAAAAACACCTTCATGACCCCCTGAATGAGAATGGGTGATAAAGAGTAGGCCAGTTTGGTTGAACTTTGAATATACCAAAGGGAGTGAGTACTTTGAGGCCAGACAGAATCACAGATTCACAGAATCTGAGAGTTGGAAGGAACCTTGAGTAGGTATCTAGCCCAACCTTCATATTCAACAAATGGACACCTAACCATTTCCTGAAAATCTCAATGAAGATTCGAGAATCCACGACTTCCTAAGGAAGGTGCATTCTACCCTTAAGCTTGCCTCCTCCTTCTGGGCCTCAGTTTCCACATCTGCAAACCAAGAGGACTAGAGCAATGAGCCCTAAAAAAATCCCTGCTACCTGAAACCTATTCTCAAATTGCAAATGGCCCAGCTGGGTACTCTAAGAACACAAGGAGGAAATCTACTTCACTGCCCATACAGACCTTAAAGTCTAGTTGGGTCAGCAGAATTGACATATTGAATGATAGATAGATGTAAGTAATTATCATCCAAGGCCTCAACTTCATTCAAGAGGCAATAGGGAACCCTAAAGGTGTTTTAGCAGGGGAAATGACATGATCAGAGTGGTGCGTAAGGAAGACCATAGTATGATCACAGACTCAAAGCTGGAAGAGACCATTTAGGTCTCATTTTACAAATGAGGGTGGTAAATGTCAGAGGTGCAATTTGGACCCAGGAACTCTGACACCAAAGAGTAACTCTTTCCAAATGACTCAGGCAATGGTGTTGAGGGTTGAGTTAGTTGGAAAAGTGGCCTTCACCCAATAACAATAGAAAAAGAACTCTTCACCATTCCTGAAATGCCCATGGTGTGTCTGCTTTTACTCACCCTGATCTTTCCACCTGAAATGTACACCACTCTCTCTACTTGTAGAAATCCTATCTGTCCTTCAAGGCCAATGGTACTTTCTCCAGAAAGCCTTTCTTGATTTCCCATCTGGGTGAGCTGTCTCTTATCTCTAGGAAACACTCCTGGGGTTATTATTCTAGCCTGCCTTATACTAGAATGATGTCTACCTGTCATCCTTCCTACTAGACAGTGAGGTCTCCAAGAACAAAGGTCAATGTCTTTTTCAAGTCTGATACCTCTCAGTCTATAATACAGGTTCTTACACACAATGGGTGTGCAAGTCTGGCCACAGCAAGAAACCAATATGATGCCACACTCTTTCCCCAACCATATCGCATTCTACATTTGCTTGTACAAGCTCTACTTTGTCTCATCAAACAGTTGTCTCCTGTTCTCATTCAGTCCTCTTTCTTCTATCCCTAGGCTGGAAATGTATTTGGTCTCTTCTTCATCTTTATCTGCTATAGTCCCTCCTTTCTTACAAGTCCCAAGTAAAGTGGCACCTCCTTCCTGAAATCTTCCTTGATTTACCCAGCAGAAAGTAACTCTTCTTCTCCCACTTTCTCATGGCATTTTAAAATATTTATTCAAATAAATACTTGGTAAGAATTAGAAGTATCCAAAAATAGAATGGGTTGCCCTGGAAGGCAATGAGCTTCCCAGCACTAGAAACTAAATAACTACTTATTAAGGATACCCAAAAGGGAATTCCTGTTCAGGACCTGGCTGGCCTAAATGACTTCTGTGGTTTCTTCCAGCATTGAGTTCTGAAAAATTGCAAGTGAGCCTGGGGAACTCTCTAGACCTATGAACAATAGTTGCTGCTGTAATCCAGAGGATGATTTCTCCCTCTGATAGAGAAACCCACTCATAGGGCAACCCACTCATAGCATCTCATCCTGTGCCACTCTTCTCGCCATAAATCCTTAAAACAGACGCTAAAACTAGCTAGAGGCTACCTAATATTTTAGCTCCTTTGTGGAGAGACAAAGGCAATACTCAAGATGTCCATCTTTCATTCTTGCCATGTGACCAGAAAATCTTCTTTTTCATTAATATTGCTCAGTTCTTTCAGTCCGGTCTGACTCTGTGTCCCCATTTGGGGTCTTCTTGGCAATAATAATGGAGTGGTTTGCCATTTCCTTCTCCAGATCATTTTACAGGTGAGGAAACTGAAGCAAACAGGGTTAAATGACTTACCCAGGGTCACACTGCTAAGATGTATTCAAGGCTGGATTTGAACCTAGGAAAATGAGTCTTCCCGACTTCAGGTCCAGCACTCTTATCTATTGCATCACCTACCTGTCCCCATTTTCAGTCATGCATGTACTCTTTTGGCTTTTAGGGTGCTTCTCAGATCTAAGCTGTTGGTAGTAATGTATGAGTTAAGTCAATAAGCATTTATTAAGTGCCTACTATGTGCCAGGCATAGCAGGCAAAAGCCATACCTTGTTCTCAAGAAGCTCATAGTCTAATAGGGGAGAAAACATGTAAACGGCCATATGCAAACAAGCTAGAGACAGGAAGAATCAGAGGTGATCCCAGAGCAAAGGCACTATGGTTAAAAAAAGACCAGGAAATGCTTCTTTAAGAAAGGGTGATTGAGTGCTAGGCACTAGAAAGCACTTCATTTTTGACTTGGCTGCCCGTGGTCTTCTGGTCTGATATCACTGTCCTAGTACACACCTTTATTTCCACTAGCCTGGGTCATTGCAAAGGCTTCCATATTCTCTCTCCTTTATACATACTGCCAAATTAATCCTCCTGATGTACAAGCCTATGTTCATCTACAACTCAAAAGCTTCCCAACATTCCCATTGCCTAACAAGGTTGATCCTGGCCCTCCCCTCGAAGGACTCACGGTGATCTGGTATCACCCTACCCTCCTCAATGCCTTCTCACACCATTCACTGAACTGAAGGCTTCAAAGTGATCCCAGAGATCATCTGGCCCAAATTCCTCTATTTATAGGTGAGAGAACAGAGCACAAGAGAAGGGACATGACTTTGCTGAAAGTGAGAGAGCTAATAAACATCAAAGCTTTGACTTGAACCCGGGGTTTTTAGGCCCAAATTCAATATTTTTTTCTACCGTACACAAGCTGCTTCACATGTAGAGCATAGACGACGATTCTTATTTTGCAGATGAGGAAACTTGTGGCTTCAAATGGCCAAACAACTTGCCCAAAGAGACAAAAGGGAACTTGGAAGCCAGCTGCTGCAAGAGAAGCGTGAGGACTCCCCAGGTCATCTGGCTTTAAAGCCAGTCAGAGGCCCTGAGTTCGAATCTCTACTCTGCGACTTATTGCGTGGCCTTGAACTGATACCTCTCTGGGACTCTGTTTCCTCATTTGCAAAACGAGGAGTCTGGAGGAGACCAACAATTCTTAACTTTTTTGAGTCTCATGGAGCCCTCTGGAAGTTTGACGATGCCTATGGACCCCTTTTCTTGGGAAAAAAAAAGTTCCGAAATAATTAACGGAAATGCTAAATTTCAATTAGAGGCCATAAAAGTCAAAATTAATTTTTTCTTCTCCAACTTATTGGAGCCCCTAAAACCAATGGCTCTGTGAGCCCCAGGCTAAGAACTCCTAGACTAGATGAGCACACAGCCCCTTCCAGACCTCAATCCCAGGATTCTGGTACGTCCCCATCCTCTACACTTCCCAGTCACTCACCTGAACTGCCTCTGTCTTTCCTGCCTGCCTAGCTAGGGAGGGCCCACCCTTGCAGTCGGACATGCACGCTGGACCCGACTTCATGATCCTGCCAGCCTGAAGTTGACTTTAAGAAAGAGAGGTGGGGGAGTAAGGGGGTAGAGAAGAAAAATCTGCCTATGTCACACAATTCTGCGATGTGGTGAGTCACAGAGGGAGCTCAGCTCAGCTCAGCACTGAGCCATCCAAATGGCCCCAAGCCAGGAGGAGAAGTTAACATGCTGCAATTGCAACCCTGCTTCTCTTCCAAGTTAAGGATCGTGTGTCTGGCCAGGGCACTGAGGCCGACCAACTGGCTTTTCCCCATGTCATCAATGCAAATTGTGGGTAAGCAATCAAAATCTTAGGCTATTAAGAGCTGGACAGGGCCTTAGACCACAAAACATCAGAGCTGAAAGAGGCCTTAGAACACCGAATGCTGGGGGTTGGGAGGGACCTTAGGTTACAGTATGTCAGAGCTGGGAGGGGCCTTAGAACATAATGTCAGATCTAGAAGGTACCTTAGAACACAGATTGTAAGAGGTAGAAAGGACCTTAGAACACATTGTGTCAGAGCTGGGAGGGACTTTACATGATAGAATGCAGAATGTCAGAGGCACAAAGAATGTTGCAACAGGAAACATCGGGGTTGTAAGAAACCTTAATGCAGAATGCAAGAGGTGGAAAGGGACCACAGAAATGAGGAACTATATAGGATGCTAAAGCTAAAAGATCTTGGAATACATACAATCCACACTCCTGGTTTGGCTGATTAGGAAAATGAATTTGTAAAGAGAGGGGGGGGAAAGAGACCTGCCCAGGGTCACTGAACTTAGTTAAGTAGAAAATACAAGGAGTGGTTCTCCCACCTCCCAGCACAGAGGTCTTTTCATCCTACTAACCCCAGATAAGTGTCCCTTTTTAGACTCAATCCCAGCTAAATTCAGCAGTGGTCAAGGTTCTGGCCTAAAGCCCACGGGCAGTGTGTACCCCCAGAGCCAAACTTTCCCAGGCTCATTCCACAGCTGCTAGTACCAAAGGAACAGAAAAGTCTCCTGGAGTCAAATGACTCATTGGGAAAGGGGGCTTGGCCTGAGTGTTGGGAAGACCCTCCCACTCTTGAGCTGTTTGTTTGATTTTCTTTTTTAAAAAATCTGTCAGCTGTCAAATCATCTATGCAATTCAACAAATCCTTATTAAACACCCCAACCCTGAAGGTGTCCCCAACAAGATCATGTAGGGGGTACAACAAGTAGGAATTCTAACCACGGGGGGAACAGTGGCCTCAGTTTCCTATAAAATAAGAGGTTGGTCTCTTGTAGTTCTTGGTACTAGGACACCTTAAGTACAAACTGCCATGAAATCAGACAAGGGAAAGACGCCCAGGCACACATCTAAAGGGCCCTCAGCTCAAGCAGAGGGAAATGAACAGAACCAGAGGACAACTTATACAGAAACCAGACAAACAGAAAGACAAACAGCTCTGAAAGGCCTAGAAACTCTGATCAATGAAGGCAGCAACCACCATAATTCCAGAGGCCTCACACAATGACGCTCTCCACTCCCTGACAGAGGTGATAAGCACAAAGGGCCTGCGGAGCCAACGAGGGAATTTGTCTTGCTTATCTGTACGTGTTGGCAATAGTGCTTTGGTTCTGCTTTCTTTCTCAATGGGGAGTGGGAGAGGAAGAGGAGGATTTCCGTTAGCTGAAAAAAGGCAACTGGAATCACGATTATTATTGTTATGATTATTGTTAATAAAAGCAATTATGTTTATTGAATTGAATGAGGCCCAGGGTGACTTGCCCAATGTCAGGCATTACGTTGGCCTCCTGTATCCTCTCTGGCTCTGGCTCACACATCTCTCTCACACACTACATTGTGACTGAGCCAAAAATGGAACCCAGGCCTCCCACCTCAATATCACTTGCTTGTGGGTTGGGAGTTGAGAAGGGGGTGAGAAAGGTGAAAGCAGTAGAGAGATTGCAGGTGGTAGTCTACCTGGTCTGAGGAGAAACAGGCCACCTCGCCATAGAAAACAACCTTCCAAGGTTCCTACAGGCTTCTGGGCATTCCTATCCCAAATGCCACCTAATCCTGCCCCAGATCACCAACAGCAAGTCTCCCTATGAATGACCTTTGGAACTGAAAGTCCTTGAGGAACTTAGAACTGGGAACCTGGGCCTCTGTCCAAACCAGCCAGCCCCTAAAGGCTCACTGCAGATTCAGATTGCTCACTGGCTTCCTAGCACTCATTTCCTGTACCCATTTACTCACTCACCTCTCTGCTGGTTCTCTCAAAACAGGATCAAGTCTAGGTATTATAGGATTTAGAGCCAGAGGGGGCCTTATAATAGACAAAGTCAGAGGTAAAAGCTATCTGAATACCATACAGTCCCAACTGCTTCTTTTTGTAGTGAGGCTATAAAGAAGAAATTTGCCAATAAGATCACACACCAGAAAGTGTTTCACTTTAGCTATGAAAATTTATTATAAGGGTTTTCTTTTTCTTTTTCTTCCCAGTAGATGGGGAACTAGAGAGGAAAAATAAATGCTTGATAATTGAAAAATAGTAAAGTTTGATTTTTTTTTAATTATGAATAGGTCTCTTTTGAGGGAAAAAAAGACAGAGCAGGGATTTGAACCCACACCCTTTGCCTCCAAACCCAGTGTTCTTTCACTACACCGGGGTGAGGTGAAAGGTAGCAAGTGTTCAGTGAGGAAGAGAAGGCAATGAACAGGCAAACAGAGATATTGGGGGGTGGGAAGTGCTGAGGCTGGGTAGACACAAAGTTCCCCAGGCATGATCCCAAAAGTCTCTACAAAGAGAAAGTTTCTGGTCAAGAGGGAAGCCTAGGCAGAAATTTCAAGAGGAACTAGTCATCTAGAGTGGCTTCTAAAGAGCCAGGGAGTTCAGCAGTTAGCAGAAATGGGGGTGGGTAATAGAGGACAAGGGGGAAAAGAGGAAAAAGAATGGTGAGAGGAGAAGAAAGTGAAAGGAGGCAGGCAAAGAGAGGCTGAAAGGGGGAATGAGTAAGAAGGAGAAGGAAGAGAAAAAAGAGGAGAATGAATGGAGAGAGAATAAGGGGTACAAAAAAGAAAAGAGAGGGAAGAGGTAAAGGGAGGAGAAGGAATAAGAAATAAAATGGGAGGAATGCAAGAAGAAAAAGCAAGGATAAAGAAGAGAGATAGAGAAGAGCAATAAAAGGTAAAAAAAAAGAAGAGAGAAAGTGGGGGTGGGAAAGATGGATGAAGGAGAGAAAAAAGGAAGAGATGGGAAGGGGAAAAAGGAAAGAGGAAAGGAGGAGCGAATGGGTGACTAGAGAGAATGAAAATGAAGAGGTCAGATAGAAAGGAAAGAGAAACTGGACAAAGGAACTAGAAGGGAAGGGGAGGAGACCCCTGATGGTCTATAGCCATCAAGTGGGGAAAAAAATCAGAGCTTCCATATTTCTAGACCAGGATAATAAAAGAGGAAGAAAAGAATTTTAGAAATGTCCCAAGTCTTTTCCTCTTCTCAGTCTTCTGTCTGTCCATCCCCATATCTAGCCTAGTAGTTCTCAGCAATCACTCACTAGGCAGCGCTTTCAGCTGGTAAGCTCCCTGAGGGCAAGAAACAAGAAGTATTGGGTCTCATTCCCAAGCCGAACATGGCAGCTTCACCAAGCTCACCTAGACCAGACCTTTCCTCTTCTCTTTTGCCATGCCTCCACAATACAAAATATTCAAGTTAGAAGAGATCTTAGAATATGGAATGTTAGTTCTGGAACAAACACTTTTCAAGCTGGGAGAGAATTTAAGGATCAAGTGGTCTGAGGGGTTTCTTAACCTGGCGACCAAGACCTTGGCAGTTTTAAAAATATATATATATTTTGATAACTGTATTTCAATATAATTGGTTTCATATATGACCCAACATATCTTGTTTTATGCATTTAAAAATATGATGCTGAGAAGGGATCCATGGGCTTCACAAGGTACCTAAAGGAGATCAGGATGCAAGAAAAGATGAAGTCTCAACTCCATTTTACATATGAAATAACAAGCCCAGAGAAGCAAAAGGACTTACTCTCTAGGGAAACTTTTGTTCAATAAATGAAGTAATGAAGCTGTAAAACCTGTCAGCTCAGAGCCAAAGAAGGCCAGTTCACCGGCACCAGGACCTCACCACAACCAACATCTTCTTCCCCACCCTCCACCCCAAGTAAAATAAACATCAGCATTCTCAACCTTTCCCTCAACATGAAGTCACTGAGTCTTGAACATGCTTCAGGATTGCCATCTCCAAGCCTGGCTCCATGGAAAGGCACGTAACCTAAGCGATAGGACACCTGGGTCTTATTCCCATATCCATCACTGCCTGCTGGGGGAGAGGGGCCCTAGGAAGTCTGGTTTTAAAGTTGAAAGTGACCTTAAAGATCATTTAGCCTAATCCCCACATCCTGCCAGGGAGAAACTGAGATTCAGAGAGAAATAATTTGAACAAGGTCAGACAGATAAGAGTCAAACTGGCGTTGGAAACCCGGTGCTTACACTCAAAATCCATTGTTCTTCCTCTTTGGCTGGACACTTAAAAAGAGAGGGTGGAAACTAACCCCACCCCAAGTTCTGATCTCACTCCCACCCCCTAAGGAAACTCTTAGCTCTCACAGAATCAATGGTCAGTCAATCTGAAAGGGGAAAATGCCTGGTCTGGGCCCCTCCAGGGACGCAGGGGCCCCCAGCTCCCAGGGAAGGAAGTGGTTTGTGCAAACAGCTCCGGCCAGAAGAGCAGTTCCCCAAAAGCACGGCTTCCCCTTGCCTTTCCCAGGGTACTCTTTCTCCCTACCCCTGAACCTGTGCACACTAGTACTGTAACGGGCACCTGTGCGGGGCTCAGGACAGACCCCACTCCAGGCCAGGTTTTAATCCGTCCCATCCAAGAGCTTACCACGCTAACTGATCTGAGTGGAGAACCCCAAGGAGTCCGCCAATCTGGGGTCATTCCTCAGCCCCCTCCATTCCCGGGGGATTGTTAATAAAGGGACCTCAAAGCTGGATCTGGGGTCCCATTTTGCAAGACCCCTAGGATACCAAGGAGCTGGGGAAAGGGAGAAGTAGCCAACCAGTCCCTCCCGGAGGGACAGCGCACCAACCCCAGCAACAAGGAGATTCTCCAAAGCCTGAAGGTTTCTACCATCCTACAAAGACCCCCGGGCTAAACCGCTGGGGTGTAAGGGCGGTGGTAGCCCCCTCTCCAGTGTCAGAGTGCACCGAGCCCCAGGAGGTTCCCCGCGGCGGCACCAGCCTTTTCCCCTCCCCCCGGGAGGCCCCCGAGGGCTGCCCGCAGTGGGAATTACCTGGCGCAGCTAGGAGCCTGCCCCAGCATGTCCCGTCCTTTTGCTCGGCCTGGCCCAGCCAGGCTCGTACAGCGCAGCAGAAACGGAGGCGGCTCGCGCGCCCCGCGCCCCAGTCTGGAGCTGGAGCACAAGGCGAGGCTAGGTAAAGGCGCCGGCCCGCAGATCTCCCTCTGCCGCAGTCGGCGCACGCGGAGCCAGCCAGCCCGGCTGGCTGCCTCCCTTGCCTAGCCTGGCCTGGACAGGGCTCGGCTTTCCAGAGCTGATGCGCGCTGCCCGCCCAGCTCCAGTTCGGCGGGGTAGGGTTACAGCGCCCAACAGGAGGAGCAGAGTCGTGGTTGGCAAAGGTGGGAGGGGGAGGGGGTGAAGCAGAAGGGGCGGAGGGAAGAGTAAACCATAGACCCAACTGGAGCCTCCTCCTTTCTCCAGCCAACGAGCTGGGGGAAGCAGTTTCTCCTCCCCGCCTCTCCCTCATTCCATCCCCAAGCCAGAATGGACAGAGGCTTCAGCTGGATAAGATTTTCATATCCACGCAAAAGCTGCCCCCAAGGGGCGTGCTTCGGTCTCGCCCAGCAGCACAGAAAACGTGGAAGGACCGCCCTCGGACATCAATTAATCATCAACTTTCTGCCCACCCCAGGAATAAAACTCGATGTTCTTAGGACCCCATTGAAAAAGGCCCCACCTCCCCACCCACTCCCACCCCCCAGTAAAGGCAAGGAGAAGAGGGAGAAACCATCTCTCAATCTCTTTCTCTTTCTGGGTCTCGGGATCCTCCTCGGTAAAATGAGGGGATTAGACACACTACAGAATAACTGAGGTCTCCTTCTGGCTCTGACATTCCTTCTATGTTTTAAGGTCTCTTCAAAGAGCTAACATTCCGAGATTCTAAAAGCACCTAAAGTTATTCATCTCTATATCAACACCACCCCCCACGCCCCAACCCTCAGTACAATGCTGAACACAGCATGCTTGAGAGATGTTGAGTGAACAAATGAATGTATGAAACCAATCACTTCCCCTGGTCCCAGGATCCTTTTGAAGGCAGAAAGAGGGAGAGAGGGAGAGAGGGAAGGATGGGGAGGGGGAGAGAGAGAGAGAGAGAGAGGGAGGGAGGGAGGGAGGGAAGGAGGGAGAACTGGGAGAAGGGGAAAAAGAGTTTGATGCAGTGATAGAAAAAGAACTGTATTTTTACAGTCAAAGATTCAAATCCTAATTCTGCCACTGGGTGACCTGCAAATCACTGCACTTTGGATGACATTCAGTTTCCTCAAATACAAACTGAAGAATTTGAAATGGACCCTCCCTAGTAGTCATTGATCGTTTCAGTTCTAAATCCTTTGAGCAACCCTATGAGGTCAAAGTTGGAGGAGGCAGCCAAGAAATTCATTGTAACAAATATTTATTGATAGGCACTGAGGTTACAAAAATAACTCAGTCACTACCCCCGAAGAGGATAGGTATTTTCTACCAGAGGTGGAAGATGGGGAAGAGGATGCACTATGTATGGCCAATAGTGGGACAAGTCAATGCAAGATAATCTGAGGAAGGAAAAAGCAATAAGTAGGGGAGGAGGAGGAGAGAGAAGGAAGAAGAGCTCAGGAAAGGCTCAGAATAGAAGGGGGCACCTGAGCAGAGCCCTGAAGGAGGCTAAGGTTTCTTAAGGAAGGAAACTGAAAAGCACACCTGAGGAGGGAGCTGGCCTATGAAAGGCATGGAGATGGCATGTCAAATCAGATTCTTATTACCTATAGCCTGCACCATTGAACAGCTTCCCAAACGGTCTCCCTGCCTCCAACCTGTCCACCATATACAGTTGCCAAAACAATTTCCTTAAGGAACTGCTAGATCAAAAACCTTCAGAGGTTCACTGCTGCCTTCGGTGAAAAGAAAATAAGTTCCTTAACCTCAGATTACACGTCTTCCATGATCTGGATCCCACCTACCCTTTCAGCCTTCTTTCACATTATTCCCCTTCAGGAACCATATTTCAGTCAAAATGAACCAATCACTGTTTTCCCCTCCTTGATACTGCATCTTTCTCCTAGTATAGTCACAAGTTATTCCCATTCCTTCTCATTTCCAACTCTAAGAAACCTTGTCTTCCTTCAAAACAACCCAGGTACCATCTTCTTTGTGAAGCCTTCCCTGATCCACCTTGGTAATTTTTTCCTCCTGGGTTTTACTTTTACTATACTTACCTGTGTACATATTGTATCCTCAAGTAGACTCCAAGGCCTTTGACCAGAAGAATTATTTCATTTTGATTTTGTATCCCTAATACCTTGCTGTGAGAATCAAGCCTGCCTGGCAAGTTTTAAAGCATGTGAGCTATTGTTACTGTACACAGTAGGTTCTTAGTAAATGTTCAGTTGAATTTCACTAAACTGAAATAGGTGTGAACCAGACTCTAGAAAGCCTTAAATCTGAGGACTGGGGGAGGAGGCCTTTGTATTACATCTCATGTGGAAGCAGTACAGAACCACTGAGACTTCTGAGCAGAAGAGGAACCTGGGCCTTAGGAAGATTAATTTGGCAGCTGTGTGGAAGGTGGATTGGACAGAGCAGAAGCAGAGTAGACCAATTAGAAGACTTTTTGTCTGTCTCCCTAATGCAAGAGTTCCCACACAGTATAGCAACAGTGAGATGTGATGAAGGCCTGAACAGGAGGATCGGCTATGTAAACAGGGAGAAAGGAAGGGATGCTAAGGAGGTCTCTGAGGTAGAATCCACAGGATTTGGGGGCTGCATGGATAGGGGTGTGGAGAAGGGAGGGCCCAAGGATCTTGAAATGTCAGGGATGATTCCAAGGACTTGAAACCTGAGTGAGAGGCCACAGAAGGATGATTTTGTAGGA
>CM053582.1:154731254-154752387 GCA_028627135.1 Pseudochirops cupreus | reverse complement strand
GTTGTGGAAGATATATTGGGTCTGCCAGGAAGGGGGCCAGTCATGTAGTGAGAATGAGAAGTATTTCCAATGGCACCATACAAGTTGTACATTAGCACATAACTCTGAGATAATGAACAGAACCAAAGAAAGCCTTCCCCATGGTGAGTGGGTGAATCTTCTAATCATGGAAAAAGAGAGACCAGAATCGTGCAAGACAGGAAGGTGTCTGTGTGGTGGTGATCAACAATCTGTATCAGCGAAGGAAGAGCTCATCCAAATATCACAGTTCCAGGAAAGTTTTGCTTTTATTTTTTTTGACTGGCACATCACACATCTAAAATTGAACCTGTTGTCCCAAAGTAGATTACTGGACTTTTATATTAATCCGTGCTAAATCTATCTTCATCATCACAATTGACATGTCTACTGACTTTGATATGTACTCCCCTCCTTGGAGCAAAATGGCAGACTGTGCTGGATTTGGAATGGAGAGGACCAGGGTTCAAATCCTGGCCCTGACACTTAACTACCAGGTCAGCCAGCAACTTAAGCAACTTAACTTCTGATTTACTTTCTTCATCTATAAAATGGGGGAGTGGAAATGAAGGAAGAAGTTGTTCCCAGCTTAAAGCCTATGATCCTGGGATCCTCACAAAAACTCAGTGAGACAGGTAGGGCTGTTTTTATTATTTCCATCACAAAGCTGATGAGGAGGACAGGCAAAATGCCTGCCACAACCATACAGTTAATAGCAGAGGCCAGATTCAAACCAGGTCCTCTGAATTTCCCCTGTGCCATCTCACTCATCAGTTCATATGTATTTAAATCTTGTTTCTCTCACCCAACAGAATCCAGTTAAGTCTCTTCTCAGTTTCATGTCATCCCCAGATCAGACAGACATGTCATCTAAGTCTCCATCCAAGGCATGGCTAACAATGGTGGGTAGAGCAGCTAACTCTTAGTTGTACAGCAGAAAAAAATTAACAAGTTCATACATTACACTTCTGGGTTATTTTGTTTGTTTGTTTTTGCTTTTTGGAGTGGAGAAGGCAGGGCAATTGGGGTTAAGTGACTTGCCCAAAGTCACACAGCTAGTACGTGTTAAATGTCTAAGGCCACATTTGAACTCAGGTCCTCCTGACTCCAGAGCCGGTGCTCTATTCACTCGCCTTCCCAACACTTCTGTTTTAAGAAGTCACCAGGTCTCAGAGGTGGGCCTTCTTTATCTTTTATCATTGTACTGTCTCCTTGCCACCTGACACAAGCTTGGTTGGGTACCCTCATTTGGAGGAGATAAAGCAGAAACAGCTCTGGTTCCGGGGTCAGAGCACATGGGTTCAGATACCATTTCTGATGTTTATTATCAGTGGGAACTTAGATGAGTCACTCAACTAATATCCCTGGGTCTCAGTCTCCTCATCTATAAAATGAGGGGGTAGAAACAGAGATCCTCCAAGGTGCCTTTCTTACTTTTTTACTGTAGATCTAGGATGCTGTGATCCTATGAAGCAATTCAGGGGGTGGCAAGGAGTGTGGGGGGTCTTCTTTAGATCTTACTACTCCATCTGAGGCAGCTAAGTGGTGCCAGGCTTGGAGTCAGGAACTCATCTTCCTGAGTTCAAATCTGGCCTCAGATACTTTTTAGCTGTGTAACCCTAAGCACATCACTTAACTGTTTGCCTCAGTTTCCTCATGTGTAAAGTGAGTTGGAGAAGGAAATCACAAACCACTTCAGCATCTTCGCCAAGAAAACCCCAAATGGGGTCACAAAAAGTCAGATATGACTGAAACAACCAAAGAACAGCAGCTTCATTTAGCTGGCATCAGATATTATCTCTGTACAGATGACTTCTCTAGCCCTGATCACTCTCATGAGCTCCATACTTGCATTACCAGTTGCCTATAGGACATTATAGGAGTTGAATGGTATAGTGAGATAAACTGAACTTGGGAGTCCAATGCCTTGTGTTCAAGTTTTGCCTTCTTACTTGCTGTATGACTTTGGACAAGTCACTTAACATCTGTAAAATAAGGAAATTGGTTATACGATCTTTAAGGTGCTTTCAATCTCTAAACTTATGATCCAATGATCTTTAACTGGATGTCCCATCAGCAGTTCAAACTCAAGATGTCTAAATTCAAGTTTATTATCTGTCTCCCTAAGCCGGCTCCTACTTCTAACTTCACTCTGTCTATAGCATCATCATCATAATGAACAGAGTGATGAGTTTAGAGTTGAAAGGCTTTGATTCAAATCCTGCCTCAGACAATGTGAGACCCTAGGCAAGTCACAACCTCTCCTGGCTTTAGTTCCTTATCTAAAACATAAGGGGATTGCATTTAAAATAAGTACAGGATAAATAAAATACAAGTCTACCCACCAAGATACACACAGGTATTATGGGAATACAACTACTCTTTATGTAAATAAAGATACACCTAAATAATTGGGAGAAATACTAATTGCTCATGAGTAGGCCAAAACAATATCGAAAAATTTAAATGCAACCTAAATTAACGTACTAATGTAGTGTAATGTTAAATGCCATGCCAATCAAACCATCACAAGATTACTTTACAGAGTTTTAGAAAAGGAATTTATCTCGGGGCGGCTCGGTGGCACAGTGAATAGAGCACCAGCCCTGGAGTCAAGAGGACCTGAGTTCAAATGTGACCTCAGACACTTAATACTTACTAGCCGGGTGACCTTGGGCAAGTCACTTAATCCCAATTGCCCTGCCTTCCCCCCTCCAAAAAGCAAGAAAAAAAAAGAAATTTATCCGGAGGAGCAAAAGGTCAAGAACTGCCAGGAAAACAATGAAAAAAAGTGGAAAGGAAGGGGGCTTATCAGTATCAAATCTCAAACTATATTGAAACAGAGCAATCATCAAAATCATTTGATACTGGTTAAGACACAGACTGATCAGTGAGACAAATTAGTTACAGAAGCAAATAAATAGTACCGAATGTCTGAAAAACGCAAATCAGTTCCTGGGGTAAGAAGTCACAATTCAACAAAACTCTCCGGAAAATTAGAAACCAGTCTGGCAGAGAGTAGGCACAGGCCAGCATACCTACCATGTAGCAACATGAGACCCAAAGGAATACATGACCTAGACAAAAAGGATGGCATCATGGATAAATGAGAGGAGGACATTTTTGCATCTATGAATGGGGAGGAGTCCATAACCAAATATGGGATAGAGAGGATTATATGAGATAAAATGCAAAGTTTTGATTATATAAGATTAAGAAGTCTTTGCACAGATAAGACCAATGCAGCAAAATTAAAAGGTAAACAAGTAACTGAGGGGAGAAAAATCTTTGCAGTAAGTTTCTCTGACAAACTGAAATATCTTATTTCCAAGATATATGAAGAACTAATTCAATTTTATAAGAATAACAGTCTTTCACCAATTAATATTTGATCAAAGAATATGAATAAGCAGTTTCCAGAGGAAGAAATCCAAGCTATCAATAGGCCTGTGGGGAAAGAAATGCACCAAACTGCTAATAATTAGAGAACTGCAAATTAAAGCAACTCTGAGGTTCTACCTCACACCCATCAAATTGGCAAAGTCGACAAAAAGGGAAAATGACAAATGCCAGCAGGCTTGTGGGAAAAGAAGCACATTAATGCACTGTTGGTGGAACTGTGAACTGGTCCGGCCATTCCGGCAAACAATTTGGATTCATGCCCCAAAGAGACATTGAACCAATAGCATCATTACCAGGCCAATACCCCAAAAAGATCACAGAAAGGTGAAAAGGACTCATATGGACAAAACAAGTTATAGCAGTTCTTTTTGTAGCAGTAAAGAAATGGAAATTAAGGGAGTGACCACCAGTTGAGGAACAACTGAACAAATTATGGTGTCTGAATGGAATGGAATACTATTGTGCCATGGAAAATAATTAAAGGGACATTGGGAGATTTGTATGAACTGATGCAGAGGTGAAGTGAGCAGAACCAGGAGAACAACGTATGCAATACTATAAACACAAACAATTTTGAAAGCCATAATCAAGGCAGTGACCAACTACAATTCCAGCGGCTGATGATGAAACATACTGCCCACTTCCTGACAGAGTAGTGATGGTTTTCAGGTGCAGAACAAGATATAGTTGTTGGACATGACCAAGAGAGAATTTGTTTTGCTTGATAATGCATATGTTATAAGAGTCTGGGGTTGTGGTTTTTTTCTTTTTTTCAACAGTAGGGAGTTGAGTGGAAGGGAAAGAAAAATCAATTTTTTATTAATTCAATAACATTTTTAATTAAAAAATAAAATAACATGAGGGTTTTAGATTCAATGACCAATAAACTTTCTTTCTAACTCTATAAATCTATGATGCTATAATCTCCTATAATTGAAAGGCAGGAGTGTTTCATATCTAAACTTTGTAATTTGCACACCGCACCCCAACAGTGCCTAACAATGTTTCATATATTCAATAGGTATTCAATTTGAATTGAATTAGGTTAACTAAGGCTCTTCCTTCTTGATTATGGCCTTTCCCCTAGGAAGGTGTTGATGGAACTGGGCTTCCTCATATGAAAAACAAGAGTTATGAAACTTAAATGCTTAGGCAAGGCGTCAAACACTCTCATTTATTAATGAAATCTGCTGGCCTCCAAATAAAGAAGAATCTGCTAGCTAAAGAAATGTAAAATTCAAATACTGGCCCCATAGATTGTCATAACTGAAAGGAGCCTCAGACCATCAAGTCCAACTTCCTGATCTGATATATGGGGAGAAGGCCCAAAGTAAAATGGGGGCAGAGCCAAGAATTCACAGTCTAAATATCCTGACCCTTCAGACAGTGTTCTGGCCAGAGAGTGAACTAGGAATTAATGAGTAAAAACTCTAGAGGCAGAAAAACTCTCCCAACAAGGAGAACTCATAAAAAATGGAATGGGGTACTTTGGGAGGAGGTAGTGGATTCCCCAACACTGAAGGTTTCTAAAAGAAGGTTAGACAAACACTTGTCAGGGATCCCAGTTCAGGTACAGGTAGGACTAGATGACCTCAGAGGTCCCTTCCAAGTCAGATCCTTTGATTCCAAATCCAAGGTCTGTCCTTTCCTAGCTTCACTTCTGTAGGCCACAGTTAACTCCCCAATGTAAAATGCAAAAAGGTTGGACTAAATCAGAGGTTCTTAATCTTTCGTGTGTCTTGGACCACTTTGGCAGGCCAATAAAGTCTAGGGACCCATTCTTAGAATAAAATTTGTTCGTTTTGAATTCATAATTGAAGAAAATGCTAAATTTCAGTTAGTGAAAATAAAGACATAATCTCTTTCCCAACCAAATTCATGGATCCCCTGAAATCTATCTACGGGTTCCCCAAGTCCATGAACCCCAGGTTAAGAATCCCTAGGTTGGATGGCCTCTGTAATAGTCTGCCAGCTTCCAAATTGAAACTGGAGGTTCCACAAAGGCAGGAGTGTTTGTAATAGTCTATGAGTCTTACTGATGCGTACATTGGCAGCCATGAAGACTCCATGCCTTCTCAGTGGGTATGGCACTTGATCAGTTGCTATGGCCCAAAATAAATCACCACTTGGTCACCACCAGCCTTCTCATGATGAATCCTTTTCACACGTAGCTGGGCTGGTCCTTGAATGGTCGCATCATCATATTGCTAAATCTTATAATGAAGCTGCAATACTAAAAACCTGTACTCTCTCTGTCTCTCTTTGTCTCTGTCTCTCTCTTTCTCTTCTCTGTCTCTCACGTGGTTCTTTTCCAACCTGTCTGATAGCTCCTTTTTTGTCTCCTTTGTTGTATTTTCATCCAAATCATGCTTGATAACCATGGGGGGTCCCATGTGGCTCTGTCCTGGGCCCTCTTTCCATATTATTTCACTTGGTGATCTTCTCATCCCTCAGTTTCCAATTATCATCTCTTTGCAAATGACTGTTTGCTAGTTCAACCCTAACTGTTCTCTTGATCTGTAGTCTCCCATTTCCAACTGCCTATTATTAGACACCTCAAACTGGATGTCCTAGAGACATCTTAAGACCAACAACTCTAAAACTGCACTCATTATATTTCCCCCATCTCTAGCCTCTTCCTAACTCCTCTATTACTGTCGAGGGTACCAACATCCTCCCAGTCACCCAAGCTCACAGCCTAAATGTCATCCTCAACTCCTTACCCTCTTTCAATATCCATATGCAACCAGCTGTCAAGTGCTATTCATTTTACCTTTGTAAAATCTCTTGTACACCTCCTCTTCTCTGACACTACAACCACCTGGATACAGATCTTCATAACTTCGCTACTGACTACTGCAATTGCCAGCTGGCTGGTTGCCCTGCCTCAAGTCTAGTGGGTTCTCCAGATGCAGATATCAAAGTAATCTTCCTAAAGCTCAGATTTAATCAGATCACCCCCTTATTAAACAAAATACTTCAATGACTTCCTACCACTTCAAGGATCAAATATAAATCCTCTGGCATTCAAAGCTGTTCCTAAACTGGCCCCTTCCTACCTCTCCAGTCTTCTTACACCTTCCCACATATTCTGTGTTGGAGTAACCTTGGATGCCTTGCTTTTCCTCACCACAATACTCCATCTCCCAACTCCAAACATTTGCACCAGCTAGTGCCCCTTTCTGGAATGCTCTCCCTCCTCATCTTTACCTACTCCCTTCCCTGGCTTCCTTTAAATCTCAGCTAAAATCCCATCTTCTACAGGAAGCCTTTCTTCATCCTCCTTAATCTTAATGTGCTCTTTCTATTGATTATTTCCAGTTCATCCTGTTCTATATCTTATTTGTATGTAGTTGTTTGCATGCCGGCTCCCTCATTAAACTGTGAGCCCCTTGAGAGTAGGGCTTGTCTTTTACATTTTCTCGTATCCCCAGAGCTTAGCTTGGCACCTGGCACATAGCAGACACTTGATAAATTCCAGTTGACTTTTTCACATATTGTCTAGTTATCTCTCCCTCATTTCATACTTTAATAGTTGATTTTTAAAAATTCAAATATATAATCTTATATCCAACCCTGTGAAAATATTAGGTAGAGTGATTTACATAGCTAATAAGTGGCACGGTAGAATTAGAACCCAGATCTCCTCACTCTAAGTCTAAGGTTCTTCTTATTAAATAGTGCTAGACCTCAGGTGACTTATGGTCTTGTAGAGGGCCCCTTCCCACTCTGATTATCAGTGGTCCTGTTGAGAGACCCAAATGTAGTCTGTGCTGTAACTAGGATGGGAAGAGACATTTTACTGGTGTGGAAGGCTGGAAACTCATTAAAAGGACTCCTGTCTAGCGTGTTTTGAACCTGAAAATGATGATTCTTTCAACTGTGATAATTAATATGTTAATGAACTGTTTTCATCTTCTGCTTTGACATGGTAATAAAACTCTAAAATGTTCTGGGATTTACAAACAACTTAGTTCTCATTAATTTTATTCTAAAAAGTCACTTCCACTGCTCCAACATTATAAACCCTCAGGAAAGGTATTTGTGGCATCTGGTAAAAGAAGCATCAGGCCAAGGAAGTCTAAAATAATAATAATAATAATGACAATAATAAATAGCTCGTGTATTTCCTTACTTGTTCCTCTCAACAGTCATGCAAAGTTTACGAGGAGAAAGTTATTAGCCCCATTTTGCAGCAGAAGAAAAGTAAGTCTTAGGGAAGAGAAATGGATTTGCTCAGTCCACACGACATGCAAATACACAAGGCGTGTCTTGCGGCTACAAGTGTAACCTGCTCCACTGAACCTCAACATGATCATTTGGGAGTAGAGGTGAAGGGAGGGTCTCAGGAGTGGGGAAGACAATTTGGGGGCAGCTAGGTGACACAATGGATAAAGTACTGGGCCTGGAGTTAGGAAGACCTGAGTTCAAATACAGCCTTAGATACTTACTATGTGGCCCTGGCCAAGTATTTAAGCTCTGATTGCCTCAGTTTCCTCAACTGTAAAATGGAAATAATAATAACACTCATCTCCCAGGTGTTGTAAGGATCAAATGAGATGATATTTATAAAATGCTTAGCACTGTGCCTGACACAGAATAGATGCTATATATCATGCAAGTTAGTATTATTACAGTCACTGGAATTCCAAAATAAATGCAATTTATCTGATTTTCCTTTCAGTTCCTTTGTTGGGAAACCTGAGTTTTCCCAGCAGGCAAAATTTTTCAGCTGAGGAAACCCAAGCCCCAGAAGGGAAGTGAATTGCCCAAAGTAACAATTTAGCGTCACAGCTGGGGCTCACAGAATCACAAAATCTCATGGTTAGAAGGGACCTCAAAGGTCCATTAGTCCAACCTCTAACTGAAAAAGTATTTCTTCTACAGTATCCCCACAGATGGTCACCCAATCTCTGCCTAACGACTTCCAAGACCTGGGAGACTTACTACTTCTAGAAGTAGAAAATTCCAGGTTTGGACAACTGATTAAAAACTGTCTCTCTACAACTTATGCTCCCTAGTTCTGACCTCTGGGCCCAAACAGAACAAATCCAATCTCTCATCCAGGTCAACAGCCCTTCAAATGCCTGAAGACCACTCTTACAGTCAGCCCAAGGCTCTTGACAGGATGAAACATTCCCAGTTCCTTCAACCAAATCTTTTGTGAGTTTTCAGACTTCTCATCTGTTTGTTCTTCTTTGGACTCTCTCCTACTTGTCCACAAGAATTTATTAAGTGCCTTCTATGTGCCAAACACTGTATTAAGCACTGGGTATTCAAAGATAGGTAAAAAACAGTTCCTGTCCTCAAGAAGCTCACAGTAAAGGTAGAGACAACAAGCAATTATGTACAAATTAGGTATATATACATGACAAACTGGAGATAATCAACAGAGGGAAGGCACTAGAATTAAGGGGGACCAGGTAAATATTCTTGCTGAAGACAGGCTTATAGCTGAGATTTAAAGGAAGCAGGAAAACCAGGAGGCAGAGATAAGAAGAGAGAGATTCCAGCATGGTGGACAGCCAGTCAGTGAAAATGCAGACTATGGTGTAACTTGTGGGAGGAACAGCCCAGTGTCACTGAATTACAGAGTTGGACAAGAAGGATAGGAAGATATAAAAAGACATTCCTCCTGAAATGTGGTGTCCACAATTGTTTGATGCTCCAGATTATGGGCTGACCAGGGCAGAGGACAAAGGGGCTGATATTACCCTCCTTCTGGATCCTATGTTTCTCATAATGCAGCTTAAAACTGAGTTAGTGTTTTTGACTGACAAGTCATATTAAGTTTGTAGTAACGACCCCTATTCTCCCAATTCCTAAACTACTAGTCTTTCCAGTGTTTATTATAATGTTCCTGCTGTGTGTTTGTTAGTCGCTGTCCTAGGTGCTATAAGAAATGCAGAAGACACAGAACATGTGGTCCCAGCCTGCTAGGAGCTTACAAATGCACAAAGGAATGAAATTCAGCATGTGTTCACCAAGGTTCTGTCCCAGGCCCCATACTCTGTTCTCTCTCAGGGACCTAATTAGCTCCCATGGATTTAATTATCATCTTTTACATTGATGACTACTGGGTCTACAAATCCCATCCTGGTCTCTTCTCCAAGCATTGTCCTCTGTCTTCTGGACCTTTCAAACTGGATGTGCTAAGGACTTTACAAACTGAACATGTCCAATACCAAACACACCATCCTTCCTGCAAATGCTCCCTTTGTCCAAACTTCTCCCCTTCCATAGAAGGCATCACCACCATTCCAGCCTCCTAAGTTTGTGACCTTCATCTCATCCTTGACTCCTCATTGTCCCTCACTCCACAAATTCAGTCAGTTGCTAAAAAATCATCATTTCTACCTCTGAGATATCTCTCATATGGGACCCCTTCTCTCTGCTGACACATCTACCACCTTAGACTCTCATCACCATTTGAAGACTCATCTTCCTGAGCTCAAATCTGGTCTCAGACACTTACTAGCAGTGTGACCCTGGGCAGGTCACTTAACCCTGTTTGCCTCAGTTTCCTCATCTGTAAAAGGAGCTAGAGAAGGAAATGGCAAACCAATCCAATATCTCTGCCAAGAAAACCCCAAATGAGGTCATAGAGAGTCAGATACAACTGAAATGACTGAACAACCACAAACCTAATTCCAGTCTCTCTCCACTTCAGTTCATCCTTCACATCACCATCTTCTATGCTGTCAAAGTTTGGCTTGGGTTCAGATCTGACCTTATTCAAATAAACTCCAGTGGCTTCTCTTTCCCTCTAGGATGAGATATAATTTCTTCTGTTTGGCTTTTACATCCTTCCCTTTTTTACATTGGTCTTTTATGTGTTCTTCACATAGGACACTCCATCTCCTTGTTCCGATACCTTCGAACTGGTTGGCCCCGTGCCTGGAATATGCTTCCTCCTCACATCTCCCTCAAGGGATCCCACTGTATCTTCAAGATCGTGGTCAAGCAACACCTTCTCCATGGAGTTTCCTGATCCCCTCACCTGCTCCTGCCTTCCCTCAAAACTACCTTACTACGAGGGATTTATTTGTTTTGATTCTCTTTATGCTAATTTCACATATACTTGTATACGTCCTCATTTTCTTCCTCTCTACAACGTGAGCTCCTTTTTCTAAGCTCTGTAGGAGGAGGGATTGCTTCAATCAGTCATAGCCTCAGCTAAGTACTTAACACATTTATTATATAAATACAAACAAACCTGTTGGGCTGACTGGCAAACATGGTGATCTGATGGTGCCCCCAAAGAACTGGACTCCAATGCCAACTCATTCCTCACTCAGCTGAACCTAACCTCAAGCATCCCTTCCCATCTTGGGATCTCCCTTACCTCCTTAATTAAATGACAGGGGTTTTTTTTCCTTTTTGGAAGGCAATTGGGATTAAGTGACTTGCCCAAAGTCAAACAGCTGGGAAGTGTGTCAAGTGTCTGAGGCTGGATTTGAACTCAGGTTCTCCTGACTGCAAGGCTGGTGCTGTATTCACCCCTCCACCTAGCCACCCTAATTCTCAAACTTTTTAATCTCAGGACCACTTTAGACTCTCAAACATTATTGAGGAATTCTCTACATGCTTAAAAATTAAAGGACACCCAAGAGCTTTTATTTATGTGGATTATTTCTATCTCTATTTACCATTTTAGAAGCTAAAACATCTTAGTATTATTATGAAAATAGTTTTGATGGCAAGGGCCCACTGAAAAAAGTCTCTGGGACCCCTGGGGACATCAGAGGATTAGCTGATCTTTAAGAATTCCTCTAGCTTTAAATTCTTTGTACAACCAAATAAAGAACTCAGCATCTGAGTAGGTACAGAGAATAGGACCACAAAAGACAAAAACATCACCAGACTACAGTTATGTCATGATAGAGAAATGAAATTCAGATGAGCTTCAATAGAAACTGTCTTGATTTCTGATAGATCTCCTATACCGAGCATAGGTCTCAATGCAGCATGTGTCAGGTGATTAATAAATGTTTGTTTAACTTGAATTGAATTAAGAAATGGGAAGGGAAGGTGACAGAAAGGAGGGAATAAATAGAGACTGTGAGTTGGGGAACAGCAGGAGAAAGGACAGCGCAGTATAGTTGGGGGAAAAATACTGCAATATGAATCAGATGACCTGGATTAGAGATACTGCTCTAACATATACTAGTTATAGGAATTTAAAAGCCACTTGACCTCTCAGGCCCTCAGTTTCTCCATATGTATAAATGGAGATACCTGGGGCAGCTAGATGGCACAGTGAACAGAGTGACAGCCCTGGAGTCAGGAAGAACTGAGTTCAAATCCGGCCTCAGACACTTAACACAAAAAACTAGCTGTGTGACCTTGGGCAAGTCACTTAACCCCAACTGCCCTACCTTCCCCCCCTCCAAAAAGCTAAACAAACAAATAAATAAATGGAGATAACATTTGCATATGTATTATTGGGACAAGTCTCACAGCTTGGTTTTGTGTTTGTTTGTTTTTTTTAAGACAAGCAACAAGCTCATTTTAATTGAAAACAGACTGATGAGTTATTTACAACACCCAAGGGAGTCCATGAGCCCAGACAGCCTCCCCACCTCTGGTCTTCAATGTTTCTCAGACCTTTTGTTCAGAGGTTTCACTGAATTCATTCCACTAGAGATGTACCTTTTATAACCCCTGGCCCCTCCTCAGACATATCAAATCTCCTATTAGAGGGGAGACTAAGTGACTACTCTCAAATTGGGTAATTCAGCGAAATACAAAGATAAGAGTTGTTCTTTTTGGCCCCAAAGGAAGAATTAGGAACAACAGGGAAAGGAGGAGAGTTTCAGATGGAAAGATTTTGGAATATATGAAAAATTCCTAACAATAAAAGCCATCCCTAAGTAAAATGGGCTGCGTCGGGAGGTGGTGAATACCCCATTATCCTCAAGTAGAAGTTGGATAATCAATTGACAGTGATCTAGTAGAAAGGAGGACAGCTAGGTGGCATTAGGAAGATTCGTCTTCCTGAGTTCAATTCCAACCTCAGATCCTTACTAGCTGTGTAACCCGGGGCAAGTCACTTAATCCTGTTTGCCTCAGTTTCCTCCTCTGTAAAAAGGAGGAGAAAAAAAGCTGGAGAAGGAAATGACAAACCTCTCTAGTATCTCTGCCAAGAAAACCTCAAATGGGGACACAAAGTCAGACATAACCAAAAAACAAGTGAGTGTGTAAAGAGGAGGATTACTCAGATAGAGGTTATACTAAATGAACTCTGAGATCCCTTAAAATTCTGAGATTCTATGAGCTCTGACCTCAGAGAAAAGCTTAAGAATCACAGGATCATATATTTAGACCTTAGAGATCATCTAGTATCACCTCCTCATTTTTTTAACAGATAAGGACACTGAGGTCCAGAGAGGACATATGACTTGCCCAAAGTTAGTTAAAGCTGGGATTCGAACTCAGGTCATCTAATTCCAAATTCAGTGGTTTTTCCACTTACTATGTTCCTGTATCACCAAACATCAAGTTTAAGTGAGAAATAGATAATCTCTCAGGAAGACAGTGAGAAGAGATCCATAACCTTTTTATATCATGAACCCTTGGGCAATCTGGTAAAGCCTGTGGATCCCTTCTGAGAATAATGATTTTAAATGCAAAAAGTAAAACACACAGGAATAGAAAAGAAACCCATTATATTGAAACAGCTATCAAAATATTTTAAAAACAAGTTTAACAGATCCCTAGGTTAAGAACCCCTAAACTATATACACTAAGCAGTATTCATCTCAGGACCCCTTTACGCTCTTAAAAATAATCGAGGACCTCCCCCCCAGAAAACTTTTGTTTAAATGAGTTACATCTATCAGTATTTACCATATTAAAAATTAAAGCATTTTATTTTATTTTCAAAATACTTTTGACGTCACAGACAAACTGAAAGGGTCCCAGGGACCCCTGGGACTCTGCAGTCTACACTTTCACTACTGAGGAAAGAGGATCAAACCAAAAGACAGCAGACTATTTGCCATAAGTTACACTCCTTGGACTGGACTCCACCATCATCATGCTCCCAAGAAACGTCACCACCAGGAACCTGATCACCCTGCCAAACTGCATCAATATTGGTACTCTCACCCAGAGCATAGAACTCTTCCCAAAGCCTCTTCCATATACATACATACATACTTACACACACACACACACACACACACATACACACACACACACACACACACACACATACACACACATATATGTGTATATATACATTGGTTACATTTTGAGTTTTGAGCTACTTCCCTCCCTCTAAACCCCAAAATAGAGAAGGTCTGACACAGATATATATGTGAAACCATACAACGCATACTTCCATATATCAGTTCTTTCTCTGGAGATGGATAGCATTTTCCTACATAGGTTCTTTGCAGCTGATTTGAATGTTCATATTACTGAGAACAACTTGGTCATTCACAGTTACTCTTCAAACAATATTACTTGTTACTGTATACAATGTTCTCTTGGTTCTGCTCGTTTCACTCTTCATTATTTCATGCAAATCTTTCCATGTTTTTTCTAAAATCAACCTGTTCATCATTTCCTGCAGCACAACAGTATTCCATCACAATCATATACCACAACTTATTCAGCCATTCCCCAATGAAATTCCCTCAATTTCCAGTTCTTTGCCCCCACAAAAAGAGCTGCTATTTTAGAACACATAGGTTCTTTTCCTTTGGCCCTAATCACCTTGGGAAACAGATCTGATAGTGGAATTGCTGAGGGAAAGGGTACATACAGTTTTCTAACTCTTTGAGCATAATTCCAGATTGCTCTCCACCAAATCCTTCATTTAAAGAGCGCTCACAGACCAACCAACTCTTCATTTCCCACCGGCTCCCCACTCTTTGGACTAGACCAGTCACTAGATTCTGCCATACCCCCACACAGGGAACCTTCCCCCTCCGTTTCTGTGTGCCATCTTCTGCCTTTAGAGTATAAACTCCTTGAAAGCAGGGGTTGTCTTTCTTTTTCTTATTGTATCCCCAGGGCTCAGCACAGTGCCTGGCAATGATAAGCACTTAATAAATATTCATTGATTGACCAAGTGACCTGAGTTCAAGACCCACCCCCAATATTTGTTAGTTATGTGACCTTAAACAAATCATTTATCTCTTTTAAGTCTGTCTTTTAATCTATAAAATCCTGCCTGTACTAGGTTGGGAAGTTGATGTACCTGCTCTTTGAGGATCCTTATAGCTCTGAAAATCTTTGATCCTGTGACCTACAGGCAAAGTCCACATGTGGCTACACCCACAACACAGCTTGGCCCAGAGAGACTCCGGGGTATATATCCACATTGGAGTCAGTGCCAGAATCTAAAATCCTCTTCTAGTTCCTCCAGCCCCAAAGAGAGCAACTGAGAGAATCCATCAGGGGACACACATAGTTCTCAGAAGCTTGTCTCCAAGAGGGTTTTTGGGTTGGGTTTGTTGTGTTGGGTTTTTTTGTTGGTATTTTTTTGTGGTCTGTCTTTTGGGAGGGCCAAGCAGCTACTCCAATTATTCACAGCTTTAAATATGCATGCACATATTGGTTTGGGACTATAATTGACTGGGACAGGTAGACATCAAAACCCAACAGACTTGGTGTTTCTGAAAGGCGTTTGAGAGCAATGGAGTATCTGGGCTGAGCTGTGCCAGTCCAGGGTCTGTCCAGCAGGGCTCTTCTCCCTCCTGCAGCCCTGTCTACCCTCCCTAGGGAGGGTTTACCAGCCAGGCTCCTGGGAATTATATGAAGAAAATACCTAGCAGAGACCTCTAATGGAACCAATGGGCTTATCTGCTATCATATTCTCATAAAGTCACAGCCTGTCAGAACTGTAAACATCCAGGCCAACACCTTCATTTTACAGATAAGGAAACTGAGACCCACAGGAGTTATGAGACTTTGTCAAGGAGGCATCATTAATCAGTGTTAAAAAAAAATGGACTGGAACTTCTATTTCCCAACTCCCATGTCTACTCAATAAACTCCATCAGCTCCCTATATTACCTTTAGGATCTAGGCAGCATAGTGGATAGAACACTAAACCTGAAGTCAGATAGAGTTGAGTTCAAGTCCAACATCAGACATTTAATGGCTATGTGACCCTGGGCAAGTCACTTAACCTCTGTGCCTCAGTTTACTCATCTGTAAAATGGGGGTAATAATAGTAGTACCTATTTCCTAGAGTTGTGGTGAGGATAAAATGAGATTTGTAGAGTACTTGGTAAATCTTAAAGCACTATATAAATGCTAGTTATTATAATATTATTACAATATATTAATATAACATGAACACAACACATATACCTACATATGCATATGTTGACACCTCCATTACAATATAAACTCCTTGAAGACTGGCTATTTCAGAGAAGTACAAAATGTGAAAGTTGGAAGGGCCTCCTGCATCACTTTTTGTCTTTGTATCTCTAGCTCTTACTTAGCACCGAATGTGGCACACAATAAGCACTTAATAAATGTTGTTTTTAAAAATATTTGACAGCACAGGGTGGTGAGGTGGCGCAGTGAATACAGCACTGGCCTTGGAGTCAGGAGGACTTGAGTTTAAATTAAGCCTCAGGCACTTAACATTTACTAGCCCTGTGACCTTGGGCAAGTCACTTAACTCCAATTGCACTGCCTTCTCCCCTCCAAAATTTAAAAAAAAAACAACTAAAAAATATATTGATAGCAACACTTCTTGTGCTAAGAAAGAACTGGGGAAAAAGTAGGTGGCCATTGACTGAGGAAAGGCTAACAAGTGGAGGTACATAAACGTAACAGAACGTTACTGTGCTCTTTCTGTTATTGTTGTTCAAGCCATTTCAGTTGTGTCTGAGAGACCTACGGGCAAAGTCCACATGTGGCCACACCCACAACACTGCCAGGCCCAGAGAGCCTCCAGGGTATACAGTGTGAGTCGGTGTCAGAATCTAAAATCCTCTCCTCATTCCCCCCAGGCCCAAGGAGAGGGGCAGAGAGAATCCTGGACAGACCCCCACCTGGCACAACTCAGCCCAAATATCCTCCATCACTCTCAGACTCCTTGCAAGGGTTCTGTGGGGTTTTCTTGGCAAAGACACTAGAGTAGTTTGCCATTTCCTTCTCCAGCTCACTTTACAGAAGAGGAAATCCAAGCAAACAGGGTTAAGTGACTTGCCCAGGGTCAGATAACTATTAAGTATCTGAGGCCGGATTGGAACTCATGAAGATGAGTCTTCCAAATTCCCAGCCGAGGGCCCTATCTACTGAATGACAAATAAAATGAACACAGAGAAGGATGGGAAGAATTCCATGAAGTCATGCAAAGTGAAGTAAGCAGAGCCAAGAAAACAAAATACACAGTAACTACAACAATGTAAAGGGAAAGAACTACCACAAGACAATCAAAAGTGAATGCTGCAAAATTACAAAGAATAAGCCCATCTCCAGTGAAGAGTTATGAGAAGAGATCTCTCCCCACTACTTTGTGGAAATGAGAGATCCACAGACATTACACATATTTTCAGACTTTTCAATACAATTTTGCTGATTTTTTTCATTTTTTTCTTTTAAAATATCATTTTATCATATGGGATGACTCTCTGAGAATGTGATGGGATACTAAGAGAAATTTTGATAATGTAATAAAATAAAAGATAGGAATAAAAATTTATTTCAAAAAGCAAAAATTTTAAAATGTTTGTTAACTGATGCCAGTCCAAGGCTCTTTCCAATACCTTACCGTACTTCAGCCAGAGCCCAATTACGTTAAATACCTTTGACAAAAAGTCTGAAATCAAAATCCATGGGCAACTGATACAAATCTATAAGTTCAATATTCATTTTCCAAGAAGCAAGTAATAAAAGGATAAGAGGCTACACAAATGGAATTAATAATACAGTGTAATCAGAGAAACTAAACAATCCTGATGAACCATTTTGCACTCATTGAGACAGCAAAGATGGGAAAACTCATTGCTGGAGTGGCATCAGTGGGAAAAAAAAAAGTAGGCTGATTCAGTGTTGGTGGGGCCTCGCATTGGTTCAGCTCTTCTGGAAAACAATTGTGATTATACAAGAAAATTTAACTAATTGTTTCTTCATCCTCTTTAACCCTTCACTCCTCTCTTGACTCTCTGAATGTCTTTCTCTGCCGTGCCCAGGGTCTTCGGACCCTGGGAAACTCTTCTGCCCCTGTAGTCCTTTCCTCTGATTGGTCAGTCCCTTCCAAAATGTCCATTTGAAAGGAAATTCCTATCAACCAATCACGTTCACTACTTCATTCCTGTCTGAGATCCACTTCTGATTCTTCAGATTTCTCTTTCTTCGTTGGTACCTTCTCCTCTCTCTGTTTCCGTTCTTTGTTGTTTTCCCCCATAAGACTGTAAGCTCCTTGAGGGCAGGGGCTGTCTTTCTTTTTGCTAGCATTTGTATTCCTAGCACTTATTGCTACCTGGCAATAGCAAGTACTTAATGAATGCTTGTTGACTTGACTTTAACCCCCAAACCCCACTCCTGGATCTACATCCCTAATGAGGTTAACAATAGGAAGAAAAGACCAATATGCATTTTTAAAATGTCCAAAACAGTATTATTTGTGACAACCAAAAAACTGTAAAACAGAATCTGATCAGACACTGGCTCATGGATGGTGATATATGAAGGTAATACGTATGAATGTAATGTATAGAAATGTAATGGAATATTACTTTGCTGTAAGGAATCAAAAATATGAAGAATTCAGAGAATATGGGGAAAGTGCTATGAAGTGATACAGAATGAAGACAGCAGAATGATAAAAATAATATGCACAATGATTGCAAAAAGGGCCGTGAAGTCAGCATGGAGAAGCAAAATGCACGCCAAATACAAAGACAGTGTTAGTGCCGCACTTTGGAAGTTAAAGGACATAGCCTTCCTTCCTGTTAATCAAAACATAAAAGTGGAAAGGGACATGTATGACAGAGTGTCACTATTGAGTGTTTTTGATTAAATGCATTTGAGGAAGGTACTTTGTAAGGGGAAACATGTTTCAATAATTTAAAAAATAAATTGATAAACACTTAAAAGAATGATAGCTCCTCATCTCACTTTCGGCCAAATATACAACCAGCCAATAATTAAATTAGCCCCAGACCAAATGTCTCTATCAAAGTTCAGGACCATTTGGGTCTTAAGAAAATGGTGCATGTATGAATAGAAACATCTTAACCTTTCCCAAAGTGGACGAATGGGGCCCACAGTCTCAAGACCCTTCCAAGTTCCTTTCAAAAGGTTACTGTGCCTCTGCTAACACATCTCTACAGTTCTCCATCCCTAATTCTGAGCACTTTCACATCTCTCCCCTGTTCAATTTCCATTCTATCCCCAGCAGACAAAGGGGAGAATTTATGGACTAAAAGAATCTAAAAGACCTGCCAACAAGAGGGGCACAGTACAGGGGAAAGAGCATTGGTATTAGAGTCTGAGGCTTGAACCCTGGTTCTGCTGATGACCAACTTGGAGCAAATTACTTCCCCTTGCTAGGCTTCATTTCCTCATCTATAAAATGAGAGGATGTCCTTCCATTTCTAAAGGGACTGAACAATATGGTGCACAGAAGGAAGCAGAATGTGAGAAAACTGCAATAATGGGAAGGTATCAGGTTATAAAATGCTTCAAATGTCAAACAAAAGTATGATTGATCCTAAGAGTAATAGGGAGCCATTGGAGTTCACTGAGTAAAGAAGTGACTCGGTCAGACATGGGAGATGAGAGAAGGGACTTCTAATCCCTTTTCTACCATGATCCTGTCAATCCCAGCAACACTCTAAAGCACACATTTCCTCCATGACATGCTTGGCAGAGGGTTACCTATGCTCTCCCTGAACACTTACCCCACCACCACAACCCACCCCCAACCTTGCCAGCAACAGTGAACTTAGTACTTTACTTCACAAAACAACCTGTGCTATTTTCAGACAGCTCTGATTATTAGAAAGGTCTTCATAGAAAGAAATCTGCCTCCCCCAAGAACTACTCACCCATTGGTCACAGTTCTACTCTCTGGAGCTGGCAACTCCCATTTCAAAAAGTCACAGTATCTCATCTCAGAGCTTAAAGAAATATCAGAGTCTAACCTAGACCTGAAAAAAGATCACTTCTACAATATAACCTCTCATGAAGGGAAGCTATTCTCTTTCCTACAATTCTAATTGTTGGGGAATTTTTCAAGACGTCAAGCCTAAATTTACCTTTGTAACTCCAAATTCTGCCATGTGGAGCGAAACAGAACAGATCGGATCCTTCCTTCATGTCCTTCACATGACAGCCCTCTAAATATTCCTAGACCTCTATGGCATCCCTCCTAAGTCTCTTCTGTTCTTGACATCTCCTTCAACTGAATCTCTTATGTCATGATTTCAAGGTCTTTTACCATTCTGGTTGCTCTCTGGATTCTCTCCAATTATCAATATCCTTCTTAAAATGTGTCCCCTAGAAGTGAACATGATACTTAGTTGTGCCCTGGCCAGAGCAGAGAACAGTGGAACTGTCCAGTCTTTTTCTAGAGCTGTCCTCAGAACAAGTGAGAGGTCGTTGGTATAAGGAATATTAGCCTTAGTTTACAGAAGTGGAAGTCGAGTGGCTTGCCCAGGGTCACATAGCTAGTCAGTATGAGAGTGCAAACTAGAGCTGTTTTTTCTGAGTTTAATTCTTGTTCTGTTTCACTATTCTGACTTAGCTGACAAAGTGCAATTCTTCTATGTGGCAGCCCTTTAATTACTGTCATCATCTGCCAGATGAATGAACAGATCAAGATATCATGACATAAGAGAATCAGCTGAAAGAGCTGGGACATCAAAGACATCAGTCTACACGCTAGAACTCTGGCCTCCTGGTCCAGGGCATTCTCAATATAACATAATACATGAGATGGTGATGGGAATTCCCTTTCTGGGAGGAGTTTCCCATTGCCTTTTTTTTTTAAAGTAGAGTATAAAAAAGCAATGAACTTGGAATCAGGAAACCTGGGTTCAAACCCAGCTCCAACACTTACAAACAATGTACTTTGGGCATATTGCTTAACCTCTCTGGGACTCAGTTTACTCACTTGGCAAACTGGAATTATGATCCTGGGAATGCCTACCTCACAAGGTGTCACTGAGGAAAGTACAAGCCTTAAAAATACTGTAGAAATTCAAATTATTATGATTCCATCATTGTTAACTTTGATAAAGGGCTACTGGACACAGTGTCTCAGCTGCCTAGAACACACAGTCACATAGAACTAGAAGTGGGAAGAAAATGAGGAAGCAGTGTGGCTCAACCCTAACTCCCCTCCCCACGCCCACCTCCACCCCCAGCCACATACACTCTCATTAGACATCCCACTTGGGCCTTTTGTGGGCCCTAGGGAGATGTGGAGGAAGGAAGAGACCAGTCACCCAGAAAAAGAACTGGCCACCTTTCTCACTGACTCATTAACTCCCACCACAAGAGCAGAGCTTTGGACAACTACACACAGACATCAGGCACAGCAAGAAATGATGCAGAACAATAGGCATGAGTAGATGCTCCTTAACACAGGACAAAACAGGTTCAGAGTCACAAAAAGTCATGGAATGTCAGAGCTGGGAGAGGACTTAGAACACAGAATGTCAGAGCTGGGAGGGGACTTAGAACACAGAATGTCAGAGCTGGGAGGGGCCTTAGAACACAGAATGTCAGAGCT
>CM053582.1:154701477-154730754 GCA_028627135.1 Pseudochirops cupreus | reverse complement strand
GAACGTCAGAGCTGGGGGGGGCACTTAGAACACAGAATGTCAGAGCCGGGAGGGGCCTTAGAACACAGAATGTCAGAGCTGGGGATGCCCTTAGAACAAAGAGATGTGTAGAGCCCTTCACCTCTGTTAACTCATTTGATCATCAGAACAACCTGTGAGGTGGGTGTTATTATTGTGGCCTTTTCATTTATGTTACTGCTAGGGATCAGATATAAAAATCTCTTTACCTTTTAAAGTCCCTCATATATAGGCTCCTTCCTATCTTTCCAGTTTTCACACACACACACACACACACACACACACACACACACACACACACACACACACACACACACACACACACGCCCTGCAATGTGGGCCACTGGCATCCCTGCCACTCCTTGTACAAGACACTCCATCTCAGGACTTGGAACATTTTCACTGGCTGTCTCCTGGCCTGGCATTCTCTTGCTCCTCATCTCTGCCTCCTTCAAACCTCAGCTAAAATCCCACCTTCTGCAAAAAAAAAGAAAAAAGAAAAAAACCTTTCCTAATCTCTCTTCATTCTAATGCTTTCTCTCTGTGATTATCTTCAGTTTTTCCTGGATATATCTTGTTTATATGTAGTTGTTTGCAAGGCATCTCCTCCAGCAGACAGAGAGCTCTTTGAGAGCAGACACTGTCTTGTGACCTTCTTTCTGTCTTTAATATTTAGCACAGAACATGGCACATAGAGTAGGTGATTAATAAATGCTTATTGACTTTAACAGAGACTTGTTGACTTTCAGGCTCAGAGAAGTTACATAAATCACCCAGCTAGTGTCTGAAGCAAGAATCAACCCAAGTGTTCTTGATTCTAAGTACAGGAACTATCCCTTTTACTATATATACTACATGTATACCCTACTCTAGGCATAAGACAGAGATAAAAGAAAAATACATACAGTCACAATGAAGAATTACTCAACCATAAGCCCAAGCGGAAGTTACCTGACTTGGGACACAAGTTCAGAGTCAAAGCGTATCAGAACTGAAAGGGTCTTTGGAAACCTTAGGTTGCTTTCCTTAGGTAACTCATAATCTAATGGGGGTGGGGGAGCCCTTAAGAAGTAACAATACAAAAGTGCATGAGGGCACAGAGAATTAGTCTGACAGACCTAGGGTGCCTCCATCGAGTTACAGAGGATGGTGGGATCCGATGGACCCCGATGGAAAGTCTCTCCCTAGCCCATGAAGTGATTATCTAGAGTCCTTCATTTGGCTTGGCCTAGGCTAGGGAAATCCCACTGGACTCAGGGTCAGAATACTCAGATTCTAATCCTGGTTCTGCCACTTACAGAGAGTCTGGCACTGGGGTGGCCAAGGACAGAAGGAAGGGCTCAGACTCAGGGATGGAACCAGGTCTATCATACAGAAACCTAGAAACGTCAAGCAGCAAAAAGACTTTAGAACCAAGAACATGTGAGCTGAAAGGAATTCTAAACACTAAACATCATTTGGTCCAACCCCCTCATTTTACCAGGGAGGGAGTGTAGGCCTGAGATTGCACAAAGTTAATACTAGAACCCAAGATTCTGGAGTCCCAGTTCAGCTTTCTGTCCATTAGAGCAGATATGTCAAATATTCCCCCTGCCCCCATGCAGAGCCAGATTAAAATATAATTGGGAAATATTTTTTAAAAATAAATAAAAATACAATAAAACATACATAATGCTAATTTGTGGTTTTCTAAGTCAATATGTAGCCCACGGTTATCTCCCCCCTTCTATTTGAGTTTGATACCCACAATATAGCATATAGGAACACAATGCTACTCAGAAAACTCTCTACAGAGACAACATGATTCTACTGGGGGAAAAACCCTCTCTCTACCTCCAGCAGGGAGAGAGATAAAGAACCATCAGAAGAAACTCCAACCAGCACCACCAGAGGCTTGGAGAAAAGAGTCAGAATTTTAAAATTCAGCACAGTGGGATGTCAGAAGGAGCTTAGAACATAGAACCAAGAAATGTTAGGATAAAAACCGTTCATATACAAACCACAGGCTATTCTTAGTCATCAGACACATAATATAACATAACAGCCACATAACAAACATTTATTAAGTGCTTAAGTGACAGGCACTGTGCCCATTCACAGAGATACACAGATAGGCTAAAAAATAAAAATAACCTGGCCCTGCCCTCAGGGAGTTTATATTCTAATGGAAGAGACAGTATGAAAATAACTTTGGGCATATCTGATAGATGCCATGTACCTAAGTGGGAGGTAATCTTAGAGGGAAGACACTAGTGGAGGCGAGGACCCAGAAAGGCCCCTTGAAAAAGGTGAGATGTGAGCTAAGGCCTGAAGGAGGCCAAGAGAGGGAGGGGAGGAGAGTGAGCATTCCTCCAATGAAAGGGCCTGGAAGACTGAATCATATTCATCCTTCTTTTTAGAGGAGAAGATGGAGGCCCAGAGTGTTTAAGTGAAATCATTCCAAGGTTACACAGTAAGTTGGGGGAACAGCTGGAACTAGAACCCGGGACAACTCCTCCAGAAGCTCCATCCAATAATCTCTCCCCCACCTCCTATAACACATTCCCTTGAACCATCACGACACAGAGGCTTTATGGGGGAAGCTTCTACCGTAAAGGGGGTGGGAAAGAGAAGGAAAAAATGAAGCTGCTCCCACTGTCCCTGCTGCCTAAGTCTGACTCCATCTGTCCCAGCCCACACACTGGCTCCGCAGCTGCCTGCACCACATTAGCCCAAGATGCCAGGTGGGTCTTCAAAGGGAACCCCAAGCAGGCACATTAGCCTGAGGGGAGAAGCCCCGAGGGGAGATGGACAGACTGTTCCTGGATAGCTCAAATGAGCCCCTAGGTCCCCAGGCCTCCCTGTCCCACCCCCTTCCTCTGTGGCTCTTTATCATGGCTTTCATTATCCACTCCCAGCCCCCTACACACAGCCTTGGCCTAGGAGAAATTTCTGCATTCAACAATCTGATAACACTAGTAACAACTCATGTGTCTACAAAGTCTTACGGTTTACAAAGCATTCTTCTCACACCAGCCCAGTGGAGGAGCAGTGTATCCCATCTTCCCCTGCCTCCCTCATTCCTCTAGCCCTCTTTGATCCGTCTCTCCCCTGAGCACCCACAAGGAATCCCTTCTTGCAGGCTGACCTGCCAGCCCCGATTGTTGGCTGGCCTACAGTGCACGCGCACCTCGTCTCCTTGAGCCTCGAGCTTATCCCTGTGGCTGAAGCCCATTTCTTTAACACAAATATTCCCCTACAGAGCTGCAAGGTATGAAGAGAAGAGCTTGGCACAACAGAGGACCCACATGGAGGTCAAAAAGCTTCACAAATAAAGTCTTATTTCTGACACAGGCTAAAAAATAATAATAATAATGTTCAGTCATTTTTAGTCATGTCCAACTCTCCATGACCCCATTTAGGGTTTTCTTGGCAAAGATATTGGAGTGGTTTGCCATTTCCTTCTCCAGCTCATTTTACAGATGGGGAAATGGAGGCAAACAGGGTTAAGTGACTTGCCCAGGGTCACACAGCTAGTGAGTATCAGAGGCTGGATTTGAACTCAGAAAGAGGAGTCTTCCTAACTCCAGGCCAGGCCCTCTATCCCCTGTACCACCTTGCTGCCCGATAATAATAACAGCTTACATTTATTTAGTGCTTTAAGGTTTTACAAAGCACTTCACATATATTATTATGTCATCTGAGCTTCTCCACAATGTCGTGGGGTAGAAGCTGTTAGTATTCCATTTTACAGGTGAGGGAACTGAGTCTGAGAGAGGGTAAGGGACTTGTACAGGGTCATACAACTGGTAAGTGTCAGGACAGAATTAAAATTGAGGTCTTCTGGACTCCAAGTCTAGTGCTCTATCTACTATACCATCTGTCACTATGAATGAGTCACAGGAAACTCTCAAAGACCTTAAGTCACAGATGAGATGTAGAGGTGGCTGATGCATATCGGTGAACCTTCCCCCAAAGTAACAAGGCCATAGGTCTAGACTGAAAAAATTAAAACAGCAGCAAATCATAGAATACACTGCCATCAGAGGAGATGCACAGCCACAAGATAACTGAAAGGCCACAGTATGAAAATCAACCTGCTGAGCATTTATCAAGTACCTACTGTATGCCTGGCACTGCGCTGAGGGCCAGGGAAACAGAGGATGCAGCGTACTGGGCCAAGGACATTTGACATGAAAGGCATCCTCCAACAGGCTGCTGAGGCTCTGAGGAGGTGGGATAACAGACAGAGAATTCACAAGCTACCCTGGCATCCATAGGATTTTACAAGACCCCGTCGAGGTACTCCTAATAGACTGCAGACCATCCAACGGAGGATTCACAGAAACACTGGGAGTGAAAAATCATGGGTACCAATGTGCCACCAGCACCAGGACCGCAGTGCTTACGACACACACAGTTGGTGCTTAATAAATGTTTGACTTGAGAAAAGGGTGGAAGTGTCTTGGAGCAGATCCTGACATGACAAAATAGAAAAATATTCTAAATATTAGTAGCGTCCTGAGGTGGGAAAGGTAGCCTCAGGGACAAGGGGATTCACTATCACTGAAGGTACTATTCCAGTGGAGCCCGGATGACCCCGTGAAGGGGAAGTTATGGCAAAGATTAGACACAGGTTGTACCACATGCCCCTGAATGTCCCTCCTGGCACTGTGACTTTGTCACAAAGCCCAGGGCCCTTTCCACCCCCAAACATTTTTCCATTGCTAATTTTAGTGTCATCAGAGCAGGCATTCCTGACATCCTCGGCTCTGCCAGTTAGAGGCTGCAGAGCTGAGGACATACCCCTTCCCTTCTCTGAGGCTTGCTGGTTTCTTCACCTGTAAAACGAGTGTAACAGCCCTTGCCTAACCTCCCTTTACTGGGTAGTGCTGAAAAGTTAATGTGATGCTCTATCTGAAAGGGCTTTCTAAGCGGTGAGGGCTACACGCCTAAAATCGCCGAACAGCTCTGACGTCCTATGTTCTATGCTCTAAGAACATTTTCTATTCTAAAGTTGTTCTTGCTCTGAACTGCTGTATTCTAAAATCCTTTCTGGTCTTCACATTCGATGCTCCTGTGGCCTCTCAATTCTCCACAGTAAAGTTCATACAGGGATACAAGAAAAGGGGAATTCTAAAAATTAATAACTGAGTTTTACAAGGTGTCCCAAAAAAATCTTTAGGCAGTTTTAAGATGTTAAAGCTTAAAACTGTGTCTTCCCCTTACTTCATAAACCCAAGCAATTCCAATCTCTCAACCCCTCAGTCCTACCCACACACTCTTAATGGTCAGAAATGTTACCTGTTTCACTTGCCTCAGGACGTCTCTAGTTGATCTTTGAGCCTACCCTCAGGCTTCCTTCCAAGGGACAGTTGCCCTTCTGGGGTGTTTGTCCTCCTTTGCAGGCCCAAAGTTCCAAGATTCTCACAAGTCTTAGATCTCAGACAGTCCCCTCAGGGTACCCTGGCCTTTATTTCTCTGCCCTGCCCAAAGGCCCTATCTGAGTAAGCACTGCAGCTCTATCTCCCTACTTCTCCCAGTCTGAAAGAGAAAGACAGGTGAAGGGGAACCGGCCAAGGTGGGGTGGAGTTCTTCCTCCCCACCTCTGGGAATGTGCCCAACCCTTTCCTGCCTACGCCACTGGGAAGGAACCTCCCCTTAATATGGTCAAACTACCTCTTGGCTGGACTTTCTCCCAAGGAGGATTTTTTTTTGGTTGTGTTTTTTGTTTTGTTTTATTCCCTAAAGGCAGAAGTTGTCCTAGACAGGAAAGGTAGATAACATGCCTGGGGTAGTCAGGCACTGTGGCATTGTGGGCAAAGCACTGGTCCTGGAGTCAGAAGACACCTGGGTTTAAAGCCCAACTGACTCCTCCTAGCTGTGCAAACATGGGCAAGTCGCTTAACATTTGATCCTGTTTACTCCACAATAGAGATAATAATCCTCGAATCCTCCATCTTGAAGGGCTGTGATAAAAGTCACTTTCCGAACTTTAGAGTTCTACAGAGATGGAAGGTGCCATTATTATTAGAATTCCCTTAGCTTCAGCCAAGCCATGAGTCAAAGCAGAGGCAAAGAGGAGTGGTCAGAAACCTACGGGGGTGCAATTGGCAAAAGGGGGGCACAGCAAGGGGCATCTCTGAATAGGGCTTTTCAGAAAAGCACACACTTTTAGTGCAGAAAATGCTGCTCTCCAAAGCCAAGGGGACTGCAGTTTGGTCAATCGGAGAAAGCAATGAATCTGTATTTAGAGTCAGAGCTGGGCTTGAATATCACCTCCGTTACTTTCTACTGGTATGACCTTGGGCAAGTCATCTATCTCATCTAAGCTTCCAGCTATCAGCAAAATAAGGAGTTGAATTAGATGGCCAAGTGATGCCACTTCTAGCTCTAAGTCTTGTGAGGGATTTCTTTTGTAAGTCAGTTTGCAGGATCCTACCAATGAATGTCTCTTGGAACTGTAGGCAAACCTAGGTCAGTGGGGCCTATCTCTTGCTATCAGTTCTGCCAGGCCAGAGAGAGACTTTGCCAGAAAGGAAAAGACAAGCCTAGCTAAGTGCCAGGAGGCTCATCACCAGAGAGGCAGACAACAAGGGATTATTTTTTTTCAGCCACAGAATTTGTGAAGACTGCCAGCTAAGATGGGCAGTAGGTTCTGAGAGAAGAAGGATACAGGCCAATGAAATGGCAAATTCTTAAAGTACTGCTTCACATTCCACTTCTGACACTTTACTACCTACATGACTTTGGGCCTCAGTTTCCTTATCTGTAAACTGAAAGGATAGGAAAAGATGACCTATAAAGTGACCTAGTCCAGCTCTGGAATCCTAAGAGGCATGTGAGGTTCAAAGCCTTCAGCCAACAGAAGGGTCCTAAAATGTCAGAGTTAAAAGGAACCAAGTTCAACTCTCTCATTTCACAGAAGTAGGGGAAAATAAGGTATAGGAAGGGGAAAATAATATGCCAATGATCCTGTAGTGCTTTTATGGCAGAGAATAATAATAACAAACAGTAAGAACAGTAATAACCAGCATTTATAGAGCACTTTTGGCAGCTAAATGGATCAACAGAGAGAGCACTGGGCTTGCAATCAGGAAGACATTTGAGCTCGAATCTAGCTTAAGACACCTACTAGTTGTGTAAACTTGGACAAGTCACTTAACCCTATTTGCCTCAGTTTCCTCATTTGTAAAATGAGCTGGAGACCAAACTGGCAAACCACTCTAGTATCTATGCCAAAAAAAAACAAACCCAAATGAGGTCACAAAGAATTGGACACAACTGAAAATGTGTCCACAACACCACACAAAATAGGGCACTTTGGTTGGCAAAATCCTTTACAAATACCAACCAATCAGTCAACATTTATTAAGTACCTACTATGTTCCAGGCACTGTCCTAAGTGCTGAGGGTACAAAAAAGAGGTAAAAGAGGGTCCCTGCCCTCAAGGAGCTTACAATCTAATATGAGAGACAACATGCAAACAAATACACACAAAGCAAGCCCTAGACGGGATAAATAGGAAATGGTAAGGGGAAGGCACTGGAATTAAGAGGGGGTGGGCAAGGCTTCCTATAGAAGGGGGGTTTTTAAATCCTTCACAAATATTAGCTCATATTATCCTCCCAACAACTCTGGAAGGCAGATGCAACTATTATCTTCTTTTTACAAGTTAGGCAACTCAGTGAAACAACTTGCCAAAGGGTCACAGCGCTAAAATAAGCATCTGAAGCTAGATTTGAAATCAGGCCTCTCCAGCTCTAGTCAAGAAGCCAGATCTCACAGATCCCAGTCGGGCCCTCCATGCACTGATATTACACTACCCCAAATGCCTCTTTTAAAGGCCCAGGCCAAGCTAGATCAACTTGACATCTGAGGGGCAGGTAGACTGAGACAGAAAGAGACCAAATCAGCAGGTTTTTGTAACAGATTGGGTTGTTCTCATTCATGCTTGAAGTGCACCAAAATGGAGCCACTATGTCCAGGCACAATACGAGCTTGGCAGGCTCTGCCACAGGTTGGGCACAAATAGTCCATGTGAACATCTGGAAATAGACCAGGAAGGAGGTGATGAGAACCTGGACAAGGCTGGTGGTGGCAGTGTCAAAAGAGAAAAGAGTGTGATATGAAAGATGTCACAAAGCTAAAATGTTTAAGACTTTACCAGTGATGTGGGTATTGGCAGGGGAGAGGGAGAAGGAGAAGAAGAGGGGAAGAGGGAGAGGGGGAGGGAGAGAGAGACAGAGACAGAGAGAGAGAGAGACAGAGAGAGATAGACAGAGAGAGAGAGAGACAGAGAGGGAGAGACAGAGAGAGAGACAGAGAGACAGAGAGAGAGAGAGAGAGAGAAGAGAGAGAGAAGAGCTGAAGATGACTCCTAGGTGTGGCACCTGAACTGAGAGAATAGCAGTAGTCTTGATGGTAATAGGGAAGTTAAGAAAAGGGAAGGGTTTATGGGGTGAGGGGTAGGGCAAATAACAAGTTCAGTTTTTGACATACTGAGTTTAAGATGTTACAAGACATCCATTTTGAGATGTCTAAAAGACAGTTGGAGATAAGAGGCACAGGATTGAGAGAGGGTAAGACTAGAGAAGTAGAATCACCCGTGAAGAGCAGGAGTGGGGAACCTGCGGCCTTGAGGCCACACGTGGCCCTCCAGGTCCTCAAGTGTGGCCCTTTCACAGAATTCAAACTTCACCATAGGGCTACACTTGAGGACCTAGAGGGCCACGTGTGGCCTCAAGGCCGCAGGTTCCCCAGCCCTGGTGTAGAGATCATTGAAACCATGGGAGCTCATGCAATCATCAAATGAAACAGCATGAAGGGAGAAGAGAAGGAGGCCAGGACAGAGCCTGGGAGGGCCCATCCCACCCTCCGCTGGGCTAACAGGCAGGACAAGGACAAGGACTCAGCAGAGGAGAAAGAGAAGGAGCAGCCAGACTAAACTAGGAGAAAAGCTAAGCGAGAAAGACGCCTCTAAAACCTCCCTAACTTGGAGGACAAGAGGGACGAGGGCTGAGAAAAGACTCAGCAACAGAGAGGTCATTCCCAATCTGCCCAGCACTGGCCTGGAGATCTGAAAGCCTGTGTTCTTATCCCAATCTTAGCACTAATTAACAGCGTGACTTGATGGGTTAGTGACTAGAGACTGGCAGTTCCCCAAGGGCAAAGATCAGTGTTGATCCCTATGGCAAGGTAGGTGCTCAGCAAACATCTTCTCACTGACTACTGACAGGGCCTGGCATGGTGGGAAGAAAGTGGAACCTGGAGTCAGGAAAACCTGGATTTTGCCTAATTGTTGTATGACTCTGAGCAAATCACTGCCTGTTTCCATTCTGCTTCTCCAAGTATCAGACTCCCTACGTTTCAAAGCACCTATTTGCTAAATACATTCTAGCTTCAGTATTGTGTTCTAAGATTTTTTCTAGTTCTCACATTCTGTGTTCTAAGACCACTCCCAGTTCTGACATTCTGTGTTCTAAGGGCCCTTCCAGCTCTGACATTCTGTGTTCTAAGGGCCCTTCCAGCTCTGACATTCTGCATTCTAAGGGCCCTTCCAGCTCTGACATTCTGGGTTCTTAGGTCCATTCTGGGAGCTAAGTGGTACAGTAGAGAGACTGCTGGGTCTGGAGTTAGAAAGAGCTGAGCTCAAATCCAACCTCAGACACTAGCAGTGTGACCCTGGGCAAGTCATTTAACCAAACTGTCTGCTTCAGTTCCTCATGTGTAAAATGTGCTGCAAAAGGAAATGGCAAACCACTCCATATCAGCCAAACAACAAAAAGATCAATTCTAGTGTTCTGTATTTTAAGATGCCTACCAAGGCTGACATGGAAGCGTGCTGCCCATCATCTTCACAAATAAATAAAAATCAGGCTACCATCTGTGTAGGCCACACTGTCTCATCTGAGCCTCCAAGAGGTGCATTCAGAAGTCACCCAACTAAAGGGGAGCAGCTCACTTCCCCAAGAGATCCTGCGGACCTGCCCAAAGTCATCGTTCCACATAAAGCCAAGTCCTCTCCCCTGTCCATCCTCACACACCTCTGCTCAGTCAGAAAGCACAGAGGCAGGAGCTAGCTCTCAAGAAACCCGAGCTGGAAAGCCAGGCGGACTCAGCCAATCCCAGCTAATTCCAAAGCCAAGACAGAAGGTCACTGGTGACAGTGATAAGGGGGGCCCCCTACATTTACAGGCTTCAAGAGTGCTGGGTTATTTAGTGGTTTTCTTTCTTTTACCACTTCAAGGAAAGACCAAAACTCTCCTAGAAAAACCAAGACTCTTTATGGAGACACAATGAAATGCACCTTAGAGGGCATCCAGTCTGACTCTCTTGTTTCCCAGATAAAACACAGAAAAGGAAAGTGATGTGAGCTCATACAGCAGGCCTGAGGCAGAACCAAGACCAGAAATCAAGATCCCTTGACTTGTAGTACACACTTCTTCCTATCACACCTTAAAATGTATGTCAGTAAATAATTTGAGGAGGCAAATTTTTAAAACTTTTTTAAATTTCTAAAAAAAATTTCTAATTGGGGCAGCTAGGTGGCACAGTGAATGGAGCACCAGTCCTGGAGTCAGAAGGACTTGAGTTCAAATGTGGCCTCAGACACTTAACACTTACTAGCCATGTGACCTTGGGCAAGTCACTTAACTCCAATTGCCCTGCCCTCCCACCTCCAAAAAGCAAAAAAAAAAAATTTTAATTGCCATAAATTTTTAAATTTTTTAAATTTCGAAGAAATGACCACAATATCATCATACATTTGTAAAGCATGTTATAATTAGGAAGTATTTTTATATCCATGGGATATCAATTAAATATGCATTCATTAGATATCTTCTATATAGGTGGTGCAGTAGATAGAGCACTGGAGTTAGGAAGAACTCAGTTCAAATCCTACCTCAGACACTTAAAAGATGTTTGAACCTGGGCAAGTCACTTAACTGCTGTCTGCCTCAGTTTCCTTATCAGTAAAATGGGGCTAAAAATAGCACCTGTCTCAGTCCTCCAAAGACTATGAACCCTTCCCCCTTACCCCAATCTGAAAGTGCTTCCACTGATCAAATATCAGCTGCTCACTGGACTCCATCCCAATCCAGTAATTCTCGAGGATGTTCCCAGGAGAGTGAATGTGGGTCTGCTCTGAAGGTCCATCGTCACTTTGTCCCAGGACCCAGAGCCAGAGAGGCTGGGAAACGAAAGAGCTGTTATCTCACCTACCTCGGCAAAGGGGATGAATTAAATTTAATTCCACAAACATTTATTAAGCACCTACTAGATGCAGGGATTAAGCACCTACTAGATGCAAGGCTAAAATGCTAACTCTGCTTACAATTAGGGAAGTCATCTTATCTCCATGCATCTGTTTCCTGATCTGAAAAAGGAGGCAATAGGTGGTCTCCGAGGTTCCTCCAAGTTCTTTATGTATGTGGTCGGTCCTATGATCACTCGGCTGATGAATATTAATTAAGCACCTACTATGTGCCAGGCATTGCAATGAGCACTGAGGATAAAGGTAAAAAGTCCCTTTTCTCAACTAGAATTATGTCAAAGTGTAGTATATACAGAGCAGCTAGGTGGCGCCATAGTGCACAGAGTGCTGGCCTGGAGTTAGGAAGACTCATCTTCATGAGTTCAAATCTGCCCTCAGAAACTTTACTAGCTATATGACCCTGGACAAGTCACTTAACCCTGTTTGCCTCAGTTTCCTCATCTGTAAAATAGGCTGGAGAAGGAAATGGCAAACCACTCTAGTATCTCTGCCAGGAAAACCCCAAATGGGGTCACAGATAACAGACATAACTGAAAAACAACAACATAGTACCTATAACTGTACCCAACATCCAAAAAGAGTCAGCAACACCCCCCAGAATGGGACAAGAGTCAACCAGGTTTTCTGCCCATATAAAGGTAATAACAAAAGCTCATAGTAACTGTAGGGCTTTAAGGTTTTATAACAATGCTAACAAAGCACTTTGCTGGCAACAGATCTCTAAGGAGGGAAGTGTCCTGTCTCCCTAAATCCCTTGTATTTCCCTACTAAATATGTTGTGTGTTTGTTTATTCTGTGTAGACTTGTAGACGCACACATTGTCTCTCCAACATGACGTTAGGGCCTTGAAGAGAGGAGTTATTTCATTCTTTCTTGGCATCTCAAGCACTGATAAGACGTTGGGACTGGCACATAAGTAATAAAGGCTTATGGATTAATTCTAATTTTACAAATGAGAAAACTAAGACTCAGCAAGGCAAAGCATGGAAGAAGGCACATTCAATTTGTATGCAGAAGACCCAGGATCAAATCCCAACTGTATAATCTTGGCAGATCATTAAACATGTCTAACCTCAGCATCCTCATCTGTAAAAGAAGGGGCTCAGGAGCAGGTAGGTGGAGCAGTGAATAGAGCACCGGCCCTGGAGTCAGGAGGACTTGAGTTCAAATCCCGCCTCAGACACTTAACACACACACACACACACACACACACACACACACACGAAAACTAGCCATGTGACCTTGGGCAAGTCACTTAACTCCATTTGCCCTAACTTCTCCCCTCCAAAAAGCAAAAAAAAAAAAAAAAAAGAGGGGGCTTGGACTAGAGGCTCTCTATAGCTCTAAATCCATGATTCTAGGTCACATAATTCATACATGCCAGAGCCAGGAATGGAACCCAAATCTCTGCCGGCTCCAATTCCATTGCACAGTGAACCCCACTCTTTCTCCTGGTCCCCATCCCGGGGAGGATCCCCTAAGGTGACAGATGTCAGCAAAATCAGAAGGGGGAGATTTGCATATAAATGTCCCCCGGGAGTCTCAATAGGGAGGCCAGAACTGCTCAGCTGCTTAGCCCAGCCTCCTCCCTCCCACTTCTTGGGGAAGGAGGGAGGCTGACTCTCTTTTATTCGAAAACCTGTGCAGCAGACAGCAGAGGGTGCCAGGGCAGAGAATTAGGATGCTGCCCTGAATAGCCTCTCCTCCCTCTAGTGGCCACCACAAAATGTGTTTTTCAGATTAAACAGACTGAAAGAGAAAAGGTAGGAGCATGTGGGGGCTAGGATTTTGACTCTATCCCTAGGGTCTCTCACTTGTCACCATCATAATTACAGAGACTACATGGAAGTCTGTCAATAAACATTTATTAAGTGCCTACTGTATGCCAGGCACTATGTGCTAAACGCTGGGGATACAAAAAGAAGCAAGAGACAGCCCCCTGCCCTCAAGGAGCTCACAGGCTAATGGAGGAAGCAACATGTAAATAATTATGTGCATACTAGACTCACACCTAGAGCAGATAGAAGGCAGCCTTAGAGAGAAAGGCACGAACAGCTGGGAAGACAGAGAAAGGCCTCCTTCCCGCAGAGGGTGGCATCTGAGCCGAATCTGGAAAGAAGCAAGAGTTCTAAAGAGGAAGAGGCAAAGAGGGGCAGCTTCCCAGGTATGGCACACAGCCAGGGCAGGCAGACACACGTACACAGGTACTGTGATGGAGGAAAAGCAAGCGGGTCAGGGTGGCTGGACCTGCAGAGTGATGGAGAGCGTGAGAATGCGGGAAAGGCAGGAAGGAACCACATTACCAAGTGCTTTCTCTGGCAAATAGAGGAGTTTATATTTGATCCTAGACTTCCAGGATCCTCATCAAAGGTGACTGCTCCTTCCACATACAAAGATCCCAGCCTCTACCTCCTTATGAAGTCTTGTAATGTCCATCTCTCCCATAATGCACTTCTTGGCTCGGCTGGTCCGTAGTCTGTTCCTTGGCCTGGATTCAAAGCCTTTCCAGGTCGGCAGACCCAGATCATCACAAGTAGAGCTCTCAAGAGCCCAGGGTCTCCTCCATACCACCAAGTGATTTCAGAGGAATAATACTTCACAAAAGGAAAGATACAAAACAAGTAGCAGAAAGAGCAGCTCACACTTCAGGGTTCAGAAGCACTTTCCACACAACAATAGAGGAGCCCAGGGATTATTATCTATTTTTTACAGAGGAGGAAACTGAGGCCCAGAGACAAAAAGTGACCCACCAAGGTTAAAAAACTAGTGAGTGGCCTGCGTTGAGAGCCAGACACAGGTCTTCTGACTCCTTGTCTAATATTCCAGATAGTTTGGTTAGAAGAACTGAGTTTGAATCCTGCCTGACACTTCCTAGCTGAATGACCCTGAGCAAGTCACTTAACCTCCATCTGCCTTGGTTTCCTCAGCTGTAAAATGGAGATAATAACAATACCTACCTTCCAGAGTCATGAGCATCAGATGAGATAACAAACAGCAGAATACTGATTCCTCCATCCTAGGAGTGGTTCTGATTAAACCAGAACCTACGTTTCCAGACTCTCGGGCCTTAACTCTTCAGGGATCCTCCGGGGGAACTCTGGCCCCAATTAACCATGCAGATTCATCCTCAGTTTCCAATCACAACACTGATCACCACTAAGGTCAAACAGCACCCTAAGGGATGCATGTTCATTGCTTTGGTTTTTCTAATGAATAAATTGAGCTTTGTTTGCTGGTCTGGGATATATTTCTGGGTGTGTTTCTTTAATGTACTTTAAAAAAATACAGAAATATCACTTTCATTTTCAAGAAAGGAGATAGGATTAAGACTTCATCTTTCTGAATTCTTGCCAGTGATATAAGCTACGGCAAGTGAATCTCTTCCCCAGGAGCCTCAGTTCCACCTATAAAACAGGGGCTCCTAAATGACAGAATTTCATTGTTTCATGAGAGTAAAGGAAATGCTTCAGCCTAGAAGTGGGGGGGTGTTTTTATTAGCACCATTAGCACAAGTCAAAAAATGCTGTGCCTCTGGTATTGTCCAAAGAGCCTCCTAGAGACAGGATCCAAGGCATGTCACCTCCCCTCGCCTATTCAACAACAGCATGAAGATGAACACCACAGGGGCAGGTGAGTGTCCTAGGGGACAGAGGGCTGGACTCTGGGAAGGAAGTCTTGCCTCAGACACTTGCTAGCTGTGTGATCCTGGGCAAGTCACATATCACAGCTGTCTGCCTCAGTATCTCCATCTGTAAAATGAGCGTAATAACGGCTCCTACCTCGCAGGCTGTTATGAGCATCAGGTGAGACGATATTTGTAAAGCTCTTTGCAGACCAAATGCTAGCTGGTCATCGGTTTATTTGGAATGGGATGCAAGATATGAAAAGGGCAATGAGTAGAATGAAATGAAGCTGGACAGGTTCCTCAGAGGCAGACCATGGTGGGTCTAACGTACCTGAAAGGTCCATGGGGTGGCAGGGAGAGGAAGGTTGGCTTTGGGGACAAGGGGGCCTAAGGCAGCATCTCCTTCCTCTGGTCCTTCACTTGTCAAGGGGGGGGGGGAGTAGGAGAAAGGAACGTGAGGTTAAATATCACTCCTGTCCCTTCCAGCTCGAACATTCAGCAACAGCAAGAATGCTGGCATTTATATCATTCTTTAAGGTTGATAAAGAATTATCAGCTCATTTTATCACCCTCACAGCAACCTGGGGGTGAAGGGGAGGTGCTATTATCATCCCCACTTTACAGATGAGGAAATCGAGGCAGACAGAGGCTAAGAGGCCTGCCCAGGGTCACAAGGTTTCTGAGACATCATTGGAATTCAGCTTTTCCTGAATGCTGGGCTGCCTCAGACGCTATCCACTGCGCCACCTAGTGGCCAGCTTTGGGCCATTCTTTGTGGTCCCAGCACTTAGTAGGTGGTTCACTAAATGTTGAACTCAGGTCTTTCTGGCTCCAGCTCCCTCCACTATGCCTAGAGTTTGATCAGTATGAAAATTAAGTGAATTATAATTATTATTGCAATTTTGGGTCTTCATAGCTAATATAATTCAGGACCTATTTCCTAGCCTTCTCTTCTAACAACAACCACAAAAAGTCGTGGGTTGTGAAATTTTGGAGAGAAGGTAATGAGGAGTGGAAAGCCCAGCCCAACTTGCTGTGGGGTCTTCTATATATTGCTTGACCTCCTGGTGCTCAGGTGTCCTCCTCAGTAGTATCATTCCCATCTTAGCGGCTCTTCTCTACCTCACAAAAATAGCACAAAAATAAATTGGAGAAGCTCCTCAGATACTCCACAGCTCAAGAAAAGGGGCAGCTCCTTATGTCATTTTACCCTTCACTCATTTCCAGTGACCCACAGGGTCCAGGGTCTAGGGTAGAAGTCATTCAAGTAATGTTTATGGAAGAACAGGGGAGAAGGCACGGATCGGGGGAAGGAGGGTGACAAGAAAAAGGGGCAGAGGAGAAGAGTGGAAACAAGGAAGCTGAAGAGGAGAAAGAGGAGAGAAAGGAAGAAGGGGGAAATAAGGAAGAGAGAGGGAGAGGTAGGGAAGAGAGAGCAAAGTCATGAGCGAAGAAGGGAGAAAAGGAGAGGGTGAGAGAGGAAAAAAAAGAAAAAAGAGGAAGAGGAGAAGAGAGGGAAAGGTGGGAAAGAGAAAAGTTAAGGGAGATGGGGAGATGACAGAGAGGAGAGAGAAAAGCACAAAGGAGAGAGAAGGGGAAAAGAAAGAGAAAGGCAGATGTTTGGCTTCCAACACCACCGCTTATTACAGGTGACTCTAGCCCTGACAACTCTTTCTAAGATCTAGAACCTCGCTTCCAAATGCCTGAAGACCACTACCACCTAAATGTCTTAGTATAACCCCTGAAGAACACAAGACTCAGAGCTAAAAGAGATCATCTAGTTTCCTAATTTCCCAGAGGAGGAAAATGAAACCAGGAGAAGTGAAGGGACTCTCCCAGGGTCACACAAGTAGTAAAGAGAAGAGCCAGAATTCAAACTCAGGTCCTCAGACCCTTAAATTCACAGCTATTTCCACTCTTAGCAAGCTGCCTCTCAATTCCACACACTCTAAACCTAACTTACCTTTCCCACTAAACCTGCTCCTCTCTCTGGTTTCATTATTTCTCTCTCAGACACCACCATGCATCTGATCTCCCATGACTAAAACCTTTAGCTTGTGTTTTCTGTTTCCTCTCCTTTACTTCTTCCTGAACCTATCAGTCCCATCTTGACCACGTCTCCTAGACTCATCCCCTTGTCTCTACTCAGTCTGCCCCCCCCCTCTAGTTTCTAAGCCCTTTTTACCCCTTCCCCCACCCCTATCCCTTTGGACAAATTAAGACAGCTTTCTTGTGGGTAGTCCCACCAGTTCCAACCCTTCCTGGGGGAAACTGCAAGCATCATTTGCTTAGGATAAGGAATCTCTGAGCCCCTGAGCCTAGGAGACCCACTCAGGCCACACCATCTTCCTGATAGCATTGATCCTTCAGCCTGCACCTTTAAAAGGCATTTTACAAATATTCCATTGATCCAGGGCTCACATGAGACCAGAGAGATACATCATTATCATCTCCATTTTGCAGATAAAGAAGCAGTGAGAGGAAGCAATGGGGACCAAGACCAGGACTGGAACCACAAGAATCACTTGACTGGGGTACCTCAGGTGGGCAGAGCACTGTGGGCTTCCCAGTCCCCTACACAAGACATAGCCTCCCACCACAAGACCTGGTCTCAGAGCAGAAGTCCTCAAGGAGACATAGGGATTCCCTGATCACCTAATTGATTTAAAGGGGCACATTAGTAGTAAGTACATAAAGGACTCTGGAGGATGTTGAGGATTACTTCTTGGCCTGGAATGGTTTATCAGAGTTTTTTAAGCTGGGGTCTAGGAGCTTGTTTTTAAAAAATATTTTCATAATGGTATTTCAACTTAATTGGTTTTCTTTGCAATGCTATGTATTTTATGCATTCTAAAAAAACAAAACCCGAAAACCATTATTCTGAGAAGGGGTCTGTAGATTACACCTGACTTCTCAAAGGCCATGACACCAAAAGATTAAGAACCCTCGGTTTAAGAAGATTCCTGCTCAGAGGAAGAAGGATAGAAACCGTTCAAAACAAAAGGCAGAGGCAGGAGAAGAGAAGAAAAGACCTTGAGGAGCAAGAGAGAGCCTGAAGGAGGAAATATGGAAGACAAAAAACGAGGATAGAAAAAAAGGAAGGATAAAAACAGAAAGAGTTGAAATACAAATGGCCCCTTTGCTACAGCATGTTAAAGTTCACTAAACACTTTCCTCACAGCAACTCTGTAAAGTAGGAAATCCAAGCATTATTGTTCCCATTTTATGGATGGAGAAAGTGAGGCTAAAGGAAGTTAAAGAAATTTGTCCGGGGTCACATAGCTCCTGTCTTCGAACACAGTTTCCTGACTCCAAGACCAGGGCCACCTTCCTAGACAGGCCTTTAAAGAGAAAGAAAAGGAGAGGGCGAGAAAGAGATCAGAGAAGAGTCTGTGCATCTCGTGGAGAGATAACAGTGATTCTAATAAGGGGCAGTGCCCCAAGCTTTGCCCCCTCCCAAACTGGAAACTGCCTTTAACCTCTGACTATTGGGTAAATGAGTAGGGAGTCTTAGATTGAGATGACAGAGGATTACAGTTAGGAACTGGTTTCAGACCAATTCGGCCTCCTTCTGATCATGCACAGGGCTCATCAGTAGCCTAATGTAATGGTTAAATGTTCTTGTCCCAGATTGTCGTGGGGTAGAATCCTGAGTTTGGGGGATATAGGATACCCCAGCCTACTCCACCACCTCAGAGGCCATTATCAGCCAGGAAAGCAAGGGACACAGAAGATTGAGGATGGAGAGTGAAGCATTAGAGGCGGTGGATCACAGGTGCAGAATGAAGCACACATGTTCAGACATGGCCAATGTGAGGATTTTTTTTTTCTTCACTATACTTATTTGTTACTCAGAAAGTTCCTACTGAGTGGGGAAGGGAGTCACTAGGAAGAAGCAGTGATTTTTTAAAGAGTATTAATGAGTATCAGGGACAATAGGTGGTACAGTAGATAGAGTACCAGACCTGGAGTCAGGAAGACTCATCATTCTGAGTTTAAATCTGGTCTCAGACACTTACTAGCTATGTGACCCTGGACAAGTCATTTAACCTCTGTCTGCCTCAATTTCCTCATCTGTAAAATGGGCATAATAATAACACCTACCTCTGAAAGTTGTTGTCAAGATCGAAGGAGATAATATTTGAAAACTAAATGCTGGTTATGATGATGATGATTGTGGTTACTTTGTCTCTCTTAGTCTCATCCATAAAATGAGGGCACTGGACTCCAAGGTCCCTCCCAAATTCCAAATCTATGTTCCCAGAAGGCTGCAGACTCCTAGAGGGCTGGGTCAGTGTTGTTTTCTTCTTTGTACATATTCACTGCCAAGTGCAAGTAAATAATTGTCCCTTAAAAAGTGTTTGTTGAATTAAACCGAATCTCAGAATAGTATCAGCGCAATGCAACCCAAAGTTGCTGTCCAAACAAAAAAAAAAATGAGCACCAATTCATTCTCTCTGTCTCTCTCTCCTCTTCTCTCTCTTTCTCTCTCTCTCCCTCTCTCTCTCTCTCTCTCTCTCATTCCCCTCTTGTCTCTATTTGCCTCTCTCTCTCCTTTCTCTCTTTCTTTCTCTCTCTCTCTTTTTTTTTCTCTCTCTCTCTCTCCCCCCTAGATCTAAGATCACAGAATCATATCTTTAGAGCTGGAACATTTCTAGAGGTCATCTAATCTGATCTCATTTTATAGATAAGGAACCTGAAGCCCAGAGCATCAGGGTGACTGCTTAGGGTTACACAGATAGAAAATGGAAGAACTTTGAACCCAGGTCCTCTCACCCCAAATCTGGAGCTCTCTTCACCATATCACACTACTTCTCATCAAAGACTTCACATGTTCTCAGAATTATACTATTAAAAGAGCTCTTAAGGGGCAACAAGGTGGCACAACAGATAGAACACTGCCTCTGGAGGCAGGAGGATCTGAGTTCAAATTTGGCTTCAGACACTAGCTATGTGATCTTGGGCAAGTCACTTAACCCCATTGCCTCCCCTCCCCCCCAAAAAAGGTGGAAGGGAATCTTAGGAAGCTGCTGAGACCAAATCAGGCCTTTTTTGTGCCTAGGTCAATACTGGGCAAGCATTGAGAAATGCTTGCTCCTAGATTGATTGGCCCTAAACAAGTCTAGTCTTTGCCTGACAACCTCTAGGGAAGAAAATCATGAAAGCTCATTGGGTAATTGAGATAGGGAGAGATATATTTAGAACTGAATGTGATATGAAAACAAGTAGCATCAAATTTTTTAAATCATTTTTTAAAAGAAAAAAAAAAGGAAGTTAAGGCATCCATTACCTCCTAAGGCAAGCTCTTCTCCTTTTGGACAGCTCTCATTGTTAGCAGGTTTTGCCTTTTACATCTAGCCTAAATATGCCTCCTTGTTTCCACTCAATGCTCCTTGTTCTGCCCTCTGGGGCTGAGCAACAAAAGCCTAATTCCTTTTCCACATGACAGCCCTTCAAATATGAGTAGACAGCTATCATTCCCTTCTAAATCTTCTTTTCTCCTCCAGGCTAAACACCCTTGATTCCTTCCGTCTCTTATAGAAGGATCTCAAGTCTCCTCTCACCATGTTCCCCTCTTCAACTAATCACTAGCATCCATAAAATGCAGCAGTCAGGGCTGAACACAGTCCTCCAGATGTGGTCTGGCTGGGACAGAGGATAATGGGATGCTTTCTACTTCCCCCTAAACCATCATGCAGCCCAACTAAGGTCACATCAGCTTTCTCAGCTGCCATAACACCCTGATGACTCATCACAATGTAGCTGGCAGGCAATGAAAAGCTCCTTTTCAAACAAATGACTCTAACTACGCCTCCCTCATCTGGTACTTATGAAATTGATTTTTTGAACCCAAGTCTAGGACTTTACATTTTTCCCTATTTGATTTCATTTAATTAGCCTCAGACCAGCTTTCTAATCTGCTGAGATCTACCTAACTATCCAGGGGTGGGGAATCTGTGACCTTGAGGCCACATATGGATGGGCCTCTAGGTCTTCAATTGTGGCCCTTTGACTCAATCTGAACTTCATATGCAGCCTCAAGGTCACATGTGGCCTTCTAGGTCCTCAAGTGCAGCCCTTTGACTGAATCCAAAGGGCTGTACTGGGGGACCTAGAGGACCACAAGTGGCCTCAAAACCAAAGGTTTTCCACCCCTGGAAAAAGCAGCATTTCTTAAACTGTGGGCTGAGACCCCACACGTGAAAAATTTGGCAACAGCAAAAAGTTTCTGAATGCACAATGACCAAAATTAAACTCGTAATGAACCCCAGGTATTTCTGGCAGTGCTTGTCCGTGTTACATCGTGTTACATCACACAACTACACTGCAGCCTTGGTTCTGAACACAAGGCACACACACTTTGTACATACTGAGCACGCCCTCAGGCCAAGGGAAAAGGTGTCTCAAGTGGAAAAAGTTTAAGAAGCCCCAGCTAAGGAATCTATTCTTCCCAATGCATTTTCAAATCCAAGTCTGTTAGTTCTCCTAAATTCAAAAACATTTATTAAATGCCTACTACGTTACGTTCTGGGGAAACAGACTAAAATGTAGTGCGTGCTTATCATCAAGCAGATCCCATTTTAGCAGGAGCTATAACCCAGTATGGATAATAAGAGCCAAAAGGGGAAAAGGGAGGAAATAAGCCTTTATTAAGCCCCCACGTCACGCCAGGCATTGCACTAATCCAATGGTTCTCAACCTGTGGGTCACGACCCCTTTGGAGGTCGAACGACCCTTTCACAGGGGTCACAGGGGTCGCCTAAGACCATGGGAAAACACATATTTCCGGTGGTCTTAGGAACCGAGACACCGCTCCTCTATCCGTCTCCAGGCGGGTCCGCCCACATACAAATATCAAAGGGTCGAGGCATTAGGAAGGTTGAGAACCACTGCACTAATCACTTCTACAAATAGTATCTCCTCTGGTCCTCAAAACAACCATGGAAGGCAGGTGCTATTACTGTCTCCATTTCACAGCTGAAGAAATCAAGGCAGACAGAAGTCAAGTGACTTGCCCAGAGCCACACAGCTAGTAAGTGTCTGGGATAGAATTCAAACTCAGGTCTTTCTGCCTCCAGGCCAGCATTTTATCCACTGCTCCACCTATACAAATAAATAAAGTACAAGGAAAATCGAGGAGGAAGATAGCACTAAGAGGGGAGGGAGAAGGGGGTCCTGTCAGGGAATTCTTCGTGGAAGAGATGGCTCCTGAGTTCAGCATTGAAGGAAGACAAGGCTTCTAAGGAAGAAAAATGAAGAGGGAGTGTGTGTTCCAGTCATGGGGAATGGTTTGTGTGAATTCACAGAGATGGGAGATGGGGCATCGAGTTCCAGAAATAGCTAGTCGTCCAGTTGGACTGGAATAGAGTTCATGAAGGGAACAGTATGAAATAAGGCTGGAAAAGCAGCTGGTAGAGAGCCCTAAACACCAGGGCTAGAAGTTGGCATGTTATCTTAGAGACAATGAAAGGCCCACTCAAGGTTTTGGGCTGAGGAGGAACAAGGCTGCGTGTGCGTTAGGAATGTTCTTTTGGAGGCTATTCTGTGGATGCACTGGAAAGGGAAGAGAGGAGGCGGGGAGACCCATGAGGAGGCGACTGCCGTCCAGGTGAAAAGTGATGAGAACGTGAGTTAGGGTGGTGGTCTCGTGAGCAGAGAGGGCAGGAGCAGAGGAGATAAGCAGGCCATCTATGCCTTTACCCAAGCCATTAATAAGAACTTTAAACTCGACTTCCAGCAAGAAGTCTGAGTGAGTAGTGACTAAGCCCTGTTCCCCTCCACCACCTAAAAACAGCAAAAAACGGGTTAAATAAATATTGTCACAAAATGGGGAGACACATGGAATATTTCCCGAGCAGAGGCCAAATGGAAGAATTCCTTCTAACAAGGTTTTCCAGAAGGTCTTGTTTGCAGATGACGGTATAAGTCTATGAAGTCTTTGCCCTGCCCAATAGGATCCAAGGCTACTCCAAAGAAACTGGCCTAGAAATCCACAAAAGAAAAAAACAAGCGGCTGCAGAATCCCTATCCCACTGGACTTTCCTAACCCATTGACAAAGGATTCTTTCATAGGCACTCTGGCAAAGTCAATCCAGGTTGAGAAACAGAGAGAGGGAGAAGAAAAAAAAAGCAAAGCCAAACAAGGATTTGGGTGAGTCCTACAAAAAGGTAATGATGAGCTCTAATGGGATGTAGCTAGGTGTAGCTGGATAGAATACCCGGGGCTGGAGTAGGAGGACCTGAGTTAAAATCGGGCCTCAGACACTCACTAGCTGAGTGACTCTGGGCAAGTCACTTAACCCTGTCTGCCTCAGTTTCCTCATCTGTAAAATGGGTTGGAGAAGGAAACGGCAATCAGTATCTTTGCCAAGAAAACCCCAAATGGGGTCATAGAGAATCAGACACGACTGAAAACAACTCAACCACAACAACAGGGAGGCACAGTGGACAGAGGTCTGACCTGGACGTCACAGGAAACCTCAGGTCTAGCCCCAGTTCTGCCACAATGTGCCCTCCGGGCAAGTCACTTCCCCACACTGGGCCTCAGAGCCCTCCTCTGTAAAATGGGGATAAGCCTCTCTGCCCTGCCTCTCTTCACAAGGGCGTTATAAGGATGGAATGAGACTGAGGCCTGCCTTTGGAGAGCCAGCTGGTCATAGACAGAAAGACTCTGAGATGCACCAAGTCCTAGAGTCTCTGCTGGCGTAATCATCACCAGCACCTGTCGCTCAGGTTTAAATAGTGCCTTTACAGTTTCAAAGTGATTTCCTCACTTCTCTCATAGGGTTGTTTTGAGCATCAAATGAGATCATCAGAGCACAGATTTAGAACAGGAAGGGCCATTAGAGATCATTTAGTAGAACCTATTCTTTTTAACAGATGAGGAAACTGAGGCACAGAGCAGTCAGGTGACAGACTCGAGGTCACACTAATTAATAAATGAAGGTGCAAAAGCTCAAACCCAGGTCTTCCATCTCAAAACCCAGCCTTATTGCCACTGTCCCACACTTCCTTCAATAACACGGCAAAACTGCTTTGTAAACAAGTTAAGCACCAGCTTAACTGTAACATGGGCAGCTGGTGGCACAGCGGAAGCAGGAAGACTCATCTTCTTAAGCTCAAATCTGGCCTCAGAAACTTCCTAGCTGGGTGACCTTGGGTAAGTCACTTTACCCTGTTTGCCTCTGTTTCCTCATCTGTAACATGAGCAGGAAAAGGAAATGGCAAACCACTCCAGCATCTTTGCCAAAGAAACCCCAAATGGGGTCACAGAGAGTCAGGCACAGATATGACCGAAACAACCAGAGGAAAAAAAACGTAAAATACAACACAGATGGCAAGATGCGGAAGACAAGTAGAAGGGGAAGACAGCAATTGGGGCCAGGTACAGAAGTGGAAATGTTTATCACCTCTCTGACCCATCTGAAATGATGTCACCAGTACTGAGTTACCCAGCCTGCTCATGTAGATGGGATGAGACTGAAACTGATGGCCCCGAGTTCCCAGCACTGGGTTCCTATGCTGTGGAAAAATAGGTCACAGACGCCTGATAAAAATAAACCAGGCTTGGGGGCGACTGACTGACTGTCTCTGGAAGCAGGAAGAATGTTTCAGGTCTGAACACAGCTTCCCCCACCTTGCTGGTGGTGAGAAAGACACCGGTAGCTCTTAGTGATGGGTTTAGAACAGAACATGCCCAAAGGTAGGTAGGTGTTGGTCCATCTGCCAAACAACTGAAAACAAGCCAGTTAAAAGAACCAAGATTACATGATTCCTCTCCAGCTCCAATGGAGTCGTTAACTCCATCAACTATTCAGGGCCCTTTTTCAGTCTGGAAATGTGGTGACCCTGGGCAGGTGATTGTTACTGGAGAAAGAGTGCTAGGTCAGAGAACCTAGGTTCAAATCCTGGCTTTGCCACTTTAATATCTGCATGATCTGGGCAAAGCCACAACCTCCCTATGTCTTGGTTTTCTCTCATCTATAAAATGTGGGGATTGGACTAGTCAATGCTTAGGCTTTGGGCCTCAACCCAAAAATTTAGCAGCAGTAAAAGATTTCTAAAAAAAAATAATTTAATTTAAAATTAATTAAAAATCAAGCACCTAATGAATCTGAGGTGTTCCTGGCTGCAATTGCTCATGTTGCATCATGCAACTTCATTTCAGCCTTAGTTCTGACCACAAAGCATTCAAGCTTTGCACTGCACATGCCGCCATGCCATGCAACATCAATGAACACTGCTGAAATGGGAAAAGGGGTCACAAGTGGTACAAGTTTAGGAAGCCCTGGACTAGACAACCTTCAGCAGACTACTCTAGCTCTCTGTTTCCTCATTCATAAAATGAGAGATGGGGCAGCTAGGTGGCACAGTGAATAGAGCACTGGCCCTGGAAATCAGGAGGATCCAAATTCAAATCCAGGCTCAGACACTTAACACTTAGTGTGACCTTGGGCAAGTCACTTAACCCCAATTGCCCTACGTTCCCCCTCCAAAAGCTAAAATAAAATAAAATAAGAGTTTGACCAAATGCTCTAAATCTGCGATATGATGATAATCTTGTTGTTCAGTCATTTCAGTCATGTCCAACTCTTCGTGACCCCATTTGGGGTTTCTTGACAGAGATGCTAGAGTGGTTTGCCATTTCCTTCTCTAGCACATTTTACAGATGAGGAAACTGAGGTAAACAGGGTTAGGTGACTTGCCCAGGTTCACACAGGTAGTAAGTGTCTGAGGTCAAATTTGAACTCAGAAGGATGAGTCTTCCTGACTCCAGGCCCATTGCTCCATCCACTTCCCCACCTAGCTGCCACATTATGATGACAATAATAGATAGCATTTACATGGTGCTTTAAAGTTTGGAAAGTTTGAAGTGTGCAAAGCACTGTACAAGTAAGATTACATTATTTCCTCATAACAACCCTGAGAGGTGTTATTATCTCTATTTTACAGTTGAGGAAACTGAGGCAGACAATGGTTAAGTAACTTACTCAGGATCACACACAAGGAAGTGTCGGAGGCCAGAGCTGAACTCATCTTCCTGAATCCAGGCCCAGTGGAACCCAGGCCCCACAGCCACTCTTGGGGGTGGACAGTGATAGACTAGAGAGCCTCCACTTTTATGAGTCATGGACTTCTTTCGCATCCTAGTGTGGCCTCTAGAACTCTTCTCTGAATAATGTTTTTAAATAATTGAAGGAAATGCTAAATTTCAGTTTGAGGTCATTGAAAATAAAGATGTGATTTTTTTTTCCCCATCTAAGTTTCCAGTCCTGGGGATCCAGGGACCCCAGGTGAAGAAATCCTAGCCTAGAGTGTGAGAAGTAGATTGAGAGGAGCTGGAAATCTCCACCATGTTCCTAGTGCCTGTTTGTTGCACTAGAGAGCTGGGAAACCTTCCCCTTTGGGTGAGATCTGGGGCTCTCTCTCTCGTTGAGCTTGCTCCCAGTGGAGGAACTCTTGTACTCTATATTATCTGGTATATATTCTCCTACGTATACTTTTGCTATAGACTTGGATAAATGGGTTTCTTTGCTATCTGCTATATGTGCTCACAGAGCAGCTGGGTGACACAGTGGATAGGATGCTGGGACTGGAGTCAGGAAATCAGGAAGACCTGAGTTCAAATCCAGCCAAAGACACTTACCAGTTATGTGACCTTGGGCGTTCACTTAGTCTTCAGTTTCCTCATCTGTAAAATGAACTAGAGAAGGAAGCGACAAACCACTCCAGTATCTTTGCCAAGACATCCCCAAGTATTTCTATCTTGTCTTATAAGAAAAAAAAGGGGGAAAGGGACAAGGGAGGGGATAAGGGAAGGGTAGAAGGGAGGGCAGATTAGGGGGAGGGGTAACCAGTATGCATGCCATCTTGGGGTGGGGGTAGGGGAGAGATGGGAAGAAAATAACTCAAAATCTTGTGGAAATGAATGTTGAAAACCAAAATAAATTAATTAATTCTGGAAAAAAAAAAAGAAAATCCCAAAATGGGATCAGGAAGAATCAGATACAATTGAAATGATTCAACAATAGTAACTGTGTCCAGAACAAGGGAAATGACAAATATAAAATCTTATAGTTAGATTTTTTTTTTAAATCAAATGTCCAAGTACAATTTGGGGGAGACGTGAGAATTGGTTGTCCTTCCTTCTAAAAGAGGACCAAAATGACATCACTGTGTTGGGGGCATGGTACAATGTATCCAACTGTGACTGACCAGACCACAAGGAGCTCGGAAAGCTCTGCCACAGGCCGGGCACAAATAGTGCCAGTGAGCAGATAAGATTGCATACGAAAGAAACCTAGGGCTTCTGGGGACTGCAGCTGCAAATGCAAAAATGATTCAATGGTTGGATGTAACAATCAAGTTAAAACATACAAACATTTATGAAGTATCCATCATATGACAGCTTGAGCCACAGATCCTGCCCTGAAGGAGTTTACAATCTACTGGGAAGAAGGCAATGGGAGTATGACATATATCCAAAGGAATGCAACCCTAAGTAAGTAAGCTGTATTAAGAGAGCCCGAACATCGAAAAAGAGGGAGGCACTACTTCTGCCGGCCTCAGCCAAGGTCAAATGTCATCCGAGGATTTGCCAGTTCTGGGGCCACATTTAGGAAAGATACTGACAAACTAAAAACCATGTCTAAGAGTAATGACGGGGACCTGAAACCGTCCCTTACTGTGAGCTGCTGAAGGAATTGGGGGTGTATGGGCTGAAGAAGACAGGTCAGCTGCTGTCCACTCTGTATCTTGCGTGCTCATTAGTTGTTTACATGTTTCCTTCTCAGTTAGAATTCAAATTCCATGAGGGCAGGGACCTGATTTTGCCTTTCTTGGTATCTCCAGGGTTTAAGCACCCAGTAAGTACTTAGAGGTCAATTATAACAGGTTAGGGGCAGGTAGGTGGTGCGGTGAATAGAGCATCGGCCCTAGAGTCAGGAGGACCTGAGTTCAAATCCAGCCTCAGACTTCTCCTTAACACAAAAACTAGCCGCGTGACCTCCAGCAAGTCACTTAACCCCAATTGTCCTACCTTCCCCCCTCCAAAAAAGCAAAAAAACCCCAAACCAATTATAACAGGTTAAATAACCAGACTGATGTGATACATACCCCCAAGTATTTACATAGCAGCCATGTGGAAAAGGAAAAAAATTTTTTTTCCTGCTTGGCCCCAGAGAACAGAACTAGCGTCAATGGGAATGAGCTAATGGAAAGCAGAGTTTCAGTTTAAGATGACAGAAAAAAACTTCCCCTCAGAGATGCATGACAATGAGATGGCCTACTTTGGAAGAAAGAATTCCCTGTCACTGAAGGTATTCAAGCAACAGCTGGAAAATCATCCTTCAGGGACAGGTTGAACTAGCTGACTTCTGAAGTCTCTTCCAGCTTTGAAACCCTATGCTTCTACCTTATAAAAGGTGGCCCTAATGCAGGAGTACATAACCATTGCTGTGCCATGGACAGCCATGGGCAGTCCGGAGAAGTCTATTGGGCCCCTTTTCAGAATCATGTTTTTAAATAATTGAAGGGAATACTAAATTTCAATTAGAGGTAATTGAAAATAAAAATATAAAGTGTCCCATCCAAGTTCACAGAAATCTAAAGAGTTTATGGACCCCAGGTAAAGAACCCTTGCCCCAAAGCATACTGGGTAGTAGCAGATAAAGCACCGTACTGGTCAATCATTCCTGTGGAAAACCACCAGATAGGTAATTTGTAGACTGACAGAATAGTTTTTAAGAGAGGGTGGAGGGAGGGAGAGAAGAATTTCCAGCCTGAAATGCTTTGTAAAAAACTTAATGTACCGCCTAAATGTGAGATATTATTATACCAAAGAACAGACGTTCTGTGCCTTGAAATTATTCCTTGGGGATAGCAGAAAGGGCCAGCTAGGACTGAAGAAGAGAAATCAGTTAGGACAGAAATCAGCAGCAATATATATCCATTCACCGGGAAGAATTACCTCTCTAACAAATCTCCCAGGGATCCTAATACATTCTAATGTATTCTATCCCAATATATCCCAATAATTCCTTATTTATATTTACATAGCAAAGCATTAACTGAAACCTAACAACCTTCCATGGCCCCCTAGTCCCTATAGGGTAAAATATGAACTCCTAGTCACCCAAAGATATATCATTCCATTTACAAAAGCCAAAATGCATGTGTCATTTAAATAAGACACTGTCTCTACCCACATGGAAGATAGATCCACATCTCGTCACCGACTAGCCTTTACAATTAAAAAGCACATTCATTCACATGCATTATCTCATTGGAACCTGTGACATAAGTAAGTATTTCCTCTCTAGGTTTTTGGGAAAGCAGAGGTGACTTTTAGCAACAGGCTTATCTTAACTAAATTCCA
>CM053582.1:154675707-154700977 GCA_028627135.1 Pseudochirops cupreus | reverse complement strand
TTAAACTCTATGTGCGTGTATACACACACATATATTATATATAAATATAGACATTATATGTGTGTGTTATTACTGATGATAATAATGAAGGGACAAAATGGTACAGAAGTCAGAGAGCCAAGCTCAGAGATAAGAATACATGGGTTCAAGTCTTTCCCACAATGGGCAATGATCCTGCACAAATCCCTTAACCTCTGAGTGTCCCAGGAAGCTTTCTAAAACCATAAATTACAAAAAGATGCCCATCTGCTTTAATAAATGGAGTTTCCCACCTGGGAATTCCCTACATAAATGAAATCACATCATAAGCCCAGACAAAAATGTTAATAATGATTCACATTTATGTCGCATTTTAAAGCTTGCAAAGGACTTGACTTTAGTGGGGCACCCTGGTGTGGTCGACAGAGAGCCAACCTGGAAAGCAGGAAGACCTGGGCTGAAGTTTCCCTCTCTGACACGTACTGGCTGAGTGACCCTGAACAAGTCACTTAATCTAAGTGTTCTAGGCAATTCTCTAGGTCTATAAATTGCGGAGAACATGATACCCTACATTGGGAGAAAGAGTTTCCCTACCCAGGATTTCCACACCAATGAAATTTCAGGTTTAACTATTGATCTTATTCCATTCTTCTTCCTGTGGGCCTCACAAAAAGTATCAGCAGCAGTAGAAAGGACAAAAATAACACAAAATAAATCAGAATAAGTGCCTAAGAGAAGTACAAAATACTATGTGAAATGACCTCCAAGAGCCCTTTTAGCTTTAAATGTACGATTCAAGATCAGAAGAGTAAAATCCACAGAGGACAGCATATGAAGAAAGTAGCACTTAAGGTACTGCCTTTTAGAAACTCATCATGAGCGGCAGCTAGGGGGCGCAGTGAATAGAGCACTACTCCTGGAGTCAGGAGGACCTGAGTTCAAATGCGGCCTCAGACACTTAACACTTACTAGCTGTGTGACCTTGGGCAAGTCACTTAACCCCAATAGTCTAGCCTTCACCCCCTGAAAAAAGCAAAAAAAAAAGAGAAAGAAAAAAACTCTTCATGAAAAGGGGGGAAAGAAGGGCATTTCCAACATATATGCACAAGAAAAAGACAGGAAATTATACAGCATGTTGCGGGGAACATGACAAAAAAGGTTAAGAACTCATGTTTTCCAGAAAAGGAAAATGAGATTCATGGAGACAGAAACTGAACTGTCCGGGGTCACACAATGATTTTGTAGCAGAACCCAGGTTTCTTGCCCTACCCCACCCCCATCCAGTGCTTATTCCAAAGAAATAAACTAGCCAGCCCTTTTTCCACAGAATGTCAAGATAAAACAAGTCAGAGGTGTGGTTTTTTTCCCTGCCTTACAGTATATTTTGACTAGCAAGTTTCCTAAGCTGAAGAAAATTACATTTTCTCCTTTTGATGGTTCTTTCACAGCTTGAAAAACCGTGTGATGATTGTGCCGGACAGGGAAGTTACGATACTTGTGGTTCTAGTCACAGCTCATGCCAGCAACTCTTACGTGACCTTGGACAAGAACCCACTTCTTCACGGGCCTCAACTTCCTCCTCCATCAAAAAGGAATAGTACTGCCTGCCCTGGCAGTCTCATGGAAAAGCCCTTTGCAAAGTTCCCAGTCAATCTCCCAGAAGGCTAAAACATGTGCACTTGCCCCACGGGCAAGGAGGAGCTATTCAAAGTTTTTGTAACTGGGGAGGGGGAGGATCACACCAGTGTGTTCGGAGGATTGTGGTGGCAAGGCTAATAATAAAAATAGCTTGGTTTCCATATAGCAATTTACAGTTTACAAAGCGCTTCTTCTCACAATCCAAGATCATCCAAGGATTGTTATTCCCATTTTTTAGATTCGGAAAAAAAAGGATCAGAGGGGCAAATTGTCTTCATGAGTTCAAATCTCACCTCAGACACTTTTACTAGCTGTGTGATCCCAGGCAGGTCACTTAATTAACCCTGTTGGCCTCAGTTTCTCATCTGTGAAATGAGCGGGAGAAGGAAATGAGCCCTCCAATATCTTTGCCAAGAAAACTCCAAATGGAGTTATGAAGGATCGGACAGGACTGAAAAACTGAACAACCAGAAGAAGGGACAAACAGCCAGTCAATGGGTGAAGGCAGGACTCAAACCTGACTTCCAGTCCACTGGAAGCAGCCTGGTGTATGTATCAGAAACAACACTGGGTCTGGAAGCAGAAAGCCCATCCTGGTTCTGAGCAAGTACGTGACCTTGGGCAAGTCACTTCCCTTATTTCTGCAAAATAGGGGTCATAAGGTGCTGTACCACACACCTCAGAAGACAGTTGTTATAAGGAAGTATAGTGGAAAGCAATTCAGAAAGGGTAACTATAAGGAGAGCAATTCTTTCCACCGTTCCTGGCTGCCTTTCCTGTGTATCTGTCTGCACAAACCTCTGCTGGCCCTGATAATTAGTGCTCCAGTGGTATTAGACAGGGACAAGCCTGGCCCTCATGCTCACAGCCTCTAGAAGGTTTGTGACGAGACCATTGACCAAAGCACAGAACCCCAACCAATTATTTTCAAGGCTTCTTTACAATCTGCACATTAGCATTAAATTAATTGGCAAAGGAGGCCGTGGGACAACAGCTGCAGCCAACCCTGTGGCCCGGCTAGAGGCAGGAGGCTGGAGACTTTTCCAACAAAGGACAGGGCGGGAAGACTAGGACTGGCTGCCCTAGGTCAGGGTCCTGGCCGCCAACCGGGGAGAAATACAGTTAGTTCCAACTTCTTTGGAAATGAGCTGCAGGGGCCAGAGCTGCCTCACAGCCTCAGGAGCCCTCAAGCCTCTCATTACCATCCAAATCTCCAGACAGAATTTCCATGAGAACACCCCAGCTATTGTGGACCTGCAGGCTGTGAATATCAAAGGACTTGGCTGGGGCCCAGAAACCCAGAGGAAGAAGAGGACACACACTCTCACAAGTCTCTCACAAAGAACGCCTTCCCCTCATTCCCCACCCCCACCCCCAAGAAGTCCCAGAGAGAAGAGCAGGGAATGGGTGTTTGGCCTCCTGAAAAATACCTGACTACACACTAATACATTGTTAGTGGAGCTGTGAAGTAATAATCCAACTATTCTGGAAAGCAATTTGGAATTATGCTTTAAAAGAGACTAAAGTACCCATAACCCTTTGGCCCAAAGATTCCCCCCTCCCCCAAGGAAGTAAAACACAGAAAGGTAGGTCCCAAATACAGCAAAATATGCCAATGTGTTGTTTCAGACTTGTCTGACTTCATTTGGGGTTTTCTTAGCAGAGATACTAGAGTGGGTTACCATTTCCTTCTTCAGCTCATTTTACAGATGAGGAAACCAAGACAAAGGGAGTGAAGTGACTTGCCCAAGGTCACAGAGCTAAGTGTTCTGAGGCTGAATTTGAACTTACTACTAATATATATAGTAGGACTCTTTTTTGGTATCAAAGAACTGGAAATAGAATAGAAGCCCATCAACTGGGAAAAAGCTAAACAAATTATAAAAATTGTCAAAAGGAGTAAAGCATTCAGAGAATCACGAAAAGGCTTCTGTATTAATGCTGAACTAAGGAAACCGTATACAGTAATAACAAAAGTAGAAAGAATGACGGCGCATCTCCCTCCCCTCCCAGTTTACAGAGGGAGTATCTCCAGCTGTGAAAAACTGCAAATGTTGACAGGCTAGTCAATATGATGGTTAGTTTTCCTGAATTACTTGCTCCCATTCTCTTTGTTTTTTACTCTTTCTTACAAGATATGGCTCACTGGGTAGGGGAGGTGGGAGAGATATATTATGTAAATGATGGACATGTAAAAACAAAAGTTATCAAAAATTAAAAGGTCGGCCCTGGAGTCAGGAGGACTTGAGTTCAAATCTGATCTCAGACACTTAACACTTACTAGCTGTGTGACCTTGGGCAAGTCACTTAACCCCAATTGCCCTGCCCTCTCCCCTCCAAAAAAAGAAAAAAAAATTAAAAGGAAAAAGAAACCCATGGCTAGGTTACATGGAGAGCTCTCCAAGACTTGAATCAAGTTCCTAGAGTCCAGTGGTAGAACAGTTGGACCAAAATGAATTCTGAAGTCTCTTCTACTAGATCAAACATTGGGAAAAGAGGTCAGCAGTCAGGCTAGAGAAGAGAGTGTCAGGAAGTAGTGGAAACTATGGATGGAGGTCTTCAAATGCCAGGCTGCAGAATTTAGACAAATTAACCTACTTGCACAAAATAATGACAGTAATAAATAGAAGGTTGTATCAACAGACGATTAACTGAACAAACTGTGGTTATGTGAATGTAATAAATAGTGTTGTGCCACACAGAACAACAAATCAGTTCCTATGAGAAAGACTTCTGTGAACTCGTGCAGAGTAAAGTAGGCAAAAACAGAAAAATAATATACGTGGTGACTATGACAACGTAAATGAAAAAAGCAAAGCCAAAATCTAAACTCTATATAATTATAATGATCAAGCTGGCCCTACAGCAGAGCTGAGAAAATGTACCTCCTTCCTCCCTTCAATGCCATGGCGAGACTCTGGGCATGAAAACTGCATTTACCATCAGATACAGTTAATGTGTTAGTTTTACCAAACTGCTTTTTTTCCTTTTTTTAAATCTTTGTCACAAAGGGGAAGGAATTCATTTGGAAATTAATGCTATATAAAAGCAATATCAACTTAAAAAATAAAGAGTGCTGAAGGCTAAATTCACCTTATCCTGAGTTTTACCTTGGTTGTATGTACCAGATGGGGCAGGGAGTGGCACCGTGGATAAAGTACAAGGCCTGAAATCAGGAAGACCCATGTTCCTGAGTTCAAATCTGGCCTCAGACACTTACTAGGTGTGTGACCCTGGCAAGTCACTTTATCTGTTTTACCTCAGTTTCCTCATCTGTAACATGAGCAGGCAAACCACTCCAGTACCTTTGCCAAGAAAACCCCAAATAGGGTCACGAAGAGTCAGACATCACTGAAAATGACTACACAACAAACAGCAGGCATTAAAGTAAGTCAGAATCATAAACTGGAAGAGAGAAGGGACCTCAGTAGACATCAAGTCCAATGCCTTCACTTTACAGATGAGGAGGAGTATCAAAGTGGTTAAGCCATTACTTGGCTTCAGAGTCAGAATCTTTCACCATCTTATATGAGCCTCACGGGAAGGTAAGAAATCATGGATATGAAACAATGCTTATACTGACAAAGTAGTCATGATAATATAGACTTATTAGATGGAGGCAGGCATATATCTGAAACTGACCGATACAAAAATAAGAGTTATGAATAAAACTTTTTTTTTAAACCCTAACAGTTCAGCACCATGGAGCCTAAAAACCATGACCCATCTCACAACTACAGCCTAACATTCAAGTCTTCCCATGACAGGGACTCAACTTACTTTCCAATTTACTTTTCCAACCTTTTGTCTCATAATTCCCACTGGCTCCAGTCAGATTGGGGTTTTCACTATCTACCAGGCCATGATCATGTCCACAAAATAACATCTCCCTTTTTTATAGCATTTTATGGTTCACAAAGTGCTTCCTCACACTACCCCTATGAGGCACATAGTACAAGTATAATTATACCCATTTTTCAGAGGAACAACTGAGGTTCAATGAAATAAAAATGACTTGCCCAGAGTCATACCATGTCGGAACTAGGATTCAAAACCTAGGTCTCAATTCTTTAATCCACTGTTGTTTCCACTATGCCACAAAGACCTGAAATGCCTTCTCTCTCTTCTCCTTATCTCCAAATCCTACAGTCTCCTCCTTCAGGAATTTCTCCCTGACCATCCCATCCCTCAGTAGACTTATGAGTTCTCAGTTTTCCTACATACAACACTTAAAACAATCACTCTTACCATACACTGTCTTGTGGCAGCTCTTGTAAGCGTTAACCCATAATTATGTGAGTGGTCTTCAAATAACTGAAGGACTGCCATCAGTATCAGCACTCTCACTCACAGTAGTAAACATCTGTATAGTTCTTTATATGCATGATCTTACTCCATTCTCACAAAAACCCTGTGAAGTAGACAGTACAACTGCTATCGTCCTAGTTTTGCAGCAGAAGAAACTGAGGCTCAAAGATGGGAAATGATGTGGCCAGCATCACACGTATCACTAACTAGTAACATAGTCAAGATTAGAACCCAGATCTCAATAACACCAAATCTGGAACTTTTGTCTCTAAGTCCATTAGGGAAGGGAATTAGATTTGTGTTATTTGGTCCCAAACAGAACTAGGAAGAATAGGAGAAGATGGAAAGCCTAAATCTAGCTCAAAATAAGGGAGAATTTCCTAACAATGAAAATCCAATAACACCTCGTAAAGTAGCAAGCTCTCCATCACCAGACATCTTCAAGCAGAAGCTGACTGGACATCTGTCTGAGTTACTTAAGTGGAGTGAAAAAGTATTTCAGGTGTGACATGGAAGAGAGATTGAGGTTCCTTCCAGCTCGGAGATTTTAGGATCCTTTGTCTCCTTGTGGTGCCAAGCACTTAGTCATTGCCCATTGACTATCTGAATCAGGAATGAATGCTCCCAAATGAATTAATCAATTACTCATCAACTCAAGCCTTTTCTTCTTTCAAGAAAGAAAGTCCCAGGAGAAAGGATGGTTTAATTTTGAACTTAAAAATTCTGCTTTGGAAATATCAGTGAAGGATTAGCCCCGGGGCCAAAATGTGGAGCCACCCCTATGAGAGAAGTCACACATGAAAGGAGAAGGTAGAAAAAAGCAATTATTGTTTGTGCAAAAGCCCTAAATAATAATAATAATAATAATAATAGCATTTATAGAGCACTTTACATTTATTATTTCATCTAGTATGCAGATAGTCACATAATGAATAGAGTGCTACATCTGGAGTCAGGAAAGTCTGACTCGGATACTTATTAGCTATAATCCTGAGCAAGCCATTTAACCTTTGTTTGCCTCAGTTTCCTCCCCAATAATAATAGTACTTCCCTCACAGGGTCGTTGTGAGCATCAAACATAGTAGGATCTGCATGTAAGTGCTTATTTCCTTTCCTTCACTGTAGGCACTTGGGCAAGTCCTTATTCTTTCCATCCCTCAGTTTCTTCACGCGTAAAATGACAGAAAGGACATATCTGACCCTCCACCAAGACCTACTTTGAACGCCTTAATCTGACACCAGAGTTAACCATGAAATCTGTACAAAGGGCACCCCCTTGGACTGTCAGCCCCAAGTGAAAAAGGCATCAGACCCACACCCAACAACACCTCTCCCTCAACAGAATGCATCTCACACAACCAACAACATGTGCTTCACACACCTTACACGACATAAAATGTCAGCAGTGGTGAGTGCTCTAAAGGTCTGCCAGTACTTGGATTCAAATCCTACATCTCACACTTACTGGCTGTGTGACAGAGGGCAAGTCACTTAATAATAATTAGAGCTAGCACTTTAAAATAGGATTTTATCTATCCTCCCAACAACCCTGGGAGGTAGATGCTATCATTTATCCCCATTTACAGATGATGAAACTGAGGCAAACAGAAACTAAGTGGCTTGCCCAGGGTCACACAGCTAGCAAATGTTGAAGGCAGGATTTGAACTCAAGTCTTCTTGACTTCAAGTCACATTATCTATCTACTTTAGCACTTAACAGGCTAGGAAGGCTCTTCATAATCAGGAAAAAAACTATGACGTAACTATGAAGGATTATGGTCATAATAATTCTGCCTACACCCTAAACTTCCAACTCACAAGATAATTGTGAATTTAAGCCAATGAATACAAATTAAAAGCCTACTGTGTACAAGGCCTTGTTTTGAGTGCTGAGAATTAAAAAAAGAAAAACAAAAATGTCACTGTCACTGTCCCAAAGAGCTTACAATATAGTTGGGTTTCTCTCTCTCTCTGTCTCTCTGTCTCTCTCTCTCTCTTTTTCCCTCCTTCCTTCTCTTCCTCTTTCTCTCCTTCCCCCCTTCTTTTTCTCTCTCTCTCTTTCACACACACACACACACACACACACACACACACACACACACACACACGCCTATACAAGATAGAATATGATAGGACGAAGGAGAGTGAGGAATAGTTCTTTGAGCACTGTTAGGACGGAGAGAGCATGTCCCAGAACTACCATCCCTAGCCAGCAGTCTGGGAAGGTTTCATGGCGGTAGTTTCTGAGTCTGGCCTCGAAGAAAAGAAAGGTGGGACTTTAAATGACAAGAAACTTCAAAGGAGCCTGGATAGCAAGGAACAGTCTATTTCAAAGCTAAGAATGGCATTAATAAAGACCCAGAGAGAAGAGTGGGCAAGGCAAAAGGAAAAAGGCAGAATAAAAATGGAGAGCTCTGCAGCTAGAACACAGAATGGATAAAGGGGAGTGGTATGAGATAAGTCTGCACAGGCAGGTTGTAGCTAGACTGTGGAAGGCCTTGCATGCCAGACTCAAAGAGTTTAAATCTGATTGGATAGGCAGTTAGGAGCCATTAAAAGTTTTTGAGGAATGAAACAATCATTGGGTTTGTATGTTGAAAGGCTATGCGGGCAGCCGAACAAGGGATGGATGGAAAGGAGTGGAGGCCAGTTAGGAGGTTATTATGAGAATCCAGGCGACAAACAAACTGTGGGACATGAATATGGTCATATCCTTACAGAAGGGAGGCCTGAAAGGTGTGGAGTGGTGTAGATGTTGTCAGACGTGAGCCATGAGCTGGTTGGTTTTGCTGAATTTTTCTCTTTCTTTTTTTAATCTTTATTACAAGAGGAGGCTCTCTAGGTAAGGTGTAGAGAGATACGTTCAGAAAGAGCGTAATGTAAAAACAAAAGGCATAGATTTTTTTAAAAGAATATTATTGTGCAATAAAAAAGTGACACATATAAGGAATTCAGAGAAACATGGGAAGATCTGTACAAACAGATGCAAAGTGAAGACAGTCAAGTGAACAACACACACAATGATTACCATCTTTTAAAGGAAAAAACAAAGGAACTCTAACTATATTAACCTATCTGGATTCCAGAGAACAGATCATGAAAATATACCTCCCTTTTCTAAGTAGAAAACTACAAGGGTACTTATTATTTCCTATGCTCTCTGAGGTGGATTTTATACAATTATTTTTCTTTTGTTACAAGGGAGGGTTTAGCTCCTGGAGGGACATACTCAGAAATGACGTGATGAAAAAAAATTCACTTATGAATGGTAAGGTACAAAAGAGATGAGGCCAGATGTAGTGTGGTGGCAATGGGAGAGGCAAGAAGAGCTTCTTAAATACATTTATAAAGTGCTATTTGAATGAAGGATGTTATTTAGTATTACTGTAGAATTCCAGATGGCTCTCTGACACTATGGTGACAGGTAATACATCTATCTTACCAATTTACCTCTCCTCCAATGTGCCACTCCCTAAGGGCAGGGTCTTTATTATTTTCCCCCAGATTCACCCTCAGCTGCTGGAACAAATCCCTCCAGCTCGGAGTCTCATTTCCACCACTTATAACATGGGGAAAATAATGGTTACGCTATCTTCCTTGGAAAATCATAGAGGAGAAAATATTCTGCAGCTGTAAACCAAACCACAGACATGCAAGCCCTTACTGCTATTTCTCCCTGTACTTGATTACAAAAGTAATCTAAAAATTACTCCTGAAAAATTGTATGAAGCCGGAAGTCATTGAGTTGGACTCAATCAGTTAATCCAGTCTATGGGAGGAAGCTGGCAGCTGGCTCTAACTAGAAGCACCCATGAATTAAGCACCTATTCTAATTTCTAGGGCAGCTAGGTTCCAAAGTGGATAGAGCACCTGGGCCTGGGGTCAGGAAGACCCCAGTTCAAATTTAGCCTCAGACAATTACTAGCTGTGTGACCCTGGGCAAGTCACTTAGTCCTGTTTACCTCGGTTTCCTTATCTATAAAATGACCTAGAGAAGGAAATGGCAAACCACTCCAGTATCTTTGCCAAGAAAACCCTAAATGGGGTCACATACTTGCTCAGAACCAGGTCACGAAGAATCTGAACTGATGGAACAACAACAAAATTTTAATTTCTAACCTGAAGGGAATTAATCTGATGGGAACAATTTCAAGTCAGATAAGAGAAATGAGGAGAAAAGAAGGTCCTTAAGTTCAGTGAGGGAGATACTTAGAGAAATGGGGATTTTCCTAATGCCTGTATTGCTGCTGACATAGAATCAGCACAGCTTGTAATGTATCTTTGAGGCTGGTTTAATAGTAGTGATCGCTAATATGTTAACAGCCACATTCAGACCCCATGCATCAGGAGATCCCAGCAGAGACAAGGAAATTGGAGCAGTGCCGGGCAGTCAGGCAGTCCCCTGGCAGCATTCCCCACCCCCACCCCCACCTGAAGGGATTCTTCAGGGATAAACCATAAAACTTCCGTACAGGATATATTCTTAGCAAGCTGAAGCTGTCCCTCACATATCAGAAGAGCAAATTGGGTTGTATAGTTAATTCCTCATTAGACACCATCTACAACCATATTCAGGTCCTCTCCCAAAAACCAACACACCAGAGGACGTATTATACTTAGTGGGGGAATGAAGGAATCTGGGTTTGGTCCAGTTCTAGTACGACTTTGGGTTAATTATTTCCCCTCAGGGCCTCAGTAAAACAAGAGGGCTATGCCGGACAAGCTTTAAAGGTCCCTCCCAGTTAGAAGATTCCATGTTTTAAGATTTCCTTCCAAGGTTTGTTTTTCTTTAGTTCTCAAGTTGGAGGGCAGGATGGGGGGAGATTTGTGCGAAGAAGTGAGGAGGCAGATTTTTTTCCTGATTAAAAAAATAAAATATAATTTTTAAAAGAGAAGATCCCCTTCTGGTCAAGCATTCAATGTTCCAAAATTCTGCCCTGACCACCCATCTTTGTGCTAAGACTCCTTTCAGATCTAGCATTCCCTGCTCTAATATGTCTTTTTGACCTGATGTTCTATGACACTTTTTTTATTTTGTGGCAGGTAAGCTGGCTTTTTTTTTTTAAAGCAATCAGGGTTAAGAGTCACATAGCTAGTAAGTGCCTGAGGTGGAATTTGAACTTAGATCCTCCTGAGTCCAGCGCAGGGGCTCTAATCATTTGACAACAGAAAGATAAACAGGCTTTCTAACACCTACGCTGAGCCTAACCAAAGGAAGCACTGCTACTCTTCAATTCAAAACATCTATGTACTGGTAGCTGCAGTGTACTGGGCTAGAAGGGGTGGATATAAAGGCAAAAAAAAGCCCTTTCCTCACCAATCTCGCTCCACACCCCCCCCCAAGAGCAGATTTATGTTTATCATTCACATAACACTTTCAAGTTCACAAAGGGCTTTATATACAGTATCTCATTTTATCGGCACAACAACTAGTAAGGTTAAGTATTACAGCTATCTTTTTTTTCCCTGAGGACCAGTGATTTATTGGTATATGGAACTCCAAGTCAACAAACTCCCTATACCCACTCAGATCAGTACCTGCTCTTTGACTTATAGTCTTAGAAGAGATGCCTGAGTCCCTGACTTGACTAGAGCCACATGGCTAGGCTGACTTGAACCCAGGTGCTCCTGAGTCTTAACACAGGCTCTCTTTCTACTATCCCAGAAACTGCTTCTCCACTATGAATATCATTATTCCCATTTTACAGATGAGGAAACTTGCTCAGAAAGGACTTACCTGTGATCACATAGCTACTAAGTGTCAGAGGCAAGATTCAAACTCAAGGTTTTCAGATTGCAAGTCCAATACCCTTTCCACTACAATCCATAGTCTATGTTACCACCCTGAATTCACAAGAATAGCTGAACACTTCAGCAAACCCATTCGTACTCAGATTTTGACATCCACTCACTTTTCTCTATTTGCTCCTAAAGTCTTGGCATACTAAACAGAGGGAGGGATTTTTTTTTTCTCCCAGTCTCAGCCCCAGCTGTAATCTCCCCAGTCTCAAGGGGTTCCATATGTCCAGATGACTCTGCTGGATTTCCTATCCTGAATACAAATGGCCTAATCCTGCCCCCCAGAACAATTGCCAAGAGGTAATGGAATTTTTATAACTAAGAATCAGATCAATTTCATCCAGGCAATCAATACGGCACAAGCAGACTAATAATGGGCCAATGGATCCTTATTTCTTTCTAGACTTAAATATTCTTAGACAGGAAATCAAATGGACTTCAGAATCACTGCACAGAAGCAATTTCAACTCCCATGAAAGACTGAAGAGGGAGAAGTTTTTCCCTAGAGAACAAGCTGTAAGTGCATGGGGGGAAAATCCTTCAGTAAATTATACTTATGAACTTCTGATGAGATCAGCAAAGGGAAATGAAGGTTCAACCACAAGTGACTCAGCGACACAGGGGATTGAGATGTCCCTGATGGGAGAAAGAGGAATGCTCTCTTTCGGAGGAAGCTAGGGTTGCTCTGTGGATAGAGTGCAGAGTTTGGGAGAGGAAGGATAATGAGTTCAGTTTTGGATGTGTTTTGAACTCAGACTATTTCCACTAAGTATTATTCTATATCTGTCTTTTCTCTTCTTGGCTATTCTCCTGGAGAAAACCATCTATAAGCAATGCCTCCACTTCCTCCCCTCTCTCACTTTTAAAACCTACAGTCTGGCAGAACTTCATCATTCAACTGATGTCCTGTCTGAAGCCACCACTGAAATAATGCCAAATCTAATTACGTTTTCTCAATGTTCATTCTTCTGGACCTCTTTGCAACCTTTGATACCTTCATCCTCTCATGCCTGGTATTTTCTCCTCTCTGGCTTTTTATGACACTGCTCTCCTGGTTCTGCTCCTACCCATCTTACTATTCCTCAGTCTTTTTTGCTAGATTTCCATCTGGTATAGGTCCAATAACCCTGGATATGTTCCCTAAAACTATGCCTTGGGTCCTCTTCTCTTTTCCCTCTATACTATCTCTCTTGGTAATCTCACCCACTCCCGTGGATTCAACTATTATCTCTGTACAAGATTCCTAGATCTGTTATCTAGCCCTAATCTCTCTCTCTCTCTCTCTCTGTCTCTCTGTCTCTCTCTCTTTCTCTGTCTCTCTCTTTCTCTCTCTCGTTCTAGATCATCAATTGTCTCTTAGATGTCTTGCTTGAATTGCATGTCCTCAAATTCAGTACATGAAAGCAGAATTCATTATCTTTCCACCCAAATCTTCTCCTCTCCCCATCTTCCTTATTACTATCGATGGCACCATTATAACCCTTGTCACGAAGGCTCTCAACCTCAATGCCATCCTTGATTCTTAACTTGCACTCATCTCACATATCCAAACCATTGTCAAAGCTTGTCATTTTCACCTTCACAACACATCTCTTATCTCCAACTACTTGTCTTGAACTGGATGTCCCATAGACATCTTAAACTGAACATGTACAGAACTGAATTCACTATCGTTCTCCCCCCCACCCTTCCCCTCTTCCTAACTTCCCTATTAGTGTTAAGGGTTCCACTATAATCACAGTCACCCAAGCTCACAACCTAGGTATCCTCCTCGATTCTTCCCTTAATCCTCATATCCAATCATTTGTCAAAACCTGCCACACAGTGAAAGATACAAATATAGACCTATGCCCCCTTCTCTCTTCTGGCACTGGCATCACCCTAGTGCAGGCCCTCTTATCACTTCATGCTGAAACTCTTGCAATAGACTATTGGTAGGTCTGCTATCTCAAGTTTCTCACCATTCCAGGCCACCCCCCAATTAGCTGTCAAACTCATCTTCTTAACACACAGGTCTGGCCAGATCACACCCCCTTCTCAATAAACTCCAGTGGCTCCCTATTATCTTTTGGTCAAATATAAAACTCTCTGGCTTTTAAAGCCCTTCATAACTTGGCCCTTTCCTACACCTCTCTAATCTTCTTACACTTTTCTCCCTTTTAGGAACTCTAAGATCCAGCTATGTGGGTCTATTTGCTGCAGTTTCTCATACACAACATTCCAAGTCCCTACTCCACACATTTGCATTGGCTGTCTCCCATGCTTGGAATGCTCTCCTAACTCATCTCCAATTCCTAGGTTCCCTCGATTCTTTCAAGAATTCAGATTAAATCTCAACTTCTAAAAGCCTTTCTCAGTTCTTCCAGTAGGCAACAATCCTCAGCTCTCCCCTAGTCTCTTCCCTCAAAGACTATATTCATTTACATTGTATATATGTTGCCCCCCCCCCAGGAGAATATGAGTTTCCCAGGGCAGGGGTTGTGTTTTTCTCTTTATATCTCTAGCAAAGTACCAGACATAAGGTTAAACTCTAAATAATGGTTGACTGGGGTCTCTGAGTCACCAAATCATAATTAGGCTGTAGGACCAACCTTAGAGAGTGGATATCATAATTTTACAGATGAGAAAATTTAGACTTGAGGGTTCAAGTGCATTACCCAAGGTAATACAATAACCTCCCCCACTCCCAATTTGATTTTTGTTCCAGGGCTCTTTTTAAATAACAAATTTGAACATCAGCCATCAGGAGCCAAGAGGCAATCTGGAAATTGGCAACTTGACCTCACAAGCCAAAGAGGGAAAATGGTGGCAGGGAAAGCACTAGGATAGGGAGGGAAGTCATTTCCTCTGTAGACTTGATTTCCTCCTCTAAAACAAGGTGATTGGGCTAAGTAGTTGATCCCTAAAGTTTCTACCAGCTCTGAGATCCTAAACTCTAACATTCGCTGTTCTAAGGGCTGTCTCAATCAGGGGTATGCTGGCAAATGTTTAATAATTAAATCGGGGGGCGGGGAACGTACACAACACATTTTTAAATTTAATCATCAAATGAGATAATAATTGTAAAGGGCTTAGCACAGTACCTAGAACATAACAAGCACAATAAAATGTTACTTATTATCATTATGATTATAACTATTAACATTTTTCCATTGCTTTCAATTTAAAAAAATTAACTTTGATTTGCCAGTTTCTGAAGTGTAAATGCTCACAACTGAAAACTTAACAATCAACAGATAGAAGAGCTGCCCAGCTTATACATTTTATGGTCCTAAACGAGCAAGAGGCAAAAGCCTTTTTTCTTTTTTTTTTTTAATGAACCTCAAAGCTCTGTCTTTATTGTACAGAAGATGGCATTCTTCTACTCCTACCGATTTAAGGGGATGGGGAAGAGTTAGGTAAAATTTAACAAAACCAATAGCACAGACTGATGGAAAGGGAGAAATTAAGGTTTTTGATTCTTCCAGTATTTTTATTTTCACCTCCCTCATTGACAATCCAGTGTCTCAAAGAAGATTGCTCTTGACCAGAGGGCTTAGGGGTTGAGAAAGGGAAAGGACCAGAATATGCCTTCCAGCCTCAGGAAGAATGGGACAGTTCTATGAGAGAGAAGCCTAATAAGGAGGGGGGAAAATTGTGGAAAGGCTCATTAAATGAAAAAGAAAAGTGAAAGAGGCAGAAGACATTTAAAGGACTGCATCCGGCAAAGCCTCCACTCACCCCCCTGTGAAGTCAAGCACGTCCTTGTATGGCATTAACATCAGAGGCACTAAAGAGAGGCAAAAACCACAGGAGAACCGGAGGTACCTTCAGGCTGGGAGGCTCAAACACAAAAGCGTGGGTGCTTATCTAGGCTTTCAAAACTGGGCTGCAAGGACCCAAAACACAGTTCCTCTCTAGGGTTATTTCAATAGGAATCTTCCCTAGGTAGATTTGGAGTCAGGAGACCCGGGTTCAAATTCTGTATCAATCCATCAATAAGCATTTATTAAGTGCCTACTGTGTGTTAGATAACAGAGATAGAAAGACAAAAATGAAACAGTCCCTGCCCCCAAGGAGCTTACATTCTATTCAAGAAACAACAGGCACCTACACAAGTGAAAACAAAATAAATACACAATGTGAGCAGCTGGAAGGCTCAGGAAATGTAGAAGGTGGTGTTGGAGCTGAGACTTGGAGAAAACTAAAGATTCTAAGAGATGGAGGCAAAGAATGCACTCCAAGCAAGGAGGGTAGCCAATGCAAAGACAAAGCTGGAGGATGGCATGTGATGTATGAGGAATCATAAGGCCATGCTGGCTGGATTGACAGGGCTCTGTCCTGGACCCTCTTCTCTTGTCCCTTCATACCACTTCACTAGGTGATCTCATCAGCTCCCATGGATTTAATGGCCATTTCCATACTGATTTCTCAAATCTCTCTTTCCTGACTCAGTATTTCTGCTGACTTCCAACCTCACATTTCCAAATGCCTTTCAGACATCTCAAACCGGATGTCCAGTAGACTTCTTAAACTCAATATGTTCCAAACAGAACTTGGTATCTTTCCCCCAAACCTTCCCTATTCCAGTAGAGGACATCAACTTCCCAGTCCCTCAGACTCACAACCTAGAAGTCGTCCTAAATTCCTCACTCTGTCTCTCAATAGGTAAGCTGTTGCCGAGGCTTGTGGATTTCACTTTAGCAGCTTCCGCCCCCATCTCTCCTCTGACACTGTCCCTTCTCTGGTGCAGGTCCTAATCACCTCACACCTGGACTATTGCCCTAGCCTGCTGGTGGGTCTAACTGCCTCCAGTGTCTCTCTGCTCCAATCCAGCCTCCATTCAGCCACATCTTTTGTGATCTTCCTAAAATACAGGTTCCATCATGTGATTCTCCTACTCAGTAAACTCCCTTGACTCTCTATTGCCTCCAGGATCAAACACAAAAAGTTCCCCATCTGGCATTCAAAGCCCTTCATAATCTAGCCCCCTTCTACCCTTCCAGTCTTGTAGTCCCCAGATATCTGCTCCTTGATCTGGCCTCCTGACTGATCTCTGATCAGGACCCTCCATCTCCATCTCTGGCCATCCCTTACGCCTGGAATGCTCTCCCTCCTCCACTCTACCAAAATACCCCCCTGGTTTCCTTTAAGTCCCAAATAAAATCCCTTCTTTTACTGGAAGCCTCTCCCAACTCTTCTTAATTCTAGCACCTTCCCTCCCTTGTTTGTTTGCTTGTCTGTCGTCTCACTCATTAGATTGTAAGCTTACTGAGGGTAGGAACTTCCTTTTTCTTACTTGCATCCCCAGACCTTAGTGACCGGTAGATAAGCACCTGCTACTAAATACTAAATAAATATTCATTGACTGGTTGACTTAACTTTGAACTAGTATACATGACCACAATATAAGCTCTATGCTTTGCTGTCATAGGACTCTTGGATTTAGGGCCGGTAGAAAACTCAAGAAATCATCAGGCTCATACTCTTCATTTTACAAGGGAAGAAACTGAGGCCCAGAGAAGGGAAATGACTTGTCCAAAGTCATAGAGCAGTGGTTCTCAACCTTCCTAAGGCCGGGGACTCTTTAATACTCGTATGTGGGCGCATCTGCATGTGGGCGGACCCGCCTGAAGATGGACACAGGAGCGCTGTCTCAGTTCCTAAGACCATCAGAAACATGTGTTTTCCAATGGTCTTAGGCGACCCCTGTGAAAGGGTCATCCGACCCCCAAAGGGACTGCAACCCACAGGTTGAGAACCACTGTTATAGAGGCAAAAAGTGGCAGGGTCAGGATTCAAACCCAGTTCTTCTCATGCTAAATTTCCTCCCCTTAGCATTACAGCACTGTCACCTCTCTTTTCTAGAAATAAAACAATCAGGGCAGCTAGATGTCGAAGGACATAGAGCACCAGCCCTGGAGTAAGGAGATCCTGAGTTCAAATTCAGCATCTGACACTTGACACTTACTGTGTAATCCTGGGCAAGTCACTTAACCTCCATTGCCTTGAGAAAAAAAGAGAAGAAATAAAACAAGGGCAGCTCTTCAAAGAGTTAAACAAAATTAAAAGCCAGACATTCTACCTAGACATCCGATAACCACAGTCTTAAAGATTCTATTTCCCTATGTGTTAATGTTGTGCCATAAAGCTACCCTGTGATATTTACTGTTAAAATATGCAAGCTGAGGGTATTAAAAGAACCCTGCCTTTTAGTAGGAAATGAAGAAAATCAAATAATTCTGATTACTCTCCTCCAGCTTTTTGATAGTTGTGTTTCATACTATACTACCCCAGGGACCACACCCAGATATTATCTCATCCCAAGTAGTAGGGTGGGGGGTGATTGTGACCCTTTTACTATAGAGGAGGCTGAGACTCAGAGGGTCACAAGAATAGCACATATAGCAAGGCTGAGACAAGAGCCCCAGTCCTTAGCATCTTCATATTTTTTCACAATTCAAAAAACATTTATTAAGTAACTATTCTTAAGTAATGGTGAGGTAGCCTCCTAGGGGAGTTGCTGTTCCTGAATTTCACCCCACCCTCTCCAACTTCCCCCAATTTAGCCTAGAACAAACCCCATTCTTGGAAATTTCCTCTTCCTTCAAGATCTGGAGCAGGAAGTAGCACTTCCACAAAGAAGCTTTCTAGATTGTAATGCTGCCCTTTCTAGCTGAGATTTCTCCTAGACCCCCCTGTTGGCCTCAGAGGTGGATGTCCCCAAGGTTGGCTTTGGCAGGCTGGGTCTATTCTGGCTCTCTTCTTTTCTCCCCTCTACACTACTTTATCTCCCATGGACTTCATTACCATCTCTTAATTACTGCTCTCACACTTTGCTTCCTATCCTGCCCTCAAGGAGTGTGTGTGTGTGTGTTTGTGTGATTTAGGTATCATCTTGAATACACACACACACACACACACACACACACACACACACACTCCTTGAGGGCAGGATAGGAAGCAAAGTGGTCAGAGCAGGGCCCAAGAAAGAGCTTTAGAAAGAAGAAAACAAGCATTTATCCTATGTGCTGAGAACTTTAAGTGATTTATAAATATTATCACATTTGATGCTCACAACAAACCTAAGAGGTAGGTTTATTTATTTCTTATTCCCATTTTACAGTTGAGGAAACTGAAATAAACAGAAGTTGACCAGCCCCAGGGTCACTCAGCTAGCATAAGGTCACATTTGAACTCTGGTCACCCTGATTCCAGGCTCAGCCCTCTAGCCACTGCACCTCTGTTTTGGGGTATACCCACCCTGGGAACAGGATATGGAGGCAGGCAAAGAGATGGGTTAAAAGCTGTCATGCTTCAACTATCATATCTATGTAAATGATTCCCAGATCTACATATCCAGCACCAATCTCTCCTGAACTCTGGTCTATATAATCCACTGTCTGTTGGACATTTTGCCCTGGAAGTCTCATTAGTATCTCAAATTCAACATAATCAAATGAGAACTCATTTTCTTCCTCCTCCCCTCTGCCCTCAAACCCCAGCCATAATTCCACAGAAATCCAACTTTGCAACGTTGGACCCAACCTTAATTTCTCATTCTGTCTTTCCTACCCCTCCCGCCCAACCACATCCATCCAATCAGTTGCCCGTCTTATAGATGGTTGTTGTTGTGGCTCAGCCCTGTCTGACTCTTCACGACCCTATTTGGGGTTTTCTTGACAGAATTACTGGAATGGTTTGCCATTGCCTTCTCCAGCTCATTTAACAGATAAGGAAAGTGAGGCAAACAGGGTTAAGTGACTTGCCCAAGGTCACACAGCTAGCAAGTTTCTGAGGCCAGTTTTGAACTCAGGAAGATCAGTCTTCCTGCCTCCCGGCTTCAGACTCTATCTGCTGTGCCACCTAACTGTCCCTTTAGAGAGATGCTACCTCCACAACATCTCTTGAATTCGTCCCCTTCTCTCTACTAACACGGCTGCCACTCTGGTTCATTGTTTTAATCCCCTCCTTCCTGAATTATTACAATGGCTTCCTTACTGGCCTCTCCCCTCTCAGATCCATCTTTTGCCCAGATGCCAAAATGGCATTCTTAAAGCTCGTGTCTGACCCTAAGCACGCTCCTGCTCGAAGTCCCAGGTGCTCTCCACTGCCTCCAGAATAAAACGCTCTGCTTACCATTCAGAGTCCTTCACAATCTGACTCTAACCTACCTTCCCAGACTGCTTGCCAGTTACCGCCTATTCATGACATTTTATCTCCTGCCTTTGCACCTGCTCTGCCCCATTCCTGGAGTGATCAGCCTACTCACCCATCTTCAAATCACTAAGTTCATCTCAAGAGCCACCTGCAAGTACCTCCCCCAGGCTCTTAGTGCCTTCACCCAATCCTAACCTTATAGTTTGTTTATATATTCATATATACATATATATATATATACACACACAAACACATACACACACACACATGTGTGTAAGCATATATGTATACACATAAATACATGCACATATGTGTATACATGTATTGTGTGCCCACATACATATATACATGCACACATATACACGTGTACATACACATATATACAGGTTGTTTCTCCTGGCAGAAATATAAGCTCGTTGAGGGCAGGCCCTTTGCCCTGGGAGGGGAGGAGGGACTTTTTTCTTTGTATTCACAGTGCAAGGCACTTAGTAGGTGCTCACTTGAGGAATGATTTCTCCTTCCCTTGTAGCTTGAATCATTCTGTGTATGTTATATCTCCCCTAGCAGATGAGATTTTTGTGACTGCCATTTGTATAACATTTTTATGGAGGCCCTTCACCTGCATTATTTCACTGTAAAGTAGGTTTGACAGGTAATAATTGTCCCATTCTACAGATGAGAAAAATGAGGCTCAGAAAGGTGAGATGACTTCTTCATAATCACACAGACAGGAAGGTAGATCTGAATCCAGGTCTCTCTGACTCCAGCTTCAGCACCACATTCCCCGACTCCAAGCTGCCTCTCCTTGGGGGTAAGGACCCTCTCACTTCTAGGATCTGCAAGGCACAGTGAAAAGGGCACTGGTCAGAAGACCTGGATTCCAGCCCCTGGACAAGTCACTTTTACCTTTCTGCACCTCAGTGTCTTCATCTGTAAAATGGAGATAATACAACTTAGTTTCTATGTCACGGGGCTTTTGTGAGGAACCGGGGCTTTTGTGAGGAAAGGTCTTAGGAAACTTTAAGGGATGATAGAAAAGTGAATTCTTTTTTTCTCCCTCATAACCTCAAGGTCTAATACAGGACTTCACACATAGTATATGCTTAATAAATATTTATTGAAGTAAAAACTAGATTAGATTTTGTAAGACAAAGAGGATCCCTCAAAAAGATGCAGGGCTTGGCATCTGAGGGTCAGGGTCTAGATTCTAATCCCAGTTCAGCCACTTAGTAGCAGTGTTTTCTTCCTTACAAGCTCCCTGGGCCTCAGTTTCCACCTCTGTGAAAGGAGGGGGTTGGACTAGCTCTAAGGTCCCTTCCAGCTGTAACCCCTACGATTTTAGGAATAAGGGGATGCCTCCTGGGCCTGCCTGCACCCAGGTTACTTCGGCAATAAAGCTGCTCTCCAGGCTCTCCTGGCTTCTTTTCAGTCCAAACTAAAATCCCATCTTCTACAGGAAACCTTTAGTAGCCCCTCTTAATTCTAGAGCTCCCTCTCTTAATTATATCCCATTTGTCTCTTGTTTGTTCATATTTATTTGCTTGCTTTCTCCCCCATCAGACTGTGAGTTCTTCAGGGCAGGGACTGTCTTTTGCTTGTTTTTACATCCTCAGCACTTAGCACCGTACCTGGCACAAAGTAGGCGCTTAACAACTGTTTATTGACTAATAAATTGATTGATAATACCTAGGGGAGTCCAAACGAGCTGGATTAAACCTTGCAGAATCGCAGAGTTTGTCACTCAAGAAAAGCAAACAAAGTTGGAGGAAGTCGCCAAACCTGTACCTGTTCCCAACTCCCCGCCCCCACCCCGTCCCCGACGCTCCCCCACCAGGGTAGACCCAGCCACCCACGGGGCTCTGCTGCCCCTCCCCCATAGGCTCCACACTCCAGCCAGCTGCAGGGCAAGTACCCCATGGGGCAAGACTGTCTTTGTTGGGCTAGCCCGGCGCAGCTGAGCCAGGAACGGGGGTTAAGGGTGGCTGCCCTGCGGAGCCTGCCCCGGAGACTCTAAGACGCGCCAAACTTCAGATCTACCCTCAGTCCGAACTCCGCTTCACTCCACCGTCCCATTCCCTCCGCCTAGCCTGAAGTCAACTCACCTGGCGCCCCTCCCCCAGTCCTGGTCCCATTCTCAACCTCAGGGGAACTTGGCCCGAGAGGGAGGAGACTCCCCCTCCTCCGTCAGTCACCGAGTTGCTGATCAGGACGGTGGAGAAAGGGAGAGCAGCCCGGGCCAGAGTGGGGGACCCCCTCCAAGGAGAGGGGCAAGACAATCCTCATACACACCCCGTCCCCAGGACTCACCCAGCCCGGGACACCGGCTCCCCGCACCCATCGGAATCCATCCTGGGCTTCAAGTGGGGGCTGGCACAAAACTCAGCCCCCGAGCCTAGCACGCCCATCGCCGCCGCGGGACTCACCTTCTCTCTCTTGCTCCTCCAGCAGCTGCTGCCGCTCCTGCCACAAGCCCGGATTCCCTCCTTTCCTCCCTCTCTCCTTTTATCACTCCCTCTGCCTTGATCACTCCCTCGCTCTCAGTCTCTCTGCCCGCCCGCCCTCCCTTCTTCCCCCTCGCTTCCCCTACACTCCCTCTCTGCTCTCCTCTCTCTCTTTCTCTCTCTCTCTCTCTCTCTCTCTCTCTCTCTCTCTCTCTCTCTCTCTCTCTCTGTCGCTTCTGGCTCTCTCTCCCCAGCTCCCCGAACGGCCCTTTCGTCTCCCCTGCCCTCCTTTCTCTGCTGCCTTCTCCCCGCAGGGTCCCGGGAGAGAGGGAGAGAGAGAGGGGTGCCTCCACAATGCAACCCCTACCTTCTGCCGCCTCTTTTGCTGCCCTTCCTCCTCCTCCTCCCTCTAGCCGTCTCTATTGTCAGCTGCTCCAGAGCCCAGTCCTTCTCCTCCTCCTCCTCCTTCTCCTCCTTTCCCCTACCCTCCCCTCACTTTCACACCCCTCCTTCCATCTCCCCCGGCCACCTCCTCCTGTCCCCAGAACTCTCAGCCCTCCCCCATTGGAGGCTGGGGGCGTCTGGACTGAGCCCGCCCTACCCCCAATTTCTCCCCTGAAGTAGGTGGACTAAGTCGAGGAGGAGGAGGAGGGACTGAGGGGAGGAGGAAAACCGGCCAGACACACGTGAGCAAAGCCCACAGGGAGTAGGGGGAAGGGAGAGTGCTTGCTTGGGGTGACGTAATGTGAGGGTGACGCAAGAGACGGGGGAATCTCCCGGCTGGCACGTGACGTCATTGCCCAGGCATTCCTCTCCCTCCCTTCCTCCCTTCTGCAAACCTGACCTCTTCCTCTGGTGGTCCCCAGACGATTGTGGGATTCTCTCTGTGGATGCCACCCACCCTCAGGTCTGTGCTTCTTCAAACAATGGAAGAGCAGCTGAAGTGTATGTAATAGAAAGAGGGCTGGCCTTGGATTCCGGGGAAAGAACAGCTCCATTCTATCTGGCTCTGTGACCTTGGGCAAGTCATTTCTCTCTGAGCGGCAACTTCTTCACCCATAATATGGGGATGATAACAACGTGTCTGCTACCCACCTCGAAAGATTTTTGTAAACATTAAAGCTTATAGAAATGTGAATTGTTTATTAGTAGCAAAATACAGTAATAATAATATTTGTTGTATCTTCCCCTAACCTCTCCTAATCTCAGTGCTTTCCTTCTTTTAAATATTTCCTATTTATTTTGTATATAGCTTGCTTTGTATATATTTCTTTGCCCGTTGTCTCCCTAATTGGATTGTAGATTCCTTGAGGGCAGAAACTGTCTTTTGCCTCTTTATATCCCCAGCACTTAGCAGAGTATCTGGCACATAGAAGGTGCTTATATGTATTGAATTAATTAATGGCAGACTTTGTATTTAATGACCTACATGGGTCTCAGTCATTGTCTCTTTCTTCGGCTTTCTTTGTGCTGTAAAAGAAGGTGGAGCAAGGGGGACCAAGCCATCAGGGTACAGGCTGGAGGGATATAAATGCAAAGCTGATATGGAGAAAGACCTCCATGCAGGGGCATGCTGGAGCCAGTTCTGTACCAAAGCTGATTGTTAAGTTTTCAGACTGAAAAAATGGCAAATGGGGCAGAGTCAAGATGGTGGCGTAGAATCAGGAGAACTCTGCAAGCTCTCCCCATAACCACCTCAAATACCAATAAAATATGACTCTAAACAAATTTTAGAGCTCCAGAACCCACAAAATGACAGAGTAACAAAGCTCCCACTGAAAGCAGCCCAGCAGGCAGACAGGAAGGGTTCATCCCAATGCACTGGGAGCAGAGCCCAGCCCCATGTGGTTTTAGCCCCAGGGTGTCCAGGAGGAGCCACGGTTGGAGCTTTCAGAAGAGCAGATCACTGGCAGCTGTGGTGGTTTCCAGAATTTTCAACCCATAAGAGCCAAGGACAAAGGGAAAGGTTAGTGGAACTCTGCTAAATTTGGGGGAGAGGGTCTGGCCAACCACCTCCAGAGCTAGAAGTGGTCTGACATGGCAGCCCTGCGGCCGCCTCCACATGGCTGCTTCACAGCTCCTGGCCTACAGATTGCAGAGGGACAAAGCAATCATTCAGAGGCTAAATGCTTTTGCCTTGACCTACCTGGATCGGGATCTTGGTCTTGGGTGGTGGTCCTGAGGTGTGTGACCAGAGATCCAAAGCTGGTGAGGCTGCAGAGACGGCAGCCTTCTAATAGCTCTGGCAGCTGCGAAAACTCCAGCAATTTGGGACAGAGCTCTCCCCTCTGAAAGCAGAGTTCTACTGAGCCCAAAAGTGAAGTAATTGACTGGCAACATGAGCAGACAAAGGAAGCAAAAAAAGCTCAGCAATCCAACTTTAGATTCCTTTTTTGGGGACAAAAAGGATCAAAGCATGGAATGAGAGGAAGACAACACAGTCAGCACTCCTGCACCAAAAGCTTCCAAGAAAAATGTAAACTTGTTACAGACCACAGAGGAACTTAAGAAGGATTTTGAAAACGAAATAAGTGGAGGAAACATTGGGGAGAGAAATGAGAATGATGCAAGAAAATCATGAAAAAGAGAGTCAACAACCTGACTGAAGAAAAGAGCACCTTAAAAAATAGATTAACTCAAATGGCAAAAGAGGCCCAAAAAGCCAATGAGGAGAAGAATGCCTTAAAAAGGCGAATTTGCCAGATGGAAAAAAATCTCAAAAGCTCGCTGAAGAGAATAATTCCTTCAGTATTAGAGTGGAGCAAATGGAAGCAAATGACTTTATGAGAAATCAAGATACTATTAAACAGATCCAAACAAATGAAAAAATAGAAGGCAATGTAAAATAATCTCATTGAAAAAACCACTGACCTGGAAAGTAGATATAGGAGAGACAATTTAAAAATTATTGGACTACCTGAAAGCCATGATCAAAAAAAGGACCTAGAAATCATCCTTCAAGAAAT
>CM053582.1:154661569-154675207 GCA_028627135.1 Pseudochirops cupreus | reverse complement strand
AAAAAAAAGAAGAAAAAAAATCAAAACATTTTAAAAGAAAGAGAAAAAATGCAGCTGACTAAGCAGTCTATATTTGCAGTTGGGTGACTTTTATTTTTGAAAATGAGGCAGAGCATTAAAATGCTAACTATAGCTGGCAGAAATAATCAGCAAATTGCAGTGTCGTGCTAATGAATACTGTGTCTTTTTCAAAGGACTCATTTCTGGACATAGTCCTGACAAAACTGGTCTACAATGGCAACATCTGCCAATTTCTACTCTCACAGGTAACAGTAAGTCAAGTCCTCCTAGATTTAAAGAGAGTAACAGACAATTGCTACAGGGACTGGTGCTGCATATTTCTATGAAATGGAAGTGATGAGAAATTTTCATCAGTCTGGAGTACTAATGTTAAATAATTATAAATCTTATCCTGATGAAAAAAAAAAGAATATCTAAATTTTGTTCAGAGATCTTTTCAAGAGGTCTTTCCAGAATTAATCTGAATTGGCTTGAGTCCAGGACCAAGGGTCCCTTGTGAAAAGAGGCTCCCTAGGCTGCAGGGGCATCTTTAAAAAAACCTTTTTAAGGATATTTTAGTATCCTTGTATATTTGCAAAGTGCTTTGCATACATTGTCTCATTGAGTCCCATGTCAAGGTTAGCACTACAGTGATTATCATGCCTGTTTTGGTTCAGACCTACCAGAAGTCAGAGTTTTCACTGCACTTTGAATTGGAAGCCAGGTCAACAGGCATTTGTTCATTCAGTACCCACAAAGTGGAAACACTGTGCTAAGTGCTGGGAATACAAAGACAAAACAACAACCGAAAAGCGGCTCTTACCCTCAGGGAGCTGTCATTCTGCTGGCTGGAAGGGACCTCAGAAACCAACTAGCCCAACCCCCTCACAGTAGAGAGGAAATCCAGCCTCAGGGAAATGAAATGACTTTGCCCAGATCCCATAGGTAGTAAATGGCAGAATAGGTATGGGAACTCAGGTTCTCTGATTCCACATCCAGGGCTCCATGCATCCCCAGTGCAAACAGATCCTAGTGATTAAGGACTGCATCTTTTTCTTCCTTTTATCTCCCATGGCACCCAGCACAAGGCCTTGGATATAACAGGCACTTAATAAACCTTTATTGAATTTGCTTGAATGGAATGACTAAATCCCCAGCAGCTCAGAGGATGTGAGAGCATCATTTATCAGAGGGGTACCAAGCAGAAGAGGGTAGTGCCATCAGCTGGCTCTGCCTCTAAGTAACAAACAGAGATTCTTTGTTCTCCAGTCAGACAGCAACCTCAACCTTAGTCAGCTGGCTTGAGATGATTTCACTGCATTGATGAAACTGTGATCTCACTACAAACCATGTTCTCTGACACTATGTGACTCCTGCCCATGTCCTCCGGTAAACCTTCTTCAGTAGATCCAAAGTGCTGAGCCCTTCTTCCAGGTCTCTTGCTGCATGGGCACCATGAAAAGTATCTGGGCTGTGCATAGGGCTCTCCCTCCTTCTCAATGCATGTCTACCCCACCTCTCCTTTTCCAATTGTACAGTTCCTTATGCACATTTATGTGCATACGTTATCACAGGAAATACAATATAGTTTATTTACACCCACCAATACACCACTCTCCATGGTCCTTTGGGCATCCTACAAATCTGATTCTCTTAGAATCTAAGACTTAGAACTTGTGACTTTTCATGATTCACAGCTATATAGCATTACCCTCTGCATGAAACTCTTCCTGATCCTCTCCTCAACTATCTCCTTTCCAAACTACCTTGTATTTACCTACTTTGTATATAAAGTTCCTTTAGAGAGGACTTAGAACTTCATTTTCTATCAGTGGTTTTAGCTTGGTTTTAGCTCCTGAACATCATCATCCTCCCCTCCTACTCCCCTACCCCGTCTTTTGTGCATTGTCATCTCCCACTTGATTGTAAACTCCTTGAGGCCAGGGACTGTCTTTTTTTTTCATTTCCAGCAATTAGCATGATGTCTTGCACATAGTAAGGGCTTAATAAATGTTTATTAAATATTGATAGGGTCTGGGCTGCTTACCAAGTGAAGAAAAAAAAAGTCTTTCAACTGTCTGCTGAACTGGAACTGAAAATGCTTACATTATGGGAGAAATATCTCCTCTCTGAGTTCATACGGTAGGTAACTGCCACCAAAATATATTTACCACAATGCAGAAATGATAGAGATAATAGTCTAGGTTTTATTATGTTCAAGCAAAGATTCAAGCCTCAGAGAAAATCTGAACCGTCATTAGGTTTTTAACAAGGCTTTTTATAGGCAAAATTATATCACAGTGACAGAGAAATAATTCTTTTACATATTGCAATCTTGTACATTCCTCTTAGGCCATAAAGTTAAAGAAAAGACAGATTCATAATAGAATACTTCCTTCAATGTCATAAAAGTGGAACAATCTTGACTAAACAGAGTTTTAATCTCATACATCCCTTAAGGAAAGAAACTTCATAAAAAAAAACTCCATAGGATAAACTAAGTCAGTTCACAGATTAAGGTACATTTAGAGGGTTCACAAACAGGCGAATTGAGGAGGAAGATTTACACGTTAACAAGATAACCAAGAAGACTAGGTGTCAGGGAAATCCTTCCTTCAGCAGTTAGCTAGGGTAGTTAACAAATAACTAAATCACTATGACTCTCCTTGGCTTCTAAGAAATGTCCCTTCATTTCATGAGTCAGATTTTGGGCAGGTAAGATTAATATTAACAGAAGACGGCTTTCAGTTAACAAAATTTTACAGGAGTAATGGCCCTGAGTCCCAAATAATAAAAAAAATTTTAAAGGAAATTTAAAATTCCCCTAATACTTACAAAAGACCTGTTTGCTTCTTGGCTGTTTCAAGCAAACATGTGCTCTAAGTCTTAAGTGCTCCTCACTTGGGTCAACCTGAGGTCTATATATATGAACCTCTAGTCTTTGTCTTTTTTGGGTTTGTTCATTCCTGTTAGTAAGAGAAGGAATATTCTACCATGCTGCAACTTTGTGAATTTCAAAAAGTCAAGAAAACAATCTAGCACAGAGAGTCAATATCAGTATTGGGCATTGCAAAGAAGCAATGATTTTGCTAATGATGGAGTTAGGTTAAGGATAGTGCAACCTAAGGGAATGACCTGGGGCAATGAGTCCAACTGAATCCAAGGAGACAACTAATCTAGTAACTGTGCCACATTCAGAAATGAACTTTAGTTGGGTGAATGTTTTATAGCAACTGCTCTGAACCTAAGCCCACTCCTCCTGGGAAGAGAAATGATAAAGGTAAGTACTGTCCCCAGGTTAGGGGAAATGTTTGTACTAAATGATCTCACAATATATTCTTAGTAAATATCTCTTAGCAAAAGCTGGTTGGTGCTAATTGGTTATATGACACTGGAGGGATAATCATTGGCTGTTGATGTAAGGAGAACACCCTGGAATAAGAATTTGAGCTGATAGCACTAGAAAGATTCTTCTAACCTGTCAAGGGTATCACTAGATCTCTGAAGGGGAAATGTGGCCAGCAAAGCTCTGGGGACCCAATCTGATAGTGTGCCTACAGATGGGAAGAGTCAATTCAGAGTCACTCTACACACAAATGAAGGAATGAATGGCCACTTGTTAAGCATGTACTATGTGATTCCACTATGCTAAGCACTAAAGAAAAAATACAAAAGCAAAGATACCAAAGACCTGACCTTAAGGAGTGTCCATTCTAATAGGAGAGATAAGTAGTGAAAAGGGCAGGGCATTTTGGTCCCAAAAGTTGACTGGCCTAAGTGATAATCTCATCATTCTAAAGGATGAGGAACTAACAAGGGGAAAGTCTATTCTGGATCTGATTCTCACTTAACTGGGGGAGACTGGCAGTCAGAATGATAAGAACACTGCGGGGGGGGGGGGGGGGGGGGGGGGGGGGGGGAGGAGGCCAAGGAAGCAAATAACTCCTAGAATTTTTAATGAAGGAAATGAAGACTGGACATATTTGGACATGCCCCTGAGAGTTCAGGAAAGCAGATTTACAATGGTTCATAGAGAGGATAGTCAGGATTCCTTAGGCCAGAATTCCTCTGTCCTAGTCAGACCATATCTGGAATTTTGTGTTCAGTTCAGTTAGTAAGGAAATTTCCTAAGCGGCAGGGAGAGCTTCCAGAGGAGGGCATCTAGTTTATGCTAAATGAGGATAAGACAGAATAACTGGGGACATTTAGCTTTGGAAAGAGAAGAGTGAGGAAGTGATATGACAGCTATCTTGAAATACTTGAAGGTCTGTCGTATATGGAAGCAGGATTATACTTGTTCTTAACACTGGGTGGACATTGCAAAGAACGCATATTTAGGGTTGATGTAAGGAAAATTTTTGCAGCAGTTAAAATTGTTGTCATTGTTGTTTGTCCTTCGTTCTTGAAGGGGACGATGACATCAGGCAGGTGATACCAAGTCTTGCAAGTGAATTGGATTAAAGTTTGGGAGGGCTGTGCAAAGTCACCAGCCTCACTTTCTCCTCTGGAGCCATCTGGATCTAGTGACCAGAGATAGATCTGGATGACTGGAAATGGCTCCCAGCAATTAACGCTATCCCAAACTAGATATATGTCTAGCTCTAACATCCTGTGGTCTACACTAGCACATTCTACATTCCCAGAACCCTTCCAGCTCTGACATGCTATGTACTACATCAAAACATTCTATGTTCCCAGGACCCTTCCAGCACTGATATCCTGTGTTCTATGTTAGAACATTCTACAGGACCCTTCCAGTTCTGACATCTTGAGTTCTACGTCCCCAGGACTCTTCTGGCTATGACTCCCTGTGTTCTACTGTATGACAAATAAACACAGCACACAGAATGGCTGCTAGCACAGATTCATTCTTGATCTAGTCAGACAGGAAAGACACTAAGAATGGGTTAATAATCTTACTTTATTCTAGTCTAGTTTTCTCAGAAGAGGTTGCTGATAATGGGGGCACAAACTCCTATAGCATTCCCTAATCACCCTTCTTGAAAGGGTCAGTGAGAAAGGAGGGCAACCACCCCTATGTCTCTATGGGGTCAGTCAAGATAGAAACAATTTATGCATCCCCCTAAATTCCTTCAATCCTCAATGGGGGGCAGTTGAGGTAAACGCAGATTTCCCCCAAGCCTTAATGTGGGATGATCAAGGCACATAGCATTCCAGCTTGTGCATTCAAACCTAATTTTCCCCCTAAGTCTCAATGGGGGCCAGTTGAGGCACACACAGCATTTGTACATTCAACCCTAAGGTTCCCCATTCACTGACCTATGCCTACCTGCTTTATAGAGGCAATAGACAAAGAAGGCATATTGCCAGCAATAGCCTTACAAGTTTACATCACTTCATCTCTGCATCTCACTGCACAGCTACAGTGGATGTTTAGATTATTTATCATTATATAATGCTGCACAAGCATGATGGAGATACTTTGAACCATAATTGTGGGAACGTATATCTAATACCTGGGAACAAGATTGTTATGGCTATGGATCTTGGGAAACTGAACTCTAAGAAACAATAACAAAAATTCACTTTGCGCACACTAAAATCCACCTTACTTATATCAACATGCCAAGGACACTTCCTGCTCTGACATCCCATGTTCTATATTAGAACATCCTACATTCTCAGGACCCTTCCAGCTCTGACATTCTGTGATTCAATTCTGACATCTTGGGCTCCACATCAAAAGGTTCTACATTCCCAGGACCCTTCCACCTTTGACATTCTGTGTTCTATGTAAGAAGGTTCTATGTTCCAAGGACTCTTCCAGCCCTGACATTCTAGGACTCTTAGAGGCTAGCTAGAAGTAGTGTTAACATTTGTTTGCAAAGACGTCATCACTGCCTCTTTTGGTAGAACTCTGCTTGTTATTCAAGTTCACAGTGAAGGAAAACAGACACCTGAAAAGTATTTGAATTCTTGCTTTGGCTGGCATAGCTTGAAAGTTTTTATGTTACAGAAGTCAACATTTATTGAGCCCTTTGTACCAGGAGCTATGGGTAGATATAAAAGCTATACATGACCTCCCCCACACTCGGACACATGCGAACACACACACACACACACACACACACACACAATGACTTTAGAGCATTGAGACAGCTATGTGATATTACAAGACAATTGCTGTATTCAGTAAGTGAAACCTTAGTACAACCTCTCTGCATCTTCTCAGGGTTCTTAGTTTTGCCTTTTAAGACCAAGCAGGACAAAGCTATTCTTTTCTTCATTTGACAAGCATTCACGTCCTTGAAGATACTGATTGTCTCCCCCTTAAATCTTCTCTTATCCTAGCTAAAAATCTCAGTTCCAACAGATTGACTTTAGGCAAGTTACTTCATTTTTCTAATTCTTACTTTCCTCATTTCGCTGACTACTTCATGGGGGGGGGGGGAGATTATGGTGAGAATAATATGAGAATAATAAATGGAAAGTGCTTTGAAAACTGCAATAGACTATAAGACTATATTTTGGGTAAGCAGGAATATTAGATAAACGGCCTTCAAATTAGATGGCGTCCCTTGCCATGCACAGACTACCTCACAGATTTTTGCCGTCAGACACAAAGGGCATAGTTATGGGATGCAAACGGCTAAATACAAATTTCCATAACTTCTGGGCAAGCCGCTTTCTTGTATGTAAAAACAGGGATGAGATGGACTGGAGAAAAGATATCAGAAAATTAAAGAATGTAGAGTTGAAAGAGACCTCATTGCCCTTCTTATCTAACTCATAATCAAAAAGGAATCTCTACTGTATTTTGCTCAACAAGAGGTCATACAGTTTGTGCTCAAAGACTTTCAGTGAGGGGGAGTCCATGGCCTTCTAAAGCAACCCCTTCCACTTTGGGACAGATCTGTTAGGAAGTTTTTCCTGACATTAAGATTCCTTCCATGTCTGTCATTCTATGTTCTATGTTCCAAAGGCTCTTGTAACTCTAAGTTCTATGGCAGGGGTGGGGAACCTGCAGCCTTGAGGCCACATGTGGCCTTCTAGGTCCATGGGTGCTGCCTTTTGACTGAGTCCAATTTTCACAGAACAAATCCTTTAATTAAGGGGATTTGTTCTGTGAAATTTGGATTCAGTCAAAGGGCCACACTTGAGGACCTAGAGGGCCACGTGTGGCCTCAAGGACACAGGTTCCCCACCTGTCCAATGGGTGTTAGGTCCTTTAAGGCTCTAATCATCTGTGACTCTATGATTTTACTTGTAGGTGAATCCCCATGGATGAAACAGTCCCCTGACTTGAAAGGCCTGGTGTCCTTCATTGTGACAGCTCTCCAATTTTGATGTTTCTCAAAGACCCAGAGAAGGCTGTGTTCAGTATAACTTGTCAAGCAGCCAAGACACCTGATTAGCATGGATCCTAAGAGCCAAGGAATGAAGTAATTGTATTTGCCTATCTACTTACCTACAGCCCAGGGCTTCCCTGAGCAAAGTGCTGTGTAAATAGGAATGTGTTAGAGAAATATGAGCTCTTCGTATCCAGTAAGGACTCTGTAGACTGCAAAAGAGAGAGACAATGCAAAATACGTTTAAAATGTGTCCTCTGTCCAGAGCTCTGGGTTGGTACTGGGGGGAAATACAGTCTAGTGGGGGATAAAACACTGTCCCACATAGCTCTAATAAAACAGTATGTCCTCAATGCCCTGGAGAAGTACAAGCCAAGTACCATATGAGTCTTGACCCACAAAGTCATTACCAACTGGGCAGATGGGGAATTCTTGAAGGACCTGGCCACACTTGGGTTGGCCTTTAGAGTTTGCATAGAAGTTCTTCTAGCCCAATCTCCTCATGTTGTTAATGAGAAAAAGGCCTGGAAGAGTTCATTGATTTGCTCAGCATGGGAGATGCATTCTGGGAGGATGGTGGAATAGGTTAGAAATTTCCAGGCTCTCCAGATTTCCTCCGCAAATAGAGAGAAAATCTCCATGAAATCAATGCAGAATAGCAAAAATAAAGAGGTTAAGTGTGACCACACATAAGGTTTTTCCTGATCCCTCTCCAGCTGTTAATGTGTCTCCCTTCTCTCCTCCCCCACCTAAATGATCTTGTATTGACTTTGTCTATATTTTGTATATACTATTATGGGTATACGTTGTTTTCTCCAAAAGAATGCAAGCTTCTTGAGGGCAGAGTTCATTGCATTCTTTTGTGTCCCTAGCACAGTGGTTCTGAACCTTCCTAATGCCACGACCCTTTAATACTCATATGTGGGCGTATCTGCATGTGGGCAGCCCCGCCTGAAGACCTATAGAGGAGAGGTGTCTCGGTTCCTAAGACCACTGGAAATATGTGTTTTCTGATGGTCTTAGGCGACCTCTGTGACCCTGTGAAAGGGTCATTCGACCCCCAAAGGGGTCGTGACCCACAGCTTGAGAACTGCTGCCCTAGCACATAGCACAGGGTTTGACACATAGGAGATGCTTAAGAACGACTTTGGGAATGATCTGAGAGTCAACTCAACTTTTACATTTCTGTATTCAACAGTTGTTTCCTAGTCATCTTGTACGTGCAATGCACAGTACCCAGCAATGGAAGAGACATAATATAACAAGATGAGTTACCTACCCTCTTGGAGCTTACGACCTAACAGTGGAAACATATGACTCTTGGATAAAAGGCACTTAGGTGGTATAGAGCCCAGAGGGCTAGACTTGGAGTCAGGAAATCTTGAATTCAAATTTGGCCTTAGACATTTTAGTTGTGTGGCCCTAGGCAAGTCACTTATCTGTGCCTCTGTTTCCACATCCGAAAAATAGGGATAATAATAACATCTACCTCACTGGGTCATTGGGAGGATCAAATGAGGGAACACAAAGTGCTTTGCAAACCTTAATATGCTAACTATTATTATTATGCAAATATACTACAACTTTACAATAACTAGAATGCAGAATGACTTTGACAAAGGCATAAGATGGAATGTAGGAAAGCAGGATCATTTTCACTAGGGGAGATCAACGGAGCCTTACCAGGGAGGAGGCACCTGAGTTGTGCCTTGAAGAATGGGTAGAATTTCAACAAGCAGGAATGGGAGAGCAGAGAGAGCATTACTGGCATAAGGAATGACATGAACAATGGCATAAAGGTGGGAAAACACCTTTGGGTGTGTTCAAGAGATAGTGAGTAGCAAAATTTGAGCACTTGTCTACACTGGCCTTACTAGCTAATCTCTAGAGTTGGTATTTTAGCCCCAGACTCTATACCTTTGTATAGGCTGTTTACCAAGCTTGGAATGCACTCCTTCCTCACCTCTGCCTCTTCCACATGACAAACTTTCAATTCCTGAAGACAACTAGCATCTGTTCTCCAACCTACACATTCTCAGTTCTTTCAACTGCTCTTTGTCATTGTCTCTAATTTGGTTGTCTTCTTTTGGACCCCTCCACCTTGTCAATTTCCTTCAATAAGCATCCAAAATGGAACAAAATATTCCACAAGGATCTATGGAGGAAATTACAGGTAGGCAGATTTGGGCGCAATATAAGGAATATCTTTCTAATAGCACTGCACCACAGCAAAAATAAATTGGCTTTCTAAGTGGCAGGCTTCCTGTCATTTGATATGTCCATGTGGAATTTGAATGGGGATAATTAGTGTGGAGACGAGAAAATCTTGTGCATTTTTTAAAAAAGAGGCAATTCATGAATGTGCGTATGCAAACATGGGGTGGGGGTGGAGTGGAGGAAGAGGGCAGTATTGTGCCAAACTAGAAGAAATTTTTTGGGCTCCTTCAGCTCTGATATTCTATGATTTTAAATGTAATCAATTGTGAAAGTATTTTTGGAAATATAAAGGCACTATTTGTAACAAGTGTGCCTTGGGTGAGGCCCACGGATTGGAGGACTCACCAGGGATCCATCCATAAAGATTCTGAGCTTGCACTGACAGGAAAAGTCCAAGGTGTGGGGATTTTAAGAGAGGTCCTGACCCAATTGTAGAGAGGGAGATTGGGAAGCTCAGAATTCAGCAAGAGGAGCCTTGTGCTTTTTCTTTCTTGATGCCTAGTTAAAACTACAAGACCCCTTCTATGGGGGAAATGCCTTATAGGTAGAAATTCCCATTCCCATCTCTATCCCCATACTTGCTAGTGAAAAAAGGCAGAAATATCCATTTAATGTATACCTGAAACAAAGATTTGGGATTAAGAAACAGAGATTAAGTTTGGGGAGAAGTGGTACAATGGAATAAGATCTCTCTACCAGATGGAATCTGTCTATAAAGCCTGAGCCACCTTGAGAGAGACCAGAGGAAACACCCTAGATTTCTATTCCAATGCACTGGAAATTGATTTCTGGGATGTTCTATCATGAGTAGAAAAGCCCCAGGTTGAACACCTTGCCAGGTCCCTTTGGGAATAAGAGAGGAACTGAGTTTGGGTTGTGGCCTCTCTGATAGAAGGGGTAGAATGGGTGGCTTTCTGGTCTGTGATGGACTTTAAGGGCTGGTGGGAAGCCCATACAGTGTAAATTTATGCTATTGATGACCTATTTCTAATAATCTGGTTAAAGTTTTTTTTATAATATATCTGTCCATGAATTAGAGGTGAATCAATGAAACAAATAGCCAATGATTTAAGGAGAGGAAGGGGTTTTCTAAAGGGATAGGCAATTCACAAGTATGTATACCCCCCAGAAGAGTTTTTAACCTTTTGGGGGTCATGGACCCCTCTGGCAGTCTGGTAAAGCCTATGGAGCCCTTCTTAGAATAGTTTTGTTTTTGTTTTTTAATTCATAATTGAAGGAAATGCTAAACTGCAGTTAGGGGTTAGTGAAAATACACATGCAATTTTTCTCATTCAAATTCATAAATCTGGGGGGAGGGCAGAGCCAAGATGGCAGAGTAAAAGCAGGAACTTGCTTGAGGTCCTGCTCCAACCACCTCCAATATCTATAAAAAATGACTCTAAAAAAATTTTAGAGCTACAGAATCCACAAAGTGACAGAGAGAAACAAATCTCCTGCTGAAGACAGCCTGGCAGGCCAACAGGAAGGGTCTATCACACCAAGCTGGGAGCAGAGCACAGTCCCGTGGGAGCTTCACTGGCCCAGACCAGCGGCGGCCCAGACTCTCGGCACAGACCCATCAGAGCAGACTTCAGGAGAGTAAATCACTGGCAGCTGTGGTGGTTTCCAGACTTCTCAGCCCATAAATGCCAAAGAGAAAGTAAAAAGTCACTGGGAAACTGTTGGAGCTGGAAGAAAGAAGAGAGCAGTCTAGCACCTGTCCCTGGGGTGGCAGTGGTAGCGGCAGCTGTACCTGTTGCCTGCTGGGGCTGCTTCCAGCTGCAGGCCTACAAATTGTAAGGGGACCAAGCAATCATTCGAAGGGTAATTGTTCTTGCTTTGACCTGCTTGAATCTGGGTTGCCGTCTTTGGTGGCATGGCAGAGCTTGTGGTGGCTGGAGAGAGGGGCCCTCCTTATAGCTCTAACAATGGCTCAAACAACACCTGTACAAAACCTCAGAAATTTGGGACATAGCACTCTCCACTCTGGAAGCAGAGTTCTACTGTGGCAAAGAGCTCAAAAGTCAAGTAATTGGCTGGAAAGATGAGCAAACAGAAAAAGCATAATCAAACTATAGAATCATTTTTTGGTGACAAAGACAATCAAAACATAGTGCCAGAAGAAGAAAGGAAAGTCAAAACTCCTGCATCAAAAGACTCCAAGAAAAATATGACTTGGTCACAGGCCATGGAGGAGCTCAAGAAAGATTTTGAAAATCAAGTAAGAGAAGTAGAGGAAAAATTTGGAAGACAAATGAGAATGAGGCAAGAAAATCATGAAAAGAGAATCAACAGTCTGCTAAAGGAGACCCAAAAAAATACTGAAGAAAATAATACCTTAAAAAATAGATTAACTCAAATGGCAAAAGAGGTCCAAAAAGCCAGTGAGGAGAAGATTGCCTTAAAAAGCCAAATTTGCCAGATGGAAAAGGAATTTCAAAAACTCACTGAAGAGAATAATTCCTTCAAAATTAGATTGGAGCAAATGGAAGCTAATGACTTTATGAGAAATTAAGATACTATGAAACAGATCCAAACAAATGAAAAAATAGAAGCCAATGTGAAATATCTCATTGGGAAAACCACTGACTTAGAAAATAGATCCAGGAGAGATAATTTAAAAGTTATTTGGACTACCTGACAACCATGATAAAAAAAAAAAAAAACTTAGATATCATCTTTCAAGAAATTCTCAAGGAAAATTGCTCTGATACTCTAGAACCAGAGGGCAGAATAGAAATAGAATGAATTCACTGATCACCTCTTGAAAAAGATCCCCAAAAGAAAACTCCTAGGAATACTATAGTCAAATTCCAGAGTTCTCAGGTCAAGGAGAAAATATTACAAGCAGTCAGGAAGAAACAATTTGAGTACTGTGTAAATGCAATCAGGAAAACACAAGATCTAGCAGCTTCCACATTAAGGGATCAAAGGGCTTGGAATATGATATTCTGGAGGTCAGAGGAACTAGAATTAAAACCAAGAATCACCTCCCCAGAAAAACTGAGTATAATACCTCAGGGGAAAATATAGACATTCAATGAAATGGAGGACTTTCAAGCATTCTTGATGAAAAGACCAGAGCTGAACAGAAAATTTGACTTTCAAATACAAGAAGCAAAAGAAGCATGAGAAGGTAAACAGGAAAAAGAAATCATAAGGAACTTATTAAAGTTGAACTATTTACATTCCTACATGGTAAGACGATAATTGTAATTCATGAGGCTTTTCTCAGGGTGAGGATAGTTGAAGGGAATATATATGTATGTATGTATGTATGTATGTATATATATATATGTATGTATACATACACACATATATAGGTATATGTGCAGATAGGTATATGTGTTTGTACATATGTGTGTGTACATGTATACATAGACAAGAGGGCACAGGATGAGTTGAATATGAAGGAATGATATCTAAAAAATAAAATTAAGAGGTGAGAGAAGAATATATTGGGAGGAGCAAGGGAAAGATAGAATAGGGTAAATTATCTCACATAAAAGAGGCAAGAGAAAGCTGTTATAATGGATGGGAAGAGCAGGAAGCTAAAAGGGAATGAGTCAACCTTACACTCATTGGATTTGGCTTAAGGAAGGAATAACATACACACTCAATTGGGTATCTTACCCTACAGGAAAGTAGGGGGGAAGGGGATAAAAGGGGAGATGATAGAAGGGAGGGCAGGTTGGGGGAGAGGGCAGCTAGAAGCAAACACTTTTGAAAAGGGACAGGGTCAAAGGAGAAAATCAATAAATGGGGGGGGAGGATAGGATGGAGGGAAATATAGTTAGTCTTTCACAATATAAGTACTATGGAAATGTTTTGCATAACTACACATGTATAACCTATATCGAATTGCTTGTCTTCCCAGTGGGGGTGGGTGAGGAGGGAAGAAAGGAGAGAATCTGGAATTCAAAGTTTTAAAAACAAATGTTAAAAATTGTTTTTTACATGCAACTGGGAAATAAGATATACAGGCAATGGAATATAGAAATCCATCTTGCCCTACAAGAAAGTAAGGGGAGGGAGGATATAAGAGAGAGTATATTGGGGGAAGGGATATTCAGTATGCTTGCCATCTTGGGGTGGGGGGTAGGGGAGAGAT
>CM053582.1:154649522-154661469 GCA_028627135.1 Pseudochirops cupreus | reverse complement strand
AAATCTTGTGGAAATGAATGTTGAGAACTAAAAAATAAATAAATTTTTTCAAAAAATCATAAATGCCCTAAAATCTATCAGCCCCCAAGGGGTTCACAAATCCCAGGTTAAGAATCCTTATTCTAGATCAGTGACTCTTCAAGTATGGTCAAGGAATGCTTAAAGGTCTCTTTCAGGCGGCCCTCAAAAATCGAAACTATTTCCCTAATAATACCAAGATATTTTAATTTCTGTATCAGTAGATACAACCCACATAAATAAAAGTTCTTTGAGACTTTGATGAACTGATGCTGAGTGAAGTGAGTAGAACCAGGAGAACATTGTACACAGAAACAGCAACACTGTGAGATGATCAACTTTGATAGACTTAGCTCTTCTCAATAATGCAGTGATCTAAGACAGCTCGAAAAGATTCATGAGGGAAAATGCTATCCACATCCAGAGAAAGAACTATGGAGTCTGAAGGCAGATTGAAGCATACTGTTTTCTCTCTCTCTTTTTTTATTTCTCGTGTTTTTTCCTTTTGTTTTGATTCTTCTTTCACAGCATGCTTAATGTGGAAATGTGCTTAATATGACTGTACATGTATAACCTGTATCAGATTGCTTGCTATCGTGGGAAAGGAGGAAGAGGGAGAACAGGAAGAAAAAAAATGGAGTTCAAAATCTTATAGAAGTGAATGTTGAAAACTAAAACTAACTAAATAAATTAAAAAAAAAAAACTCTTTGAGAAGGACAGGGTCTTAATGATTTTTATGAGGGTAAAAGATTCCTGAGAGGAAAACATTGCTCTAAATCAGCAGTTCTCAACTTGGGGGTCAAATGACCCTTTCACAGGGGTCGCCTAAGACCATGGGAAAACACACATTTCCGATAGTCTTAGGAACCAAGACACCGCTCCTCTGTCTCCTGGCGGAGTATTAAAGGGTCGTGGCATTAGGAAAGTTGAGAACCCTAATGAAACATACCTCCCACAAAGGGACAGAGCCAAAGGGAGAGAAACAGCCAGTTTTCAAAGAGTTGGAGAATATGGCTATAATAGTGATGGTGCTCGACAGGTAAGAATGGGTACTTGATTGATAGTCCCTGGTCCCTACAACTAAATGTTATCAAACACAGGTCTCCACAGTTCCCGGAAGGTAGTTCTGAAGATGGACAAGTATTTTATCCTATCAATCAATAAACATTTAATAAGTACCTACCTGTCCCAAGCATTGTGCTAAGCATTAAGGATACAAAAAGTATCCCTACCCTCAAGGAGCTTATAGTCTAATAGGGGAAACAACATGCAAACAAATATACACAAAGTAGCGACATACAGGATGCATAATATTCTGGATAAAAATTGAACTTGATGCACTGAGTACCTGACACCTTCCTTTGTTCTTTACTATTCAGATTTAGCGCCTGGGCCTCACATGGGGGAAAAGAAGATAAGGTACATATTCCAATATCATTTCCTCATTCTGTCTCATCAGAAAGATAAAGTCTCTGCCTGAAACCATCAAATTCTCTTCTCATTTAAAACTATAGAACTAGAAGTGAACTTAACAATTGCTCAAATTTATATGGTGCTTTAAAGTCTGTGAAATGCTTTTTAGATGTAAGAAAGCATTCTGGCCCCCGCTAGTACTCTAATGTCCTGACATAGTTTCATCTACCTTCTAGTCTCTCTGAATGAATAGCATGCACAGTGGCAACATTACATTTTTTTGTGGGCCCCCAGAAATCCTTTGGTAGGCCACAAGCAGTCCATGGGCCATATGCTGTACGGGCCTAATCTACAGGCTTCCAGATTATTCTCCCTCCTTTCTCAAGGAGTTCAATACCAGACTCAAGTCTTTCACCACCTAACTCTCAAGCCTTCATACATGGGAACTTCAATATCTACATTCATGTCCACTTAAAAATTCTGCCCTCCCTGTTCATTGACCTCCTCAATTCCTATGCCATTATCTTTATGATCCTGAGCTCTGAAATTCTATTTTCTAATTAAATCTCCTATCCTATATAGCCCCTTTCCTCATTTCTCCTAATACCCATTCTTAAAATCCACTGGAACATCCAGGTCCTCTACTGGTCCCTGTTCTCTTAGTCTATCACCCTTGCTTAGACTTCCCTTTCTACCTTCACAATTCTGACCCGAGAGTTGGCCAACAATAGAAACTTCCCCTGTAACGAAAATAGATAAGTAAAATTAACACAGCAGCCATGTCTGAAAATGTATGCTTCATTCCACACCTGCTACCCATGACCACTCTGCTGAGAAGCATGCTAAACTATAAGGCTTCAGAAGTCACAACTGGTCACCAAATTGATCAGTGAGTTTTCAGTGCTGTTTTCTTTCCATGACATCTTGTTCTCTTGGTTCTCTGTTAGTCTGTATGACTGCCTCTAGGTTTCCTTTGATGGCTTACAAACTCATCTGTCATTCTTTATCTGCCCCAAGGCTCTGTTCTGGCTCTCTTCTCTTTATATACTCTATCTCCTAGTGATCTAATCTACTTCCATGGTATCAATTAGCACATCTGTGAAGGTGATTCCCAAATCTAGATATCCATTCCTGATTTCTCTACTGAACTCCAGTCTTGTATAATCACCTGTTCACTAGACAGCTCTATCTGAATGACTCATCAGCATCTCAATCTCAACAGGTTCAAAACAGAACTCATTGTCTTTCCCCAAAATACCTTTTCCTTCTCTAAACTTCCCTATCTCTATTGAGGTCTCCACCAGTTCTTTCTAGTAATCCAGGTTCACAATGCTGGAGTCATTTATGATTCTTCTTTGCCCCCATAATCGATCAATTGCCAAAACTTAATGATTCTTTTTCCACAAATCTCTTGTATCCATCCCCTGCTCTTCACTCAGATGGTCACTATTTTAGTTCAAGTCCTCACCAAAAAAAAAATCAAAGGATTCTTGGAGCTGGAAGGGACTTTTAGAGATCATCTAATTCAACTCCCTCATTTTATAGATGAGACTCAAATAAGGTCTTCTGATTACAAGGCCAATGATCTTTCTTTTTGTTTTCATTAAATTTTTTATTTTGATGTTAGTCATCAACAACATAAAACATTGCGACAAAGAACAAAATAGAGAACTATATAAGAAATGGTGAACTTTTGTTATTTTTTAAAAAGTATTTAATTTAACAAGATGATACAAAATTACCCCATTTCTATAAATGTTTTATTGATGTACTTTATTTTTTGGCATTTTTTTCATCTCTATAACTACTGACCAATTCTCCCACTATAGACTAGAAGCTCTCCCTTATAACAAATAAGTAGAGTTTGGCAAAAAAGCAAAACAAACATATAGCCCATGTCTGAAAATGCATGTCTCATTCTGCGCATCTATTCCATTGTCTCTCCATCAAGAAGTTGGAAGTGAATTTCCTCAATCCTCTGGAGTCATGACTGGTTAGTCTTTCATCAGAGTTATGAAATTCTTCAAAGTTGTTTCCCTTATATTATTATGGTCATCATGTAATTTGTTCTTCTCATATATATATATATATATATATACATATATTTCATTACATTCATGTACCACAATTTATTCATCCATTCCCCAATTGATGGGCATTCATTTTGCTTCCAGTTCTTTCCTACCAAAAAAAGTGCTCCTATAAATATTTTTGTACACATAGGCCCTTTTTCTCCATCTTTAACTGGGAGTACAGACCCAGAAGTGGTTTAACTAAATCAATGAATATGTACAATTTAGTGACTTTGGGGTTTAATTCCAAATTTTCTTCCAGAATGGTTGGACTAATTCATAGTCCCACCAATAGCCTAATGCTCTTTCTACCACCCCATACTTTGTCCCTGAACCACAACTCCCCTAGACTCTGCAGTAGCCTCCTAATTGGATTCTGTGCTTCCAGGTCTTCCTTCTCCAATCCCTATTCCACAATCTGCCAAAATAATCTTCTTAAGGACTAATCTGACCATATCACTCTCTGCTCAGAAATCTTCAGTGGCTCTCTGCACCTTATAGGATAAAATGCAAACCCTTTAACCAGTCACTTAGTCTTCTACAATCTGACTGAAAGGTACATTCCAATTTTATTTCCTATTACTCCCCTTTACACACACCATGTTTCAGTCAAACTGGCCTGCAAATTGAACATTTTATCTTCCATTTCCATACTTTTGCATAGGTTTCCCATTCCTGGAATGTATTTCTTTTCCTTCTCTACCACTGAGAATCATTCAGTATTTTCAGTGCTCATTTATAGGCCACCTCTTATACACAGCCTTCATTATCATCCCAATCATTGGTGTTTCCCTCTTCAAATTGCTTTGCATCTTCTTTGTACATGCACGCATTGCCAGAACTAGCTTAATGTTTGGGAGGCTTCAAAGGAAAGTGTGGGAGAGAAGAGATATTAGACTGCCTACCAAACTGAAGGTCTACAAAGCCATTATGCTGACCTGTGAAATTGTTGTATGCCTGTAAAACCTGGACAGTCTACCAGTACCATGCCAGGAAATTGAATCACTTCCATTTGAATTGTCTTAGGAAGATTTTGAATATCACCTGACAGGCTAGGTACCAAGCACTGAGATCCTTCTCAAGCTAAACTGCCAAACATTTAAACTCTACCATAGAGAGTTCAACTCTGATGGGCTACCCACATTGTCCAAATGCCAAATGAACACTTGCCTAAAAGACTATTCTACAGAGAATTCACACAAAGCAAGTGCTCACACAGTGGTCAGAAGAAGTGATACAAGGACATTCTCAAGGTCTCTCTGAAGAATTCTGGAATTGATGGCATGACATGGGAGATACTGGCACAGGACCACCCAGCATGGCAAGCCCACATCAAAGAAGGTGCTGCTCTCTATAAGCAAGGTAGAACTTAAGTAACTCAAAAGAAATGTGAGATACACAAATTTAGAGATATCTCCACCCCAAATGTTCATATGTACTATTTATTCCCTACTGTGGTAGAGCATTCTAATCTCATATTGGTCTGATCAGCCATAGATGGACCTTGACTCCAATGCAGTAGTCATTTTGGTCTTCTTCAAGAATGTAGGACAACAACCAACCATATGATGATCATTTTCCTCCCATTCCCTCTCCTCCAAGAATATGAGCTCTTTAGAGGCAAAGACTTTAAAAAAAATGTCTGTTTTATGTCATTTCTGACTATGGAAATTCCCTCTCCCTCAAATGTAGGATTGTAATAAAAAGAAACAGTGGAGCAAAACCAACCAATACAGTGACCACGTCTGACAGTGTCTGCAAAAGTCGAGATTCCCAGCTTGCCACCTCTCTACCAAAAGATGGGAGGTGCTTCATCTCTTTTCCCCAAGGTCAAGATGCATTATTATGATTATTCCACATTTGTCACCATTTTGGCTTTCTTTTTGTTTACATTATTGCAGTAATTGTTTACATTTTATATGTTCTACTAACTTTATTCATATATCAGTTTATATAAGTCCTCACATGTTTCTCTGAATTTCTTGCATTCATCATATTCATTATTTTATAAGGTGTGATGATATTTCATTACATTCATATACCACAATTTGTTTAGCTGTTCACCAATGTGCACCCACTTTGCTTTCAGGTTTTTTCTATCCTATGTAAAAATAAATTGGAGGACTTTCCATGCAATTGAGTCCCCTCTGCCACACTGGGCTTGGTCACCATAACAAGGAAAAACAAGGGTGGAGGGTCTTTAGTTAACTTCCTATGATTAACCAAGTGAACTTACAATCTGCAGCTCACAGCTATGGGGCCTAATATACAGAACTTACAGTCACTACCCCTATGGAATCATGTCAGATTGATGATACTGATTGGCATAGTGCAAAGGAATGATTTCTCACATTCCCCCTCTTTGATCCACAGACATTGTTTGTCTTCCTTTGGATTGCTACAATGTGAATGGGTGGAGGGCAGTCCTCCATGAGTGACACAAAACCAGAAGGGTCCCCTTACTGAGGCACAAAGGGGATATTAGAGAAGAGGGAAAATGGGCACTACTTATACTGATTATGTTCATCTGATTAGACATTAACTCAATGAATATCTGAGGTGACTCTCTCACTAACCAAGAACAATGAGGGACAAGTACTTCCTAGTAAAACATGATCTATGAGATATGTAAATCAGGGAACCATAGGGCATTTGCTCAAGGGCAACAATGCAAGCATGTTTTGCCCTACACACAGGTTCTGGAAATCTTTTGAATTTATAAAAATAATTCAAGCGATTTTGACAAACAGCCACCCCATTATGGCAATGAGAGGCAACATCTGTGCAGACAACACAAACAGATGTAGACAGCTGTAGTATAAGGGGTAGGCTGAGTTCCATGAACAATTGTTTGAAACTTTTGTCACTGCAGTCAGTGGTAGTGCAAAGGCCAAATTAGGAGACTGACAAGGAAGATTTGAGGTTCCAGTCATTATAGGCTCAGGAACAGGTGGATTAGAAATTGTTTGTGGAGAGGATGATGACATTGAAGGTGGCGTGATTGCTCATCATGTCTCATACAATTGTCCAGTCTCTGAAGCACCCTTGGATGCAATCCTGTGGTGCTCTGGAGATCTCTCCTCCTAGGAATATTGGCATGAGTGGGGCTTCAGAGCAGCTTCTAGTTCAGGTCATGTCTGCTTCTCTGTTAAAAATCTCTGACAAAACAGATCTTAATACCTTTCTAGTTTGCTGTTACAATAACCAGGTCAGGTAGGGAGAGGCAGCTCAAACCTTAATAGCACTAATATAAATATCACTAGACCAGAGAATTTATATTTTTTGGTTGAAAAATTCAAACAATAACTGAAAAATTGAAAAATCCTGAACAAAAATTTTATATTTGCATATATAATTGCCTAATCTTGTTGCAACTATTTATTAAAACCAACTGAAAAATTTTTACTCTAGCTATTTTCCTTAGGCTGTTCATTCCTCTCTTTTTTTCCTCCCTTAGAAGGAGGGGATTCTGCTAGGGAAGTATTAACAGAACATCTTTTTTTATAAGATAATGATCCTTGATACACAACTGAATTCATTTAAAATTTGCCAAAATAATGGTGATTATAAGAAAAAATTCTGGGATGTAAGGTATAAATGTATTGAGTAGTCAATTTCAAGACAGTACTGATTGAGTAAGTTATTTATAATAAAAACATGTTTACCTCTCAAGACATGCTCAACATTCAGGTGGTAATAATAAACCTAAGTAAAATTGATTTTTCCCATTTAGGTAGCACAAGATAGTCTAACATTCTTTTCTTCAAACTGAAACTGAAGACATTTCTGTTCTAGGCTTAAAAATTAATAGAACAACAATCTGGTCCCATAAACTGTTCCCTCAATACCCAATTATCCTCACATTAATTTTAGGAAGGACTAAAATTTTAGGCAAAATAACTCAAATCTTATCTCCAGTGTTAATCTATGAAACTTCAGAGAATTTTAATTGTTGCATCATAAGGGCCTGAATTGGAAAATGAGTCTTTGACACTCTTAATATTATTAGATAGATGTTTCAAACAATTTTTACATGTAAAATTCTTAATCCTCTTTTGAAAATTGTGTCACATCACCTACTAATCATATTATCATGATGAAAGAATGTTTTAGGGTGGTCTCTTATAAACTAAATAGCCCACCTGGTGTAAGGCTTCATGGTCTCTATTATTTGTGATTCAAATGACAATTCAAAATGATCCCTCACTAGCATATATTACTTAATCAAAAATCACCAATAGGTTTCATTATCTTCTTTCATTTGCCATGTGAGGAGAAAGGCAGGGACATAGCAGCATTAATTCTGTTTGATTTCAGGTATGAGTCATAGGCAGCCAATTGTATGAAAGGATGTCATAGTCAGAATCAAAATAAACCTGGTGGAAAAATGTCTAATTTATCAAGATAGGAAAAAGTCAAGAGATTCCTACCTTCACCTTCACCATCACAAAAAGAGCTGCTATAAATATTTTTGTACATGTAAGTCTTTTTCCACTTTTAATTATCCGTTTGGGATATATACCTAGTAGTGGTACTGCTGGATCAAAGGGGTATACACAGTTTGATTGCCCTTTAGGCATAATTCCAAATTTTTTTCCAGAATGGTTGGATCAGTTAACAACTCTACCAAACAATGCATTAGCATCCCAATTTTCCCACATCTTCTCAAATATTTATAATTTTCCTTTTCTGTCATATGAGCCAATCTGATAGGTATGAGGTGTTACCTCAGCACTGTTTTAATTTGCATTTCTCTAATCAATAGTGATTTAAAGTATTTTTTCATATGACCATAAATAGCTTTAACTTCTTCATCTGAAAACTACTTCTTCATATCAATTGGGGAATGACTTATATTCTTATAAATTTGATCCTGTTTTCTGTGTTTGAGAAATGAGCCTTTTTCAGAAATACTTGCTATAAAAATTGTTTCCCATCTTTCTGTTTTCCTTCTAATCTTAGTTGCATTGATTTTGTTTGTGCAAAACCTATTTAATGTAATCAAAATTATATATTTCATCTTTCAATATGTCTTCTCACACAGATAGGTACTGCCAAATACTTCTATCAATCCATGAGCATATGATTTTAATTTGGACAAGTGGGTGATACAATGAATAGAATGCTGGACCTGAAGTCAGGAAGATCTGAGTTCAAATTTGACCACATAAATTTGACCTTACTAGTATATGACCCTGGACAAATCACTTAACCTCTGTCTGCCTTAATTTCCTCATCTGTAAAATGGGGAGAGTAATAGCACCTATGTCCCAAAGTTGTTATGAGGATAAAATGAGATAATAATTCCAAAGTGCTTAGCACAGTGCCTGGCACATAGTAAAGTGCTATATAAATATTACTTGTTACTGTTATTATCAGTATTAATTTCAATTCAATCAAATAAAAATTTGTTAGATGCCTACTATATATATATCAGATGCAATACTAGGCACTGGGGATAAAATAAGAAAGAGTACTGCCTTCAAGGAGCTTACTATCTAATGGAGAAAGATACACAAAAGGAAGCTGGAAAGGAGGCAGGATGTCACCAGGGTGTATCTGGTACATGGGGGCACCATGTTCCATAAGAGCTCAAATCAAACAGAGCTGCAGATGGGAAGTGGAGAGTTAGATGGAAAGTCCAGATTCTAGTCCTTTATAAAGTAAAGCTTTGGAAGGAGTTTATACTTTATCCTTAAGTCCTTCAAGCAGAGGAGAAAGGAGGCTGAAGAGGTTGAGAAGGTGTTGAGTATCCAAGGTAAGTCAGCAGCAACATGATGAGATTTCCACTGATCAGCTTATCCTGTGAGGGGTATCAAGTTCTGTGGAATTGCAAATAAGCAGAGCTGTAGATGGAAAATGGAGAGGTAATATATACTTGAGCACCTTCATTATTTGGAAGGCATTTATAGAATTCTATTAGATTCTTCTCCTGATATTTACTTTTTAGTATATTATTACAAAGCAGATTAATCACTTCCAATTGAAGGTTAGGTGGCAACTCCTCAACTATACAATTAGATGGATTTTGAAATATGGACATTTCTTTTACATTTGCACCAAGGTCTGAAAAACACTACTGGAACTGTAGTTTGAGCTCAGAAAAAAAAATGTCGGCTGCAAATCTGTGTGGAAATAGAGCGCTCACTTCTTGTTTTAAGTTTTGATAGCACAGAAAGTATAAAGCAGTTTGATGTTACTTGTGATTTAAACATTGCTAATTTTTAAAAATAACTTTCACATGTTGTTTTATCTTATAAATTTAGGTTGAATTCATTAAGAAACATTACCAACTCTACATCAAAAGCTAATTTCTAAAGCCATTCAGAGTTTAATAATAGTGGGTGATGGCAGTTCTCATATATGAAAATAAAATTTCAATCTCATCCTTGAGCTCAAAAAAGTCATAATAAAATTTTCCTCTCTTTCTGTTTTGACATGATGAGCATGCACTGATAATAATTTTTTTTTTAAATCTTGCATCATGGCAACATGTATGGCACTCTGTTACAACTGCTGTCACATTATAACTACACCACTAAACGTGTAGCATGTGAAGCAGAAGTGAAAAATGAAGAGAGAGCACACCGTCTCTATTGCAACTGTTCAATTCTGTCACTGTAACAAAAGCAAAGAGATAATATGTAAATGAATGAGATTGGCTGGATTCCAATAAAGCTTTATTTGAAAATGTAAAAACCATTCTTAGCTCATGGGTCATACAAAAACAGGCAGTGGGTCAGATTTGGCTCACTTTGCTGACCCTGTTTTAGACAAAAAATTATTAATTCAGTCAGAATTGCTCTGAACAATCCACTTGTTTAAGGCTTTAGAAAGTGGTTCGGCACTCTGCCTAACTTTGCATTTATATTCGTCTCTAGCTAATCCCTGGCCACTTTGTGGCTGAAACAAAATTCAATTTTACTGGAAATTTTTGGGCAATGAAACATCAGATTATATCATAGTGTCTATGGATAGACAGGCACTAGGAAGGGAACTTGGAGAAAGAACTGACCCTTTCTCTGAATGTCCCTCAGCTTGGATCTGCTCTGAGATGTCTGTAGGGTCGATGACTATCCTCAGTATCTTCCTTCTCTGTCACCATTCAGTCCTACCATTTTTCCTCAAGAGTGTGAAGGAATGTCATTCTTGTTTGAACCCTTCTCAGCTTCGTAACTTAGAGAGAACAACAAGGGTTCTGTGTTCAACACAGAGAGAACTTCCAGAGTTGTGACTTAAGCCTTGTCACACATATTTCTTCTCCTCTTCCTCCTTCTTCTTTCTCTTTCTTCTTCTTTTTTCAAAAAGCTGGGACAATTTACTTTTTGATCTGTACAGTTTTCATTTCTGATTTCTTGAAATACAGCTCTGGAAAACAGGCTTTTAAAAAGTCCATTGTGTTTTAAATGATGCTATTGACTATGCCTTTAAATCCAAATCACTCTGGCTTTCACTGAATGGTCAATAATAGCCCCACCCAAGTCTCTGAGGATCATTGTTTAGTTTTGATAGCTTAGAATGAGTGTAAATGGAGATTGTTTTCTGTTCCAGTCAGAAACTCCGAAGTCCTTTCCTCCCAGACTAATATCTTAGTGATGGTAAATTGAGCCATCTTTTGTCTCTGTTCTTACCTAGCCCTTAGTTAGTGAATGCGTGAGGCCTCAGACAAACTGAGACCTGGGAAATACCTTAATGTAGAAAGGCCAAGATCACCCACTGCATCCTGGGCCATTGCCAGTCATCTTGACCTTTGTCTTGTCATTGGACTCCAATGACTCTGGAGGATAGAGTGAGGCTGACAACTTTGGGCAGCTCTGCCTCACTTAAATCCAAGTCATGCACAAGGATCAACAACAATAGCATAATGCTTGGCAAATAGTTAAGTGTTTAATAAGTGACTGCTCCTTTCCTCTTTCTCCCTTCCTTCTCTGTCCTGGGCATTGATTTTCTTTTGTGGGGTGCTGGCTTATTTAATTTGGGCCCATTGTTTTAGACTATTGATCTTTTTGGATCGGTATCCTGATATATAATATATTAGCTATTCCTCCCAGTTTCATGATATCTACAGATTTGACAAGTATGCATTCATGCATGCTTAATAGAATGGGATACTTCATTGGAGATTTCTTTTGAGTCTGACTATTAGACTGGTTCCCAAACCACCTAACTGCACAATTATCTAAGTCATACCTCTCCATCTCATCCATGAGGACAGTGTGAGAGGCTTTTTATTTCAGCAAAGTATTAAGGCATAGTAAAAAGAAGACTAAAAAAAAAAGGTTGGATTTGTAGAAGCCTTGGTTTTGGGACCCAGGTGAATCAATCAATTAACAAACATTCACTGGAGTTCCATAATCAAATGTTATGAATGTGTATCTATCTATCTATCTTTGTATACATACATATATATATATATGCAATTATTATTATTATTATTATTATT
>CM053582.1:154585728-154649022 GCA_028627135.1 Pseudochirops cupreus | reverse complement strand
TTCTAGAATCTCGAAGCTGGATGGGGCCTTGGAACACAAAATACAGAAGATTAGAACTAGAAGAGACCTTTAGAAATCATCTATCCCAAACATCTCATTTTGTGTGTGAGGAAATGTGGGCTCAGAGAAGGAAAGCAATTTGCCCAAAGTCACAGAGGCTGGGAAAAAGTGGCAGAGTTGAAACTGGAACCTTGATCTCCTGACTCCTATAGTGCATTAAAATCACTGTTTCCCAACTAAGAACTTTTTATACTTGAGATGTAGTTTTGGACTTACGCAGATGCTTTTAGAAGTTGATACAATTACATCATTCATTTCCTTGGCTGGCATTTGAAACGCTTAGCAAAAGGTGGGAAAAATCATTAACACTAGGTCTTTACATTAAGAGCTCACTTGGCCATTATCTTTACTAGAAGAAGCTGTAAGGGATGAAAATATAAATGTTCATTCATGATTGAGGTAAATTCATAGGATCATAGATCCAGAGTTTGGAGAAACCTTTGAGATTATCTAGTCTAATCTAATAATAATAATTGCTATTTATGTAGTGCTGTAATATTTGCAAAGTACTTGAAAGTACATTATCTCATTTGAGCGTCATGACAACCTCTGAAATAGGAACTACAGGTCTTATTCTCATTTTACAGCTCTTTTTCACATCAAGTACAATGGTAGTGATTTGTCCAAGATTACTCAGCTAGTAAATCAAAGAGCCAGTAAGTATTTGGGCTCAAATCCCTTAATTCCAAGTTTTACACATCAGGTGCTCTCTTCCTATCATATCACACTACCACCCAAATTCACTGAGGACAGAGCTCCTCCCAAGCGTTCACTCCCCAATCCTTCTTTCTGTAGTATTAAATAATCTTCATAAAGCACAATTTTGATCACTCTACTCCCCTGATCAAAAACTATCAAGGATTCTCCATAGACTAAAGGATCAAATCCAAACTCCACAGATTGAAATTCAAAGCTCTCCACAGTCTTGCATGATACAGCAGAAAGAAAATCAAAGTTAGAGGATCTCAGTTTGAATTCTGGCTCTGCCACTTACTGCCTGGGTGACCTTGGGCAAGCTAACTCATCAAGGCCTCAGTTCCTTCCCTGTAAAAGGAGATGGTTGGACTAGATGACCTCTAAAGTCTCTCCCAGCCCTAAATCTATGGTCCTAACTTTCTTTCTTTATCTTATGTTCCTCTCCTCCATGAATTCTAGACTCCAGCAATCCAGGAGAGTTTACCAATCCCTCAACATCCACTAGTCTTTTAGTATCCCTGATTTGCAACCTCAGTATTATCCTTAAAGTTTCAATTACCCTCACCACACACATCCAATCACTTGCCAAATTTTGCTGTTTCCACCTCAAATATCTTTCAAATCTTACTCCTCTCTACTTTTGAGGCTACTACCTTAGCTCAGGCCCCCATCACCTCTCCCCTAGATTATTGCAATGGCTATCGGATGGGCCTCCCTGCCTCAAGTTTCTTCCCAGTCCATCCTACACACTCTGCTAAAGTGATCTTCTTTAAACACAGACATAATTGTGTCACTTACTCAACAAACTCTAGTGGCTCTCTATTAACTCTGAGATAGAATATCAACTTCTCTGTTGAGCTTTTAAAATCCTTCCCAATATGGTACCAAGCAGTATTACCAGCCACATTATAATTACTCTTCTTCTCCATTCTTCATACACACAGCACTCTCTATATACCATGTCTGTGCTTTTGCACTGGTCATTCTTCATGCCTGGAATGCACACTCTCCTCATCTCTGCCATACAGAATCCCTCGTCCTTTAGCATGCAGTTCAAGCAGCTACCTAATTGATAGTGTTCTCCCTCCCCAAGTATATTGTATTTAACTACCTAATCTTTATTTTGTTTTATGTGTGTCTATATATGTGTATATCTACATATATTTATATACGTAGATATACACATATGCACTTGTCTCTTTGAGAGCAGTAATTGTTTCATTCTTTTTATTAGCATCTCCATGCCTAGCACAGTACCATAGACATAATAAGTGCTTGACAAATGCTTGTTGATTGACTAAATACTCCCCTGGTTTCTTGTTTCTTTGTGTTTGTTCCCTCTACCTCGAATTTCTCTTCATTCTTCTACCTCTCCATTCCATATAATTGCAAGAAGAGTGTCCTATAACCTGTCCCCAATTAATGGAACTAATAAGATGCTTAACACCTTGATATCTGATTACAAATTAATTCATTAATCAGTCAATCAAAGGTATAAAGTCAGTGCAAACAAGTCCTTAATCAATTTAGGAAGAGTATAGTGCTTCAAGCCATTGGATGAAATCAGATGATACCGCAGGAAATATACTGGGATTGTTTGAAATAATTAGACACACCTCCAGGAACAACAACAACAAGTGTCAAGTGTCATGAGCTCCTTGAAGAAGTAGACTCCTTGTGTCTGTACCAGAAGGCAGGGATGGAGTAAACTCAGTGAGAGTGTCCTACTCCTTTTCCACATCCTTGACTAAAGGACAATCTTGTGACCTTCAAAAGGTTAGAGATTACTGAACTTCCTATGAATGCGGGGGCAGCAGCTACCCTAAAGAATCAGAGGCTGATGGCAGCATCTGCATTGGGAGCAGAGAGACATGCCAAAGAAAGATAACTTCAAGATTCTAAAAGGACACTGACTCTCAGTGTCCAGCAGAAAATAACACCCAAGGAGAACTTCATGAGGGCTCTATAAAGGAAGAAAAGGATTCACAGCCAATCAGGAAATTAGATGCCCCTTTACCACATGTGCTTTCTAAACTTGTGCCCATTTTCCATTTCATTTTAAAGATAGTTTCTTTATGGCTGGTTTTTTTCTAGGAATGTTTCAAATATTTCCTCTTATTGACCATCCAGATCTGCAGGTAGTTCACAGTGGGTTTCATCTCAAGCTCTTTTGCACTTCAGAATACATATTCTATTCCCTTCCATGATTTCTGATGGGTACAGAATAATCTTGTGTTATTAGAATTTCTTTTCCTTTGTGTTTGAGGGCTTTCTCTTGTTCACTTGCAGAATGTGTTTCCTGTCCATGGAACTATTATGTTTAACCACTATGTGTCTTAGAGTTTGCAAAATGATCTTTTTTCTGGAGTTGATCTGTAGATTCTTTTGATTGACACTTTTTTTTCTCTAAGTAGTTTTACTGAATTATTTATTGCATCATGGAATCCACATTTTTTGGTGTTGTTTGTTTTTTTTTTGTCATGTTCCTCTGGAAGAACTTATAATTTTCTGTTGTTTCTAGCTATCCTGCCTTTGATATCAATATGTTTTGCTTATATGGAGATCATGCTTTCTTTTAATGTTATTGCTTTTTCTCTTCTTTCATATTGTCCTTTACCTCTGTGTATTTATTTTCCAAATCTGTTACTCTCTCTTTTGCTTCTTTGGTTTGACTTGCCACTCTAGATTCAAGTATTTCTATTCTGCCAATTATTTCTGCTGTACAGGCCATAACAGCCTGCTGTGGTCCCATGCTCTCTTGGGCCACAGTGTCCTCTGCCTCATAAGATATTATTTTTCCTTTGTTTTATGATATTTATTAATAGATGCCTGAACTCTTTTACCTAATCTGGAGGCCATAGGCCTTTCTGTTAATAATATCTTCTATGTTGGTTCATTTGCTTATGCTCTAGGTCTTTAACTGAATTTTCTTTGTCCTAAGATGTTTGGTAATTTCAGCCTTTTTTCTTTATTGTCCCTATTGCTAAATTTCTGCCAGCCTCAGTGACTCTGCCCCAGATGACTTCTGGGATGACAAAACAGGTCAGAGCTGGATGTGAGACTCTTTCTCTCAGGGTTCCTAGAGTGCTGCACAGTCTCACACACATGTCCTGCCCCTGTTCCTTAGTTCCCTGGTTGACTTCTATTGAAGCAAAGACTACTGCCATGTTCCTCACTACTGTCAAAACCTGAGCAAACTCCTGCTGTTTGGATTTTTAAGGCACTGGTTGAGCAGGGATTGTAAAGTTCTATTGCAAACTGGTGGTCCTGCTTTTGTAACCCTGCTGCCACAGCATGGGGGAGGGGTGCTGAGGAGCATGTCAAAGAGTAGGTAATATCACACCAGTTCATTTGGTTTTTCTCTTGTTTGAGTCATGGTGTCCTGGATGGTGGAGACAGTTGAAATTGCTTCATCTCTTTTTTGGAGAAATCTGAGAGGTCATAAGGATCAGAGTCTAGTACTCCATACTGTTGGTCACATAATCCAGAAGTCTCCATTTTTAAATTTAAAATAAATTTTTATTGATTTTACTTGTTTTGCATTACTTTTATTTCTTACTTTATCACTCTATCTTCCAGAGAGTTATACCTACAACAAAGAATAATATAAGAGGAAAAAACAGTTCAAGTGATGTCTGCTTTCCTATAGCCTTCAATTTCCATCACCCAATTATTTGTGACAAATTCCCCCCATTCTCCTCCTCTTCTTTTCTAGTGTATCCCTTGTGTTTCCTTAGTGTTCTCTCCTTTTTTATTCCTAGTGTAACCCTTTCTTCCTTTCCTTTCTTCTTTTAAGATTATCTTAACATAACAAAAATCACTTTAAGGCCCTTTGTCTTAAATGACTCCCTCTATAACCCCTAATGAAATTATAGTTCTCAGGAGATACTTGCAGCATCCTCCCTCTCTCCATTAGTATGAAAACATTTCATCCTTATAAAGTCTATTCTCATTTTGTGCACAATTTTTCAAGCTAATTAAGCCTAGCTTACAGGTAATCCAATACTGGATGGGGGGAGTGTGAGCAACAATATGAGGAAGCTTCCAGTCCCTAAACCCTGATGTAAGAATTGGTCAGCTCTCCTCTAGGTCTTCACCCAACCAATTTAAGTGGCTATTGGGCAAATGATTCCAGAGGGAGTGCTACATAACTGATAACTATTCTTCATGGTCCAACTAAAGTGCCATGAAGCTTCCTCCAATCCTCCCAAGCTAACAGTTAGTTCTCCCTCCTCTTAATTATTATAACCAAGCACTTTGTACTTTCCTTATGACCCTTACATCATTCTACTTTGCAGAATGACTTAGAGGTAACTGGAGATATAGAGCATAGAGCACTGTGTCCGGAGGCAGGAAGACTTGAATTCATATCCAGACTCAGAAGCTTACTAACCCTGGGCAAGTCACTTAACCTCTATTTACCTCAGTTTCTTCAACTGTAAAACGGGGATAACAATAGTATCTACCTTGCTGTGTTGTTGAGAGAATCAAATGAGATAATATTTATAAAAAGCATTTAGCATGGCACCTGGCACATAGTAGGGGCTTTATAAATGCTTGTTTTTTCCCTTTCCCATTATGGTTTTTCATGTTACATGTATTATTTTGTCTCCTAGGCTCTGTCCCATCATAAGATTTTAGAGCTGAGAAGTACCATTGAACAGAGAACAGAGAATATTCTGACTGGTCTGCTCTAGAGGGTGCCATTCTGAATTACTGAGGAAGAAGAAATCATGATCCTCTGAAATCAGTTTTCTAAAAGCTCAAGAAAACACAATTACTTATAGATGTGCATTTTGTTTCCTTCCAATAGAATGTAAAATCCTTGGAGGCATGAACAGTTTTCATTTATGTTTTTGTAGCCACAGTGCCTAGCACAGTATCTGGCATAGAGTAAGCACTTCATATTTTTTAATTGATTAGTCTAGTGTGGAATTTCTTTGTTCCTGTGTTCTTAGAACTATTTTCAGCCTCATAGAGAGAAGGGACCCTTTTGTGAAGTTATAGCATATCCTTGCATTTGGATACTTGCTTTTCACTTTCCTGATTTTCCTCTATATTATTTCATTTGGTGATCTCATTAGCTCCTGTGGATTCACTCCATGCTGATGATTTTCAAATCTCCTTATCCAGTCCTAATCTCTAGACTGCCTTCCAGTCTTGCATCTCTAACTGCCAATTGGACATTGTGAACTGGATGTCCCATAGATATTTCCAATTCAGCATGTCCAAAACTGAACTCATTTTCCTCTCCCCTCTCCCCCAATCTCTCTTCTTTCCTACTTGCCTTATTACTTGCAAGGGTACCACCATTCTCCCAGTCACCCAGGCTTAACCTAAGTGACAACTTCAATTCCTCACACACTCTCCCTACCCATACCTAATCTGTTGGCAAGGCCTATCAATTCTTACCTTTGTAGGTCTCTCATGTACACCCCCATCTCTTCTCTGATACAGCCACTACCCTGGTGCAGCCCCTCATCGCTTCATACCAGGACTGTTGCAATACTGCTGCTGGGTCTGCCTGCCTCAAGTCTCTCTAGTCTAGCTATCAAAGAGATCTTCTTCAAGTACAGGTCTGACCAGGTCACTTCCCTACTCAGGAAATTCCAGTAGGTCTCTATCACTTCTGAGATTGAATATAAAATCTGATGTTCAAAGTTCTTCCTAACCTTTCTCCCTCTCCTACTTTCCAGTCTTCTTATATCTTAGACCCCACTATGTATTCTTTGATCCAGCAATACTGGCCTCCTTTCTGTGCCTCAGATAACACACCCTATCTCCAGACTCCAGGCATTTTCACTGGCCCTCCTCCATGCCTGGAATACCCTCCCACCTCATCTCTGTCTCCTGGCTTCCCTGGCTTCCCTGGCTTCCTTCCACAAGAAGTCTTTCCTGACTCACTTAAGGCTAGTGCCTTCTCTCTGTTGATTCTCCAGTTCATCCTGTATAGAGCTTGTTTGTACATAGTTGTTTGGATATTGTCTCCCTTCTTAGACCCTGAGCTCCTGGGGAACAGGGATTATCTTTTACCTCTCTTTGTATTATCATAGTGCTTGGCACATAGTAGGCATGTAATAAATGTTTATTGACTGAGTAATAACTGAATGACAGATAGGAGTCATACTGTAAGGAAGCCTAGCATACCCTTGCAACAGAGGATAAGAAGCATCAACCACATGAGCACCAAAACAAAAGTGAACTCACTCACCTTTTAAGTGGTGGCCATCAAAATAAATAAAGTTCTTAAGTATTTCAACTTCCTGATGAAGAAACACGACTTCCTTAATCTCTCTTCATTTATAACCAGTATATTTTCATGCCTATCAGGTTATAAGGATATCTGAATTCCCTGTTGACAGCAAAGCAAAAAGTTGGATGTGTTAATAATTCTGGTCTAAGTCCTCTCCTTTCTCCCTCCACCCCCCACTCACCAGAAGCCTCGTAACTTAATCTTTTCATTTTCTTTTTTGGAGGTGGGAAGGCAGGGCAATTGGGGTTAAGTGACTTACCCAAGGGTCACACGACTAGTAAGTGTTAAGCGTCTGAGGTCACATTTGAACTCAGGTCTTCCTGACTCCAGGGCTAGTGCTCTATTCACTGCACCACCTGTCTGCCCCTTTGTTACCTAACCTTTTTGTTTTTGGTTTTGTTTTGTTTTGTTGCATTTTGGAGGGCAATTGGGGTTTAGTGACTTGCCCAAAGTCACACGGCTAGTAAGTGTGTCAAGTGTCTGAGGCCGGATTTGAACTCAGGTCCTCCTGACTCCAGGGCCGGTGCCCTAGCCGCCCCTTTGTTACCTAATCTTAAACACTTTAACCACAAGCTTTTCCTGAATTCCTTCTTAAACTCAGGAAGATAACTCATAGGATCAAATAATTAAGTCAAAACCATATGTGGGTGGGAATCTCTCAGACCATATTCCTGAAAAATGATCTTCCAGAATCTGTTTGAAAGAGATTCCTCAGGCAGCTCATTTCGCAGAATCACCAAACCTTAGAACTGGAATGGAATTCAGATGTCACTGACTCTAATTCACAACTAAATAGGAATTGCCTCTACTTCATCCCAAACAAATGGTCATCCACCTTGTGCTTAAAAGCTTCCATTAATAAAGAATTTATTGTCTCCCAAAGCAGCATGTTCCATTGTCAGAAAGCTCTAAGTGTTAGAAAATACTTCCTCATACTGAAATGAAATTGGTTTTTCTATCATTTATACTTAATGTCCTTAGTTCTTCCCTGGGACCATGCAAAATAAGTCTCCGTTCTCTATTAAGTACAGGAACTGCAATCTTAGGCATATTGTAGAAAAACAAGGAAAGTCAAAGAATCTTCATTAAAAGGGACTCCAAATGAGTTATAATTCAATTTTTAGCTGAGCAGAAACCTCCTCTGTGACATCCTTGGCAACTGGTCATCTAGAATCTAAGAGAAGACCTCTAGTCATGGGGAACCTCTAGACTGCCTCCTGAAAGAGCCCATTCTAAGTTTTGGACAATTATAATTACTAGGAAAATTAGGAAGGTTTTTTTTTTTGCACCAAGCTTAAATCTGCTCCTATAATTCCCCTGGATTTCTCCTAGTTCTACCTTTTAAGAACTAGCAGAGCAAGTTTAAACCATCTTTCACATGACCCACCTTCAGGTACTTCAACATGTCTGACATATCCATTTTATGTTGTCTCTTCTCCAGTTTAAATATCCCTAGTTTCTGCAAATGGTCTTTTTTACAGAATGGTCTGCAATCCTCTTGCTTTTCTGGTTGCCTTTTTCTAGAAATATGCCAATTTGTCAATGTCCCTCCTTAAATGTGAATTCCAAAAATGAACACAGTACTCTAGATGTGGTTGACCAGGAAACAGTGCAGTGGGACTATCACTGACCTTGTCATGGATACTTTGCTTCCATCAAAATAGCCTAAGATCACATCAGCACTTCTGGCTGCCAAACCACGTATGTTGACTCCTATTGAGCTTTCAATCCACTTATACCACCAGATATTTTCATATGAACTAGTGTGATGTTCTGTGGTGGTGACAGCAACAGCAGCTTTGGGAACTCTCAGCTCAGACATGATAACAGTTTTGGACAACTAGTCAGAAAGAGATTACAGGGGACCTGTTGCTGCCATTGGGTGCAGCTGGTGTTGATCAGAAACTCTAGTGTCCATAAGCAGTTCTGGGTCACAGTTCCAGGACAGAAACACAACTGGTCACATCTGCAAGGGAGGAGAAACCCTTTCTGGGTAAAGACCAGAATACAGACCACTAGAGCAGTAACTTCACCTTTTCCAGAATGATACCACCCTGAAATCATTGAAAAATTGCAGACCTTCAGTACTTGCACTGAAAACAGCAGTACAAAAATGCCTAAAGCTCAGCACAGTGCCTCCCTAACTCCAGGTGAACAGAACCCAACTTTAACCTAAAGTTCAGAACCAAAAATAGGCTAGGAAAATGAGCAAACAAAAAAGAACTTGACCATAAAAACTACTACTGGTAGGGAAGACCAAAGGAGAAACTTAGAATAAGACAGAAATGTGAAAACAGCTACAAGTAAAGCCTCAAAAAAAAAAAACACTAATTAGACCCAAGGCCAGAAAGAATCCCTGGAAGATTTAAAGAAATGAGTGCTAGAGGCAAAACTGGGAAAAGAAATCAGAATGATGTTAGAAAATTATAAAAAGAGAATTAACAGCTTGGTAAAGGAGATACAAAAAATAAATAAACACACTTAACAAACAGAATTGATCTAATGGTAAAAGAGGCAACAAAATTCACTGAAGAAAAGAACTTTTTAAAAATCAGAAATGATCAAATGGAAAAAGAGGTACAAAACCTCACTGAAGAAAAAAATTCCTTAAATATTAGAACTGAATGAGTGGAAGCCAATGACTCCATGAGACTTCAAGAAACAATAAAAATAAAGTAAAAAGAATGAAAAAATATAAAAATGTGAACTATCTCATTGGAAAAACAACAGACCTAGGAAACAGATTGGAGAGATAATTTAAGAATTATTGGGGGGAAAAATTATTGGACTACCTGAAATCCATGATCAAAAAAAGAGCCTGGAGGTTCAATTAATTTCAAGAAATTATAAAGGAAAAGTTCTCTGATATCTTAAATCTAGAGGGTAAAATCAAAATCAAAATAATCCACTTATCACCTCCTGAAAGATACACCACTTCATGTTAAAGGAGCAGAGAGATTGGAATATGATATTCTAGAGGACAAAAGAGCTAGGATTACAACCAAGAATAACCTACTCAGCAAAACTGAGTATAATCCTTCAGAGGAAAATGGACATTTATGAACTAGAGGACTTCCAAGCATTCCTGAAAGATCAGAGCTGAATAGAAAATAAATATTCAAACAGAAAACTTAAGAGAAGCATAAAAAGGTAAACATAAAAGAGTAATATTAAGGGACTCATAGAGTTAAACCATTTGCATTCCTATATGGGAAGATGATACATGTAACTCCTAGGGCAGATAGAAGGAGTATGCATAGACAGAGGGCATGAGTGTCAGTGTATTACATTGGGGTGATCTCCAAAAAACTGAAATAGTGATAAAGATGGATGCCCTGGGAGATGGAGGGAGAGGTAGAATAGGGCAAATTTTCTTACATAAAGGAGACATGCAAGAAAGAACTTTTACAGTTGGGGAGGAAATGACGGATGGTGGCAGACAATGTTTGAACCTCACTCTAATTAGAATTGGTTGAAAGAGGGAAGAATGCATGCACGCGCACACACACACACACACACACACACACAGAGTTGTGTATAGACATTTATCTTGCCCAACACCAATAGGAAGATAGGAGGGGAAGGGGTAAAGAGATATAGGGTTGGGGGGAACATTATGAGGGAGGATGGATTGGGGGAGACAATGATGAGAAACAACACCAACTTTTGAGGAGGGATGGGATATAAAGAGAGAGAGAAGGGTAAACAGGTGAAAATGGCATAGAGGGAAATGCACAGTTAGTGATCATAATTGTGAATGGGAACAGTATAACCTAAACCATAGAACAGAAACAGATAGCGGAAGGGACTGGAAAGCAGAATCCAACAATATATTGTGTAGAAGAGACACACTTGGGGCAAAAGGACACATACAAAGTTGAAAAGAAGGGCTAGAGCAGAGTTTATTATGCTTCAGCTGAAGTAAAGAAGGCAAGGCTGGCAATCATGATCTCAGACAAAGTAAAAGCAAAATTAGATCTAACTGAAAGATAATCAAGGAATTTTACTGAAAGGTATTATAGACAATGAAGTAATACTAAAAAAATTACATTAAATTTCTCAAAGACCTCATTCTTCAAATATATAGAGAATGCAGTCTAATTCATAAGAATTCAAGTCATCCTCCCAATTGATAAATGGTCAAAGGATATGAAAAGGCAGTTTTCAGAAGAAAAAAATCAAAGCTATCTATAGTCATATGAAAAAAATGCTCTAAATCACAATGATTAGAGACAGGCAAATTTAAAAAACTCTGAGGTACCACCTTATACTTATCAGAAATGACAAATGCTGGAGGGGATGACAGAAAATAATTTCACTAATGAACTGTTAGTGGAATTGTGAACTGGTCCAACCATTCTAGAAAACAATCTGGAACTAGGCCCAAAGGGCTATAAAACTGTGCATAGCCTTTGATCCAGCAATATGGCTAAGTCTGTACTTCAAAGAAATTTTAAAAAAGAACTTGTATGCACAAAAATATTTATAGCAGCTCTTTTTGTGGTCACAAAGAATTGGAAACTAAGTGGATGCTCATTCATTGGAGAATGGCTAAACAAGTTGCAGTATATGATTGTGACGGAGAACTATTGTGCTATAGAAATGACAGGGGGGTGGGGAAGGAATGGTTTCAGAAAAAAACATGGCAAGACTTGTACAATGTGATGCAAAGTGATGTGAGAAGAACTGGGAGATTATTGTGCACAGTAACAGCAATGTTGTAATGATGATCAACTGTGAAAGATTTGGCTACTATGATCAATACAATGATTCAAAATAATTCCAAAGGACTCATGACAAAAAAGTGCTATCCAACTCCAGAAAGAGAATTGATCAACTCTGGTTATAGGAGAGAATGAAGTATTTCTTAAAAATTATAAAAGGAAAAAGGGGGAGGGGGCAGCTAGGTGGCATAGTGAGCATAACACCAGCCCTGGAGTAAGGAGGAGCTAAGTTCAAATTTGACCTCAGACATCTGACACACTTACTAGCTGTGTGACCTTGGGAAAATCACTTAACCCCAATTGCCTTGCCTTTCCCCCTACCCCCCAAAAAACTACAAAAGGGATTAAAGAATGGCTAAACAAATTGTAGTATGTGAATGACATGGATTATCACTGTGCTTTAAGAAGTAACAAAAATCTGAATTCAGAGAAACTTGGGAAGACTTATATGAACTGACACAGAGTGAAATGATCAGAACCAGTAAAACAATTTATATAATGACCACGATTATAAAAAAAACAAGGCAGAACTATTTAATTTTTATTTTTCTTCTGTTTTCTCCACCAAGGAGAATGGTCTTTGTGGAGGAAATGATAGAACAAAAATGAATAACATGGAGTTGATACCCAAGATAAGTAAGGAGATAGGAAGAGCATTTATTTACTATTGATGAATTCAGGTCACCTGGCCTAGATAAACTACATCTTTGAGTACTAGAGTATTAGAAGATGTGATTGGCCAAGCCAAAAATATGTAATACGTTGGATGTCAATAACATCTAAAAGATCTTGGGAAATGTAAAAGTTACCACAAGATTAGAAGAGGTCAAATGTTATCCAGACACTTAAAAAAGGGAAAGAAGAGTATAAAAACCACAAATACATGAGCTTGACTAATTCATAGGAAAATCCTAGAATTGACACTTAAAAGGGATGGTTAGTGAACATCTAAATAGGGAAGTGGTAATTTAAAAGAACCAGAATGGTTTCAAGACTAGGTCACCAAACTAACTTTGACAGTTACCAAAAAAAAGATAGATAACCACTATGCTATATAATTTACCTAGGTTTTAGCAAAACTTTCAAAGTATTTCAAGCCATTCTGGTGAAGAATGTGTGAAAATATAGGCTAAACAATAATGCAATTAGGTGGATTCAAAACAAACTGAAAGGCCAGACTCAAAGAATAATTGTTAATGGTTCAATATCAACATGGCAGAGGATCTCCAATAGAGTAATACAGAGATTTGTGCTTCACCTGTGCTATTTAACTTTTTTATCACTGGCTCAGATGAAGTCATAGATAGCATGCTCATTAAGTTTGCAGGTGACACTAAGCTGGGAGGGATGATTAATACAAAGTATGATAGTCATTATTCAAAAAGATCCTGGCAAGCTAGAATATTGTACTGGATTTAATAAGATGAAATTCAATAGGGATAAATATAAAGTATTATACTTGGGTACAGAAATCAGCTTCACAAAAACAAGATGAAGTATACATGAATAGACGTCAGTTTGTCTGAAAAAGACCTGGGGGTCTTAGTAAACTTGAAGATCAATATAAGTCATCAATGTGATGTGGCAGCCAAAAAAGCTAATGCAATCTTAGGTTATATTAGGGGCATATCTTCCAAGAAGAGAGAACTGACAATCTCACAGTACTCTACCACTATCTGACCTTATATGGAGTATTGTATTCCGTTCTGGGCACCATAGTTTAAATATGGTATTGAAAAGTTAGAAAGAACACAGAGGAAAGCAAACAAGATGATAATGTGCTTTGAGTTTAGGTTATATGAAGACTGACTACAGGAACTAGGGATGTTTAGCCTAGATTCAGGAGTGACATTAGAGTGGGATTCAAACCTCTGAAGGACTGACGTGGAAGAAAGCAAACTAGGAGAAGTGGGTGGAAGTTACCAAAGGCAAATATAAGCTTGATGTTGGGACCCCTATCAGCAAGAACTGTACAAAAGCAGACTAGGTTTCCTTAAGAGTTGTCGGGTTTCCCCTCCTTAGGGGAAGTGGAGAGTGGACAAACACTTGATGGTTAAGTTATAGTGGGGATAGTATGGGTTGGACAAGATGGATATGAAGGACTCTTCCAATTCTAAAGTTCTGTGATTCTGTGATTCACAGATTCTGTGATACACAGAGAGGCTTTTCCACAGAAGACAGAGTTTAACCTTCCGAGGAAGACAGAGCTAGTGGTCCCAGGAATGATGACGTGGGTCCACAAGTGCTATTAAGATTGTTTAAGAAGGTTAAGAGGAAGAAGAGAAGTGTTGCTTCCCTGCTAAAGGATTCCATGACAGCTATTTGTTGACCTAACTAAAACAACACAGAAGTCTGCTAACTTCCTGAAGTTTGTATCCAGTATGTGATCCAGAACATCCCAAGACTTGTCAAACCTGATGACCACATGCCAATTCGGGGGGTTGAGGGGGTGCCAAATAATACTGTTAAAGGAGGCTAGGAAGTATTATTAAAGATTAAAGTCAGTCACAAAGCAAAAAATCTTAGGAACATAGCAGATGTTTACATTATTGCTATGTACTAAAGGAAAAGCTTTGAAAGAGAAAAGGAAAGATGAGGGTGATACTTGCCATTCTAGACACCACAGCAGTATAAGTTAAAACATAAGAACAATTAAAAAATACTAAGAAATCCATAGGAGAGAAAATCCAGGAAAGGAGCCAGTACTAAAATCCATAGTCTCAGATATCTATAAACAAAAGCACCAAGTATGGTGAACAAAGTGAACTAGAAATCCAAAGCAAGGAGGTGAATTTGAGCCCATAGGTACATACAACATATAATTGTTGCAGATTTTATGCCAATTTTTTTCACAAAAAAGTAGGGTGTGACCATTATGCAGGGCTTTAAAATCATGCCAGTATTACTTTAAAATAATTTATTAACAAGTTGCATTGCTGGCAGATGAACTGTACAGTTTAGCTAGTGTGGGAAGATGCAAGTTTTACCATATCATGTGTCTTCCTCATGGTAGCTTCACCTGTCCACCTGCTCCCCTTGTGTCTACAGGTCTTCATTGGGTTGAATGATAATACTATTAGTACTGTAGCACTCTAAACAAACCATGCAAATTGACTTTTAGAAATATACTGACAGTGTAGAACGCCAAGAATTCTAGGCTCACAATACACGAGACAGAAATGTGTATCCATATGCCACTGGTGAATATATTGTTGCTCTGTTTACCGTTTAAACAACAAGACATACAGAATTATACCATTTGACAATTATGCAATGAAAGATCATAAACCAATTTTTGTATTGAAAAGACAGGGTGTGACAACTATGCAGTGGCAATGATTACGTGGTGAAATACAGTATCACATGGTGAGATAGGACTTAGACCTAGATTATGGCTTGGGAAAGGCATATTTTATTCAACAGAAACATAACAGATCAAGGGAACTGTGCATGGAGAAAAACCATATAATAAGATATACTCATATGAGGAAACTTAGGAACCAGAGCATGGAAATATAGTAGAAAGCATCTGGGTGAAGATTAATGAGGGGAGAAGTAGATATGACATTATGGGAGTATGCTACAGACAGAGTGGTAGAGTGGGATAGAGGGTCATCTTTGGCATAAGAAAGACCTGAGATCTAGTACCACCTCTGACACATACATATATATTGGGGGAAGTGACCACTCACTAGGTCATAGAGGACAAGAAAGACAGGAATAGTCTGATATGCAGCCTCTGTTCCTCACCTATAAAGTGGGGACACACTGGAGAAGAAAATGGCAAGCCATATCTTTTTCAAGAAAGCCTCCTGAATAATAAGTCTATGGGGTCACAAAGAGACAGAAACACTTGAATGACTCAATAACAACAACCACAACAGATTATTTCAACCTCCCAGGCCCCCAGAAAAGGAATTTTGCAGTAGATGTAGAGTATTTACAGCTAAATCCACAGAAACGTTCCTGGAGAGGTAAAATTCTTACAATTAACACTGGAGAATGTTCATTCAGTGGCCTTTGCTCGCAAGCTTGTAGGCACCAGTCTCAAGAGCACAAGCAAACTCTCAAAACCATTTAGGGCCCAAACAGATTGTAAGGATGTCCCATTGCTGTAGTGACTATAAAAGGATACCCTTACATGCCCTCTCCCTTATCCTGCAAAAATTGGCAGACATGGACTCTATCCAGCGATGTGAATGAAAGGAGGGTAGAGGGGAAAATTGGGTAGGAAGTCTGCATAGGTGGCCACACTAGGCTTAAAGGCAAAAGGAGCTCATTCTGTTTCCCCCTAAGAAAACACAGGACAGGGACTCAGGCTGATAAATCCCATATTCCCCACCTTGAGGAGGTTGAAATAGCCTTACAGCCTTGGGGATCTACCAATCTGTTCAGGGAGAGAAGTCAGAGAGTTAATAACAGAGTAACAAAAAGACTGAAACATCAAAACAGCAAGAGAAAATTTCTCAACAAATCCCAACATACAAGTAGAAAAATCAACACAGAGTAACTAAAAACCAAAAGGAAGAATGAGTAAAACCTCTAAATCAGTGGTTCTCAACCTGTGGGTTGCGACCCCTTGGGGATCACCTAAGACCATCAGAAAACACATATTTCCAACGGTCTTAGGAACCAAGACACCGCTCCTCTATCCGTCTCCAGGCAGGTACTCCCACATACAGATACGTCCACATACGAGTATTAAAGGGTTGTGGCATTAGGAAGATTGAGAACCACTGCTCTAAGTGAATATGATGTCCTCTAAACAAATATTTTAGTACCAAGGAAAGTGGCCAATGCCTGATGAAAGACAGTATCCTGTATATTCCTTAGAGAATATAGAACAAGAAGTAGAAAATCCAGAAGCTTCAAAAGAGAAATGAAATATATAATAAAAGAAATTAATAATAAATGTCAGAAATTAGAGCTCTCAATTTATAATTTTAAAACAAATATCATCAGTAAAATATTATTTGAAAATGAAGAATCCCTCTAACAAAGTGAAAAGTGAACAGATCAAAAAACAAAAACACTGAAGAAAAACCTGACAGAAGAGAAACAAAAACCAATAACGTTAAAAGAACATAAATTCTATTCAAGTCAAAGCAACCGACCTTGAAAACAAGGCATGCAGAGAAAATTGAGGCTTCCTAGAAGAACATAACAAACCAAAAAATCTGAATACTATCAGGATCTAATATAAGAAAACTATCCAGAATTTCTGCCTGTAATCCTTGCTAGCAGGGAAGGTTAAGGTTCGTGAATCACTAGAGTTTGGGAGTTCTCAGCAGCAGTAAGGCTAAAGACAGTTAGGTGACCATACTAAGCCCGAGAAGTGTGCAGCCACTATGCTGACTAAGGAGAAGGTAAAGTAGCCCAGGTCAGAAATAGAGTGTATCAGTTTCTATGCAGATCAGCAGTGGGGGTTGGATCAGTCAGTGGTCATCACACTCCTGGCCTGAACAAGATAGGGAGACAGTGGCAAAAAGGAAAAAGACAGAAAGAAAGAGATAGAGTGAACTCACAAATAGGGAAATCAAATTTTTAAGAAATTTTAAGTTAAAAAATTTGTTTAAAGAAAGAAGGAAGGACTATCAGGAATACTATAGCTCAGACTAAGCACAGGCTGCAGAGGAATGCTAAGGATAAGGACACAGGAGGAAATAATTTCACTATACCTTGGACAGAGAGATTATCACCTTCAGTTATGGGACTACATATTGAGAAAGATGTGAATAATATGGAGCGTTTAATGAAAAAGGACAGCCATTAAGACCATGCTATATGAAGATGAATTAAAAGAACTAGGGATACTTAGCCTGGAAAAGACATAAGGAGAAACATGGTACTTACCTTTAAATATATAAAAGGTTTTCAGGTAGAAAAGAGGTATTTTTTTGTTATTCTTGATCTCTAAAAATAGAACTAGGCACAATCCATGGTGGAGAGTGGGAATTGGGTGGAGGATGGGAATCACATCATGGCAGAATTAGATTCAATGTAAAGAAAAATTTCCTAACAAATGAGACTATCCCAGAGTGGAACGGGCTGCATAGGCTCTGTCCCCCTCCCCTTTAATGGAGATCTTCAGGCAAACATTGAATCATCACTTGTTGGATATGTATTACAGGGATTTTTCCCCCTGGGTATTGATTGGAATAAGTAGCTGCTGAGTTTCCTTATAACTCTGAGGTTTTATGATAGGAACTAGACCTATTATTTCATTGATACAAGGAGCTCTCAAAGAACAATTGATTCCAAGACTATATAGGCTATTTGGGAAAATTGGCGAAGAAGGAATACTACCAAATTCTTTTTATGATACAAACATGGTACTGATACCTAAACCAGGAAGAGCCAAAACAGAGAAAGAAAATTATAGACCAATTTCCCTAAAGAATATAAATGCAAAATTTTTTAAATTAAATATTAGCAAAAAGATTACAGCAACTTATCATGAGAAAAATACACTTTGATAAGGTAAGATTTATACCAGGAATGCAGAACTGGTTCAATGTTAGAAAAACTATCAGTATAACTGGTCATATCAACAACAAAACTAATGGAAACCATATGATTATCTCAATAGATACAGAAAAAAACTTTTGACAAAATGCAACACCCATTCCTACTTAAAGCACTAGAGAGCATAGAAATAAATGGAGCCTTCCTTAAAATGATAAGTAGCATCTACCTAAAACCTTCAGCAAGCATTATATGCAATGGGGATAAGCTAGATGCATCTCCAATAAGATAGGAGGTGAGAGAAGGATGTCCATTATCACCACTGTTATTCAGTATGGTACTAGAAATGTTAGCTTCAGCAATAAGAGAAGAAAAAGAAATGGAAGGAATTAGGATAGGCAAAGAAGAAATTAAGTTATTACTCTTTGTAGATGATATGATGATATAGTTAGAGAATCAAGTAAAAAACTACTTGAAATAATAAACAACTTTCACAAAGTTGTAGGATATAAAATAAACCCACATAAATCATCAGCATTTCTATTTACTAATAACAAAGCCCAACAGCAAGAGATAGAAAGAGAAATTCCATTTATAGTTACTGTAGATATTATAAAATATTTGGGAGTCCATCTGCCGAAACAAACCCAGGAAATACATATAACACAATTACAAAACACTTTCCACGTGAATAAAGTCAGATCTAAATAACTGGAAAAACATCAGTTGCCTATGGGTAGCCCAAGCTAATTTAATAAAAATGACAGTTCTACTGAAATTAATTTACTTATTCAGTGCCACACAATTCAAACGACCAAAAAATTATTTTATAAGGCTAGGAAAAATAATATCAAGATTCATCTGGAAGATGTAAGGAGTTCTCAGATGAGCAAACTCTCTCTACCAGTGAAGGCTGGTACCTTCTCTGCAACTTCTAGAGTCATCTGGTGGACTGAGAAATTCAGTGACTTACCAGGGCCATACAGTTAGTATGTGTCAGAGGTGATACTTAAACTCAGGGTTTTCTGGCTCAAAAGCCCACTCATACTGACTGCCGTGAGATTCTATGGTAATAGGGAAAAATTTCAAAATCTACACTTAAAAAAATAATCAATGGCCCTAGTACAACATCGGAGAGGTCTGGATAGATGGCAATTCATGTAAAAAAGATCTAAAGATTCTTGTGGAACACAAGTCCATTTGGAGTCAACAGTGTGAAGGGCAGCCAAAGAAGCTAATTTTATCTTAGACTATATTAATAGAGTAATTAGTGTCCAAGAAGAAGAAAGCATGAGTCTCATTACATTCTGCCACATTCAGAAGTATCATGTTCCATTCTGGGCAGCACCTTTGGAAACGAATTCGGCAAGTTGATTTAACTGGATTTGAAGCTAGACAATATCCAGAGGGAGGCAATCATGATGGTGAAAATTGACCAGTGTTATATAGCAGAAAGAACACTGGATTTGGAGTCAGAGGACATGAATCCTAACTCTAGCTCTGCCATTGAACACGTGTGTGTTGCAGGGGGATTGGGAGGACCAGGATATGGGAGATAAGCACTGGACCTGTAGTTTTATTTTCATTGATGAAATGAATGCCAATCAGCATTGGCTCTACAATTTATAACTGAGAGTTTCCCACAGGCACCAGGAAAGTAAGTGATAAGGTTATGTCAGAAGTGTGATCTTAGCCCAGGTTTTCCTGCCTCTGAGGCTGGTTTTCCCATCCACTATAACATGCTGCCTCTCATTTCCTGTGTGACCTTAGGCAAACCATTTAAGCTTTCTTGGCCTTAGATTTCTCATTTGTAGATCAAGGGGGTTGAATTTCAGTTGACGTCTAAGTTCCTTCCAACTCCACATCTATATGATCTTATACCAGGAGAAGTAATAGGAACCTGGGAAAATTCATCTTGGAGAAAAGCCTGCTGGGTGCACACAACAATTATATTCAAATATTTGACAATCTAACGTGGAAAAGGAATAAAACCTTTTCTACTTTGCTTCAGAGCTAGATTGAGAAGTAATGGAAGTTAAAGAGAGGTATATCTTGCTTTGACAAATGGAAGAATGTCCTCAAAATTAGAGCTATCTAAAAGTAGAATAGTCTACCTCATACACAGGGACTTTAGAAATCACCTATTTCTCTCCATCAAACTAAATATTCTCACTTTCTTTAACCTTTCTTCATTCACATCTATTATAAAATCTACTATCTAAGATGGGTGCGTTTGCATATATGTATTTGTGTGTGCCTGTGTATGTGTATATGTGTGTTTGTTAAGGTTTGGAGGTTGTATCTGGAAAAAAAAAAGAAATGTACTTATTCAATTTCCCCAAGTTTTAAAAATAATTTATCATCATTTTGTTTTCAGGATCAATTCCCAAAACTATAAATGATTCCCCAATGTGTCAACAAAGTCATCAGGTATAATTAACACTCGTTTGATTTCAAAAACAAAACAAAAAAAACACCTGCAAACACTCTTAGAAACACAAATAGCGCTTTCTCCCTACAGCATTTGCCTCCTCTGGAGTGTGATCGTCATCGCCAAAGACGAGCGCGGGCCTGTGACACGCGGGAGACGCCCTTTGGTCAAGGGTGAATTGGTCCGAATTTGCAATAACTTTGTTTGTTTGTTTTTCTGTTGGTGGAGGCAATTCTTATTGTCTGCCTTGTCTTCCTACATACTTTCATCGTGCTTATCACCATGGTATCTTAATGTTTAGATAAACACGATGAGCTAAAAACAAATGTGTATGTGGGAAGAAATACCCCCTCACCCCTGCTAGAGCTATGAAGGGATCTGTCATATAAAAATTATAGAACAGAGACATGGATCTTAGAATATGGAATGTCAGTAATGGAAGGGACCTTAGAACATAGAATGTTAGGACACATAGATCACAGGATATGAGAGTTAGAGGGAGCTTTTTAATGTAAATAGTATTCAATTTTTTCCAATTATACACAAAGACAATTTTCAGCGTTCATTTTTATAAGATTCTGAGTTCCAAATTTTTTTCTACCTCCCTCCCTTTTCCCCTCCTCAAGATGGCAAGCAATCTGATATAGGTTATACATGTGCAATCATATAAAACATATTTCCACATTAGTCATGTTGTAAAAGAAGAAATAGAACAAAAGGGAAAAACCAAGAGAAAGAAAAAACAAACAAGCAAAAAGGTGAAAATAGTATGCTTCAGGGCAGCTACGTGGTGCAGCGAATAGAGCACCAGCCCTGGAGTCAGGAGGACCTGAGTTCAAATCCGACTTCAGACACTTAACACTTACTAGTCATGTGACCTTGGGCAAGTCACTTAACCCCAATTGCCCTGCCTTCCTCCTCCAAAAAGCAAAAAAAAAGAAAAAGAAAAAGGAAAGAGTATGCTTCAATCTGCATTCAGACTCCATAGTTCTTTCCCTGGATGTGGTTAGTATTTTCCGTTATGAGTCTTTTTGGAATTGTCTTGGATCATTGTATTACTGAGAAGAACCAAGTCTATCAAAGTTGATCATTGCACAATGTTGCTGTTATATGTATATATAACATGTTTTATATATATATATTTATATATATATATAAATGTATATATATAATATATATTAATATATATATAAAAATATATAAATGTTATATATTCTCTTGGTTCTGCTCATTTCATTTAGCATCAGTTCACCTAAGTCTTTCCAGGTTTTTCTGAATTCTGCCTGCTCATCATTTCTTATAGCACAATAGTATTCCATTACATTAATATACCACAACTTGTTCAGCCATTCCCCAGTTGATGAAAATCCCCTCAGTTTCCAATTCTTTGCCACCACAAAAAGAGCAGCTATAAATGTTTTTGTATATGTAAGTCTAGAAGGAACTTTAGAACATAAAAAATTAGAACCAGTAGCTTAGAGCTCATGCATTTAAGTTATGACTTGTGTGTGATTAAGATACACTGGTGACAAAGATCATGGGAACTAAGGAGGTGGGGGGAGGAGGAAAGAACTTCTAAGGTAGTAGAGGGTAGAATGGGGAAGAAAATTCTAAGTACTGAATTTACTGGGGAAGAGAGTCACCTGGAGGTCCACAAATGACAACATAAAGGCTCTAGGTATGATGGGGGGAGTTTTAACAGAGAAGTGATTACCTAGATGACAGTGTCAGAGATTAGATATGAAAGTACCATTGGGGAACAAGAAGTATGCCAACTGTTTTTCCTGGCTCTGCAGGTAAAATAGTGGGAGAGAAAGAGCGATCAATCTTTTTTTTTTTGCCTTTTTTTGAGGGAGGGAAAGCAGGGCAATTGGGGTTAGTGACTTGCCCAAGGTCACACAGCTAGTAAGTGTTAAGTGTCTGAGGCCACATTTGAACTCAGGTCCTCCTGACTCCTGGTCCGGTGCTCTATTCACTGAGCCACCTAGCAAACCCAAGAGCAATCAATTTTGAGGATTCAAAGAGATGTGATGACTTAACGGGAAACTAGATTTCAATATGTACCAGAAGATAGAAAGAATGTGAGTTATAGCATCACAGCTTTTGAGTTAGAAGATATCTTAGAGATAATCTAGCTCAACCCACAGATTTTTACATATTGGAACACTGAAGGCTAGAGACGTAAGGTCACATAACCAGGAAAGGGCAAAGTGAGGATTTTAACCCAGGTCTTTTGACTCTAAATCCAGTGTTCTTTCCACTGCCTCATAAGAGAGAAGAGAGTTGCAGTGATTCTCAACCTTCCTAACGCTGAGACCCTTTAATACTTGTGTGTGGGCGTATCTACATGTGGGCAGACCTGCCTGGAGACAGATAGAGGAGCAGTGTTTCGGTTCCTAAGACCATCGGAAATGTGTTTTCTGATGGTCTTAGGTGACCCCTGTGAAAGGGCCCAAAGGGGTCACGACCCACAGGTTGAGAATTTTTGGCTCTAGACAGTATAGTGGAAAAGAGGGCAGAGAAGGCTAGAAACTGGGGTGAACTGGGTTCTTGCAGTGAACTGGGTTCTGAATTTGCTATGGAGATGGAGGGAGAAGAGTAGTGACTGCTAGAATGGCTAGAATATTCTTGAACATGCTCCCTTTGCTGTTATTCCTCTCAGGTGATCTAATTTCCTAAAAGAATCCAGTGGAACTGGTATGGGTACTGGGGTAAAACCCCATCTAGAAGATGGGTCTGAATCTGGTCTGTGGTCAGTTGGGGTCATTCAGTGAGCTTTTAATCGAGTAGAAATTACTCATTCAAAGAATTTGATAAAGGGAGGAAACAAAACAACTTGAAGGGATAGCAGGTTCAAGTGAAAATGTTCTAAGGATGAGGGAGTCCTGGCCATATTTTAGACAGTAGGGAAGGAGCTATGAGATAGGGAGATTGAAGATGAAAAGAGAGAGGAACAATCAAATGGGATCAAGAACATAAGTAGAGGAGTTAGGGGTAGGCCTTTCTTGGCAAGGAGAATAACCATTGATTTGTTAGAGACTGAAGCAAAAAGGGAGGGGATGGGTGAAGATCCAGAGAGCTTTTGAGGCATAGAGTAGGATATGAGGAAGCTCGTGATCAATGGTCTTGATTTTTTCAACAAATGAAGGCACTGTGCTAAGTGCTAGGGATACAAAGAAATACAAAAGACAGTCCCTGGCCTCAAAGAGTTCACAGTCAACTGGAGAAGACAACATGAAAACAACTCTGTACAACTAAGATAAACACACGATAAATTTGAAATAATCCACAAAAGAGAAGGCAGTAACTTTACAAAGATCAGGAAAGATTTCTTATAGAAGGCAGGGTTTTATCTGGCACCTGAAGCCAGTGAAGTCAGGAGACAGAGATGAAGTGGGAGAACATTCCGGGCATGGGGAACAGGCAAAGAAAATACCTGGAGTCTGCAGACGGGGAGTTTTACGAGAAGAATAGTAAGAGTCACTGGATCTCAGAGTTTGGTGGGACGGGGAGAGTAAGGCATAAGATTGTAAAGGTAAGAAGAGTTGAGGTTGTGAAGGACTTTGAATGCTAAACAGAACAAATATTTGATTCTAGAGGTGATAGGAAACCAATGGAGTTTCTTGAGAAGAGAGGTGACATGGTCAAATACGTACTTTAGGAAACTTAATTTGATAGCTATGTGGAAGATGAACTGAAATGGGAAAAGATTTATTCTAGGAGAGGCAAGAGAGGGAATGGACCAATCTGATGGGACACGTGCCCTCTGGGGGGGGTAGGGGTGAAGGTAGAAGCATTGTACCCCTCCTCATGTCTATGACATGTATGGCAGATCTAGTCATTCCACACTAGCTCCAATTCTGCCCACCCACTATTTCCTCTCCACCCCTCCCCTACCTAACAGATTACCTAGTCCTAGACTCTTCATTTATTGAAAAAATCAAGGTCATTGCTCATGAGTTCCCTCATCTCCTACTCTATACCTCAAAAGCTCTCTCAATCTTCACCTATCCTCTCCCCTTTTGCTTCAGTTTCTAAGGAATCAGTGATTATTTTCCTTACCAAGAAAGGTCTACCCCTACAGCCTCTACTTGTGTTCTTGATCCCATCCCTTTCCACTAAGGGCTTATGCCTTTGATTGTTCCTCTCTCTTTTTATCTTCAATCTCCCTATCTCATGATTTTTTTCCTACTGCCTATAAATATGGCCAGGAGTCCTTTGTCCTTAGAACATTTTCACTTGAACCTGCTATCCCCTCAAGTTGTCCTATGTTTCCTCCTTTTTTCAAACTCTTAAAATGAGTCATTTTTATTTGTGGCTTACATTTCCTCACTGTCCACTTATTCTTCACTTGTCTACTTGCAACCTGGTTTCTGACCTGCCTTACTGAAAGTGTCTTCTCGAAGGTAAACCAACAGTTTCTTAACTGTTAAATCCAAAGGCTTTTTCTTTAGTCCTCAACTTCCTTGACTTCTTTTACTTTGGACAGTATAAACGATCCCCTCTTTATGGATAGGCTCTTCTCCTTTGTTCTCCATTTCAATGCTCTTTCCTGATCCTCCTCTTTCTCCTCTTTTCCTTCTCAGTCAGTTTCCTTTGATGGTCATCATTCACCATAATGTAGTGGCAAGAACACTGAATTCAGAGTCAGAGGCCCCGGGTCACATGCTCTTCTGCCATAAGTTAGTTATCATGTAAAGTAAGTCACTTCTCTGGGTCTCAGTTCTTCATTTTGAAATTGAAGGGACTGGATTAGATGACCTCTTGGACTACAGCTTCCAGCTCTAAATTTAAGATTCTGCCCTGGAGCTTCTTCTCTTTTGCATTTTCTCTTTTTGGCAATCTGCTCTCACGGGTTCATCTCTGTATAGATTCCCAAATTTGTAAATAACAGTCCCAATTTCCTCCCTAAATTCTAGTCCTGCAGCACCAGCTGCCTACCTAGATACTCCATTGGCAATTCAAACTCACTGTCTAAAACTGAACTTAACATCTTCCCCAATAAAGCTGATCCCCCTCCAATTTTCCTATTTTTGCTGAGAGCAAAAACATCCTGTCAGGTTTATAACTTCAAAGTCATCTTTGACTCTTCCCCCATATACAATGACTTATATATAATAAACAAATCATATATATTATATAATTATATAAATAATATATAATTAATATAATTAAATCATATATTACATAATTACATTAAAATATAACAAATAAATATAATATATATAATAAATGAAGTTAAGACTTACTAATTCTGTCTCCACATCTTTTATATCTGTTTCTCTCCACTCATGTCCATCACTCTGGTTCAGTACCTTTTCACATCTAGTAGAATGTAAGCTCCTTCAGGGTAGGTACTGTTTCATTTTTGGTTTTGGAACCTTTGACACAGTAGGCACTTAATGTTGACTAGACTGAATTGTAATCTAATGCACTTACTATGTAATAGTGTGCATTTTAGTTATTTGTACCAGTATCATATTCCTCTCTGAGTCTGTGAATTCTTTAAGTATAGGGACCATGTCTTATCGAAAAATTGTGTCTCCTAGGGTCCATGTAACACAGTGCTCTTCACATGTTGTTGTTCAGTCCTTCGGTCATGTCTGACTCTTTGTGGTCCTATGGATCATACTGTCCTTGGGGTTTTCTTAGCAAAGATGAGGTTCTTCACATAGTAGGTGCTTAATAAATGTTGCATTATATTGTATTATATATATATTCTGAAGTTCCCTTTAGCTCAAATAGTCTCAAGGTCCCTCTGACCTATTTTTATTAATTTATTATAAAAAGAGGTAGCTTGGTCTCTAGAGAACTGAAAGTTGTTCTCAACATCACATTTAAGTTCCACCTCAAATACATAATGACTGCATGACCCTGGGCAAGTCATTTGAGAGTTCCCTAGACCAATGAAATCACAGGTCCATCACCTCATACACAATATATTGTTACAGATTTTTATTGATTTTTATAATGCTTTCATTTACCAGTCTCTCTCCAACTCCCAGTAACAAAGGAGGATTATTAAGCAAAACAAGCAAAAAACTTGCCATGTCTGAAAACATACAGTTTCTGGACATTCTCTTTTCTAAGGTCTCTTGTAGCTCTGACATTTTATGACTGAATAATATTTAGTGTTTCTCAGATCTGCATGGGACTAATTATGCACAATGAAATAGGTGCTGTTCCATAAGATAGGATTAGATTTTATTCAATTTAGATTTCTTTTTCTCCTCTAATTCATCATTCTCCGAAAGTTACTAGAGCAGCAGGAGGGAAAAGTAAGAACATCAATGGATTATAAGCAGAGCTTCCTGCCCCTTCCTCTGTCCACCAGCTCTTTGCTGTATTTGTTCTTTTGCTATCCCCTGGGGCCTCCTGGAAGAGAGGACTTTGTTCCCTACCTCCTCCACACACAACCATCAACGCCATTTTTATTAAGAGAACTAGAGTTTCCATTTCACTTGACCAAACTGCAAACAACCTTGAAAACAGCCCCACAGCTTATTATCCCACAACAGGGACAGATAAGGACAGACCAGAGCCTAACTACTTTCCCTGTGACTGTTTTTTAGGCTTATTCACACTGATTTTTACCCTGATGCTTTTTTGGGGTACCTTTTTGAGCAAAATCAATGTCTGGTATCAGAGAAGCGAGAGTTTCTCAATGCAACTTTACAACCTCAAAATTCACAGAAGTAATGAGTACGTGTTACAATCTTTACTTATGCTTGCACTGACATGACAATTCGACTGTCTTATCAGACTCAGCTTGCACACTCCCAGAACTAAGTTATTCAATGCCATGACTACCCAATAAAATCAATAAAGGCCAGGTGTATAGAAAGAGTCCTAGACATGAAGTCAGATGAGTCAAATATGGCAAATGCCTCTGGAACTTAGTAACTATATGACTTTAGGTATATCTGTCAAAAATTATTTATTAAATGGTTACTATGTGCCACATACTATGCTAAGCCTCAGTCACCCTTTCAGGTAAAAGTGATAATAATCCCTCCCCTGGTTACCTATTCATATTAAAAGAGTGATGGAATTTCAAATAGAAGGGCCTGGATTTATTTGCCATAGGACCTTGGGCAAATCATTTAACCTCTGTGGTCCTCAGCTTCCTCATCTGTAAAATGAGGAAGTTACACTAAGTGATCTCTAAGACCCTTGCCAGATCTAAATTCTATGTTTCCATGGTCATATTTGAGGGTAAAAATAAAGGCAGAGCCAGAACAAAGAATTCTGCACAGGGCCCAAGGTAGAGCATAAAAATTATACCCCTTGTGTCTCACCATATATTAAAAACTTCTAACCTTTATTGTAACACGTGAGAATGAACTTACTACAAAATAATGATTTACATGCTCTGGTGAATAGGATTTTATGTCACAGTTTTAATGCTAATAACAACTCTCATTCTCTGGCTCTCTGTAGTTTCCACAGCTCCCTCCTCATAACAACCCCTTGAAGTAGATAGTGCAGAATATTATGATTCTCATTTCACATATAAGGAAACCAAGGCATATAGAGCTTAAATGATTTGCCCAGAATCACATAGCAATAAATAGTAGAACTGGGATTGGAACTCAGGTCTTGATTCCAAATTCAGTTTGTTTTCCCCTGAACAGGAAACCTTTCAGCATCTGCCTTAATGTTAGTGCCTTCCCTTTATTGATTCTCTCCTGTTTATCTTGTATCTATCTTGTTTGCATGTTGTCTTCCCATTAGATTATTAGTTCCCTTTTATTTTACCTTTCTTTATATCTCCAGCGTTTAGCACAGTATCTGACACATAGTAGGTTCTTAATAAATGTTTATTGACTTAATAAATGTTTATAGACCACAGCTGTCCTTTCCTTTCTTGTGGACCTCAACATCTCCAAGTATTATCCCTTAGGTTTACTTTCCCTAACCCTAATCTTGGCTCTGAAGAAAAAACAACAAAACACCTTCTTTTGTGCCTGTCAAATTCATCATGCTTGTGAGTAATATAAAAATTTCAGTTTTGTTTTTGTAATATCTTTATTAAGAATATTGTGCCTATAATTCTCTCGGGTCCCAGATAGCTTAAATGTTTCTCAACAATTTAAAATGCTAGTGCTGGGGGTAACGATCCTTTATATTGGAAGAGTCAAAGTAGTGTGATAGAAAAGGTACTGAATTATGAATAAGAGACCTGGATTGAGTTCTGGTTCTGCTACTTCCTAGCAGTTATATATAATGTCTTGTTGTGAGTATTAAAGAGATGAGAATAGAAAGAGCTATTATGACTTCATTAGTACAGGGAACTCTTTGGTGTAGAAACTTCTATTGATACAGGTCAGTACATTCTCTGAAACTTATGCTGTTAGAAAGTTGTCTTGAGCGCAAGGACATACAATAAATTATGTATCATAATTAGGACATGAATCCAAGTCTTCTTGGCTTTAAGATTAGCTGTCTATCCATTATGCCATACTACAGAGACAAATATGCCACCTTTGCCCTCAAGGAGCTTACAGTCTAAGGCAGTGAAATTTTAGACGGACTGGGCAGAAATTCAATTCAATAGATAGTTAAATGGCTACCCGCTGAAGCAATCTGTGCTCAACCCCACAGATACAAAGATCAGAAGCAATGAAGTCACTACCCTAAAAGAATTTACCGTTTATTAGGGAAGATAATTATAATTATATATAATAATTATAATATATAATAATGCATAAAATATGCAATTACAATATAATGATAATAAGCACCTTAAGATTTTGCCAAGTGCTTTACAAATATTTTCTTTCTCTCATGCCAGCCCTGAGAAGTTAGTGCTGTTGTTACCCTTTTTTCACAGACGAGAAAACTGAGGCTTCTCAGGTCACCCAGTTAGTTACTTCAGGACTTCCTTACTGGAGTTCCAGCAGCTTCTCTCCTGTGCTACCTAGTGGGCGAAGGGAGAATATGTCAAGCCAAGGCAATCTTAAGGTTGTTAGTTCACCTTTTCAGGCCCCAGTACATCCTTTTGCATGATGAGATGTATTCTGTTCTATGAGTCTATGTGCTAAGTGCTTTCCAGCTATACCATCCTATGTTTTACATTTCTTTCCAGAGCTAATGTTCTACAGTACTGACTCTAGATAGAAACTCCTTGAGGGCAGTGATTTTGTCTGTCATCTCTGTGTTCCTCTTAAGTACTTTGTACATAGCTGACAATTAGGAAAAGAATCTTAAATTATAAGTAGATCTAAGGTAAGATTTGTTTGTGGAGAAACAAACACCTTGTGAACAGAATGGATGCTAATTCTTTAAGAGTGTAAGCAGGATCTTTGTTAGTTACCTATAAACAAAACCTGATGGCTACAGTCTTTGAAAGGGCAGCTAGGTGGCGCCATAGTGGATAGAGCACTGGGCCTGGAGTGAGGAAGACTCATCTTCCTGAGTTCAGATTTGAGCTCAGATACTTCCTAGCCACGTGACCCTAGGCAAGTCACTAAATGTCTCCATTTCCTCATCTGTAAAATGAGCCAAAGAAGGAAATGGCAAACCACTTCAGTATCTCTGCCGAGGAAACCCAAAATGGGGTCATGAAGAATTGTACACAACTAAAAAAATGACTGAACAACAAAAATGTTCTCAAAAATCTGCCAAAATGGATCAGTGCTTTGTTGGATTAATGTAAAATTAACTATTTCCCAACACTTCTTGCACCTTTGTTCTTGAGGCTTCCAGATCATTCAGGTTCATAATGTGTGTGTGTATACATACACACATTTTATATGTATAATATGAGAAAGAATACTGAACTTGGGCTTGGGAGATCTGGGTTTAAATCCTGCCTCAGACACTAACTAAATATGAAATTACCTATGTGACTTTGGGCAAGTCATACAATCCTCTCTGGGCTTCAATCCTTCATCTGTAAAATGAGGAGATTGGATTAAATGGTCTCTGAGGTCCCTTCCAACTCTGAATCTATGTCCTATTATCTTTCAAAAAGCTTTTCTTTCCTCATCTGTAAAATGGGAATAACAATCTCTGCTTTATCTCCTTTAAAGAGTTACAAGAAAAACACCCTGTGAATGTTAAAGTACTCTAGAAATGTGTTATAGTATTATTTGCAAAATTATGCTGTCTGAATACAGAGACAAAGATAAATGAGATATAGTTCCTATTCTCATACAGCTCATAGTGTCAGAATGTGGCAGGACATATGTGTAAAAATTATAACGCCATGCAGAACATGGTAAGTGCATAGAAGTATACCACCTATGCCATATTCTTTTTCCTATGTGGAATCCTCACAACAGCTTGAACCCCAGATTCAAAGTTCTCTGCGGTTCTATTTCCACTTAAAATAATAGCTTACAAGACCCTACCAATATGTCTACCATTTCTCTATTCTGCCAGAGGACACAAAGAGTTTAAAGCAAAGACAAGTAATTAAATAGCATAGTAAGGAGATCTGCAACAGAACATTTCTCTTATAAACATGTCACACTCTCTCACAAATACATACACCATCAGTGGAAAGAGTGAGTATTCATAGAAGTCTCACATAGAGGGCCACTAGGAGCACATACATTGGGGATTCTACAGTGTAGAGGAATAATTATATCCTGTATTCGATAATACAAGACGATGTCTTTTGGTAATGTTATTACGCTGTTGGTGGCAGGTCTACTTCTTGCTGAGTATATGGCGGGAGTGTGCTGGTAAGTGTTTAACAAAAGGCTCTCTGAAAAGAAAGGGGTGTGTGTGTGTCTGTGTGTGTGTGTGTCTGTGTGTGTGTGTATCCACATATACATATAAATACGCAATACATACTTTTAAACGTAACCTGCATGATTAACAATTTCTCCATCACTTTAATCCTAGACAATCAACAAACAAATCAAACTTTGATTTATAGCATTTGTCTCTCTGTCCCTCTTTCCCTCCTCCTTGTCTTTGCTTCTCCTCCTTCAAATTATTTCTTCTAAATGTCTGCCTTTTACTTGCAAAAATATGGCCAGCAATATAACCTCCCAACCTTTGAGCTTCCCTACAGTAGGCATGAGGGGAATGCCAGGGATTTGAACCTGGTTTGACAGTAGCCAAGAAAAAGTCACAGAAAATCATTTTTCTATCCAGAGCAGTTTAGGAAGACAGACAGCAAGAAGTCTTCCTGACTAGGGCAGGGACTAGCCAGGAGTGCAATATTCCAGGGCCCAGAGCTACCAATAGGGCTGATACTGAACACCACAATAAGAAGCACTGAGGTGGAAAAAGATCCCAGGGTACCCTTGAACTAGTGCTTGGCGCAGAAACCATGCTAGCTGGAAGGAAGCTCTGTCACCCATTAATCAGTTTCAGGTCACAGTTCCAGCGAGGAGAAGAGCAGTAATGAGTCAGAGAGGCCCTAGCTATGTACAGAGCAAGGAACAAGTTCCAAGAACTTTGCTGTATAGCTCTGAGCCAAAGAGAGAAGTGGGAACTCAGTTCTAACCTTCAGCCCTGTACATAAGCCAGCAATGGAATAATTTGGACAGAAGATCAAGACCAAAGAGAAACCAGCAGCTGTCTCCCTGAACCCACAGCACGTCCCAGTGGGCTAACAGTGACTGAATTCAGCAATAATCTATTGAAACTCAACCACACACGATCTAACAGACCCAAACCTGAGTCAGGAACTTGCCAAGCTCAGACCAGGAGATTTTCTCCCTGAATCACAATGCTTTGGAAGCACCAAAAACTCAGACTCCCAGACAGAGCTGTGAAAGCTAGAACATTAAAGACATTCTGCTCAGGCCAGTGAGCAGACTCCAACACTAATACAAAATCCACTTGAACATAAAGAGCTACTATGATGACAGGAAAGCACACAAACACAGAAAACAAAGACTTGAAAACATCTATAAGCAAAGTCTTAAAGAAAAATGTAGATTGGATACAAATCCAACAAGAATTTTTTGAAGAATTTTTAAAAGACCAAAAAAAATTTATCTTAAAAAACAATAACAGCATTAAAGGAAAAATGATAGCTATGCAAGAAAGATACAACAGCTTGGTAAAAGTATTGGTAAAGATATTAACAGCTTGGTAAAAGTAAAAAAAAGTAAAAATTTTACTGAAGAAAATAACTCCTTAAAAATACAATAAAATACTAATAACCAGTGGAATGTGACACATATACAGATAACTAGAATACATATGTACTTCTTTGTCTATCCTATTCTTAATAATAAAAGTATTAACATCTTATACTTTCTAGAGTTCCAAACACTTTCACATACCTTATTTCATTTGATCCTCATAACCTTGTGAGATAGGCATGGCAGGTGTTAATATCCCATTTTACAGATGAGGAAACTAAAGTGGTTTGTTCTATTTTTAATAATTTGACTGAACAAAATTCATCTGGAAGAACAAAAGGTCAAGAATATCAAGGGAACCAATTTTTAAAAATGTGAAGGAAGGTGGACTAGCTGTACCAGATTGCAAACTATATTACAAAGCAGTAATTATCAAAATAATCTGATATTAGATAAGAATTAGAGTGGTGGATCAATGTAATAGATATGGTACACAATACACAGTAAGTACTAAATGACCACAGCAATCTAGTGTTTGATAAATCCAAAGATCCCAGCTTTTGGGACAAGAACTCACTATTTGACAAAAACCACTGGGAAAATTAGAAAGCAGTTTTGTAGAAACTAGGTATAGACCAACATCTCATATTGTTTATCAACAAAAGATTAAAATAGGTATATAATTTAGATGTAAAAGGTGATATCATAAGCAAATTAGGGGAGCATGCAGCAGTTTACCTGTCAGATCTACAGAATAAGGAAGAATTTATGACCAAACAAGAAATAGAGAGCATTATGGGATGTGAAATGCATAATTTTTATTATATTAAATTAAAATTTAAAAGGGTTCACACAAACAAAACCATTGTAGCCAAGATTAGAAGGAAAGAGACAACTGGAGGAGGGGGAATTTTCCAGCAAGTTTCTCTGACAAAGGCCTTATTTCTCAAATATATAGATAACTGAGTCAAATTATACGCATACAAGTCACTCCCTAACTGATAAGGTCAAAGGATATGAACAGGCGGTTTTCAGAAGAAATCAAAGCTATCTATAGTAATGTGAAAAAAATGCTCTAAATCTCCATGGATTAGTGAAATGCAGATTAAAACAACTCTGAGGTACCACCTCACACTTATCAGATTGGCTAATATGAAAAAAAGGAAAATGACAAATGTTGGAGGAGATCTGGAAAAACTGGGACACTAAAGCACCGTTGGTAGAGGTATGAACTGATCCAAGCATTCTGGCGAGCAATCTGGAACTACTTCCAAAAGGCTATAAAACTGTGCATACCCTTTGACCCAGAAATAGCACTACTTAGCACTACTAGGCCTATATTAAAATTTTTTTAAAAGGAAAAAGACTTATATGTTCAAAAATATTTATAGCAGTTCTTTTTGTGGTGGCAAAGAATTGGAAATTGAGGAGACAGATGCCCATCAGTTGGGGAATGGCTGAACAAGTTGTGGTATATGAATATAATGGAATATTATTATGCTATAAGAAATGACAAGCAGGATGCTTTCAAAAAACCTGGAAAACTTATATGAGCTGATGCAAAGTGAAATGAGCAGAACCAGGAAAACATCATACACAATAACAGCAATACTGTACAGTGATCAACTGTGAATGACAACTGTTCTCAGCAATATAGCGATCTAAGACAATTCCTAAAGACTCATGATGAAAAATGCTATCCATCTCCAAAGAACTGATAGAGTTTGAATGCAGACTGAAGCATACTTTTTTAACTCTATTTTTCTTTCTTTGTTTTTTGGTCTATGTTTTCTTTCACAACATAACTAATGTGGAAATATGTTTTGCATGATTGCACATATATAACCTATATCAAATCACTTGTCTTCTCAATGAGCAGGGAGAGAGAGAAGGAGGAAAATAATTTGGAATTCAAATTTTTTTAAAAATGGATGTTAAAAATTTTTTACATGTAATTGGGGAAAATTTTTTTTAATTACTTGCCTGTAGTTGTAGACCTAGTTAATAGAAGAGCTGGTATGAGAATTCATGTCTTCTGGTTCCTTAGTACAGTGTTCTAGCCCAATCCTCCCATTTAACATGAGGAAAATAGAAATCTGCATAAAAAAGTTAACCAGAAGGATCAAGCTTTAGAACTCAACTTGCCCAGGAGTAAGAACATAAAGCAACTTTCAGTTCACCCTCCCAGGTTTCCAAGGAAGATCCAAAGAGGCAGCTAGAGCTGGACAAGATTTAATAACGCCCCAAACAACAGAGATTAAAAGAGCAAATTCAATTCAGCAAATTCAGCAAAAATTTATATGTCAGTTTTATGTAATTCCCTTTGAGAGAGAGGCATGGATATATACATAGATAATTATGTCATTTTGGTCCTGTTTGAGCCCAAAGGACAATAACCAACAGGATGTGGTACCGGACCTTAAAGAGTTTACAGTTTAATTAATAGATATGGAAGAGGGACTTACAGATAACTAAAACATAAGTTAAAATATGGTAAGTTGATAGGGGAAGTCAAACAGGATGTCATGAAAAATTTGAGAAGAGACATTGCATACTAGGTGGTGAACTGTAACTAGGAATTTTTGTACCTAGGGCAAATACCACAAACCATTTTCTGGGAAAGTATATGAATATAGAGGTGTTCATCCTGACCAGCCATATGGTAGCTTCCAATTTTAGTTAATTATTTTTGCTAACTGTGTCAAATTCTGAAGAACTACAAATGCTATCAGCATTCCTTAAATTCAGTGTCACTAGGAAAACCCCAGTTCTCCTGCCCTAATTATAGTTCCAAGTAGGTGCTTAATAAATGTTTGTTGATGATGATTTGAACTAAATTGACTATGATTGTTAAGTAAAGGAATTGGGGAAAGCTTCTTGGGAAAAAAAAAATGTCACTCCTTGCATGAAAGGAAGGATTTTAATCAGGGCAGTTCCTAGGGCTTACTGGGCAATTTACTGGGTGGTCTGGGGAAGTGCTTTCTATCCAAACTATTTTATTAAAACATATATCAAAAAATTTGTGGGCCCGTGTTGGGTACACTGATTTACTGATGAAGATTTAGACTAATGTATAAAGAAGAGGCAATTGTTTATTGTTCAACCAATGTACGTGAAGATTATTCACTGCTTCCAAGCTGGGTAAGTGGGGCATCAAGGTGCTGAGGGGATGCTGGTCAGTTTCAACAAAACAGTAGGTATTACAATTGGCTGCTGATTGCTGTCTGGTATGCCTCAGTGGGTGGGTGGGGCTTCTAGCAGCAGGACTGAGATCCCAGGCTTGGTGTCCATACATGAGCAAGTCCAGAGGAGTTCAGGCAGAGTATAGGGGCCACCCTACCCAACCCCTTACCCTAAGAGAATCTAGAGAATTTCTCCCCCCACAACAGGGTCCAGCAAAGGCGATGGAAGTCAGTGCTCACCTGGGAGATAGCTACTGCATCCATGTCTAAGGTTCAAGCCCCAAGTCCTAGGGGGGCTAGGGTATCTAGGATCTGGGAACCAATTCTGGCTAAGAGCAGGACCAAAACGAATGGTGATGTACTAGTGGAGATGAGGATTTTGGCCCATCTGCAGATAAATATATCTATTTGTTAACATATTCAGAAAGTCTAGGCATATATACTCCAAATAGCTCAGTTTCTGAATATGGACCAGAAGAAATATATTATGTGAAAAAAAAAACAAACAACATAGTTATATGCTCAAAAAGATTAAGAATTCAGAGGGTCAAAAAAATACATGAATAAGATACTGCCACCTTGTGATGTTTATAGGCAATAAAATTAAAAGAATATTGTACAGAAAGGATTTTGGCTCTGGCATTTGGGCAAGTTACATAAACCTGTTTCCTCAATTGTAAAATAAGGGGATTATAGAAAATGATTTCTCATTTTTAACTCCAAAATTCTGATTCCTGGTGAGAGTTTAAAAACCAAGTCTTCTATGTTATGTGAGACTTAGATGGTGATCCTGATTATGACAATTCCTAGTTGTGTCTAAGTTTAGGTCTAAGTTTCCTTAGCTACAAAATAAGGAAGCTATACTATATACTCTCTATCCTTTCTCTGCTTTAACATTCTTTAATATTCTACTATTCTATGGTTTTATAAACTGAGGGTTTTAAGCTGGAAAAGACTGAGGAAGTATAAGATTATTGTCTTAAAATATTTGTAGACTAACCGTGTAATCAGCCAGTCAAAAAAAATTTATTAAATACCTACTGCTCTTCAAGCATCAAGTAGCTTGGGGTTCTTCTGGTTTCCAGCTTTGGGAGGGACAAATGGAAGAGATCAACCTCACTTCAGGTTGCTGAAAGAAAAGACTGGGAAGACATAAGAAAAGGTGGCAGTCTCCACCACTTCCCTAACCCTAGCTCGCTGCTTTAAACTTTTAACTCACTCTGCAATTCAGCCAAACTGGACTCTCTCTGTTCCTCAAACAGTACTTCATATCCAGTTTTCCACACCTTGAACTAGCTGTCCCTCCTGTCTGGAATGCATTCCCTCTTCATCTCTCCTTCATGGAATCCCTTACTTCCAGATGGCTCTGGAGAGGAAAGTGAGGCTGGTGACTTTGTACAACACTACCTCACTAAAATCTAATTCATTTGCATGTCATTCAACTTGATGTCATGGTCCTCTGAGAATGAAGGACAAACAATAAGAACAATATTCCCTTCAAGATGAAGCTCAAACAGGCAGATTTCAGAAAAACCTGAAAACCTTGCATGAACTGATGCTGAGTGAACTAAGCAGAACCAGGAAAACACTGTACAAAGTAAGAGCAATATTGTTTGATGACCAACCTTGATAGACTTAGCCCTTCTCAGCAGTGCGATGATCTATCAATTCCAAAAGATTCATGATGGAAAATACTATCCACATCCAGAGAAAGAACTATGAAGTCTGAATGCAGATAGAAGCATACTAGTTTCTCTCTTTTATTTGTTGTTTCTTGTGGTTTTCCCTTTTTGTTCTGATTCTTCTTTCACAATGTGATTAATGTGGAAATGTTTAAGAAAAAAAAAGATGAAGCTCAAGTGCCTCCTTTTGAAGCCTTTGCTGATCTCAATAGCTGCTGTTCTTGTCCCTTTCAAACCACCTTGTATTTAACTACTTTGTACTATATTTATACTTATTCTGTATATACTTACGTATGTTCTCATTGTCTCCTCTATTAGAATGTAAGCTCCTTGAGAATTCATGTTTCTGAACCTCATAAACTTGAGTGCTTTTAAGATGGTTTAAAATGCTTTTAAGATGCTTTAAAACTGTACCGTAGGGGTGAAATGTCAGATCCTGAAATCACTTTATCTTGAAGGGAACAATAAGCCAAAGAACTGAGAAATGTATGAACCAAGGACTTTTGTGTCAGAAAGTGACTCTGATGTAAGTTAAATTAATAAATCTTAACATATGGGATCACCAATGGGGAGGATTGTGCTGAGTTCAAAGTAGAGAGCGGGAAACTAGATTTCTCCTTAACGATATCGTTCACAATTGGAAGGGGGGCGGTGCTGGTAGATGTTTAACAACTGGTTCTCTAGAGGGAAAAATCTCTAGAGGGTCAAAAAAATACATGAATAAGATACTGCCACCTTGTGATGTTTATAGGCAATAAAATTAAAAGAATATTGTACAGAAAGGATTTTGGCTCTGGCATTTGGGCAAGTTACATAAACCTGTTTCCTCAATTGTAAAATAAGGGGATTATAGAAAATGATTTCTCATTTTCAACTCCAAAATTCTGATTCCTGGTGAGAGTTTAAAAAGGCTGGACACACTTTTAAATGTAATCTGCATTATTAACATTTTCTCCATCACTTTCTTAAATCTAAACAATCAACAAAGCAATAAATTAAGCTCACATTGAAAATTTAACAATTGGTAAGAGTCAGCTCCACAACACCGCTGAAGTTGGCTCCAGAACACCTCTTTATAGAACACAGAACCCAAGATATTAAGTTATACCTCAACTGAGACTGGATTATTCTAGATTGGAAAAAGACAATGACCAGTTCAGGAGGAACTAAGAAGCAAAAAGGAGCTAATGAATAGGAAGTCAACTTGAAACTAAAGCAGGATAAAACTAGGAAGGATATAGTGTCCACAATTATTACCTAAAGAGTTGACAATCCTAGCAAGAATCCAGTTTTGTTTTGCTAGATTTTAATCTAGAACAACAAAAGTACCTTCACATCTACCAAAATCAAATTCAAGAGGCAGGAGACATACCAGTTGGGTGAGGTTTGTGTTTCTAATAAAAGTAATCTATGCCACCTATATCTTTTTATTCAATTTATATAAAATGTATATTAAATTCAACAGACTAGCACGGTAACCATTACTTTAGGAACATTGCCTCATTTATTTAGAACATTATAATACAGAAATGCATAATTATCAGCAGAAAAGGCTAGATTGGCTAATTTCCCAAGTCCTTTCTGCTTTAAAAAAAATGTTAAATTGATTTTGCTTCCACAGAATAAATATCTATGGTTTCACCCTCATACATAGAATTCTCTTCTATTCTATTCTCACCTCCATCTCTTATAATCCCTTCAATTATCACTTCCTCTAGGAAGAATTTCCTGATTTCTCCTTTGTCCTCATTCTCCTCCTTCCCTGAAATCACTTTGGGGTGTGTGTGTGTGGTCTGATCAACTGAAATCAGATACACTGTACTTTGACCCCGACATAGTGATGTCATTTTGGTTCTCTTGGACAACCACCAACTTTGTAAATGTGTTCTATTTCTTCAATGTAGGGGTAGAGACCGTCTCACTTTTTGTATTTGTATATTCAATGCCCAGCACAGTACCTGGTACACAGTGCTTAATAAACGCCATCTCCAAATCAGGTCACCACTTCCCAACCATCTCCAAATCAGGTCACCTGTATGTTGGCCATCCTTGAACTTCTATCCCTGACAACTTTGACTCTTATTTTCTTCTGGAACCAGGCCACACGTTCCAGTCATCCCCAAACTATACTACTTACATTCTGTTCCCTACCCCACTTTCCAATCTAGTTTCTCTGTACGTGTTGTTTTTCCCTTTCCGAAGAGCTGTTTTGGTTACTCGTGTTTGTATTCCCCAGTGCTTAGCATAGCACCTGGCACATCACAAACACTCAGTAAATGCTTTCCTCATTCATTCATAGGGGCAGCTAGGTGGTGCTTCAGATAGTGCATGGGCTTGGAGTCAAGAAGACCTGAATTCAAATTCAGCCTTAGCTACTAGCTTACTTACTAGTTTACAAGTCACTTAATCTCTGTTTGCCTCAGTTTTCCCATCTGTAAAATACAGATAACAGTAACACTTAGTTCCCAGACTGGTTGTGAAGACCAAATGAGATAAAACCTGTATAGCATTTAAGACAGTGTCTGACACTTAGTGTTATATAGATGTTAGTTATTATTGTCACCATCATTCAAGCAGGAGATGAAATCATCTTTGACTGGAATTCAGAGCAGATAAAGTGAAGTAACATGTAATAAGACTGGAAAGGTAGGTTACAACCAGATTGTGAAGGGCCTTAAATGCCAAGCCAAGATATTTTATCCTATAGCCAACAGAGAGCCACAGAAGGTTTGGGGGTTGTGTTTTTATCAGGGAAAGGACAAGTTTGTACCTCAGACTAACATAGAGGGAGATTTGAGATGATGTTAGTTAGGAGACTATTACAATAATTTTCAGGGGGAAAATAAAAGACTTAACTAAGGTGGTAAGTGGAGAGAAGAGGATAAATGAGAAATGGAATTTGAATTGATAAAACCAGACACAGGTTAAAAGAAAAGGAAAAGACAAAAGTGACTTTGAAGTTTAGGTTACTTTGATTTACTGGCTGTGATGGAGGTGAAGTTGGTAGCCTGAGGAGAGAAGATATGAACAGCTGCTATGATCTATGCACGATAGATTATTCTAATAGCAGTATGAGAGGGTTAGAGATTTTCTCAGATGCTATTGCTATAATAATCCAGAGAGTTTGATAATGAGCTTTTATACTAAAGTAAAGGCAGTGCAAGCAATAACAAAAGGGCAGGTAAGTGAGATATAAGTGGATAGAACTTGATAGTTGCTCGCATAGGAGGAGAGAAAAGAGAAATTATAGAAAAGAACACTAAGGTTTCAAATGCGGAAGAGTGGATGAATAGTGACACCAATGACATGAATAGTGAAAAAGCAGGTTTAGGGAGAAAGATAAACTTCACTAGAGGGATCCATGCTGGTAGAGATGTCCTATAGGCAATTGGAGGTCCAGAAGTCAGAATCAGAGAGCAGAGATTTGGGAGTCATCTGCCTAAGTGGTGGTTAATTAAATCTGTAAGAGTGAATGAACTGACCAAAAGAATAAAGTGTAGAGAGAGAAAAAATGGCCATTTTTCCAAATGACTGAAAACTTAGATCCACAGAATCTCAGATTGTGGAAAGGAATTTTGAGGTCATCCAGTCCAACCCTCAACTGAGAAGAAATTATTCCTGTAAAGTCACTATCATGTTCGCAGCTTTCTCACTCGTGTGTCTCTATTTAACGCTTCCCCGCCCCCCACCCCATGTTCCTCGTTCTGTTCTCAGAGTCTCAGCCCAAGCTGCAGAGACAGATTTAGGCTGCATGTCACGGGTGTCATCTGTAAAGTGAGCTGGAGAAGCAAAGGGCAAACCAGCCCAGTATCCGTGCCCAGAAAAACCCCCATGGGGTCACGAAGGTTCAGAGGCCACTGAACCGACCCAAGAGCGGGGAAAACTCGCTTAACATTTAGTTCCTCCTGGGGGAGGTGGGCAGGGAGGACCCTCCCCAAGGCCCGCGGGTCCTGTCATCTTTCGGGGGCACAGCTTGGGTTCAGTGGCCCGAGGTCCCTTCCGACATTAAAGTTCTGTCATTCGGCACCGGCCAAGCACAAGAGGACGGGGTTCATGTCCCTCGCTTTCTCGCAAATTCTCCCTGAACAAACCGTGGTGAATGGTTGGGAGTGTGGAAAATTCAAGGCAGGGCCCCCCGAGACGGTCTTCTCCGCAGGGGTCACGGTCACCGCATTGCGGGGAAACTGGGCCTTTAAATCATCACAGAAATTGTGCAGCCACGCGAGGCTGAGGTGGAGACAGGTGCGTGATTTTGTCCCCTTAGCCACGGAGGGGGAAACGCAGAAAAAAGCCGTTCGGGCCGCGGACAGGTTTTCTCTGCTCCGGGGCAACTGTCACACGGTGTCTCGGAGCGACTCTGGAGAACGGACCTTGTCCGGGGCCGGACGCTCTCTCCCACCAACGGTGGTGGCGCGCGCGCTCGCTCTCGCAAGCGTACGCCTGCGCGCCGAGCCCCCCCTCCCACCCCGGCGGTGGCATGCACGTGCCCTCCTTTCCTACACCGGGGAAACTTCCACCTCGACTCCCAAAGGTCAAAGGGGCGCGTGGGCCGGAGCCGAGGGGGGTTAGGGCGATAATGAAGCCGGTGAGTCGGTCGCGCACGCGCGGAGGGGCGCCCCTGCGCGCGCTTCTCTCCTGCCTCTTTCCCTCCCCTCCCCGGGTTCCCAACCCCATTCGTTCGGTCCGAGGCGGGCGAGGTGGGTGTGGGGTGTCTGCGTTTCTCCCCTGGGTGGGTGAGACTGACCGTTGGGAGCCTCCCTCCTCGGAGTCGCCGTCCTAGTCAGCTACCTCCCCTCCCTGGCTCTGCCCCCATAGACGACCCGGGAGCCGGGAGCCGGGGAGGGGAGGACGAGGAGGAGGAGAAGGGAGGAGAAGAGAGGAGGAGGAGCCCACCCTGAGCCCACCCCTTTCGTCCTATTCCCCCTCTAAGCCTTTGCGACGGAGCTGGAGCAGGAAGACCGGGACCCTGGGACTCTGGACCCGGGGCAGGTCCAGGTCCCGGTCCAGGAGGTTCCCAACCAGACGGTGCTTTCGATGGCGGAAGAGCTGCAGCTGACCCTGCTGACGATGTGGGCGGAGGGCCAGGACACCTGCATCTCCCTGGGGGTGATGCTCTGCGTGGTTCTGTTGGTCGGGTTTGCGCGCGTCCTGATCCGGAGGCACGTCCCCTCCATGTTCATCCGCGTCTTCACGGCCGAGCTCCTGGGCACCTTCCAGCAGTGCTGCTGCTCCCTCGAGCTCCAGGTGCTGAGCGAGCTGGAGCCGGCCAACCCCAGCTGGACCCTGACCATCATCTACTTCCTCTCCCTGGTCCACGGCCTGACGCTGCTGGGCGCCGTCAGCAACCCCTGCGGCGTTCTGGAGCAGCTGGCGCTGGAGCAGATGCCCCTGTGGCTGGGCTTCCTCAAGATCTTCGCGCAGATGCTCAGCTCGGGACTCAGCCGGAATTTCATGTCCTGGGTCTGGAGCCTGGGCGTTTCCAAGCGGCACTTTGCCGAGAGGGCTTTCAAGTGTGCCAGCCCCATCCACATCGCTCTGCCCGAGGCGTTCCTCGTGGAGATGCTCTGCTCCTTCATCTTCCACAGTACCGTGATGCATTTCCAGGATGTCAGGCTCAAGTTTCGAATCCACTTGCAGGCAGCACTCATCACGTTTTTGGTCTTTGCAGGTTTGTTTCGAGAGCGCTCACCAGGCACCCACACTCCCACTCCATTTTAACCATACACCACCACCACTGTTCTAGCCATGTCTCAGTTGTGGTGGTGGTTTTTCTTTTTTAATAATACTTTGCATTTTTGTAGTACTTCTGAAGTTTACTAAGGACAGCTCTGTGAAGGAGGGATATTGTTAAGTCGTGTCCAACTCTTCATAACCCCATTTGGGGTTTTCTTGGCACAGATACTGGAATGGTTTGCCATTTCCTTCTCCAACTTATTTTACAGATGAGGAAACTAAAGCTGACAGGATTAAGTGGCTCGACCAGGGTCACACAGCTAGTAAGTGTCTCAGACCAGATTTGAACTCTGGAAAATGAGTTTTTCTTGGCTCTGAGCCTGGCAGTCTATCCACTGTGCCACTTAGCTGCCCCCTTGAGGGGTAGGTGTGGTAGGGGAAAGAGCTCCAGTATTATTACCCACATTTTGTGGAAGGAAAAGTCAAGTGACTTGCTGACGTGGCAGAACTTAAATTCTAATTCAGGCCATAGGATCATAGAGTTTGGAGTTTGTAACAAACAGTTGAGATTATCTAGTACAATACCCTAGTTTTACAGAAGAGGAAACTGAATGGTGGTGAGGAAGGGAGATGACTTGACTGAGCAAAAGCATAGTAAGGAGTTGTGCTGGGATTTGAACCCAGGCAGGTCTTCTGATTCCAAACTTGTTTTCCATTGTAGGGCAATGGAGGTGAATTCCACATCAATTTTTACACTGTATCCCATTGAAGGGACAGAGCTATAATAGTACTGAGTTCCTCCATTCCAGCTCTGAGTCCTTTTTTCTGGCGTTTGCACACCAAAAAAGATCTATATTATTTTATTTTTTTAGTAACAACAGCCTGATGTTGGAACTGAGTGATGAGGTCCTGTAAGATACCAGAGGGCAGGCAGTCCGTGGAGAAAAGAAGGCTTGGGAAAATCACTTCTGTTTTCAAACATGTAAAGCCTTGTCACATGGAAGGGAGATTTAGATATGTTTATTCTATTTGGCTCCGGAGGAACTAGATTCAGGCTAGATTCAGGACTATCTCAGTCACCAAGCATTTATTAAGTGCTTACTTTGTGCCAGGCCCAAGTGCTGGGATACAAAGAAAGACCAAAACATGGCCTCTGCTCTGAGGGAGCTCAAAATGCAATGGGATTGACATCACAAATCATTGCATGCATACAAGATAGGTAATGATTGGGCCCAATCACTGGAGGAAGTAGCAGAATTTACTTATTACAAAATAGTCACTTCTATTTGAAGTTTTACATTTATAATATTCTCATCCCTTATCCCTATACTCACTAAAAATTGCTAAAAGGTCCAAAAATATCTGATATAAATTTTATACAGAACTCTTAAAAATTCTGTTGTCTTCATCACTAGTCTTTTCTAATACATGTTTCCCATAGAAGTATAGTTATCTTAGAATTCCCCTGACACATCCTGGGATATCTTAAAATTCACTTACAAGTCACCTAAAAACAGTTCACAAATTTTAAAATATACCTCAAATGGAAATGACTTACTTGAAAAAAAACAAACTGGTGCATTTGTTCATGATACAGCTCCACCAATCCCAAATGCACCAGACCATCTTCTGTGAGGCAGAGAGATTTAAGAAACAGTGTTGAATGACATCATACTTTTCAAATTGAGCATATTTTAACAAAAAAATTAAGTGGAAATTGTTTCAAAATGTCAAGACTACTAGATTTCATGTGAAGACAAGGGTATCTCTAGCCTATGCTTTTTATTTGAACTAATTCTTTTAAAAAATCATTTAAAATATTCTTTATATGTTAGCTTTGTAGAAGTAGAAAGTGAAACTACTGGTGGTACCAAGTCCATTTAAAGACTCTCTCTTTGTGTCTTCCAAGTTAGAGTTAAGATAATTGCTCACGTTTTCATAGCATTTTATCATTAACAGAGCATTTTCCTCCCCAAAACCCAGTGAGTTGGGTCATGCAAATATTCTGTCTACACATGAGAAATTGAGAGGTCAAGACTTGGCCAAGGTCCGAAGTTAGTAAGTGGTAGAACTGAGACCTTAACTTAGCAGGTTCATTGCTCTTTCCAGATAGGAAAAAGGTCTTTACCTTCTTTTAAAATTTAAGCTGTGTTGTATCTATGACCTCTCTCAGAAGAGCTATTTACAGTCTGTTCTTTAATGTTTTCTTTAGGGATGGAGAAGAAAAGTGTCCAGCTAGGAAAAAACAAAAGTGTATTGTGGGATTGGCAAGTTCATTGGTTTAAAGTTCTAGTCTTAGCTAAAGAAGAAACATTCCCAGGGTCTTTCACAAAATTAATACTGTGCAATAATGCATAATTAATAATTATGACAAAGTGTAATTATTTATAGACAGCTAGTGATAATAATTTTACAATCAAGCAAAGATTTTTTAAAATAGAGAAATGATAAGATTTGGAGCTTAAGATTAAAACTAAGGAAACCTGTTGAAGGAACTTCTGGGAACAGTCCATTTTGGGCAGGGAGGGAAAGAACTTTCCTTCCTTCCTCCCACAGTAGAGGCTTTGAATAGAAGGTACGGCCCATTGGAGAACAGGAAACAGACATTACTCTTTGGGGCCAGATCTAAATTGATAATTGCAACATAATGCAAGTTATAGCTACTCAACATGTTGTGATTACTTCTTTTGTTCCTTCCTTTTCTGTTAGAGTAATTAATACTAAGTTAAGTTCTCCCCTTAAAAGTTATAGAACTGAAATATCAAAGGAACCTTATAGGTCACTTGGTTCAGCTGCATGCAGAGGAAACTAAGTCTCACAGGACAAGGAGCTTGCTTCTTTCATGTAGTTAGTAAAAGTGACAGGGACAAGCTTTAGGTGTTGTGATCCCAAGTCTAGTTCTCTTTCTTTCCACTGTATCATAAAGCCAGAGCTGTAACTAGAAAAAGGACTTTCTTCCAGAACACTGAAATTTAGAGGGCATAAAATTTTAATGTGTACTCTTAAGCTGCTGGAAATAACTGAATTTGTCATGTAGTTAATAAGCATAGTGTGACACTCCTTTTTATTAAAGGGATTTGTTCTGTGAAGTTTGGATTTGGTCAGATGGCCAGACTTGAGTCAGTCAAAGGGCTACACTTGAGAACCTAGAGGGTCACATGTAGTTTTGAGGTCGAAGGTTCCCCACCCCTGATTCTAGTCCAACCAGTCCCTGAATATGAATTCTCTCTACATCACCTCTAATGGAAGTTATCCACTCCTAAAGAACTAACTAGTTTGGAGGCAGCATTAAGGTAGCTCCCATCATCAGGAAGTTTTCCATTAGATTGAACTGAAATCTGTGTCCCTATAACTTCTCTCCTAGTTCTTCTCAATCAAGATAAGTTTATTCTTTTGACCATGTGATAACATTTCAGCTACTTGTTGTATAGCTTGAATGTGTTTGTGTCATTTTCTCCCCCTTCCCCCTTAAATTCTTTTCTTTTCTGGCAGAAATTCCTCTTGCTGAGACCTATATGGTATGGTATTCACTTTCCTTAGCACCTTGAAGGACATCATGGATTGAGTCCAATTTCACCAGGGTCCACAGAGTCAGTACAGTATTATAAAAAAGAAAACTAGGCATGGAGTCACAGAATCCCCCTGCCCCTGTGCTTTTTTGTTTTGCTCCCATGAATACAGTGTTGCCAATAGATAATTAAGTAAGATTTTTTTTTTATCTTGCACATACATATTACCCTTGGCCAAAAATCATGAAACAAGATAAGAAGGTGTGGATGGGAGGCGATTTGTACCCAAAGTGAGCAATATACCACTGTATGAAAGAACAGTATGATTTAATAAATTTCATCTTCTCTCTACAAAACCAGTGAAACCAATTAAGACAGGCCATTCTCTTGATTTGGGGGTGGAGGGTTGGGGGTAGGAAAGAGCAACAAGCTGAGAATGGCCTAGAAAATATGGGTGTGCTCCAAGAATAGCTATGACTTATAGCCCTGTCCCAGAATGTATCTGTGGGCTGATATGTGGAACTGGTGTGATCAAATAGTATCTTAGTTAACTCATTATTCCTTGATAATAGTATCAAGATCAATAACAGATTTTTGCTGCCCTTTTTATCCCAAGGGTAGCCTGGATTAACTGGTTTTACTATTTCAGTAGAGTTATAATTTACTATGTAATAGCCTTCTTCAGAACTTCTATAGATTGGTCATCTCAGCAGTATGAGTGATTCCTCCAGCCTTTTACATCTTCTTATCCTGTGATCCATGGAAAATAATACTTGAGAGATTTAAAAGTATTAGTGCCTATTTCAAGCCTGCCTCACTTATTCCCGGGAATGTGGTTCCTGTACTGAGAAATTCTAGTTCAGTGAGCAAAGAAAAACAGTAAGTTTCACAGTTCCATAACACTTTACTGTTTACTGACCTGTGAGTTTTGTAATGCAAGTTCTGCCTATCTCCTGCTCTGTAAAAGTGAGCTTAGACCTGGAAAGAACTGACTTGGGTATGGTCGCCATGCAAGTTAACACTTTTCTGGAGGAACACAGCCTTGGGTCTTTGGGCTTCAAACCCAGCGGTCCTTTCACCACATCACGATATTACTTTATGAAAAGAATATGTACCTGTTTTCTCTGATTCCAGTTTTTAAAAGCTTCAACAATAAATCAGGCCCAACGATTCACCTCACTTTCAGTGTTTGAGTCCACGAGTTTCATAGTTCCAAACAGAATAGTGTGGTACCTATCAGTTAGGGTAAAGTTCCGAATAAACTTCTGGTATCTTTGCAAAAGTGTTTTTGAAAAATGCTTTTGTTAGAAGATTTAATGGGGGGAATTTCAATGAAGTGTGTGTTATGAATCCTGGGCAAAGCCCACTTATTTGTATTGGGTCCATGTTCTCACAGTGATCTCATTCAATTGTCACGTCCACGTAGGATAGGGATAGAGAGGGTTGCACTTGAATTTTCATTGGTAAGGAGAACTTCTAGATGAGGAAGCACCCTTTCCCACCTCCCCAGTGGAGGTCGGCACCTTCTTTACAACCAAGAAGTCCTGGAGAGTTGCCCAGAGTCCTAAGAGGTTCAGTGATTTCTCTGGGGCCAACATGTGTCAGAAGCAGAATTTGCATCCGCTTCTTTCTGGCTCCCAAGGCGTTTTCGGAAGCTACTGTACCATGTCAAAGATGACTTCCTGGTCTGTATGTCCAGTCTTCATCTATTCTTGATTCTAGAAGGTGTGAATTGTAAGAAGGACATCTACACCAGAAGGGCTTTGAGGCTCCAACGAAATTGGTATGCTGAGCACTTGACATACCTTAGAACAGCGGTTCTCAACCTGTGGGTCGCAACCCCTTTGGGGATCGAAAGACCCTTTCACAAGGGTCTCCTAAGACCATCGGAAAACACATATTTCCAATGGTCTTAGGAACAGAGACACCCTCCTCTATCCGTCTCCAGGCGGGTCCGCCCACATGCAGATATGCCCGCATACGAGTACTAAAGGGTCGGCATTAGGAAGGTTGAGAACCACTGCCTTAGAGCATTGCATAAATAGGAGTTATTTTAGTAAGCGCTCAGTAAACGTTTGCTGAATTCGGAAGATGAGATTTTATTAACAATGAAGCAGTAGTGAATTGCAAAAGAAGATAATGACCACTTCAGAGAAATTCTGAATTATGTTGTGAGTTTGAAAGAATTTCAGAGAAGTCGGAGTGTCTAGGAGGGATGGAGCAGTCGGGGCGGCTTCGCGGGAGCGGCAGGGTTTGTATTTGCCTTTCAGAGTCGCGTGCATAAAGGCTGGCTATCAAGTGTCTTCTAATGGGTCCTTTTCAGATTTATTCTGATGAATTCAAATAAGAAGTATTTTGATATTTATAGTCTAAAAGACAGGTTTCCAAATATAGGTCTTTATGTCTATAGGCACACATAACTTGCACATATGTTTGTATTTTATAGCCACTCTTTAAATATGCAAAATAAATATCTTTCATTTTAATCGGTGCCATTTTTTGCATAGAAAGGTGACAGTTGTTGAAATTGAGGAGTGGAAATTTTCTGTTTCCAATCCACATTGGGTTTCATCTTGGCCTATGACTTCTTAAAATCCTTCCTTTCTTTCGTCCCTACTCCAAATTGGATTTTCCCTCAAGTAGAGTTAACATGAAATATATAGAATGTTCATAATTATACAATTATTTGACACTGTGGAGTTTAATAAAAATGAATCAACTTACATCGTGATGTATAGTAGTTATGGTTTTTCTTGATACTCTGGGGAGGGTTAACTGAAAAGAGTTAGAGTTAAAAAATTATTTTAAAAACTTTTTGGGAAGAAACTTAATTGCAGGAAATGTTTCCTTATGGTTAAAAATTCAAACATACAGAAGTTAAATACAGATAATATGGTATCTTAATACATCGTGTCTGTGAATTACCTTCCCTGAGGCTCAGTTTTTCCCATCTATAAAATCATATGGTTGAACCAGATGTTGTCTGAAGTCTTTGAATTCTGATTTTGAATTTGAATTCTGATTTGAATTATCCAGTAGACCAGAACACTTTCATAATGACATGAGCTCCCATTTCCCTAGTGCTTTACAGTTTATAGAGTGCTTTCCTCACAGGCTTTTCAGTTAGGTCTAGCAGGGGTTGTTATCCTCCATGTTTCAGATGAGGAAAAGGAGGGACAGAGTCGTGATGTCATTCAAGTCAGTGGGCACACAGCTGGCAATGTAGCAAACTGACTGGTGTTCCATCGCATTTGGTATCAGATTATGAGAGCTTTTTTCCAAAAAGTTATGCTGATAGTGGATACTGACCTTATCATAAGAGGAAGAAGAGTGGATAAAAAAACTTTGCTCTTATTTTCTTGTGTTATTTGTAAAAAACAAAAAGTAGTAGCCCATCATGTAGGGATTTTTTAAATCATAACTTTAACACTCAGCAGAATGCCATAATTTGGTCCTGAATAAGGTAAAACATATGAATTTCTAATGCTAATAAAAATTCCTTATTATATCAAAAGCCAAACTCTGTGATTTGTTTTTTATTTTTTGTAGTTTATATCAGTGTGACAAAGATTTGTTTCCAGGAGATGCCTGGTGTAAAACTGTAATGGATTTCATAAATCTCATTTTCAGGAGACTTTTTGTAGATGATACTGACTCTTTCTGAGAAGATTACCTGGCATTATTGACCATAATTTGATTAGTAAAAATGTAGAGCCACATTTTAGGTAAGGTGAATGGAAATGTTTAAAGGGAGTAAGGGTACTTTCATGACCTCTCCAAGGCACCTGGGCACTTCGATAGTGTAACAGGGCAAAGCTTCTGTGATAGTGAAGTTCTGCCCAAAAATATGTGACTGTTATTGCTGAAGAAGTGTGGTTTAAAAAAAATAGTGTTAACATTTGAGTATCAAAGTGTATTTTATTTAAAGCAGATTCATAGTTTTATCAAAAGAATTACAGTTAACTATCCACTTAATGATTTTGACAATCCAAATCTTAGCAGTTAGTAGAAACTGGAGAGTATTTTAAAGATTAAGTAATTCTTATCCTTATTTCAACACATAGGTCTATAGTTTTTTTATACTTCCATTTGATTGCCAAATTAGAAGGCCTGCTGTTCAACATTGTTTTTTTTTTTAAATCAAGTTTTGTGTTTGAGTTTTTTGTTTGTTTCATCTTGTATAGGGTTTCTTTTTATGTATGATACAATTTGAAAAACCATCCTATGATAGTAATGGCTACAAAGGACTTTTTTCACAGTAGATCTAAGTAGTATCATAATCCCCATTTTACAGATGAGAATTTACCTGAAGCTTAGCTTCTCACAGGTCATGTAGCTTATAAATGTTAGAGCTGACCCTCAAACCCAAGTCTAAGGTCTTTTTCATTATAATTTATCATACTGATGATCTAAATATCAGCCCAGACATAAAATATTATATGCCCTGGGCGTCTACTTTCTGCTTAGACCAGCTTTCAGTCAGAGGACCCCTAGACATTCTAAGTGATTTTGGAAAGGTTTAGTTGGGGGCTGGTTTGGCCCAGGCAAACTGGAATTCCCCCTCTCTATGTGTTAGAAACCCAAAAATCACCCTTTTTTGGACCAAGAGTTCCCTTCTATTCTCAGGGCTGCCCTGTACCCAAAATGAATACCCAACTGTAGCTGTATATTTAAAGACAGTTGCTGGGGTTCATCTTGGTTCTGATCACTTCTTCCTCAAGATAGGTACAATTAGAGCTGCCGTAATAGATAGGGATATCAAGAGTGAGCACTTTGGGGAACATTCATGCCCTTTGGCACAAGTATTTTTCTGAAAAGAGACCCAATGGGCCTTTTTCACTCAGTATTTTAATATAGTGGCATCCTACATTGGGATGTCTGATTCTCCTGATAGGGATATAAGAGTCACAGCACTAAGGGAAACAGAGAATATGATCTAGGGATGAGTAGAATGAGGTATTCTGGGATAGCCTAGTAAAAGATTTTAAGTTGGCCTAATGAAAATTTAGACTTAATTGTGAGTCACCTTCAGTTTGCCATGGGGAGGCAAAACCCAACTAAGCTAATTTTCAGGTTCAGGATTTGGAGTCCTTTTTAAAATTGAGAAATACTTGCAAATTTCTAAGATCAGCTGCTAACCAATCAAAGGTTTGAGAACAAATTAGCTGAACGTATATAGTCTACTCAAACACTCTCCACCTAGCTTCCAATGGTACTGTGATGCTTACTACTTGTGAAACCTTAGGAAAGCTATGCCCTGGGCCTCAGTTTCCTTATCTGTAAAATGGAGTTGAATCGGAAGGGCTCATGTTTCCTCCAGGTCTAAGTCTGTGAACCTCAATGAATATTGTGGTACTATTCTAGGAATGGCAGAGTTGGAGCCAGAATTCTGGGCTCAGATTAGCTGCCCTGGGCTCTCTATCTTCAAAGTGGTTTCCAGCTGACCAGAGTGATGAGTTCCATTGTTAGGTCAGTGACCTGGGTCCCTCCACCACTTCAATGGGAACTGCTGAATTGTTCACTCTCTTCAAGTAGCCCAATTATGAGTTCCAAATCTGACAATTTAATCATGACAAATTTAATAAATTGTCATGAGGGTCATCAGTAATGCATTCATAGTACTAAATAAAATTAAAATTAAGTTACGAATTCTATTACTATCTTGGCACTTTTACACTAGTAACTTGCACCTTTTTCTTCTTTGTAGTGCTGTTTGGGCATTACACCACCTATAGTTAAAATTGGGTCAACAACTAATGGTTGTAAAAAGAAAACCTATAAAATATGAAACAAATAAAAAACACAAAACTTGATTTTTTAAAAAAGCAGTGTTCAGTAGCAGGCCTTCTAATTAGGCAATCAAGTGAAAGTATAAAAAAATTATAGACCTATGTGTTGAAAAAAGGTGAAGAGTTACTTAGGCCTTAAAATACTCTCCAGTTTCTACTAACTTATTTAATTTGAATTGTCAAAATCATTAAGTGGATAGTTACTGTAACTCTTTTGACAAAACTATATTTTACACAATGTTGAACCTGCTTTTAAATAAAATCAACATCAACAACTTATTTTTGTTTGTGATCAAAAGTTTTGGGTGTTTTCTGCTGTTGCTGCTAAGTTTTGGGGGTTGGTTTGTTTTTTTCTTTCGTTACCATGCTAACACAGTACAAAAAGCTTTAGGAGCAGCATCATTTATTAGGATGATTTTAAGAAAATGTAAGGCACCTAAATCTGCCGGTATTATTTTCTAAGAACTAGCATCATAATAATACCATGCTGTAGTGTTTTCTTATTCCATCATGCTCCCACTTGTTATTATAGTAGAAATAAAGGATCTGAAAGAGAAAGGATGCTGAATTCTTCATTACTTTTTGAGGTTGGAGTAAAACCTAAAGAGATACTTGTTTGACTCAATTGAACTCTGAAGGAATGTGGTATAAAGTGGGGGGAAATACCAAACTCAGACATTGGATTCGGATTCAGAAGAGCAAGGTTTGGATTTAGCATTGTCACCTTGGTCAAGTCACTTTACTTCTTGCACCTAAACCTCCCTCATCTGTAAAGATGAAGGGGCTAGAACTGGAAGGTTTTTAAAGTTTCTCTAAAACACTAAAATTCCGTGACTATATAAGCCTTTTAAGTCCCTTCCCCTATGGGAGTTTCCATCACTTTACCTGTTTACAGTAGAGAAAATGGACTCTGTACATGTTGTTTCTCCTGATAGAAGACAAGCTCCTTGAGGGCAGGAATTGTTTCATTTTTGTCATTGTGTTTCTTAACATAGTTTCTGGCAGATGATAGATGCTTAATGAAGGCTTATTAGGTTTCTTTACAAGTTTGGTGAGAATATAATTGTTGAGCTAATTTGCTAAATATCTAAGATGGAACATTAGTGATTGCCATTTATTTTTAGTTCCCAATGAATGAAAGATACAGAATCTCGTTTAGTGTCATTTTGCTTGAAATGTATTACAGGAGGAAATCTAACAGGAGCTGTATTTAATCCAGCTTTGGCCCTTTCACTACATTTCCAGTGCTTTCATGAGTTATTCTTCACCTATTTAATTGTGTATTGCCTGGCTCCTTCTTTAGGTAAGCACATTTCTATTTCATGCATTTTCAGGAAATGTTGTAACCTTTAATTCTATCATCAAGTCTCCGTTTTCTCATAAGAAGGACTGGAAGAATCCTTAGTGTTTAAGGCAGAGGCCAGAGTCCACCTCTGAAGCACCAATACTAGAACATTTTGTAGGGGCTCTCCCATTGTAACTTAATATTCTTGTGCATTGCATCTTGAAGCATGTGACTTCAAGGAATATCAGAACTGGAAAAGAGGGTCTAGCTTTACATGCCAGATGACCTTCAAGCTCATATATGTCATGAAAGTTCTATTATACTTCTTGATCTAGGGAGCATTTATCAAGTCCTTAACTTTCAACAAATTAATATATGTTTAAAGAATGCAGGTGTACTTCAACACGAGATACAAACATAGTTTTTAAAAGTATGTAAAGAAAAGGCATAGTTTACCACTGACTTCAAATATAAGGTTGGTGACATGATCTCATGGGGAAAAGTTTGGTTCAGAGGTAGGATGAGCAGTGCAACAATGTGGTACTATAAAAGGATGAATTAGCTGGGAGCCTGGAGACCTGGGTTCTCATTCTGGAACTGACACTTGGGCAGATCCCTTCTGCTTTCTGGATCTGATTTCTCATTTGTAAAATGAATGTGTTAATTGGAGTGGAGAAGTAGAATTTAGGTCCATGATATTAAAAAAGCTAAGTGGTGAAGCAGATAGAATGCAGGGTCTATAGTCGGGAAGACTCATCTTCCTGAATTCCAATCCAGCCTCAGACACTTATTAGTTGTGTGACCATGGGCAAATTGCTTAACTCTTTTTGTCTCAGTTTCCTCATCCATTAAATGAGCTGCAGAAAGAAATGGCAGGTCACTGGTATCTTTATCAAGAAAACCCCAAATGGGGTCCTAAAGAGTCAGATATGACTGAAAATGATGGAACAACAAAAAGCTAGAAAAGTATGGGAGAGAAAATGAAGGGATCACAGAAATAACATGATCATTTTGGTTTAAAAATGGAAGGGACAAAAATTTAAGCCCATCAAGTTCCAAAGGTAACAGACCGGAAGAATAAAGAGTAGAGATGACAACTCCTGAGCTATATTTTGGTCAGAAAAAAGAAGAAAGTTTATCGTGTGAGTCGGTCACAGTATTGCTCAATGTTAGAGAGTGATGAGGTCCAACATTCTCGTTTTATAGATGAAACTAAGGTGGAGAGAGGTGACCTGTGTACCCAAGGTCACATAGCTGTTAAGTGGTAGAAGAAATACTGGAACCCAGATCTTTTGAGCCTTTTGACTCCAAGTCCACGGTGCTTTTTTCCACTGTATGCTACCTTTGTCTCCCTTCTGAGCAGAAAGATTACGATTTCCAAAGATCATTTCATTATTTCAGATATGTGAAGTTTGAATGGTCATCTTCTCCATCCCCTATAAAAATCATTCAGAATGTTGTAAATGTAAAGTAACAGAAACTGTATACCAGATCCATCCCTAATTTATGGATTTCATAGCAAGAAAGTCTGGCATATGTTGTTTTCTTAAAACGAGGGATACTTGATTTTTATGACTGTTCTTTTTTTTTTTTTTTGCTTTTTGAAGGGGGGAAGGCAGGGCAATTGGGGTTAAGTGACTTGCCCAAGGTGACACAGCTAGTAAGTGTCAAGTGTCTGAGGCTGGATTTGAACCCAGGTCCTCCTCACTCCAGGGCCAGTGATCTATTCACTGTACCACCTAGCTACCCCTATGACTGTTATTAAATACAGTGATTACATCCTGACCTCATCAAGAAAACAAAAATAGTCTTGGGGAAATTAGTGACACGGTCATTGTTTCTGGCTGTTCTTGTTTTGCTTTATGAAGTCTATGCTGCAGAATGGACTGATGCCATGCTGGATGGTGTAGCATCTGAATTCTGTGAGAACCATAAAACTCAATTGCTGCTTCTTTGGAAAAGAGCAGTCCTTCTTTACTGGCATCCTACAGATTCATTCTACTTTGGTGTGTTAGTACAGCATAATGTTTTGTCTAAGGTGATTGCTGAATTTTTTTTGAAAAACCCACTACCTAAGTCATGTTATCTTGCTGTTGTCTAATCCCTAGCTAGTGGAGGATGACATGTTAGGGTTCATTAAGATCTGGGATTCTCAACTTCATGTCTCCCCTCAAGCCAAGCACAGTGCTCTGTGCACAATAAATACTGAATAAATGTTTGTGTGGTTTGATACACAATTCTTAATATATAACGTATACTTCTTAAAATTAAAAAATAATTTTAAAAAAAATTTAAGTGTAAATTTTGGGGAAGTGTTTATCTTGTAGGAGTTGGTTCTTCTTCACTGAACTTGTTGGAAACTTTTGATCTATATCTGTTGAGTAGCATCGTGTTACGTTTTAAAAGAAGATATGTGTGTGAAAGGGAGTAATCCTAGGCCCACCTTGTGCTATGTGTGTTTTCACAAGACAGGCCTCGTCAGTGTTTTCAGAATTCCTTATTTAATTCACAGCATCTCTGGGATCAGTGAGGACAAATATCATTGCCCCCTCAAAGATGGAGACAGAACTCAGCAAGTCAGACTTGGAGCAGGGATTCCTTTGGACTCATGGTTCTTCTCGTTACTTTATTATTGGAATCCCCTTGGTTCTTACTATGGATTATTTTAAGGATTTTGTATTGAAAGAAAATAAGAATGAACGTTCTTGATTTTAGAAATTCTATAAGCAGCATGAAGTCTTGCCATAGGAAATCTTTATGAACACATACAGTTCTTAAGTATACAAAACTGAGTGATTATAGCCTTTTTGATTTTTTAAATGTTATTTTGTCTTTCAGGTATAATGTTGATGGTTTTGATGTTCATCCATTTCCTTCCTTGGCTGCATAACATGAATAGAATTAATAAAAATGAGTAGTGATTATCAAAGACTAATTACTAAGTTAAATTGCAGTCCAGCTGGATGTGAAGCAGTCAGCAAGTTCAATCGCTTCATGTTCTAAATGCCAGTTGCACTTTTCTCCAAATGCCAGATTTCTTTGAGGATGCTGTCTTACAGTTCCCATCACCGAGACATTTAAAAAATCAATGTGAAATTGAGGTCTCCTGTGTAAAGACTTGTTCTTTTGAATGATGTATATTAAAATGCTGCTGGAAAGGGCTCATTACATTAAATTTAAATTTCAAGTGTCAATTGTTAACCTTTTTCACAAAAGTTAAGCTATGGAGAGGACAGGAGGAGAGAGAAAAAATTTTTAAAAATGAAAGCATATAGTCAAGAGCCATACAAATTCATATAACTAAGAGCCCTCCCAATCAAGGTACTAGGACAGCTGATTGAAATTTTTGTTCTAGATTTTGTTCTCCTTTTGGCAACAAATTTTGTTCTCCTTTCAGCAACAAACTTGCCATAATGTTACTAATCACCATCACAGATGTCATCTTCCACTAGAAGACACTATATGTAGACGGATATATAAAAACTACAGTAGATTGTGTCCATATTTTCCAAATATACCTTAATCTAACCTCTGAACCTACGTTAGTATTCCACTGGTTCATGATTTCATCACCTCTACCATCACAGCATCTCTCTTCTTTAGTAAATGGTTTGGGGAGGTACGGCAGCCAATAAAGTTTGTCCCTTGATGGTCAATCCTTTGTTGATGAGCCTCTCCACATTTAAGAAGGCTATTTCTCAGATGATAGGTCATCTGTCACTGTACTTACTTATAAAGCCTTTCCATCTTAGTAGGACAGACCTGTAGGAGCTTGTTCTCTGCTGGCACAGCCTTCAAGAATCTGGCGTTATCTTTATGTCATGAGAAGGCATCCAAAATATACTTTTTCATGATGCTTCTGAATTATGAAAACAGCATGGTTCAGTGGAAGGAGCACTGGATTTTTCGAGTCAAGTGATAGACCTTCATATCCTGGCCCTGTCACTTACTGCCTTCGTCAAGTTGCAACATCTCTGGGACTAGGGTCTCTTGTGACTTTAAATCATTGAACCCAAGTGCCTTTGAGATAGAAGGAATTCCTCACCACCTTCCATTTTGCTAGTTTTAGTTTTTTTCTTTAATAGGTAATGCCATTCGATTCAAATGGGTGAAAAAGAAAGCTCAGAGAATAGCTCCAAAACTTCTCACCATGATATTTTCATTTGTACATGAATTAATTCTTTTAAGACTTAACACTCTCTTGGTTGTGTTGGTTACTGCTGCACTGTTTTCACAAGTAAAGCTGAAGAACAAGAAAATGTCTACTGAGTAAGACTCCTGCCCACTGGTTCAGATTTATGACAGTCCTAAGGTTTATTCCCATAGTTACCAAGCCCTATAAATTCTATGTAGGAATGTATTATTTCTCTCATTTAGTCTCTCCTCTTCACTCACGCAGCAAGGACCTAGTCCAGGTCCTCATCACCTCCTGCCCAGACTGTTAAAAAGCAGGCATGACTGATTGGTTTCTCTACCTCTGATCCACCTTGCAAAATATCCTTTCTCATGAATAGTATGCAACATGGTTTAATAGGAAGGACATTATTAGATTTGGAATCAGAGCACCTGGGTCCAAATTCTGGTTCTTAGAACTAACTATGGAACTCTGGACAAATTGCTTTGCCTCTCTGGGCCTCAGTTCTTCATTTATAAAATTTGGGGAGTTGGGCTAGATGAGCTCTAAAGTCCATTGCTGTTTGAAATGCTGTGATGCTCATGTCTGACCATCCTATTCCCATGCTGAAAAACCTTGTAACCTCATTTTTACCTAAAGGATAAAATACAAACTCTACTCTGTCAAAACCTTACATAATTTGGCATCACATCTTCCTTTGCTACCTTCAGATGCCTTCACATCATTTTCCAGGCAGACTGGATTGCCTAAACTAGCTGCTGCCTCCTCTTGTACTCTTTCCTGGCTGAGTTTGTATAGATCATTCCCTGGACCTAGAAAGTTTACCCTGATTTCCTCCCTCCACTTGCCCCAAATCAAAGTGACGCATCATTCTCACATTTTATTAGGACACTTTGGACTTTCCCTGTTTCTCACTATCTTGTATTTTACTTGTGTATCCTTTATCACACCTGTAGACCATAAGCTCCCTGGTGGCAGGGACTAGCTTTTTTTTTTCATCTTTATATCCAGTATCTAATATGGTGCTTGGAATGTAAGCAGGAACTTAAAATATTTGCCAAATTGAGCTCATCAGTTGCCAAATGGTTATTCGGACATTGCTAGGTGACTTACCTGCAAATGATAAAGCTGTTCAGCTGTTCAGAAAGCAGTATTAATCAGTGCTTGCTCTGGCCTGCAGATTTGATAATGGATTGCTTAGAGTTTACAGAAAAAGCTTCTGCAAACAAATCTGTACTTTGGTAATGTGAAGGTCATCTGAGGTAGCCCTCTAATTTGACAGGCAAGATTATCCAGGGTTTTTTATCAAAACAGCAGAGCCTGGCTCCTGCGCAATCATAACAACATGCACCCCCATTTGTTTGGAACATTGCATTTGTGCCTGGCAATTTGTCAGGTCAGGCTGTTAACTTTGTCCATTTGCCTTATTCCCTATGTTCGTTATGAGCTCTGTGCCTCTTGTTTTGATAACTTTTTTTCCTTTTGCCAAACCTGTGGTTTCATTTGTCTAGGGAGATCCTGGGGGAGGAACTTCCTCTATCAATGAAATCAGCATCTCTTCAATTTAAAGTTTTTGGAGAGCTGCCTCGGGGCACTAAATGTTGTAGCTTGCCCACCCAGGATCCCTCAGCTTGTATGTGTTGTGATGGGATTTTCATCTAGGTCCTCCCCTGAAAGGCTTCAAAGACTTACTCTGATATTACCATTGCCACATTGTTTCTCTTCAATAATCATGTGACCTATTTAAGTTACATTAAATACAAACTGATTATAGATAAGTGGCATAGACCAGCTATACTATATTTTCTTTTCTTTTACTGTAAACTTGGAAGGTAACCATGCCACATGAAGATGAGTTGAAGAAACTGGGGAACATTTAACCTGGAAAAAGGGAAGTTTGGGGGACACAGTTGCAGTTCTGAGATTCTACTACATGCAGAGCCTTGTGCTCAGCACTCGAAGGCAAGGGGAGTAGGAGAGGAACAGGAACTAATACTGAGGTAGATCAGACATAATCCCTGCCCTCAGAAAGCTTGTATTTAAAGGGCTGTCATATGGAAGTAGGATTAAATTGTTCTACTTGGCCTCAGAAAGCAAAACAATAGCAATGGCTGAAAGTTTTCTAATGATTCTGAAACCGTCCACAAGTGAAATGGGCTGCCATTAAAGGTAGATGAGTAGATGACTGCTTGCCAGTGATACTATACAAGGGACTCTTGTTCCAGACTATGTGGTCTCTTAGGGCCTATCCAACTCTTAGATTTCATGAAATTGGATTTTTAGTCCCTAGCTATTTTTTAAATAGCCCTTCCCAGGCTTGCTTTTTATTAGATACCCAAATACTTGGTGGAGAAAATTTTTCTTTGGCAACTTAGTGATATGGGTGTTGCTTGAATTCCTAGGCAGCCACCTTAAAGTTACAGATGAGCTCCTTGAGGGTGGGGATTTATATGCTGTTTGCACTCCTAGCATTTAGGACAACACTTGGCACATAGTAGGCACTGATTTAATGCTTGCTGACTTGACAGACTTTTTGAGGGTAGGGATTATGTCTGATCTACCTCAATATTAGCTCCTATTCCTCTTCCTACTCCCCTTCCCTGCCAGTGCTGAGCACAAGGCTCTGCATGTAGTAGAATCTCAGAACTGGAAGTGATTGAAGAGGACATCTCTTCCAGTCTTCATCTGAAGCATTTTGGACTCCCTAAAACATTTGATACAAATGGTCACCCAGACTGAATGAGGAAGCCTTTTGGTGTAATGGAAAGATCACAGACTTTGGAGTCAGAACACTTGGGTTTGAACCCTAGATTTGCCATTTGCACTCCTTGTATGAACTTTGGCAAGGCTTCCAACCTGTCTGGACCTCAGATTAATTAAAAATGGCTGAATGAATAATTACTAAGATTTTAGAATAGATGCTTCTCTCTTGTGTTGCATCCCAATGTCCTTAGTACAGTTTTTTTTAAATGAATAAAAAAAGCCAAGAAAAATCCTGAGTCTGTATTGTAGTTGTTTTCTTGGTCAACTAAGTAGCTTTATTCAATGCCAACTTAGTACTTTTTTTAAAAAAAGTTCTATTTGTGTGTGTGTATTCTCATATATAATATACAGACATAATATGTATGTACACATATATGATATATAAGCATATAAAATAAAAAGATTCCAGGAACCTTTTAAATTAAAAAAGTTAATAAGAACAACAGTCATCAATAAACAGTAATGTTCCAGTATATAAAGAACAAAAAAGAGAATTGTATATGAAACCATGAACTTGTTAGGTATGGTTTTTTTTTTTTCGGTATTTCTTTTTGGAGGAGGGAAAGCAAGGCCATTGGGGGTAAGTGACTTGCCCAAGGTCACACAGCTAGTTAAGTGTCTGAAGTTGAATTTTAACTCGGATCCTCCTGATTTGAAGGTCAGCACTCTATTCACTGCACCACCTAGCTGCCCCACCATATTTTTAGGAGTGTTAAATTTAACAAGATAGTAACAAAAAGTGCTCTGCATCCCCTTCTGAATTTTTTTTCTTCTGTGTATTATTAAAATGTTTTACTGATGCTTGAAGCTTTTCCAGCTCAGAAAGATGTGCTCTGTTGGCATAACCTTCAGAAAAACTGGATCACCCTCATACATAAAGGGGCATCCAAAATAGAGCTGCTTTTTTGGAATAAAACGTTAAGGAATGACTTTTTATGTAGGTTACTTTCAATGGTTAAGTGATGGTGGTGCTCTAAATAAGAATTAATGTTTATGCCATGATAAATAAAGTGGATCTTGAAGAGTTGTGCGATTTTAGCCTTCACAAAGTTAAGAATCCCAGAATTGGAAGGGAACCCAGAGGCCAGCCAGTTTAATACCTACCCAAATTAGAATCCACCCTACAACGTAGTCACCAAATTGTCGCTCAGCCTTTGCTTGAAGACTTCCAGGAGGAGAAACCCATTCCACTTGGGAAAACTCTTTAACTGTAAGTAGTTTTCCTTTACATTGAGCCTAAATTTGTTTCCCTAATTCCTTCACTGATATATAACATGAACTTGGGCTTTTCACTATCCTTGTTTCTCTCCTCTGGACATTCTAGCTCATCAATTCCCTCCATAAAATCTAGTGTTCAGAACTGACCAGAATGTGATCTGATGAAGGAAGGCCCTGTCACCTCTACAGAAATTGTCACTGTGCTTCTCAATGCAAGCCAGGATCATATTGGCTTTTTTAGATGCTATATTGCACTTCTGACATCGAGTTTTCTGGATACAAAAATCCCCAGATCTTGTTCAGACAAATTGCTACTTGTTCAGACAAATCTAGACTGTCGGGATCTTTTTATTTACTGATTGTGTTAGCTCCTAGCTTTGTGTAATTTCCAAATATGATAAATATGCCACCTATTCCATCATCTAAGTCACTGACGAAAATATGTAACAATACAGGGTCAAGCACAGATCTCTGTGGAACTCTACTAGTTTTGCCAAGTTGATATCAGCCTCTAATGGCTGTTCTAATAGAGTCACATAATTCTGTTATTGTCCACAAGTCAAATAAGTGATTTGCTAAAATTTGAGTAAACTATCACATTCTCCTGACTGATTCTAGTAACCTTGTCAAAAAGATAGAAATAAGATTTGTCTGCATTGACTTCTTTGTGAAGCCATGCTGATTTTTTGTGGTCACTGTTTCTTTTTCTAGATGTTAATTGGCTCTCCCTTTAATAACATCCTAGAATTTTGCTGGGAATCGAAGTCAAGCATTCTGGCTTATAGCTTGCTCTCCTACCTTTAAAAAAAATAGTTAATTTACCCTTCTCCAATACATCTTTGCCAAAGCCTTTTAAAAAAAATCATTGGCTCTGCACAATCTACCCATTCTTTTAGTACCCTAGAAAGTATTCCCCCTAGATTTGGTGACTTAAATTCATCTAGGGTAGTTAGGTGCCTTGTTTCTATCTCCCTACTCACCTTTAGTATTAATACCCTCTTAGCCATTTTTATTCTTTCCAATCCAAGGTTAATTATTTTTGGCAGAGAAAATAGAAACAGAACTGAGCATTCTCTGTTGCCCATTATCATTGTGATATACTTCAAACAGAAGCCCTATATCTTCTTAGATCCTCACTTTCCCCCAACATATGTAAAAAAAAAAACAAAACTTTCTGTTATTCCTTAACTTTCTTCACAAATATCAGATCATTATAAGCTTTAGCATCCTTGACGTTATTCTTATATGACCATGGCATATTCTTATGTTTTTTCTCTATGCTATCCCATATATTTTATTTATTTTTTTTTAAATTTTTTTTTATTTACTTTTAATTTACAAGATTCAGTTCCGCAATCACTTGAGTTTCAGATTTTCTC
>CM053582.1:154545642-154580102 GCA_028627135.1 Pseudochirops cupreus | reverse complement strand
AGAGAGAGAGAGAGAGAGAGAGAGAGAGAGAGAGAGAGAGAGAGAGAGAGAGAGAGAGAGAGAGAGAGAGAGAATGAGAACATGAGAGGGTGAGAGAGAGGCAGAACCTAGGGTTCACTTATTCTAAAACTCCTTTTATGACATTTAAGACAAATGCACATACCACCTCTTAAGATGGTTCATTCCTCCTTTAGATAGTTGTGAGTTCAAGGACAAATTTCCCCCAAAAGTCATGAAATTAGTGTCAACAATCACAAGCATTTAATTTATCAGTCAGTGGTCAGAAAACTGGTAGATAAACTTAACTGCAGGTACATGTAGAGTAATGCACCTAAGGGAACAAAGTCTAAACCTATTCCAAATACACAATGAATCTATGATCTCTGTGTGAAGAGAGGCCCCACAACTTAAAATGTCATGGTTCCTTTAAGAACCACATGGTTCTTAGTGGTATTTAGTGCTAGAAAGATGAAAAAACAAAACAATCTCCCCTCCTCACCCCATACCTGTAGTCCTTATCCCTAAGGAATCAAAAGACTAAGGCGGTATGACATATATTTAAGGATTTAGGTTCTTCTTATCCATGAATCACATCAGTCCTCTGGCCATTGGACAGTCATCCAATGTGGACCACTTCTGATGTTGTGAGGAGACAAAGGAACCCATGGATTATCCACCTTTTGCTCTCATCAGAATACTACTCCACCTCCTTTTCTGGTCATACATCTGATGATAAACTTTACACAGCTGTTTCTGTACAATTCTTCAATGATATTATGTTGCTACCTACTCACTTATCCTGTACCTTCTCCATTGCCCTGTGGGTGATCTAAAACTTAATTCTTCAGAAACTGTGGTATTCCAAGACTCCTAGGCACTGAGGATAACTGGAAGAATATTGACGTTAATAAGATGGTCCTTTGTTTCAGGGAAAAGCATGGGCTCATTAAAAACACTGTGCAATTTCACAAAGATAATCCAGCCTCCTATTCAATTCTGGACCCAGCTCTTTTTTTATCTGAAGTATCTGTCCAAGAGGCATGTACTAAAGGACCAATCCTCTGGAATATCCATCCAAATAATTGTGATCTTAAGATGTACAGACAGAGGCACAGTGACTCGATCTGTGGAGGTTCTGGTCCCTCTCTACTCTGCCCTAGTCAAGATTACACCTGGAATACCAGGCATCATTAGTTCAACAGACCATATTTAAGGAGGACATTAATAAGCTGAAGTGTTCAGGGAAAGGCAAGTAGGACGTTGAACAGTCTCTAATTCAACCACAGGGATATTTAGTGTGAAGAAGGACTTAGGACATGACAGCTGTTCTGAGGTATCTAAAGGACTGTTATGTACAAGTGGGATCAGTTTTGCTCTGCTAGGTTCTAGAGAATAAGAGCACTAAGAGCAAAACAACAGAAAAGTACAGTGGCAAATTTAATCCTGACATAAGGAAAAACTTCTTACAATGAGAGCCACCCGAATGAGGTAGAGGCTGCCTAGTTGGATGACCAGCTCATGGGTATGGTGTAGAAGGGATCTTTATTCAGACAGGGGTAGGATTAGATAGAATTCTCTTCCAAGACTGACATTTTGTGAATATCAATGTAATCAAGCACCATGATGCAATTAAGAGGGCTAAAAACAATCAAACCAACATTTATTAAGTACCTATTGCATACCAGGCTCTCTACTAGAGCTTGGGAATGAAGACAAAATATATAGCAGTCCTTCTCCCTCAAGTCAATTACATTCTTTTGGGGGAGACAACATGTACTTAAATAAGTGATTGAGACAAACACAGATAATGTATATTTTTCTAGTTTATTAACACAACTGACATTGCACAGAGTTGCCAAGTACCTTCCTCACCTTGTGATTGTTGCCCAATTAGTAGATGAGGAAACAGGCTCTGAGAGAAAAAGTGACTTGCTTTTAGTAAATGTCCAAGGCAGGAATTTGAACCCAGGTTTTCAGATTCCAAGTCCAATAATTTTCTTTCACTATATTATTTTGTGGACCTGGGTTCTCATAATGGGCTATGTCAGCAGAATATGAGCTCTGACACTTTCTATAGCAATCTAGAAAGGACATGAATGAGAGCCTGGCAAAAGACCCTTAGCATCACACTCATTCTTCTAAGAATCATCCTAGAGATTTCAGGCAGGACCACATCTACAAGACAAATATTTTGGCCATACAACTCAAAAAACATTTTTTAAACTAAGGTACAAAAGGATTGTGGATTGTATGCAATTAGAATACCCAGAGTGATGAAATCACAAATATTTAAAACATTCAAGTATTGCTCAGAATTTCTAATATATTTTGACCACTGTGCCTCTTAGCTGCCCCTCCTTGTATATATAAGGAAGGTTTTATCTCCTAGGAGCCAGGGATCTGCTATGTATGGTCCACTAACAATGTCCTCAGGATGCAAACGGATCCAATAAATCCATCAAGCATTCCTTTATGTCAGAGAGGGGTGGTTACTAGCCCCACATAAGTACTAGTCTACTCTGCTTGATGTAACCAATCATGTTGTCCTCACCACCATCATGCTGTCCATCCTGTAACTAATTGCATTGTCTTCCCAACCTACCCAACTCCATACTTTCCAAAACTATATTAGGGCTAGTGAACCCTATCTCTAGGTCTTTTGGTCACTGAGAGAGGTCAATGACCCAATTTATTGGTTACTACTAGCGTACTACTAGCTAATAAATCAATCATGCTCAGACCACTGTCTCTCAGTTTACCTTAATTTTCAAATGTGACACCTAGCACAGTTCTCTGCATACAGTAGATACCTAATGTTAGCTGAATAAAAGATGCGTGAATGAGTATCTTAACCAGGTCATGAAAAGTAAAAATTTAGCATTTCATATCATTAATGAAGTTTCATATTCAAGGCAAGTAAGAAAACAAACCACTCACTCACCTAATTTTGGCATAAGTAATCTTCAATGATCAACATCTGCATCCTCAAACTGTCCAGCAACAGTTGGTGTGGTATCTATCTCCATCCCATCTTGGAAAAAAAGCAGAGAGCCAAGACGAAGACCAAATTATTTTAAACCATTTAGTAAATACTCAGAAAAAGGAAGCCGTGTTCACAAAGTGCCACTGTGGCCTCATAAAGAACAGATCAAGAAAGAATAACCTGATTTCCTTTCCTGACAGGGTTACTAAGCTGGTAGGTCAAAGGAATGCCATAGATACAATTTAACTAAATTTAGCAAATATTTGGCAAAGTATTTCACATTATTCTTGTGAGAAAGATATGGAATATACCAGTGTTCTTCAAAGTGGGGTGCGTGATAATACACTGGAGTAGAAGAAAACATGATAACTATAATTTATATTTTTTATCTAAAAATAAGCTTTATCAATATTTAATATACACAGTGAAAACGGCACCCTCATTTGGACTGTATGTAACATGGTGCTGTGTCATAGGAGGAAGTGAAGTCTCCTAAGAGTAGAGTGGAAATCCCACAACAGGAGAGGGAATGATAGTGGCACTTTCATTCTATATTTCAATGCACTATGGTTTACATGGGCCCAATTAAGTGGATTCACAAATATTTTCTCTGACCCTTTAAAATGTCAATTTTTTATAAAATCCATAATATTTAGCTTAGTGGTAACAAGTATGCAATTTAAAAATAAATATACATATGGTGGGAGAGTATTTGTTCAACTTTTTTATTGGAGTTAATAAAACCCCTTTTAAGTAAAATCAAAAAAGTTTAGAGATTACTGGACAATTATAGAATTAGATGGATTAAGAAATGGTTGAATAGTTGGATTCAAGGAGTGGTCAGTTATTAATGTCCTGCATCAGTCAACTTGTTAGGTAATCCAGGTTTCTAGTAGGGTGCTTAGTTAGCCTTGAGCTGTTTAACATTTTTCATTTTTATCAGAAACATAAAGGTTTCTGCATCATAGGTAGGTAGATGGTATACTTACCAATCTGAAAGTGACATAAAGGGATAGCTAACCCAGCAGAAGACAGAGTAAGGATACAAAAAGATACTGAAAGTTTAGAGCACTGAAGCAAATGAAATGCAGTAAAGGTAACTGTAAAATTTTACACATAGATCCAAAAAGTTAATACAAAATGGGACACAGTTAAGTCAGCAGTTTGTCTAAAAAAGGGGTGTGTGTGTGTGGGTGTTGTAGACTGCCAGCTTAATAAAAGCCGTCATGTGTCATTAAAGCGTTATGTGTCAGCTGAAATCTTCTGGCCAGTGGCTGCACTGAGAGTGGCATGGCAGTGCTTCTAGAAATAAAAAGACCACATGGGAACACTGTGTTCAGTTCTGGAAGAACACTGCTAAGCTAAGGATCTTGCAGAGAAAAGCAATTTGGATGGTAAAAGATCAGAATCCATTTTTATTCTGTAAGGATCAGCTGTAAGAAGCAGAAAAGTTTAACCTGAAGAAAACTCAGGGATACACTATGTAAATGTCTTCAAGTATCTTCAGGACTGTCATATGGAAGAGAGGACTTGTTCTGTCTGATCCCAGATGAAAGAATTAGAAACAATAGATGGAAATTGGAATTGGAAATGGCAATTTAGGCTGGCTATCAGAAATGATTTCTTAATGATTAGAAATATCTAAAAGAAGAATGGGCTGTTTTAGGAGTGGTAAGTTCCCCATCACTGGAGGTCTTCAAGCAGAGACTGGATGACCAATTTGTCAAATACACGGTCATGGAAAGTTCTTTTCAGATATGGTTGTGGCTGTATGGTTGCCCCTCTGACTTTAAAATTCTGTGGATTGTGAATACTTTTTGTTCAGAGTAGGTCACATTATGATAGAAAGAGCTGGCATTCTCTGATGGCAAGAAGCTGGTAATGATTTAAAATAGAACATCCAGGAATTGCGGGGGGGAAACGGTGCTGGAAAATTGTAACAAAGCCAAAATTACCATTTTAAACTTTATTTGGTCTTTCTGGAGTGGCAGAGTGCTAAGCTCTTATTTGTAATAACAAAAGAAGACCATGAAGCCTTACTACAGTTAAATCGCATTTGTGAGATGCTAATTAACAGGGCACTCTACTAAAGTTCTACTTCTATTTTTTTATTGTGGCATGAAGAGGCCTTGACTACTAAAATATTGTACCAATGAACCACAAACTCTAGCAGGCTCTACACCAAGATGAAAAAGCTTCATAGTATGGGTTCATGATGAATGCATTTCTTCTAAGGACCAGCCCAGCTCAATTTGAAGTGGACCACTACTAGGTGATGAATTTAGAGTTGCTGAGTTATGGAGGAATTTGCAATCTGTTCTGAAGGAAGGTGCAACCCAACCAAGATTACAGCTTCTGAAAGCATTAACTTCTGAAAGCATTAAAGTAATTAATGGGGTATTCATGGAGAACATGGACAAAATAAATTCACAAAAACCCCCTCTAAAATACAATTTTAACTATTAGTTTCTAAGGAATATACAAGATATTATACACAGTTAACAAGTAAGTTAACAAAAAAATGAACATTAATTTCTATAGGAAATCATTACTCTAGTTACAACCACTTGTGAGCTTTTCAAGAATAAAGACAAATCTCCAGTCCTCCATTTGTAATATAAGAGGTTATACCAAGTTAGAAGGATTAGCACATATGACTTCTTGTCTGGACTCCAAAATTAATTGTATCGCATCATTAATGTTTTGCCTTGATCTTTAAGCAGTTCCTTATCCCAGGTTAAAAAAAACAAAACCCTAGGGGTGGCTAGGTGGTGCAGTGAATAGAGTACTGGCCCCGGAGTCAGGAGGACCTGAATTCAAATCTGACTTTAGACACTTAACACTTACTAGCTGTGTGACCTTGGCCAAGTCACTTAACCCCAACTGCCTTGCCCTCTCCCCTCCAAAAAGCAAAACAACCCAAACAAACCAAAAAAACAAAACCCTAAATGATCTCAAAATTTCCCTCCAACTCTAAAATTCTGTAATTTATACAATGAACTCCAAAAATGGAGAGAATTTCTAGGTAATGACCATCTAAACTGGGTACATATAAACACGAAATGAAAGACCATTACAGGAAAAGAATCGTATTCTGAAGTCCCATTTCCCCAATTCAAATCCTTTCTCCAAAGTGAAGGTGCGGTAACATTGCCTGGTCTGTACTTTGCATCTACCTTTTCCCCCCAGAGAGGAAGTTCAAGCTTAGTTAAAAGACTCCTTAAAAATGAAGTGTGGACTACTGCAAGTCTCTTATCTTTTCCCACTATGGTCCCACGCACACTCTCCTCTGTGATTCCTTCCCTGCTGCCTCTACGTATGTTTCCTCCATCTTTAAAATGCTCTCAACCTAATCGTTCTCCTCTCATCTTCAGCCATACTCCTTAGGAAATGACTGACAGGAGAAGCTCCCATTTTCCTTTCTCTCTCTCTTAAACCCTCAGTACTCTACCTTCTGACTCATCATTGAACTGAAACTGCCCTCACCAATGGCTGAATTATACATTTAACTGGTCTTCTCTCCATCTCCATTCCTGCTGACCTCTCTGCAGCTTTAGATGCTGCTGGGCATGCTCTATTCGTTTAAGCTTTTGTTACACTACTCTCCGGTTCTCCTCTTACCTGTCTGACCACTCCTCCTAAGTCTCCTTTGCTGCGTCTTCACCCAGGCCATGCTCACAAATTGTGGGTGCCTTCAAAGCTCCGTCCTGGCTTTTCTCTCCATTTCTTTATTCTCCATCTGCTGGCTCTCTTCTGCTCCCTTGGATTTAATGACTGTCTCTATGCAAATGATTCCCAGAACTATATATCCCTCCCTAGTTCCTCTCCCGAGTTCCAGTCCCTCATCACCATCTAGAATTGTTTGGACATCTAGAACTCAAATGTCCCTCAAAATTAACATGTCCAAAACACAACTCATTATCATTTCCCCTAAAGCCTCCCCCATTCTAAACTGTCAAGGACACTCTACCTACCCTCTCAGACCTAAAGGTTTACATCCTTAGCATGACCTTTACTCACTCCACAAATCCACTGTTTCACAGCCTGTCCTGTCTGTCCCTTCTCTCCACTCACACAGCTGCCACCCTAGCTCAGGCCCACACTACCTCTCCCCTAGACTCTTGCAATGGCCTCCTAACTGGTGTCCCAGAATAGTTCCTCCTCAGCTATTCCTAGGCTTCCTTCAAGCTCAAGTTAAAATCCCACCTTTTCCAGGAAGCCTTTTCTGATTCCCTGGCTACTAGTGCCTTCCTCTAGAAGATTAACTCCTGCCTGCTCAGAAACTGAATTCGGAGATTTTGATGTCATTTTTGCAAGGTCTAAGTGTCTAGCAACTGGGCAAACCCTGGTCTCCTGACTTCTAGTAGTTTCAACATCAGAATTATACAGAACACTCAATACAACTTTCACTCCCTACGAGCAACCACTATACTTTGGTCGAAGTTTAAACTGTCAGCTTTGTAGAAAGCATCCAAAAGGACTTATGTAACATGCACCAGAAGCAGGGTGGTACAGTGGATACTGGATTTGGAGTTCCAAGGCCTGGATTCAAATTCAGACTGAAGTGGTGATTTACTACCTATGTGACCTTGGGCAAGTCAATTTCTTCTCATTAGACCTCAATATACTCATCTCTAAGATGAGAAGATTGGACCAGCTGACCTTCTTAGGCCCCTGACAATTCTAAAACTATGAACCCATGAAGAAAAGACTGAATGTCTGATACTATTGTTCAGGTCTAATATAAAAGTTTTGGAAAAGACTCACCTTCATAATCCCTAATTGAGTCTTCTGTTCTTACTCCAGCCATGTTATACTGGCTGCTCACAGATTGAGCAAGCATTCCTTCCAATCGCTCCAGAGTGGCTTGTCCTTCTGCAGTTAAATGAGACAATCCTTCTTCATAGGTGTAAAATGTAGGAATATCCCCCTGTCCTTGTTCTGAATGTACAAATTTTTTAAAAATCAAATGAGATAACAAAGTACTCTGCAAATCTTAGAGCATTATTTAATGCCAGCTATTATTTCAAGTTATAGCATCATTCTTAGAAAAAAAAAATCCACGTTAACAAGTTTGCTGCTGAAAAGAAAATACAGTTAAGTTTGGCTCCTAGTGGGGTTCAGAACTCAGGCAGGAGGGCACTGGAGAAATAAATCTAATAGGCATATATCCAAGTATGCAGTAATCCTTCCCAAAAGGACCAAAAGCATGAGAGGGTGAAGAATGTTATGTGAACAAAGGAAAATGCTTTATACGAGAAGTAAATAAATGTTTAGCCATTAGCAAAATCCCCGGAAGAGGGGTTGTGTCAGATATGACACAGAATGTAAAAGTAAGGAAGCATTAACATACGTGGAAGTAAATTATTTGTGTGTACACAAGACCAATCAGGAATAGGACAGTTATTTCAGGATACTGATTGTCCTAGCACAAGAAATGTCTCATGGTCAGGGTCTATTCTTTAGAAATGACAAGTTTTTGGAAAAGTGGAAATGATCCATTAAAGTGGGTAAGAAACATGACTCAGTCTTGGGAGGAGGTTCTAAGACATCATCCCAGGTTCCTTTTTCATGCATTTTTTTATTCTACTGATGCCTTTTTCTCACATGCTCTGGCCTAAGTATGTGATATTCTGCATGTATTTGTTTATTCAAAAGATAATAAGAATAAACTGTTACATCTGTCTTTTCTATATGTAGAAAAACATTACAAATACCAACACTGTACTACATAACACATATACCCATAAAAGATTATAAACCTCTGCCACAATAGTTAGGTTGAATCAAAATTGAAATAAACTGAAGCACAAAATTGCACTAACCATGTGCTTCCACATCATATTCTTCTCCATCATAATCATCTGAATCTTCATCCTCAGGATCTGGATGTAAAGCTTGACATTCACACATTGCAGCAAACAATGCTTCCACTGAACAATAAATAAATAAACCATCTTTTCTTTAGTCAACAAGAAAAATGAACCTAATGAGACTATTATAATATATACCATATGAATATAGATTTAGAGCTGGAAGGGACCTTAGAATCCATCTCCCCTCATCTTACAAGTAAGTTGTGGGACTGGAAAGGCTGTGAATTGGTCCAACTGTTCTTGAAACAACTGGGAATTATGTAAGAAAAGTCACTAAACTGTTCATACTTTCTGATTCAGTCCTCCGACTACTGGATAACTATTACGTGCTCTAACATCTCCCCACACCCCATGCAAAAAAAGTCATCGACAGAAAATAAAGATCCAATACATAGGACAAAATACTGTCCTGCAAAATATTCACAGCAAAACACTAGAAACAAAATGTGTGCCCAGTGATTGATATATGGCTCGCAAAACTGTGGTATATAAACATGTAATTGAATACTACTGTGTCATAGGAAAATGAACTGTAATGAACAATCTGTCCAATAAAACATTAGGAAACCTTCCTCCCCTCAGAAGAAAAGGGAGGATTATGGATATGGAATGTGGTGTATACACTGTTAAACTAATGTTAGACTGCTCAATTATTAGCTTTTTTCCTTTGTTACAAGGAAGGGTTCAATGAGTAGACAATAAAGAACTGAGTATGGAATAACTAAAGGTAACAATAAAACTTTTTTTAATAGATCACTGGGGGGAAAAAAAATCACCAGAACTGTCTTCTTCTCTGATACACTGAACAATTGGTAATTAAATGTATTTTCTGAAATCAAATATCCCTCAGTGTTCACTGATCACAACACTTAGAACTTTAAGATTTTAAAAATCATTTAGCACAACCCTCTACCTCTTCATCTGACAGATGACCAGCTCAAGGTCCCATAGGAGGTAAAAGTAACAAAGACAAAAATCCAACCCCAGGTCTTCTGACTCCAAATCTAGCATTTCCCTCCCCCCCAAATATCCCACTGCTCCGACCCTGTGTTACTGTGTTATCACAGACACTTAAATGGAGAAAAAGCACACATGGAGGCTATAAGTTTTCACTCAATGAAAAAAACCAGTGAACAGGAGGATACTCACATGCTGACTTGTCACCTGGTACAAATCTGAACTCAGCAATTGGTTCAACGTCTTCATCGCTGTCCTCATCTTCTTCCCCTTCTGCCACAGGAGTTTCTTTTGGTTCTTCCTCTAAAAGTAATGGGGGGGGAAGCAAATTTTTCACATTAGTATTATATTGTGCTGTTTTTAACTGGACTACTAAAACTATCCCAAAGGAAATTTAATGAGATGTCTAGATGTTACAAATCTAATTTTATTTAATCAACTATGAAACGTTTTTGGGTCAAAATGTGAAAACTGCTTGGCAACAGTTTTATGTTACCTTTTGCTCATACTACGTTCTACTACTTTTTTTTTTTTGCTTTTTGGAGGGGGGAAGGCAAAGTAATTGGGGTTAAGTGACTTGCCCAAGGTCACATGGCTAGTTTTATGTTAAGTGTCTGAGGCCGAATTTGAACTCAAGTCCTCCCGACTCCAGGGCTGGTGTTCAATTCACTGCGCCACCTAGCCACCCCTCTACTACTTTTCTTAATGGATACAAAGTTCTGTCATTGTTTCAGCAGCTAGAATGTGGTCAATAAACATGGTATGATGTGGGTAAACTGACAGACAGAGGGTTGATAAAAAAGAGAATTAAGGGAAAAAGAGGGCCATGAAGAAAAAGAGTCTGGCTAATTTTTTAAAAAGACTGGAATATAACAAGCTAATCAGAACATCCATAATACCATTAGAAACACAAGGTCAATATGCTACTTCCCAATAATATACTACAAATAAAATTGAAATCTACTTATTTTTGCCTCAAAAAATCATAATCACCTCAGCTTCCAACAAGATGATATAAGCAACCACTTCTACATTCAGAAGGGCTTTTTAGGAAGATTATACGTATATAATAAGAACACGTTTAAAGCTGAATACAACTCCACATTCCTATTCAAGAGGTTAGAGAAAGATCCTGAAAAGTGCTACAGAAATCATATCCAAGAAGCCTAACCAATGCAAAAAAATCGGTATTAGGTACAGAGATGGGAGTGGAAAAGATATAATAAAGAATGCTATTTTAAGTTATTCATCCAGTCTGGATGAAATGCTGTAGAGGCTATATGGTCAATCTTAGCAATCCACAAAGGGAGAAATGACTTTCAATTACAGAGTCAGAAATACTGGGGAAAGGTAGAAATCAAGTAATGTTTTTAAACAAAGGTATAAATTGTTTACCAACTGAACACAGAAAATGGCAGCAGTATCAAGACTCACAACAGAGCAAAGCAAGGATGCTTGCTGGTAGATTCAGGGAAACAAAGTTGTTAATGAGTTCTAACCTGGCAACCCAACACATTTCTATCTCTAAAAGCTGTAAAGTTTTCTTCCACAATCACTGCTCTAGAGAATAGTTTTTGTAAAATTTTATTTACTAGCAAATACTGAAAAATATTCAAGATCATATGTATGTGTGTATATGTGTGTGTGTATACACCACAGCCAAATTCAGTGTTCTCTGAATATGCCCTGCACTTCCCATGCCCCCAAACCCATGCTGAAGTATTGTAGAAGCATCAGCTACCATCATTCTGCCATTCCATCCAACTGAAATGCTCTCATCTCTCAATCATTTTTTTTTCTTTTTGGAGGGGGTGGGCAGAGCAATTGGAGTTAAGTGATTTGCCCAAGGTCACATGGCTAGTAAGTGTGAAGTGTCTTGACTCCAAGGCCAGTGCTCTATTCACTGTGCCAATGAGCCGCCCCCCAATCAGCTTTCAACACCCAGTTCCAAAGCCACCTCCTTCATCATCTTCTCTGACCCTTCAGGTAAAAAACAATCTCTCTCCTCTGAACTTCTATTATCATGTTTTTCACTCTCTTATAGTGCCTCCTTCTAGGAGCTATAAGGGTCCTTTTCAGTCCTCAAATCTAAGCTTACACAATTATTACTTGTACATATATTCCTCTTATGTTCTGTAACAGACAATACTAGAGATTATTTTATTGCTATGTGAATCCTAATAGCTTCTAAAGCATTATGTCTTACATACTACAGATATTACATTTGTTGAATGAACAGTAACATTAAACCAAATGCAACACTCTTCAATCAAAACACAGCTGAAGAATGATATGGAATTTTGGTTTTGTGCCTAAGTAGTCCTATACTTGGGTAGTTATAATCATATTTTTTCATTTAGTATCTCCAATCTTAGGAGGATCTACGACAGTCATAATTTAGGATCCCATAATAAAAAAATAAATTACTTTGGTGCTATGAATGAATTTAAAATATTCATTTAGAAATTCAGGAGAAATTACATTAATTCAATTTTAAAATGGCAACTGGAGAAATAAGAGACATCCATATGGACACTGTCAAATACCTCCTCTAATACTAAAGAGAAAGTGGAACCTAAAAGGGAAAATTTATTTAATGGGTAAAATAATTGTTGAATTAATCTTAACTCCAATAAAAATTCTTCCTTAATCACCTGAAAAACAAAGGGCTGTGACCCAAATCTTTAAAAGTAAGCCTACTCAGCACTTCTAACACAAGTAGGACAAAGCTGAACAAAAGAGACAAAGAGTCATTCTCTAATTAAAGAATTCTAAGTGGTGAGCACAAAGAAAACAAGAAGCAGTGAAAGACAAGGAATGTAACAATCACCCTTCATAAATAATGCGCTAAAATGTAAAATTCCCATTCCACATGAAATACAATTCAAGGCCAAGACAAAGAACTCCTATGGGACTTCCAACTTTCTGTTGTATAGATGTTTAACTAAATGGAAAAGAGTATTAAAAACAAATGGGGCAACCAACTATTAATTCCAGAGTCTTAGAAATGTTTGTTTTTTTGTACTGAGGATTTCAATGCAATTTCATTTGAAAGAGATCTGACCCAAGTTCTTTGTCCAAAAATCCAAATTAAGAGCCCTCAAAGGAATGCTACCATCTCTCAATAACATTAGATTATTTTTTGTTAACATAATATTGCTGGAAAAGGGAGATAAGATTAAAGAAGTAATACTGTACCTCCAAATCGAGCATTGACCATAACATACAAGTGCTCTTGTGGATAGGCATTTAGGTCCCTGGAGACAGCATGTAAACTAATGGTGGGATAGTCCAATGAAAATCCTATTCCAGAGCCATCTAACCAGGACAGGCGGCTGAAAAATACAGTTAAGCAAGTTAGTTACAGAACTTGTACTGATTGAATATACCAAAGTTTATTAAAATGTTATGTTTTCATGTAAATATCACACACAAGCCTTCAAAACAATTATTTAAAAATGAAATCTGGCAGCAGGTATACAATTATTTGGGTCCTACTTTTCTTTGAAACCTATTTCTTTTCCCAGTTTTGTTTCTGACAGAAGTTAAAATGTTTTAAAAAGTTAAAAATTCTAAATTTTAGGCCATATCAATGATACCAAAAAACAAGTAACTAGCAGAAAAATTATTGTGCTAGGTTCAGAGTATTTTTTGTGATTTTCTCACTGAATAATGCTTTAATTTCACCATTATTTTTTCTCACAACCAGGTTCCTGGCATTCCTTTCCCAAGAAGGGTGTGATAAGGGCCAGTTTAGCTAAGTAGCCCTGGGAGTAAAAAAAAATTTCTTTTGTATAATATGACTGTATGTACCAATCAGTATAAAGTAATTTTTGTTGGCAAACTATAAATAAGAATTTTAGTTTAATGTATCACATTAAGAATCTCCTCTAGGGTAAGAACTCACTATTTGACAAAAACTGCTGGGAAAACTGGAAAACAGTACAGCAGAAACTAGGCACAGAGGAACATCGTATGCCCTATACTAAGATAAAGTCAAAATGGGTACATGATTTAGATACAAAGGTTGATATTACAAGCAAATTAGGAGAGCAAGGAATAGTTTACCTGTCAAATCTATGGAGAAGGGAAGAACTGGTGATCAAACAAGAGACAGAGAACATTATGAAATGCAAAATGATTTTTATTACATTAAATTGAAAAGTTTTTGCACAAACAAAACCAATGCATCTAACATTAGGAAAGAAGCAGAAAGCTGGGAAACAGTTTTTACAAACAGTATCTCTGATAAAGACCTCATTTCTAAAATATATAGAAAACTGAGTCGATTTTATAAGAATACAAGTCATTCCCCAACTGATAAGGGGTCAAAGGATATGAACTGGCAGTTTTCAGGGGAAGAAATTAAAGCTATATATAGTTATATGAAAACATGCTCTAAATGACTACTGATTAGAGAAAAGCACATCAAAACAACTCTGAGGTACCATATCACACCTATCAGATTGGTTAACATGACAAAATAGGAAAATGAGAAATGTTGGAGAAGATGTGGGAAAACTAGAACACTAATGCAATGTTGGTGGAGCTATAAACTGATCCAATCACTCTGGAGAGCAATATGGAACTATGCCCAAAGGGCTATAAAATTGTGCATACCTTTTGACCCAGCAATACCACTTCTAGGGTAATAACCCAAACAGATCATAAAAACGGGAAAAGGACCCACATATACAAAAATATTTATAGCAGCTCTTTTTGTGGTGGCAAAGAACTGGAAATTGAGGGAATGTCCATCAATTGGGGAATGGCTGGACAAGTTGTGGTATGTGAATGTAATGTAACACTGTTGTGCTAAAAGAAATGATGAGGAGAGGGCGGAGCCAAGATGGCAGAGTAAGAGCAGCAACTTGCTGAGCTTCCACTCCAACCACCTCCAATACCTGTAAAATATGACTCTAAACAAATTTTTGAGCTACAGAATCCACAAAGTGACAGAGAGAAACTAATCTCCTGCTAAAGGCAGCCTGGCAGGCGGACAAGATGGGTCCATTGCACTGTGCTGGAAGCCAAGCCCAGCCTCACGTGAGCCCATGGTTTTAGCCCCAGTGCAGCCCCGACAAGCAGCAGCTGGAGCAGAATTCAGGAGAGCGGATCACCAGCAGCTATGGTGGTTTCCAGAAATATCAACCCATAAATGCCAAAGACAAAGTAAAAGGTCAGTGTGGAACTCTGTTGGAACTGGGTGGGAAATAGAGGAGCATGGTCCAGCCTATGCCCTCAGAGCTAGAAGCGGTGGAGGCGTGGTGGCCATGCAGCCACTTCCACGTGACTCCTTCAGAGCTCCTGACCTGCAGATATAGGGGGGAACCAAGCGACCATTCAGAACGTAATCATTCTTGCATTAACCTGCCAGGATCTGGATTGCGGTCTTGCGTGGTGTTCCTGAGGTGTGTGACCAGTGAGCCAGAGCTTGTGGGGGCAGCAGTGAGGGGATCCAACTAATAGCTCCGGCAGCTGCGAAAACCTCAGAGATTTGGGACAAAGCTCTCCTCTCTGGAAGCAAAGCTCTACTGTGGCAAAGAACTTAAAAGTCAAGTAACTGCATGGCAACATGAACAAGCAAAGGAAGCAAAGCATGCACAGAAATCAAACTTTAGATTCCTTTTTGGTGACAAAAAGGATCAAAGCATAGAACGGGAGGAAGACAGTGAAGTCAGAACTCCTGCACCAAAAGCTTCCAAAAAAAATATGAATTGGTTATAGGCCACGGAGGAGCTCAAGAAGGATTTTGAAAATCATGTAAGAGAAGTGGAGGAAAAATTGGGAGGAAAAATGAGAATGACGCAAGAAAATCATGAAAAGAGAGTCAACAACCTGATTGAAGAAAATAACAAATCAAAGAATAGATTAACTCAAATGGCAAAAGAGTCCCAAAAAGCGAATGGGAAGAAGAATGCCTTAAAAAGTCGATTTGGCCAGATGGAAAATGAATTTCAAAAGCTCACTGAAGAGAATAATTCCTTCAGAATTAGACTGGAGTAAATGGAAGCTTTATGAGAAATCAAGATACTATTAAACAGATCCAAATAAATGAAAAAATAGAAGACAATGTGAAATATCTCACTGGAAAAACCACTGACCTGGAAAACAGATCCAGGAGAGATAATTTAAAAATTATTTGACTACCTGAAAACCATGTTCAAAAAAAAGAGGTTAGAAATCATCTTTCAAGAAATTCTCAAGGAAAATTGCCCTGACATTCTGGAACAAGACAGCAAAACAGAAATTGAAAGAATTCACCGATCACCTTTTGAAAAAGATCCCCAAAAGAAAACTCCTAGGAATATTATAGCCAAATTCCAGAGTTCCCAGGTCAAGGAGAAAATATTACAAGCAGTCAAGAAGAAACAATTTGAGTATTGTGTAAACATAATCAGGATAACACAAGATCTAGCAGATTCTACATTAAGGGATCGAAGGGCTTGGAATTTGATATTCTAGAGGTCAAAGGAGCTAGGATTGAAACCAAAAATCACCTACCCAGCAAAGCTGAGTAGAACGCTTCAGATGAAAATATGATCATTCAATGAAATAGAGGACTTTCAAGTATTCTTGATGAAAAGACCTGAGTTGAACAGAAAATCTGACTTTCAAATACAAGAAGCAAGAGAAGCATGAGAAGGTAAACAGGAAAAAGAAATCATAAGGAACTTATTAAAGTTGAACTATTTACATTCCTACATGGAAAAATGATAATTGTAACTCATGACACTTTGTCTCAGTATGAGGATAGTTGAAGGGTATATGTATATATATGTATACATACATATACATGTATGTATAAGAGGGCATATGTGTGTATAAATACATGTGAGTGTGTGTATATGTATGTACATGTATACATAGACAGAGACCACAGGGTCAGTTGAATAGGAAGGGATGATATCTAAAAAATAAAATCAAGGGGTGGCTAGGTGGTGCATGAATAGAGCACCAGCCCTGGAGTCAGGAGGACCTGAGTTCAAATCTGGCCTCAGACACTTGACACATTTACTAGCCATGGGACTTTGGGCAAGTCACTTAACTCCAATTGCCCTCCAAAAAGCAAAAAAACAAAATAAAATCAAGATGTGAGAGGAAATATAATGGGAGAAGGAAAAAGGGAGAGATAGAATAGGGTAAACTATTTCATATAAAAGAGGCAAGAGAAAACTGTTACAATGGAGGGGAAGAAGAGGAAGGTGAAAGGGAATGGGTCAAACTTACTCTCATCGAATTTGGCTTAAGGAGGGAGTAACACACACATTCAACTGGGTATTTTACCCTACAGGAAAGTAGGGGAGAAGGAGATAAGAGGGGAGATGACAGAAGGGAGGGCAGATTGGGAGAGAGGATAGTTAGAAGCAATCACTTTTGAAAAGGGACAGGGTCAAAGTAGAAAACAGAATAAGTAAGGGGTAGGATAGGATGGAGGGAAATATAGTTAGTCTTTCACAACGTAAGTACTATGGAAATGTTTTGCAAAACTACCCATGTACAGCCTATATTGAATTGCTTGTCTTCCCAGTGACGGTGAGTGAGGAGAGAAGAAGGGAAAGAATCTGGAAATCAAAGTTTTAAAAACAAATGTTAAAAAAAAAAAAGAAATGATGAGGGGGCAGCTAGGTGGCACAGTGCCCAAGCACTAGCCCTGAAGTTAGGAGGACCTGAGTTCAAATGTGACTTCAGACACTTGACACTTAACTAGCTGTGTAACCTTGGGCAAGTCACTTAACCCCAATTGCTTTGCCTTCCCCCCTCCAAAAAAAGAAATAATAAGCAGGCAGACTTCAGAAAAACCTGGAAAGACTTACATGAACTGATGCTAAGTGAAATGAGCAGAACCAGGAGAACATTGTACACATTAACAGCCACACTGTGCGATGACTGACTTTCATAGACTTAGCTCTTCTCAGCAATGCAAGGACTTAAGACAACTCTAAAAGACTCAGGACGGAAAATGCTACCCATATCCAAAGAACTTTGTGGAGTCTGAATGCAGATAGAAGCATACTATTTGCTCTTTTCATTTGCCACTTTGTTTTGCTTCTTCTTTCTCATGGTTTCTCGCATTAGTTCTAATTCTTCCTTACATTATTTGACTAATGTGAAAATATGTTTAATATGAATGTATAAGTAGAGCTAATATAAGATCACATGCCGTCTTGGAGAGAGTGGAGGAAAGGGAGGGGGATAAAATTTAAAACTCACAATCTTATGGAAGGGAATGTTGAAAACTAAAAAGAAATAAATTAATTATTTTTTTTAAATCTACCTCAATACTATTTGCAAATAAATAGCTCATTGCAAGACTGAATCATAAAAAATCTATACCTTTTTTTCTCAACATTCTGCCTATATGTTTATATTTAATATACAGACAGTTCTCATTTTACATAAATTTTCAGCACACAAATTCTACTTCCTGACAGGTAGTGGCTGGGCTCAGCTCTGGCTCCCTGGCTACTAGCAGGTGGTGGCAAGTAGCACTTGTGAAGCTCCCTGCAAGGGTGCCACTTTGTAGAGAGGGTTGGGGGGGCAATACCCCTAGGAGAAGGGGAGTTGATCCACGTTATGTGTGAACTAGCAACATTAAAAACATCACACTAGTAAGAATTCACATCTATATAGGCACATTTCAGTTCATAACACGGTTTCCTCATGACAACCCGGAGGTAGGCTGTGGAAGCACTCCTTCCTTGTTCCTTCTCCCTACCACTTGCATTATAAGCAAAGAAACTGAAATTCAGAAAGGTTAAATCACTTGGGTACAGTACTTCAATAAGAAGGAACAAACTCTGGACTTGGAATCAGGTTTTCTAGCTTCTTTAGTGTTCTTTCTACCATACCTTGCTAAGTGTCTTGCAGATTACACATTATGCAATCCACCAGTGGTGAGCAACCTAAGGTGTGTTAGGATGAATCATGAACCAATGGCTGGCCCAGGGGCAGATTACTCTAGTCACTACTACCCTCCATCAGTTCCTCTTAGCACTGCCACTGAGATACCACAGAACGAAATGGTCAGAAGTCTGAGACACAGAACTAGAGCTCAGGAGATGTGGGCTAAATAAAGGTCAGAAGACAACAGCAATCCCTTAGAAGCTAAAGCTGCAGGCCCAAGAGTACCTGTGACCTTCAAGGACAAGAGTGGACAAAGAGAGAGGAAAGAAAAAAAGGACTGAATTAGAATAAGTCTTGGGATATGTCTGTATTAAGAAAGTTTAGAAGAGGCAATCCATTAAAAGTGAGAACCAACAGTGTGAAAAGGAGAAAGACCAGGCCATGGTCGGCAAGGCAGTCTTAGGAGAAGTCAGCTGAAAAGGAATTAAACAGCTGATACACAGCTACAGAAAGGAAAGAGGTAGGAATGAAGTACACCAGAAAACAGGTTCATGGAAAGCAAGAGTATATATATAGGACAGGGGAATGTATATGGTGAAGGGGTAGGGACAATCTGAGGATAGTTGTGGCCTAAAAATTCAACACCCTTTGACTAACCTGGTGATGGGCCTCTTTTGAGCCAGCATTCAGACAACACAGTTCACTCCTGGGTCAGTCAGGGACATTTTTCCAATTTGCTAGAATATGCCAAGGCTTGTGTCCACTAGTTTAGCTTTTGCAAATTCAAGGCTCATTTCATGTTATGAGGCCAGAAAGGAGGATTTTATTGGAGGCAAAGGATACTGCAGCATCGCACCACTGCCCTCATCAGAAAAGCACCTCTTCACAGTTAATGAAAAACAGGCTCGATCAAACTTTGTTCTGTCCCTTTAAGGGGAAAATCCAGATGAGAAATGGCTCAATTCTATCTAGGTGATATATGAAGCTAAGCAGAGAAACCTCAAAAGATCAACTGCAATTATTTACTAGAATAACAGGACATCAAGAGAGGTGTTGATCTCATTAATTTGGAAGTTCCCTGCAAAGATGTTGATCACAACCCATCCTTACCCGCCCCGTGTCCTCTCATAAATTCACCACAGCTAGTCTACCCAATGTCCTAGATGCCTTCCTTCCTCACTTTCTCCTGACATCGTAAGGTACAAGTGGGATACTCTAGCTGTCCACTTGTTATCCTCTGTCCTCATCACATGACCAGAGACCAACACTGCAAATAAAATAATTGGGAAAAAGGTAGCCAAGGATTAAAGTGGAGTAACTGGAGGGATATTCAGCGCTCTTGCCTGGGCTCTGCATGGATATGAGTTCTCTGGGAAGGAAAAAGGTGTATCAGTAAATGAAAGTGACAAAAAAGGTATTCAATTTTATTTTAACAAATGGAAAGGGGGCCCTCAGAAGATCCTGAGATATCTATTACAGGAACTCTTTAAGCAGAGACTGATGAGCACTGATCATGGGTAGGATTCATGATCTGGGCAGGGGGTTAGATCAGATTAGCTTTCAATAGCTACCCCACTTCCTTCCAAACCCCCCCACCTAAGATGATGATGTGGATGATAATAATGATAATGAATTATAACACCTCATCCATCTTGACCCAGCTACCCAGCAACCTCATCTATCATACAGAAAATAACTTGAAACAAGGGAACAAAAAGCCTGGGCAATCGAAACAAATGATACCATGTACACTCATCAAAGCTCACAAACTACTCGTTTTATGCACAAAGCTAACAGATGACATCTGTTTTTCAAGTCCACAGTAGATTAACAGTAGCACCTTGAACACAAAGAAGTGGGATGCACACTGACAGAATCAAGAGAAAACTGCAGATACTTATCTAAAAACAAAAAGGCGTAAGGACTCAAAAACTTTAATAAACTATCCCATAGCTCTATACACTTTGAGGTATATAGAGAAAGATGAAGAAGAAATAACTATGTACCATAATGCAACCATAATACAACATCATATACCATAATACAATAATCAACACTTACAGTGAAGACAATCATCAAGAGAAGGTTAAATTATTTGGGAAAAGGTTCCATGTTTCATGGAATAAAAAAGCGACTATCTGGAAAACTTGACTATCCACAACTTGTAACCCACACTTTTTGTAAAGCCACAGTACCACTATAAGCAGTAATTAGGTTTTGCATCATTCACTCCCTTACCATACACTTTCTTCTGTAAATGAAAAACTGGTTTAAATAAATCCTCAGAGAACTGCAATAATCATCAATCTCTTCTTCAAACTACATTCTTTTAAAAAAATAAATTTACTTCTTCCCACCTAAAAAATTCTCTGGCTATTTTATAGTACAATGAACAAAATATCAAATATGGATTGTCAAGAGAATTTCAAACATCCAAGACCACAAAATTTTCTCTGTTCTAAGTGCCAGCCCAGTGGTGGACAAAATGTTACCACAGAGCATCTATTAAATTCTGTTCTTATTTTTAAAAGCCAAATAACAATGTAGTTCTGAGGCTTCTCCCTTACTGCTGACAGAGCACATACGCTGTCACCACAAAACATTTTGCCAAAGGCCTTCAATACTCATTTTTGCAAGTATTTTCAAATGGGCAACGTATGTTGTAGGATGGAAACATTTAATGTCAATAAGATAAACATATAAGCAATAAACACTAGTCATTTTCCATATCATCTCCAAATTAAACCATCTTTTCTTTAAAAGACTGAAGCAAAAACATCTAAACACAGGCTCTCTGTCAACTCTCAGTCCTAGTGGTTCCCCATTTCTCTGATCTAAGGTAGCAAAGAATGTCCATTATCTCTTCTCTGGCACTCTCATTAGTTCTTCCATTACTCAGAGTTCAACTTCCTTTTAGGTTTTTTTCACTTGCATCATAACTGTTATTGTGTAAACTGCTCTCCTTGCTCTCCTTATTGTACTATGATTTCATACATACTTTCCTATGTTTAATTGAATTCCTCATCTCTGCTATTCTTTATGAATCACATTTCATTACATTTACATGCCATAGTTTTTCAGCTATTCTGCATTGATGAGCACCTACTTTGCACTTTTTTTGCTACCACAAAGACTGCTGCTAGGAATTTCTGATAGACAGATATATATATATATATATATATATATATTTTGCATCTTTGCTTATGTCTTTGACAGACAGGGGAAGGAGAATAGAGTAGAAAAGCACAATCAAAAGGGAAAAATAGTTTAGTCACTTTCAGAATTCCAAACTGAAATACAGAAGACCTAGAGCATTTCACAATTCTACCAACAGGGCATCAGTGAGCCTGCTTTTCCACAGCCCCTCCAACCATGACTGTACCACCTTTTGTCATCTTTACCAATTGGCTTGAATGAAAGTAAATTGTGAAATAAAATTTTAATAGTTTTTTTTCATACCAATCAATCAAAAAGTATCTACTACATGTCAGGTGCTGGGAATACAAGTGTAAAAAATTAAACAACTATTACTTATAAAGAACTTACATTCCTAACATGGGAGGTAATTATACCTATAAAACAAATATAAGTAAATATAAGGTGGCTTGGGAGGGAGGGCATTAGCAGAGAATTAGTCAATCAACAAGCATTTATTAAGCTCAAAGACTTAATGCAGAAAATGTTGCTTGAGCTGTCTTAAAGGAAGCAAAGAACTATGAGGTAGAGGTAAGGAAAAGTACTTGGTAGGCATGTGGGATGGCTAATGTAAAAAACCCAGAGATAAGAGAATGTGAGGGCAGTAACGTCCAATAGGCCCCAGGATAGGAATTAGAACTAAACTATGAAGGGCTTTCTAAAAAAAAATATTTTATTTTCCCCCAACTTAAATACAAAAATAATTTTTCGCATCTGTTATTTTTTTAAGTTTTGAATTCCAAATTCTGTCCCTCCTTTCCTCCCCTTTCTCCCTTTACCTGAGATAGTAAGCAGTTATACATGTGAAAATTTGAATAAAAAAAGAAAGTGGAAAATAGTGTTTCAGTTTGTATTACAAAGGGTTTTATAAGCTAAATAAGAGTTGATTTTTTTTCCTAAAGGCAACAGGAAGCCATGGGAGTTGATTAAATCTTGGACAGACATACAGATGGCTAGGAAAATCGAAGAGGGCTTGATCTAAGGTGGCAGCTCTGGAAGTGGAGGAGGGGTCATCAAATATAAACCATGCTGTGCAAGTAGAACAGACAAGATTTGTCCAATTACCATGTGGGGTGAAGGTGTGAGAGGAATAAAAGATCATGACAAGATTACAAACCTAAACACTAAGGATGTTGATGCCTTTGACAGAAATAGGCAAGTTTGGAAGGGGGGAGGGTTTAATTTTGGACATGTTGAGTTTGAAATGTCTCTGGATCATCCAACTTGAAAGTATATCATGTGTATTTACTACTATTAGTGATCTTGAGCCTGTTCTCATGTGATCATTCAGTTTGCAAACCTTCTTTTATAAACAGTTCATTTCCTTTGACGCTTCGAAAATAGCTCTTGGTCTATTATATGTATGTCCATGACCTCTCTATTCTGACTACTAGAATACTAGAATGCAATTGTCTTCCCACTCTACCTTTTTCATGTCTGTCTTCACTGATTTAATTCAAGCAAAAGTTTTTATATTTTATGCTGACAAAACCAGTTATTTTCTCTTTTTTGATTGCTATCCTGTATTTAAGAATTCTTTCCCTAGATTTATTTATCATGACAGAGAACAGGCCAGGAACCATAACTCCTCAAATCAAATTTTGAAGTAGTAGAGCTAACTAAAGGTCAGAAGGAGACATTTTTTCCAGCCTGATAATACTTAGGAGGTAAAGAAGAGAGTTCAGTGACACGAGGGTGGACACAGGTCTGAAGCGTAATAGGAATACCAGCCAGTGGTAGGCCTTAGAGATGATTGCAACAATAGCAGCATCAGTAGCTTCACGTCAGAAAGAAATCTCTGCTGGCACTGGGTGCAGCTAGCACTGACTGGCAACTCTACTGCCCATAAACAGTTCTGGGTTCCAGTTCCAGAGTGGAAAGGAGAGTCTGTGGTAGGTCACAAGGGAGCAGGGACTTTGGTCACAATTCCAGAGCCAAGAGAAGCATTAGTACTTGTGGCTTCGGGAGGGCAGGAGCCCTTCCTCCATAAAGATCAGAGCACAGATCAGAAGAGCAATGACATACTTCTTCCATGATAACACCACCTTGGAAGCACTAAAAAAATTGCAATTTCCAGAACTAGCTCAGAAAACAGAAACATGAAAAAGTGTGAAGTTTGGCACAGTACCTCCCTATCCTCAGGTGAGCAGAGCCCAACTTTAATGTAAAATTCAAATTGAAGAAATAGGCTGCGAAAATGAGGAAACAACAACAACAAAAGTACTTGACCACAAAAAGCTACTGTGGTGGCAGGGAAGACCAAGACATACATTAAGAAGACAACAATGTGAAAACAGCTGTAAGCAAAGCTTCAAGGAAAAATGCTAATTGGACCCAAGGCCAACAAGAATTCCGAGAAGAGTTAAAGAAAGTGATAGAGGAATAATTGGGGGAAAAAATGAAAAAGATGTAAAAAATTATGAAGAGAATTAATAGCTTGGTAAAAGGAGCACAAAAAAATGCTGAAGAAAATATAACATCTTAAAAAAAATCAGAACTGGCCTAAGGGGAAAAGAGGCACAAAAATTCAATGAGGAAAATAACTCCTTAAAAAGCATAATTGGCCAAATGGAAAAGGAGGTACAAAAGCTCAGTGAAGAAAATAACTCCTTAAAAATTAGAATTAGGCAAGTGGAAGCTAATGACTCCATGAGACAAAATCAAAAGAATGAAGAAACAGAAGAAAATGTAAACTATCTCGCTTGAAAAACTACTGACCTCAGAAATAGAACAAGGAGAGAGAATTTAAGAATAAGTGGACTTCCTGAAAGCCATGAACAAAAAGAGCCTAGACATCATATTTTAAGAAATTTATCAAGAAAAACTGCTCCAATATTCTAGAACCAGAGGGTAAAACAGAAATGGAAAGAATCCACCAATCACCACCTGAAAGGGATCCCCAAATGAAAACTCCCAGGAATATCACTGCCAAATTCTAGAGCTTACAGCTCAAGTAGAAACTATTAGAAGACACCAGAAAGAAACAAATATCATGGAGCCACAGTTAGGATCACACAAGATTTAGCAGCTTCCATGTTAGAGAAACAGAGGGTTCACTTGAGTCATCAGTTACTATGGTTTCCATCATCTCTATGCAGATAACTCTCAGATCTATTTGTCCAGGGCTAACTTCTCTACAGACCTCTAGCCCCCCATCTCCAACTGCCTTTCAGAATCTCCAATTGGAGGTCCAGTAGATATCGTAAATTCAACATGTCTAAAACCAAAATGATAATCTTTCCCCCATGCTCTCATAAAGTTTAACATCTACTCTAAAGATAAGGCACATGCCCAGGCAAACTATATTATAAAATACATAATTATCCAAGCATAGAAATGGATGGAAAGAAGTTATTCTTGACTGGGAGACTTAAAGATGATTTTATGAAAAAGGCAGAATTTTGAGTTGGTCTGAAAAGATGGGCAGAAAATCCAACAGTGAATAGGAGAAAGGATATTTCAGGCACAGAGAACATAATAATAGCAGGAAAACACAGAGCTGTAGGATAGCAGGAAAAGATTGGAAAGATAGGGTGGTGCCAGATTTTAAGAATCTCGAAAAGACAGGCAAGAGAACAAACTTTACTTGGCAGAAAGAAGGTTAATCTGGCAGAAGTAAGAAGGAAGTAAGAAGTCAGAAAGTCAACCAACAAATGTTTATTAATCACCCACTATGCCACAAATCGTGCTAGTATAGGGGATACAAATAGGAAAAACAGCTCCTGCCCTAAAGGAGCTTACAAATCTAAAGGAGGAAGACAACATATAAAACAAACCTGGAGGTGAGGGGAAGGGGGATATAGGAGAGAGGATGATGGAGAAATCCAAAAGAGTACAGTCAGGTGGAAAATGAAGAGATGACTCGTCTGGGCACTTTCCTTAAATGGAGGAAGAGGGGAAAAGTAGAAGCTGGGAGAGAGAGAGATCTGGAGTAATGCTTATCACAGTAAAGGCTTTTTAAATGGAAGTTTACTGGTTGAAACTCCAATTACAACATGTTCTGAATGGCACATATTAGACAGAGGCAGCTAGATGGCATACTGGACCTGAAGTCAGGAAAACCAGAGTTCAAAACTAGTTTTCATCACTTAATAGCTACAAATCTCTTAATCTCATCAGTTGTCTACTTCTCAAGTGCCATTTCTTCCATCCCTAACACTCAGCAGGGAGCCTGGCACTTAGTAGGCGCTTCACTTAATAAACGCTTATTGATTAGGAGGGAAATTTTCACTAGCACAGTTAAGGGGAAGGACACTCAAAACAACATCACGAGGAACAGGATGTTTGGCTTGAAGAGAAATATTATGTGAGACACAAACTCTCCCTTTAGACTGTAGGCTTCTTAAGGACAGGGACTATTTCACCTTTGTTTGAATCCCCAGCACATAAAAGGGGAATTGCTCAATAAATGTATGTTGATTGATCCACAGGACCACAATCTTCAAATACGTGAGGGACTGTCACCTAGAAGAGGCTTTAGATCAGGAATTCTTAGCCTCTATTTGGTTTTTTCACTACTCCGGTAACTGTATTTCAATATAATTGGTTTCCTTTGTACTGCTATGCAAAGACAACTCCATTCAAAAACCCTTTCTACCTTATTACTTGATTATGGGCTGTCTGTCTCTCTTCTAGGTTCTATTTTCCTTAAAATCTCAGGGTTTGAACTGATAGAATTTTATTTTTTGAACTGGTAGGATTTCTCCTTCCTTTTTCAAAAAGTGTTCCCCAGTTCCCCTTGATGCCAGGGCATTCCGAGATGACCATGAATTTATCTTGTTCGAATGTTGTACCCTCCCTTAGCCTGTAAGCCCCCAGAAGGCAGGGCCTGGTTTTTGTCTCTGGTTTCTACCCTCGGTGCCTGGCACAGATAAAGCCCCTAGGAAGTGCTTATTGGTGACTTTATTTACGAATTTAAAAGTATCACTCTGAGAAGAGGTCCACAGGCTTCCCCGGACTGACGGCCAACGGGATCCGTGACCCGCACTGTTTTAGGCTTTTTTCTGCTTGGCCTCAGTGGGCAGAGGAAGGAGCAAACCAAGTTCCAAACGACGAGCTTCCTAATGGACCCGTCCTACGTTGGCATGAGCTGCCTCAGCAGGCAGCGAAGTCTATCAGTCAGTCAACAATCACTCCCCGCCTAGTATATGCCAGGCACCGTGCCCAGGGCTGGGGAAACAAAGAAAGGAAGAAGGCAGGCAAGCCCTGCTCTCGAGGAGCTCACAGTCTAATGGGGGAGAGGGCATTCACGTCATGTGCCAACACGCGGTATGTATCAGGGAGCGTCTACGACGGGGGTGCCCCGTCACTCCCCCCAGCCAGTGCGGAGGACTCCTCGCACCACCAGTAGGGCCCCTGTAGCCCTCAGGCCATAAAGCCGCGGTACGGCTCGGGGAAGACGCTCCCCAAAGAACCCTGAGCGCGGCCCCAACAGCCTCCGGTCCGCCCTGGACAGCCGCGAAAATGCTCCGCTGCCGGACACCTGCACACGCACGCATGCGTGTGGTCCCTCCCCTCCCCCGCCTCCCCGCCGACGAGAGCGCGCCCACGCACGGGGCGGGAGTTAGCGGGGAGAACTGAAGTCCGCCGCACCGCGCTCATCCCCTCAAGCCGGCGCCACTACCTCTCAGCGATGTAGAGGGTGCCGGTGCCCAGGCCCTTGCCGTCCAGCACCGCTTCGGTGTCGGGCTGCTGCTGCCGAAGCCCATCTTCTGGGCTGGGCGGAGGGAAGCTCTTCAGGAAACTCATCTTGTTAGCGGTGGCGGTGGCGGTGGCAGTGGCCGCCCAGCGGACAAGGGAGGGGGGCCAGACGGGAGGCGAAGGCAACACGCTATGCCGGAACCCGGAAGGAAAGGGGCCGGGCGAGGCTCACCACCCCGGAAGGACAATGGCAGCTAAGCCACGCCCACCACCTCCGCTCGAGAGTAGTCAAAGCTTTTCTAGGAAGAGTGCTCGCTAGTCTTGGAAGACCGGCGCGCGCTCGCCTTTACTTTTGAAGCCCCTCCCCGGCCCATTCTGGTCTTAGGTACGAGACATGTGGTTTCAAACGTCAAGCTCTTCCCTGGACTCGCAGTGTGACCTTGCGCCAGTCACTTCCCCTCGCCTGTCCGAGCCTCAGTTTCCCCAGCTGTGTAATAGCGCACAGCTGAGGACCACTGGAAAGGGGAGGGCTTTGACCCAGCCCTGCCCGAGACAGCGTGGCCGGGGGGAAGAGGGAGGGGGCTCCCGTCCCTCCAGCAGCCTTTCTGCAGGTGGGGTGAGGAGGTTTGTGGATAATAGGGTCAGTACGGTGGTCACTAGAGACGTGCGTCCCCCATCGTCAGTGACCCACGACCTTGGGCTTGCTGTCCACGCTCAGGAAGGCACATGTTGGACATCAGCCAGATCTTGAAAGGTCTCGGGCCAGCGTGGCTCTGACCCTTCTCAGTATGAAGCAGGCAAAGAGGCTGGCTGGTCCCCACGGTCGGGACTGGCCCCGGAGAACTCATTCTGCTCCTGGCCTTTTTATGCCTCTGCGAAGCTTCTGGGCTCTGGGTTGTAGTTTCTACTCCCACTCTCTCTCCCCCTCCCCCTCCCCGTGGGCTCCTCGTTGGACGCTTGTTTGCGCTCCCGAGCAAAATGTTAACACTTTTCAGAAAGTGTAATAAACATTTTAAAATCCACTTCTAAAATACTAAGAGGGGATACCTTTCCCAAATGGTAAGAGGGGTGACAGGATTCTGTTGTGGTCTTCACTGTGATTGCAACATTTAAAAAGTAATGTGGAAAGTAGGGGGGGGTGGGGGAGGATATAAGAGAGAACACTGGGGGAAGGGTATTCAGTATGCTTGCTATCTTGGGGTGGGGGGTAAAAAAAATAATTTAAAAAGTGATGTGAAAAATAAGTTTGCTGATCTTTTGCATATCAACTTCTTGGCTGCTGCCTACAAACAAAATATTTTAACTAAAGGGTATTGCAGAAATGTACTGAACAAAGAGTTGTAGAGGGCAAAACAGGCACCACAATCATTTCAGGACATCTTGATGTCATCTTAGCAAAGTCCCAACCCCCAGGTGGCTAAACATTACAAAATCTCTGGGCTCCTGGCAAGGACAACGGGAAGCTTATGGTTGGTCTCAACCACTGTGGTACTTCTTGTGCTCTGTTAAGAAAGCCGGAAGTTTTGTTTAAAAGGTCTGTTTTCACAACAATAAAAGTATTTGGTCTCTTCCCTTAGTCTCCAGCCCTAGACCTGGAAGGTAAAAATCCTGCCACTGGTATTCCAAATATTCCCCTTTCCTCCCTTGACTGATTTCCCTTTATCCACTTCTCCCTTTACAGAGAAATATTTTACTTATCTATGCTAAGTTGCCACAGGTTTCACAGCTGCTGATCGGCTGTGAAAGGTTAAACAAGCCAAATCTGTACTCCACAAAGCTGGATTTGCTATTATTAGAACAGATTCCTTAGCATGTTTTCAGTAAGCCCACCTGTCTTTGACCCACAGTTATCAACCCTTGAAGAGTATGCTGCTCCCAAGAGGTCAAGAAAATTCCTCTATAGTCAGGTCTCCGATTTAGAAGGGTCATGAGATACCAAAGCTGTCCCACAGGGTTCTGCGGTGGGCCTTCTTCTGTATTACTCCGTTTGGTGATTTATCCATTCCCATGGATTTAATTAGTCTCTCCCCCTTGCTAATTACTTCCTGTTTATCCTGCCTATGTAGCTTGTTTGGGCATATTTGTTTGCTAGTTATTTGAAATGTCTCCATTAGATTGTAAGTTCCTTAAAGGCAGACTGTCCTTTGCCTCCAAGTTACTTCATCCATCTGGGCCTCAGTTTCCTCTTCTGTAAAATGGGAGGGTTGGATCTGATGGCCTCTAGAAAGGTCCCTTCCAGGTCTAAGTATTTGATGAAATGGTTCTTCCTCCTCTCCCTCTGCTCTCTCTTTCTGCCTTCTTCAGTGAAAAATCCCTTCTGTCACATTCCTGACCCCAGGGCCATCTGAATGGACTGGTCTTGTAGAACAAAAGACTCAGGATGCTGCAAGCAAGGGAAGCAGAAGAGCAAATGATGACCGGCCCTTCAAATGGCTACAGCAACAAATCAATGAACTAGCCTCATGGGCATGTGCGATATGGAAAAAAATGGTGAACTTTTAATGATTGTTTTGGTAACACAAAGAGCTTTCCACCCGTCTTTGAAAATGGCAGACGGTAATAGAGATGCATCTTTAAATTTTGCAGTAATGAATCATTAGAGAAATGCAATTTAAAACAGCTCTGAGATTCTATCCATCAATTAGGAACTGACTGTTAAAGATGATAAAAATTTAATACGAAAGTAACTGGGCAAAATAGGATCAACATAACACTGTGGGCGAAGCTGCAAATTGGTACAATCTATTTGAAAAGCAACAAAGAAGTATACAATATGGACCACAAAACTGTTCATACCCTTTAACTTTTCACTTAATCCCTAGGGCTACTACTTGGAAAATACCCTAAGGGTATTATTGACAGGAAAATAAAAGGGGACACTGAAACAAATAGCCCAATTTCGTTACTACTCTGTAAAAGATAATATTAACACTTTTAAAATACCGAGTAATAGAAGTTTACAATTTCACGTACAATTTAATCTTTTTTCTCAAAGTATAATAAATAATTTTAAAAACATCTCCACTCAAATACCCAATGAATTACTCAAACTAACAATGGCCACGTTATGCTCAAAGACTCCAATCAGACACTGCAATCTGGAAACTCCCCCTGATATCAGTCCAAAATACTGGACGTGATTCATTACTGAATTAAACAATGATCGTGAATTGTTGTCATTCAGTTGTTTTTTTAGTTGTGTCTGGCTCTTCATGATCCCATTTAGGGTTTTCTTGGCAAAGATACTGGAGTGGTTTGCCATTTCCTTCTCCAGCTCATTTTACAGATGAGGAAACTGAGGCAAACAGGGGTTAAGTGACTTACCCAGGATAAATGTCTGAGGTCACATCTGAACTCATGAAGATGGGTTTTCCTGACTTCAGGCCCAGCAGTCTCTCCAATTCACCACCTAGCTGCCTGTATATAAATATGTGTGTGTGTGTGTATATATAAATAAATACATATATTTTGTTTGTACATGGTTGTTTGTATGTTGTGGTCCCCTTTTAGACTGTGAGCTCCTTGAGAGAAGGAACTGTCTTTTGCAATTCTTTGTATCCCCAGTTCTTAAGTGTAATGCCTGACATACAAATGATGTTTAATTAACGCTAGTTTACTGACTGCCTTCCAAAGTCCCTCCAAAATCTGAGATTTTGGGAATGCACTGTGCTAGGTTCTGGGGAATTCAGTTAAAACATTTTTTATGATAACAGCTTAAGTTGATTCAGTACTTTGTGGTTTATAAAGCACTCTTCTCATGACAACCCTAGTCAGGCAAGGAATATTATTATCCCCATTTTATAGAGGAAAATACTGAGGCTCAAAGTTGTCATACACTATCGATGATGTTACAGCTGGTAAAAGTATCAGAGCTAGAATTCAAACCCAGGTCTCTCAGCTCCAGCCTAGTGTACTTTTGACAATCACACGGTTGAATGGCCACTACCTAGTAGGAATCTAATGGAAGGTTATTAGCTCAGGATTTCTAAGGTTTTTACTGTCTCTATATAGCCACATTAGCAACAAAAATTGAGCACCTGGGAATTCAGTTTAATTAGGCTCTGCTACCTGGATATTCTTTAAAAGTAGTATTAGAGGGGTGGCTAAGTAGCACAGTGAATAGAGCACCGGCCCTGAAGTCAGGAGGACCTGAGTTCAAATCTGCTAGCAGACACTTAACACTTACCAACAGTGTGACCTTGAGCAAGTCACTTAACCCCAATTGCCCTGCTTTCCCCCCTCCAAAAAAGCAAAAAATAAGTAAAAATGGTATTAGAAATGTAACCACCGTTCATTTGTATACATATATATACTCATTCATTTTTCTATTCATTCAACCATTAATTGATTTCATATCATGGGTGAAGTCCTCTATGATAATGCTGCTGCTAACAACTACTGACATTTATATAATGCTTTTAAAAGTTTAGAAATGCTTTTTATTTGAACCTCACGAAAACCCTATGAGGAAGGTACTGTGGGTATTATTAACCTCATTTGACAGATGAGGGAAATTGAGGCTAAGAGGGATTAAATATCTTTCCTGTAGTTTCATAACCAGTGACAATGCCAGAATTTGAACTCAGATCTTCTGATTCTACTAAAGGGAATACAAAAATGAATAAGATACAGTCCTTGCCTTCAAGAAGTATAAAATCTAGGCCCAGAAATGTAATGGGGGTATGACAGGACCAGCAGTCTCCCCATTCCTCATCAATAGAAATTAAATGTCCCTAAAAGGCAGCAAAGCCTTCCCTAGGACCCAATTAGCCCCTGCTCCCTTTGTCTCTGCTCCATGATTACCAAAGGGCATAGAAAAAACCATCCACCAGGAATCGGGCTTCTCTGACTTGGTGGATACCTAAAGACCATATGGGCTGACCTACCCCACCCTTCTGAGCAGTTGAGCTTCCACATGGAGATGGGCAGGTGCTACATCCATAGAAGCTATGTACCTCTCTATCTTTATTGCATAGCCTTGCTAGGTTAGAAATAAGTAAACCTCTTTGCTCACTGTTTAATGACTTATGAGCAACACGTTTTGTCTTGAAATTGAACTAAGAGGTTGCTGACCTAAGGCTTGCCGAAAGCATGGTTTCCAAAAGGTGAGCCCCATGATCTGCAGGATCACAGGCCACAGGGAGGTGCTTCAAGATGATGGAGCAAACCCCTCACTGGCTACTGAAGTCTGACTTTCAGGGGGCCCAAAAGGAAAAACATCTTTCTATTCATGTCCTCACTTTCCTTCCTGCCTTCAGAAGATGAGGCACAGAATCTCTCTGTATATTGGCTCCCTGCACACAGCAGTGGGTACATATGCTGCCTGAGTGAGCCTGATCTGGTCCTCACTTTCCTGGCTGCCTCTTCTGTTTCTTTCCCTAAGCATAGATGACCAAAGATGGATTCTGGGATGGACATTTTCGGGTCTGGGGGTAACCTTGTGAGTTTGAGAGGTTGGAAGCACCTGGGCTCTTCATTTGTTGCTAGGGGCCTATTAGTGGGAAAACACAAGCAGCCCAGACCCAACGGTTCTAGCAGCAGATACAAGAAGTTATTTTTTAAAAAGGGCGGGGGTGGGAGAGGGTGGGGAATGAAAGAATTACCATTAGAGAGGACAGAGGACTATAGAAATTCATGAGAGAGATTATAGAAGGATTCAGTCAATTGCCAAGCACTTACTAAGAACCCACTATGTACCCAAGTACTGTGCTAAGTACAAAGCAGATGGGAAACACCCTGCCCTCAAGAAGCTTACATTCTACTGGGAGAAACAACATGTATATATGTATGTGTGGAGATAGATCTATGCAAAATAAATACAAGGTGATTTTACTGGGCACTAGTAGCTGGGGGCATCAGGAAAGGCTTCCCAGCACTTGAGCAGAGTCCTGAAGAAAACCAAAGATTGATTTTAAGATGTGGAGGTGAGGGGATACATTCCAGGCATGGAAGATAGCCTGTGAGAAAAAAAAAAACCCCAAGAAACATGGAAGTAAGAAATGGAATGCCTTCTGTAATCTGTAATTTAGCTAGAAGGTAAAGCTGGGGTCATGTTGTGAAAGGCTCTGCAAGTCAAACAAAGGAGTCTGTAGGTCATCTTAGAGGTAACAGGGAAGCACTGGGCTTTATGGAATAGGGGAGGGATGTGGTCAGACTTGCATTTCAGGAAAATCATTCTGACGCAGCTGTATGGATCAACTAAACGAGGTTAGCAGGATATCTTCAAATATTTGAAATGCAGTCATGTGGAAGAAGGATTACACTCACTTTGCATGACTTCAGGGTTGAATGGGTTGAAGTCACAGGCCAATTCAGGCTTGGTGAAAGGCAAAGCTTCCAAACATGAACAAGGTGGCTGCCTCCATAGATAGTGGGTTCCCCTCTCTCAAGGTCTTCGAGTCTATGCTTTTTGAGGTAATGATTGGGTAATGTGGCCTTTGAGGCCTCTTCCAACTCTGAAATCCTGTAAAATAAAAGTGACCTAAAGCTGGAGTGTGGAGGGCCTTTAATGCTAGGCTAAGAAATCTGCCTCTTATCCTGTAGGCTACAGGTAACCATCATGGCAGTGTGGAAAGTGCTGGTCGTGGAGTCAGGAGAGTCTGGGTACGAACCTTGCTTCTGGCACCATGCAAGCCACTCCATCCCTCTGCGCCTCAGTCTCTTACCTATAAAATGACAATCATACTACTTATATTATCTATACCACAAGGTTATCATGAGGAAAAATAAGTTACTATAACATATAGAGAATTTGTAAACCTTAAAGTATTACACAAATATAAATGATTAGTACATGTCTATAGGAGGGAAGAGGCAATGGTCTCATGTATATATATATATACACACACACACACACACACACACACATATGCATATATATATACATATATATGAAACCACACATACATATTAATATATTCATTGTAATAGTAATCTGTTTAGCAGGATACTTAGCACTTAGT